>CM050167.1:189572466-190172466 GCA_027410445.1 Discoglossus pictus | reverse complement strand
ATAGAGGACAACTGTACAATGCAAAAATAAAAAATGCAGCCTAAATTTGATCAACGAAAAAGATTTCCCACAAAGACAATATCAATAAATGCTCTCTTTATAGTTTATACATTTTAAAACTTGCTCGTTTTTATAGGTGTTTTCATTAAGTTTCCAGCATTTCTGAAAGCTTTCACATAACTGAAGCCTTTTTATACAAGGGCCTTCAGTTTGTACAGGAACATAAATAAACTGTAATGGCGGCCCACAGTACTAAACATAACTGACTATTATAGATAAAACTTTGATTGCGTTTTGATTTTATTTAAAAAAATGTAATTTCTGGAAAGTCTTGTCATTCACAATTCTTATTCGCATCCTATAAGACTGAATATATATATATATATATATATATATATATATATATATATATGAAGAGTGAGGTAGCCGTGAATGTCCAGTAATCCAGTTGAATAATCAGAGTATTGCAGTGAATAGCGATACCTTTTTTATTGGACAAACGTATTCATAATAAAGCAACGAGCTTTCGAGAGATAATGCCTTTCTTTATCAAGTCAAATACCGATACTGATACAGATATGAACTAAAAACAATAAACAGAAAGAGATGAGAAAAAAAATCATTAATTGGGCAGAGTTAAGTGAGAAATAGACCAGCATTGTGAATAATGTCCTGATAGGTCAGTAAGTAAGTCTATAGATCAGGTTGTAGATAAGAACACAGCAGAGTAAAATAAAGAGCCATACATTTCAGCATAGCATGTAGCTTACAAAAACAGTAATAGAAGGGGGGGAGGTAAGTGGAATGTGTTCGCTATAATTCCCCCTGAAATTCCCTCTGAGTACTTTTATTTCGAGGTTCTGGATGGAGTGATTCTCCTGGGTGAAATGGTGTCCAACTGGAGTACAATAACTGTCTTCATGGTGCTTTTTGATGGAGCTTCGGTGGAGGTTTATTCGCATGTGTAATTTCTGACTGGCTTCCTTAATGTAGCACCCCCTTTCACATACAGTACATTGTATCATGTACACTACATTGGATGATGAACATGAATATGAGCCTCTGATGTTGTGGGTCTTGTTGTTGTGCGTGGCTGTTTCCTGTTTGCAGATGTGTTGCCATAGTTTGCAGTGACTTATATTGCAGGGTTTGGTGCCATTTTCTCTGTTATGCTGTTCATTTGGCAATCTTCTGTTCACTAATGTTTGTCTTAAATTTGGTGGCTGCCTAAATGCAAGAATGGGGGGTTTGGGGAATATATGTTTCATTTCTGTGTCCTCTGTGAGTTGTGGTTGTAAATCCTTAAATATTTAGCGTATTCCTTCTAGAACCTGATGGTATGTGGTTACTAGAGGTGTACGTGAAGTTGTTTCTTTGGTTTTGTATTGCAACAGGTGTTCCTGGGGTATTCTGATGGCAGAGGTTTCTTTCTGAGTGATAATACGGGGGTTTGTAACCCTTCTGTCTGAAGGTGGCAGACAGTGTTTTTAAGTGTTTATCACGGTTTTCTGTGTTTGAACATATGCGGTGGTATCTGATGGCTTGACTATGAATTATCCGTTGTTTAGTATGGGAGGGGTGGAAGCTAGAGTTGTGGAGGTAACTACATCTGTCTGAAGGTTTCCTACAGACAGATGAATTCAGTTTGCCATTTGTAATGGAAATGGTGGTGTCAAGAGAATTCACCTGTTCTGCAGAGTAATCCATTTTACATTTAAGAGATGGGTTAAAGATACTGAACAAATTATGGAAGTCTTTGAGTTTTCCTTCCCCTTTTCTCCATATGATGAACAGGTCATCTATGTAACGGTAGTATCTGTAACGTTTGTGGACATGAATCTCTTTTCCAGGTCGGCCATAAATAGGTTAGCATATTGTGGTGCCATTTTCGTGCCCATTGTGGTTTCCATTATTTGTAGGTAAACATGTTGGTTGAAGGGGAAGTAGTTGTGGGTCAGGATACATTCTAGTAGTTTGACAATGGTATCAGGGTTCTATTTGTGATTCTGATTGTGTGTAGAAAGAAACTTCATGCATACCTCAGTGCCATCTTTATGTGGGATGTTGCTGTAAAGAGATTCAACATCCATGGTTACAAGTAGTGTGTTGGATATATATATCTATATATATAGTGTGTATATATAGGTGTGTATGTGTATATATATATATATATATATATATATATATATATATATATATATATATATATATATATATATATATATATATATATATATGTGTGTGTTGTATAATAAAATACACAAGTGAAGACATGCAGCAGGAGCTCTTTCTGTTGCTTCCTCATCAGGATGTAAGCAGGCTGCAGACATTCCTCCTGCCCACTAGGTGCTCCCCTATCCCAGGGATCTGTCGGTGATGCTGGGGGCTGTGCAGTGCTGCTCATGTCCCTGTCACTTTAAACAAAGGGATGAAGGACCTTGGACATATGGAAAGCAATTAGAGAAGTAAAGGTCTGCTCCAGTACCGGAGGGTGACACCGCCATACAGCTGCAGGGTGCTGCCATGCACACACAGGAACTGGTTATTGGTGAGGCATCCTGATCCTATTATTAGATCAGTAATGATCACTTCCAAAGGACCTGGGCGGCTGTACCCATGCATATTTTATACGGGCATGTTTTCCAGCCTGGTATAGCAGAGACTGATCACTAGCTAATATTATGATTTTGCTGCATTCAGATTCTCCACTGATTTGCTGCTTGCTGGGAGAAGACAGAAATAAATCAGCTGTAGGTGTAAGAGGACCCTGGGGGCAGAGCTGAGATTGACATAGCACAGGAGAGAGCTGCTCCTCCTTACAGAGCCCCCTGCACACCAAGCATTATATGGGTGGCAGCTCCTGGATGGTCATGTGGTCAGAGTGTGACCAGGAATCCCCCTAGACTGACTGTCACAGGCCTGGGCTGATCTATCATACACCAAGGTGGAGAACTCCAGGGCACCCAAACACTCCAGGAACAGAAGAGGACATCACAGGGGTAAATACTCTCTCATGTGTCTTCATTTATTTCCACAATGCTTAGGAATATTACTGCTTTTATTGTATGTATCAATCACCAATTATACAAAGAAGAGAGATCTGTTAGCAATTATACAGGCTTCAGTTGTGCAGTGAATGTTGAACACATTGCAGGACACTTTCTTTATTCCATTACTGTAACAATTTTATATTAACTACCATTTTTTAAGTCTGTGTTATTTAATTTCACATTTGGAATGTATTGCCTCCTTGTTTTAGAGCCCTAGAGCTCTGTTCAATGAAATATGAATACAGCTCAACTCAGGATACATGTATCAGCAGGGTTTACTATCACTTACAGTTATGTATAACTTATTAGGATTGTGTGATATATATATATATATATATATATATATATATATATATATATATATATATATATATATATATATATATATAATTATACATGAAACCTAACAATCTAGGTTAATGTTCACCTAATACCTACAGAATATGCTGTTCCATTGCTGTTTGTTTACCTCTCTGGTCTTTTATGTAAATAAAGGACAACTGTGTTATGGTAAAAAATATGCAGCCTAAATTTGATCACCAAACACGATTTGCCAATCAAAACAAATGCCCTCTTTATAATTCCCCAGCATTTCTGAAAGCTTTCAAATGACTGAAGCTTGTTTATGCAAAGTCCTTCCGTTTGACCAGGAACATAAACACCCCTTAATGGCGTCTCACAGTACTAAACATAGCTTTCTATAATTGGTAACCCTTTGATTGCTTTTGACAAGTTTCCCCATTCTCAATTCTTTTAAAGAGCATCCTATAAGTCTGGAACTACACGGTCCCTTTAACTAAAGTGAATATCCATTACAGACTATACTACAATTGTGTGGACAGTGGCTCCCTGGTATCTGGCCTTTTTACAGCTGAGGTGTAAGATGTACAAGGCTTCTTATAAATCTGAGATTTTTTTTTTTATGTTTCTTCAACAAATAAACCAATTGGAAATATTTTGTGTGATACTCAAATTGTATTCAAACAAAAGTGCCACAGTACTTTCCTGAGGAAGTATGACCATATGTGTCTTGGATCATCAATTTTATTTTTGATCCTGTCAGGTTTGCACAATACACATTTCCACTGGTTTTCTGACTGGCATAGTGATGTTTTTTTTTTTTTTTTTACATATAACATGTAAAGTGGAATAAACATTTTATGTCTAAAATATTTCTATGTCCCTGAATTTATTCTGTAGGCATTGTGACTTCAACATAATAGTTAAGTTCTGCTCCCTGATTACAAAGCGGCTGGATGAATTATTGAGGTGCCCCAGGGAGATAATTTTCTAAAGCCTATTGTGAGTAAAAATGCATAATCATATGTGATTGACCATTGGCTTGAACAAGTGGAGGTGCCCCTGAACCATACAATATTTTCATAGTGTGGCCTCCATATTTTGTTCTCACGCATGCCCTCATTCCCCTCTAATCACCTGCCATTTTCATTCCCACAACACCACTTTGTTTTACCTCACAATATACCTCTGCTCACTATGTATTTCTTTATGTCTTTGTAACCACCTCTCTTGAAACACATATTTTAATCCTTTGTCTTTCCATATGTACATGGATACGAGCTAACCGTTAATGTGCGGTACTGACCAATTGCTTTTACTGTGTCAAATACCAATGTTTATGTGTGTAGATGGAAAGCAAAGGGCCAGGAAGCCATTATAGTCTCTCTACTGTTTGGGGCGAGCATCCATGTAAACTTGGTAAATCCAAAAATATGTAGTTATTACTGTCAAGATTGAAATTAAAACCTGAATAAGTATATTGTTTAAGTGCTGTCCCTCCTTCATGATGATCATTAATGTTCATTGTGTGTAGATGATGTGACCTATACATATCTTGTCATTTAAAAACAGCAGGTTGCAGCTGTCACCTTTCCTCCATTCTGCAGTTTAGGTGACACTAAATGTCATCATTGCATAACTAGATATCTTTGACATGTGACATACTGCTACATTTTACACTTTCATTTAAATTCTAGCTAATTTATGAACATCCCATATTTTACATATTAAATTGCGTAAGAGGATGGGCATAAAACAAGTGTATACATATATCTAGTCAACTTAAACCATATTTCAATATATTGTAGGTTGAAAATACATATTTAACTGTGGCTTCTCCGTACCCTAAAATGTGGTACACACACTCACTCTCCATATATTGTAAAATGGACCAAGCATGCATATTGGACACATACAGAGTGTGGCCTGAGCTCGTATATTGCACACGTATAGGGGAAGGAAGAGTTGGTCGTTTAGCAGCCAATCCCTGAATATATTAACCCAGAATTACATTTTCTCAGACTTTTTTATTAAATCCAAAGAAGCTATTCTGCAACACTCCTGTCTGCCTATTTTGAAAGATTTTTCCAGGGAATAAAGGTCTCTATCAGGAGTTGTGGAGCATTTCCATTCCAAGTCATTTATAATATACAGTCACCTTTTGGTGACATTTATAAGAAATAATAAAAATAGCATAGTATGCTTGCTAAAATTGATGTGTACTGTGGTTATATGTCAAGTAACTGCCCAGTGTAACCCTGAAAGCTGAGCTGTCTTCATGTTAATCTTTGAAAAATAGATGCAGAGAGACATAACCTACTCTTTTAATGTCTACTTAGTGGCAATATGACCAATTTGGGACATTGATAATAGTCTTGTTGCGGATGGTGAGCATTCTGTACAGTGAACATCTGCAGCTCCAACCACTGATTAAAATTCTATTATTGCTCAGAGACTGTTATCTGTGAAATCGTGCAGGGTTTATCTCTCTACTGTATGGCATTATGCAGCACTGGTGCAAGCCTGCACATTCCCTTCCATAGCCCAAAGACACAAACTCTGGAAAATATACACAAACATGTCTCAGCAAGATACTTCATGTAAATGAGTCTGCTCTTGTTTTGTTTTCATTTTAGCTTCTCTGAAATATATTTTCTTAAAAGCATTTGGAGAGAAACCATTTTAAATTGTCATTTACAATACACTCTTTTTAAAAGCGTGAACTAATAATGAACAAAATAGTTTTATGAATGTAAAAAATAAATTGTTTAACTGATATGTGCAATGGTGTGGGCTGCCATTACTGTTTGTTCAATGGGGAAGGACCTTGTATTTAAACAATGGGTTGTTACTTTCACTAAATGCATGCAAAAAGCTAAAACCTTGATTGTTTGCAAAGCCCATTCTTGATGAATCTAACTATTAAAGAAACTTTAATGGCAGACCCCACTACTGCATAAAGCTGCATTTCATAGTTCAACATTAAAGGTTAGTTCAGTTTTTTTTTTTTTTAAACATATTTTACCTATTATACTGTGATTTTTTTTTTTTTTTTTTTTTTTTTTTTTAAAGCGTAAGAACCTATACAATTGAGACAGTTCGCAGTTAAACAAACAAAATAGAGATGTTCAATCAGAGAACAAACTAACCTTAAATAGGTTAGTTCTACGGACATGATAACCCACTCTGAGAGCGACCTCTTTTAACTAATGTGTACCATTCACAGGGAGAAATATCCTGTAGTATATCAGTCTGGTCTCACTCACTAGAGCGGTCCAGCCCGGAAATACCAGGCAATTCTACACAAAGAAACTGCACACCCCAGACGTACTTTTTGGTCATGATTGGGCTTTGTCAGTTCAGTTCTCAGTTAAGATTGACTACATCTACTACTCTATTAGGACACTTTAATCAATGCAGACTGAATTTTAGCACAATCTGGAACTAGGAGGAGAAGCAGGTGCTAAATCCAAGTCAGGCAAGCTTCAAAATAAAGTCTAATTATTCATCCTTTAAAGGGACACTGGGGTGTTTATACAACAAGGTTTTATTTGTATATTTAATAACTGATTAGCAAAGAAATCAGTATTCAAAGAAAATAATTTCAATATAAATTTTCAAACTTCCATGTGGTCATAGTATTTCTCCAGTGACCATTTTATGTGCCCGGGACACTTTATCTGACTCCGTGCAGGCCTCCTGGGCAGATCCTGTCCCAGACACTGGATAAGGCCATGCTGCATTAACATATTTACTTTAAATACCTATTTTATTGCTAATCTGTTATTAAATAAAGAAATTAAACCCTGTTGTATGAGCATTACACTGGTCCTGAAGACCTATTGTTTGGTTGCAGTTAATGGACCGCTGATGTCTCATATCTTCTTTGAAGAGTTAGGCTTGATAATGTGGCAACAGTTTTAGAAAGTAAGAAAATAAATACAGCCTTTAATGTGTTTACTAGTATGTACAATTATACACTTGTACTCTTCAGACCCTGTGTGACTGACCATTTTTAGGCATGCTAGATTTTTGCCCAGCATAAGCCTTTCTGAATACCTCTTTAATTTGATATCCGCACATGTGGGCTTAATATAGTGTGCGTTTTCACCACCCTTACCTGCCACAGAATGTGTGTTCTGTCACTGATCCAGGGCTCCAGGCTAAAAATAGCCTGTGTATTCAGCCCGTCATTAACATAGGATTAAAGAAGTAGGACACGCGTACTTCACGCTGCCTACAAGACAGGACGGCATCTTTCCCTTTTGCTGCTAGTATATTTGTGGTGGTGGTGTTCGCAGCCGTTGCTTCTTTGAAAACCAATCCTGGAAATGAGGCCAGTTCTCCGAAAATAAATGTATAATTCTTTGTAATGGTCACCCATATTTCTAGAAAATAAAAACAATTAAGTAAGTAAATTAGTTTTTCAAGCTATAAGCAATAATTACTGAATTAGTAGAGAACGAGATCCCAAGATAGGGCTATAAACGCCTGCTCTCCTATAAATTGAAGGCATAAATCTGCCCTTTTTGCATTACAGCTGCTAGGCTCAATCAATTTGCTGCACAAGGGGCTAATTCCTTCTCTCCTTATGCATTATTAAATATCCCAGTTTTTTCCCTCTTTTTATTATGTTTGAACTGTGTTAAAGCTTTATATTTTAGTGTATTTTTTTCTAAATGCACACTTTTTACCTTTTAATACAGTGGTATTGCTGCATAATCTCAGTCCTTTTCGATTACCTTTTTCCTTTTTTCCCTTGTTTTAATTAAAATATTAGCATTATTCTTACTTTTATAAATGTCAGCCCTGTATTGACCGTGGTTAAGCTAACAGCCCATGTTAAATACAAGTTCCCATTTTCATGTGCTGATGGCTTGATGTATTTTACTTACATTAATAATAGCTATTATATATATATATATATATATATATATATATATATATATATATATATATATATATATATATATATCTCGTGTACTCATGCTTAACATTGCCATCTGGCCATTGTAATTGAGTGTATGGTATCTGTTAAATTGTAAAATATTGCAGCTCTGAAGCTATATAAGAAGCTGCTTCCCTAGGATGGTTGTTTTATACTTGATCTAAGCAAGGCCCAGTTGGTATGTGCACCTAAGAATTTGTACCCAATCACTTAATAAAATTAGACACAGACCACTTCTTGGGAGATAACTGGCCACAGCGTTTATTGTTAAACACAACATAACGTAATAACCATAACAATAAATAAATCAACATAACCACACAAGGGGAGGAGCCTGGCCAGAGACAGTACACCCTACGCCCTGAACCCTCGTCCAGGGCCTACCGTGTTGGAACATCCGTGCCACCGTAGGGTAGGATCTCACCTATTTTACCACTGACCCGGCGACTCCCTCACCACCCCTCATACTACAATAATACATATACAAGGAGTGCTTACGACAATAAACATAACCCCCACTTGCCCTTATTCATACTTCTTTTTTTTTAATTTTTTTTTAAACAACGTTTAACATACACATCACTGTAAAAGCAATAATTTTGGGATGGGTGGGTGGGCGGTCATCTACTCACATGGCTAGCTGGTGGCACAATGGTGGAACATGGATCCACCTCCCCCAGCTAGCCACCTCCTCCACATACCCTGTCCTGCCAGGCCAAGTGGTCCCTCCTTCCAACCACAGGCAAGCCTGTGGTGGACTACGGGCCCTTCCGTACAAGTTTATTTATCACGGTATTGTGGAACAAGCAGTAATCAATCATTGCAGTGCAGTGAAGCTGCAATAGTGCAGCAATAGTTTCTGAATAGTTTCAATAGCTTATTCCACAAGTCTTTCAGCCCTCTAGCTGAGGTAGCAGAGCACCATTGGTGATTTCAGTGGCCATTTTAACATTCTCCATTTTTTCCTCCTTGGAAGAATGCAATGAGGAGGCAGGGATTATGGAGTACTGCCCAAAGAGTGGCAACACCAAATTGCACTACTGTATCCATACTTCCAATGTTCAATATTTCCAAAAAACTGTCCCATTTTTTTGAGATTGGGTTCCTGTGTTCAGTTGCACATTTTAATTATAATTTTAATTATACTGTTACCTCTAGAATCTCTTACTTAAATTAACATGAAGTCTTAATACAGATAATAACATAATTGAAAGAATGAAAACTCTGTTTGTGCAAGTCTTTGGAGGCAAAGCAAAGCTCTGCCCCATGACTGATCGGCAGATGCATGTTCCTTGAAATATTTTGGAAAAGGTGGCAGGTATGTCCACCTCTGGGTGCTTAGGTGGTTAGGATTCTGTGCTTTCACCACTGCGACCTGGGTTTGATACCAGTCCGTGAACCACAAGGTTACACCACTCTGAAGTAGAACAGGGTTGGGCCTGGTCAGTACTTGGACGGAAGACCACCTAGGGAAACCAGGAGCTGTATGCTGTAGCCCACTGGAGAAGGAACTGGCAACCCATTCTAGTATCTCTGTCATGAATTCCACGTGGATCAGCATGACATAAAGATGTTCTAATGTGTTATGGTCCATGAGATTACGGAGAGTCAAAAACGACTGAACGGTGCAAACAAAATGTCCACCCAGAACTAGGCAAAGCAGAATAAAACCTAGTGATTGTCAGCATTTAATTAGGCCCCTAGTAGAAAAACTCGAGGATGTTTTACACCTTGATTTACACAAGCAAGTGCATAAAACATTCATATTTGTAATCTGCCAGAAACGAGGTTGGAAAGAACAGCCTTATCTGATGTTTCACCTGTATTAATAGATTGGGTGATGCATTTGGTGGGGTCTAAAATTGGTGGTCATCTGGGCCTCTAACCAATATTTTAGTTTGTATTTTGAACAAAAAAAATACCAGCCTCACACTTTTCACTTATTAGTTTTAGACATAATGTGGATATAGTAATGATTTTAAAAAAAAAATCCTGGAAAATAGGATCTAGGCCAGTGATGCTTTAATGTGGATTCTCTATGGAAAGTGTTTCGCGAGGAACACACGGTAGTAAGACATATGGAGACAAATCTATGAAAGGTAAAGAGAGCAAATAAACAAATTAAAGGGACAATAGCCACAGTACTTTTTGTCATGCATTTGAAAAAAAAGAGGATGCTTTAAACATTACCAAAGTTGTATTTTGCATGAAAAAAATATAAAGTAAAATCTGCTTAAACTGCATTGAAACGAAGAGGAAATGCAGAGCATATTTGTAAATGTCATTGCTCACTTGCCTGACAGGGGCATGTCCCCAGATCAGATAAATATTTGAATTCATTTTTTTCTGCTTTTTGAGTGCTTCGTTTGAAAATGAAAATCTATCTGTGGTACGTTATCAAATACTCTTTCAGGCGCAACAAAGAAAAGAAAATATTGCTTTTAATTAACGCTGCAGATTTATAAGAAAGTGAATTGTTTGACGTGTCAGAAGAAGTCCTGGAAAAGTCTGTGAAAATGCTCCGTACTTCTTAGTATAGTGCAGTGTATATTGATAGTAATGCGTTTATCCCCAATGCAAAACAAATGGTAGAAATCACAATATGTACTAAAGCATGGGCCTAGCTCAGGGGTGTGAAGGCCAAACATGGCTCCGTATAAGTTGTAGGGAGGGGATGTTGTTGGCAATAGGGAATGGAATCTGAACAACCAAAAGATCTTTTGAACCAAGCTGATTTCAGCTGTGAATTCAAATTAGCATCAATTTGCTAATTTTTCTTCTTTATTATCTCCATCTCACACTGTCCCATCCTCTCCTAAATAATTAATGGAAGAACAAAAGGCAAACTAAGCAAATTCCTTAACTTGTAGATACTTTTTAGAATTCTATCTATGTTCGTTCATATGAAGAAAGCTTATATTATATCTGGTTCCATTAATTCACAAAAGCTGGAGCCTCTTGAATTATTTTTTTATCTATCTATCGGTAAGGTTGAGGAGAGTTTTGTTACAGAATTTTAGCATACTGAATTTGATACCTGCACCTGAAAGCCCCGTTCCTCCAGAAATGTAAATGCTCCTCTACATGCCTTCAAGGACAAGTAGATTCATCAAAATGTTTGTTGTTTTTTTTTTGTATACATACATACACACAGAAGTCCTTGAGTGATTGCATCAGCAGGACAAAAGCCTCAAGGGACACTACCACTTTCAGTATAAAATCAACTTTTCTTTTACCTCCATACAGTGAGGGGGGGAAAAGTATTTGATCCCCTGCTGATTTTGAATGTTTGTCCACTGACAAATAAATGATCAGTCTATAATTTTAATGGTAGGTATATTTTAACAGTGAGAGACAATACCAAAAAATACAAAAACAAGAAAAATGCATGTCAAAAAAGTTATACATTGATTTGCAGGTCAATGAGGAAATAAGTATTTGACCCCTTCGACTTAGTACTTGGTGGCAAAACCCTTGTTAGCAATCACAGAGGTCAGACGTTTCTTGTAGGTGGCCACCAGGTTTGCACACATCTCAGGAGGGTTTTTGTCCCACTCCTCTTTGCAGATCCTCTCCAAGTCATTAAGGTTTTGAGGATGATGTTTGGCAACTCAAACCTTCAGCTCCCTCCACAGATGTTCTATGGGATTAAGGTCTGGAGACTGGCTAGGCCACTCCAGTTAATGTGCTTCTTGTTGAGCCACTCCTTTGTTGCCTTGGCTGTGTGTTTTGGGTCATTGTCATGCTGGAATACCCATCCACAATCAATTTTCAATGCCCTGGCTGAGGAAGGAGGTTCTCACCCAAAATTTGATGGTACATGGCCCCGTCCATCGTCCCTTTCATGCGGTGCAGTTGTTCTGTCCCTTTAGCAGAAACACCCCCCCAAAGCATAATGTTTCCACCTCCATGTTTGACGGTGGGGATGGTGTTCTTGCGGTCATAGGCAGCGTTCCTCCTCCTCCTCCAAACAAGGTGAGTTGAGTTGATGCCAAACAGCTCAATCTTCACTGCGTAGTGTGTTACTAATTTTTTTTCTTGGTGATTATGGTCCCAGCCGCCTTGAGATCATTAAAAAGATACTCCTGTGTAGTTCTCAGATGAGCACCAGATCGAGGGAGACTGACGGTTATTTTGTGTTTCTTCCATTTGCGAATAATCTCACCAACTGCTGTCACCAAGCTGCTTGGCGATGGTCTTGTAGCCCATTCCAGCCCTGTGTAGGTCTACAATCTTGTCCCTGACATCCTTGGACAGCCCTTTGGTCTTGGAGAGGTTGGAATCTGATTGATTGCTTCTGTGGACAGGTGACTTTTATACAGGTAACGAGCTGAGATTAGGAGCCCTCCCTTTAAGAGAGTTCTCCTATTCTCAGCTCTTTACCTTATCAAAGACACCTGGAAGCCAGAAATCTTGCTGATTGATAGGGGATCAAATACTTATTTCCCTTATTGACCTGCAAATCAATTTATAATTTTTTTGACATGTGTTTTTCTTGTTTGTTTGTTTTTTGTTATTCTGTCTCTCACTGTTTAAAATATATCTACCATTAAAATGATAGACTGATCATTTATTTGTCAGTGGACAAACGTTCAAAATCAGCAGGGGATCAAATACTTTTTCCCTCATTGTAGAATAAACAAATACATAATAAAATATAGATAAAACAACCCAAAATTATTTTAAGTTGATGTAAACTCGCCCTAAATCTACCTTGCAAAAAAAAAAAAAAAAACATTTTTATCTACAGTGAGAGAGAATTCACCTGCGACTATGAAGGTGGCAAGTGATGAACACTGTAAAGGAGAACTGGCAGGGAGTGAATGAAGCTCTTTTGGCCTGGTTTCCTGATTGCATAGAATATTTCCCATCTTCATTATAGGAGAATCTCTCTTCCTGAACACAGACATACTTTATTCACCTGTTTAGGCTCACTCTGTTTTCGTTGACTGCCATTTAGCAATGACTCTTGGAGAGTTCTTTTGGGTGCACTGCACCCACAAGCAGGGGATGTTTTTTGTCATGGCTGTTCATTTAAACTTAACTCCACCAGACGGCTGTGGAGTTTCTTGAACATGTTTAATTTTCTTGAAGAGTGAAGCAACATTGAAGTATTTAATAACTACTGACGTGTCATATTCATAATATGCTCTTATGAAGAACTTGACTTTATATGGTGTAAAAAGTATTTTTTTATTTTTTTAAATTTACTGTATATACTTGAGTATAAGCTGAGGCACCTATTTTACCACAAAATACTAGGAAAACTTAGTGACTCTAGTATCTTGTGCCCTATGTGCCCCTTTCTTTTGTCCCCCCTCTCTCTTTCCCCTGTTGTCTCTACCCCTCCTCTCCCTCCCCTGTGTCTCTTCCCCCTCCAACCTCTCCCCCCCCCTGTGTCTCTTCCCTCTCCCCCCCTGTGTCTCTTCCCTCTCCCCCCCTGTGTCTCTTCCCTCTCCCCCCCCTGTGTCTCTTCCCTCTCCCCCCCTGTGTCTCTTCCCTCTCCCCCCCTGTGTCTCTTCCCTCTCCCCCCCCTGTGTCTCTTCCCTCTCCCCCCCCTGTGTCTCTTCCCTCTCCCCCCCCTGTGTCTCTTCCCTCTCCCCCCCCTGTGTCTCTTCCCTCTCCCCCCCCTTTGTCTCTTCCCTCTCCCCCCCCTGTGTCTCTTCCCTCTCCCCCCCCCTGTGTCTCTTCCCTCTCCCCCTCTCCCTTCCCTGTGTCTCTTTCCTCTCCCCCCTCTCCCTTCCCCGTGTCTCTTTCCTCTCCCTTCCCCGTGTCTCTTTCCTCTCCCTTCCCCGTGTCTCTTTCCTCTCCCTTCCCCGTGTCTCTTTCCTCTCCCTTCCCCGTGTCTCTTTCCTCTCCCTTCCCCGTGTCTCTTTCCTCTCCCTTCCCCGTGTCTCTTTCCTCTCCCTTCCCCGTGTCTCTTTCCTCTCCCTTCCCCGTGTCTCTTTCCTCTCCCTTCCCCGTGTCTCTTTCCTCTCCCTTCCCCGTGTCTCTTTCCTCTCCCTTCCCCGTGTCTCTTTCCTCTCCCTTCCCCGTGTCTCTTTCCTCTCCCTTCCCCGTGTCTCTTTCCTCTCCCTTCCCCGTGTCTCTTTCCTCTCCCTTCCCCGTGTCTCTTTCCTCTCCCTTCCCCGTGTCTCTTTCCTCTCCCTTCCCCGTGTCTCTTTCCTCTCCCTTCCCCGTGTCTCTTCCCTCTCCCTTCCCCGTGTCTCTTCCCTCTCCCTTCCCCGTGTCTCTTTCCCCACTCTCCCTTCCCTGTGTCTCTTTCCCCCCTCCTCATCCCCTCCCTCCTCATCCCCTCCCTCCTTAACGAGGGGAAAGGAAGAGGGGGAGGTAATTAGAAAGGGGTAAAGTGAGGAGGTGGGTTGGGGTTGTGGATGAGGAGTGGGATTGAGGAGGATAAGGGAGATGGGGGGGAAAGAGCCACAGGAGAGGGAGATGGAGGGTGGGAGCCACAGGAGAGGGAGATGGAGGGGGGGAGCCACAGGAGAGGGAGATGGGGGGGGGGGGAGCCACAGGAGAGGGAGATGGGGGGGGGGGTGAAAGAGCCACAGGAGAGAGAGAGATGGAGGGGGTGAAAGAGCCACAGGAGAGAGAGAGATGGAGGGGGTGAAAGAGCCACAGGAGAGAGAGAGATGGAGGGGGTGAAAGAGCCACAGGAGAGAGAGAGATGGAGGGGGTGAAAGAGCCACAGGAGAGAGAGAGATGGAGGGGGTGAAAGAGCCACAGGAGAGAGAGAGATGGAGGGGGTGAAAGAGCCACAGGAGAGAGAGAGATGGAGGGGGTGAAAGAGCCACAGGAGAGAGAGAGATGGAGGGGGTGAAAGAGCCACAGGAGAGGGAGATGGAGGAGGGGAAAGAGCCACAGGAGAGGGAGATGGAGGAGGGGAAAGAGCCACAGGAGAGGGAGATGGAGGAGGGGAAAGAGCCACAGGAGAGGGAGATGGAGGAGGGGAAAGAGCCACAGGAGAGGGAGATGGAGGAGGGGAAAGAGCCACAGGAGAGGGAGATGGAGGAGGGGAAAGAGCCACAGGAGAGGGAGATGGAGGAGGGGAAAGAGCCACAGGAGAGGGAGATGGAGGAGGGGAAAGAGCCACAGGAGAGGGAGATGGAGGAGGGGAAAGAGCCACAGGAGAGGGAGATGGAGGAGGGGAAAGAGCCACAGGAGAGGGAGATGGAGGAGGGGAAAGAGCCACAGGAGAGGGAGATGGAGGAGGGGAAAGAGCCACAGGAGAGGGAGATGGAGAAGGGAGCCACAGGAGAGGGAGATGGAGGAGGGAGCCACAGGAGAGGGAGATGGGGGGGGGGGTGAAAGAGCCACAGGAGAGAGAGAGATGGAGGGGGTGAAAGAGCCACAGGAGAGAGAGAGATGGAGGAGGGGAAAGAGCCACAGGAGAGAGAGAGATGGAGGAGGGGAAAGAGCCACAGGAGAGGGAGGAGGGGAAAGAGCCACAGGAGATGGAGGAGGGGAAAGAGCCACAGGAGATGGAGGGGGGGAAAGAGCCACAGGAGAGGGATATGAAAGGGGGGGGGAGAGCCCCAGGAGAGGGAGATTGCATGGGGGGGGGGGGGAGAGCCACAGCAGAGGGCGATGGAAGGCGGGGGCAGAGCCACAGGAGAGGGGGGGAGAGCCACAGGTGAGGGAGATGGAGGGGGGGGAGCCACAGGAGAGGGAGATGGAGGGGGGGGGAGCCACAGGAGAGGGAGATGGAGGGGGGGGGGAGCCACAGGAGAGGGAGATGGAGGGGGGGGGGGGGAGCCACAGGAGAGGGAGATGGAGGGGGGGGGGAGCCACAGGAGATGGAGAGGGGAAAGATCCCCACAGGAGAAGGGAGATGGAGGGGGGGGAGCCACAGGAGATGGAGAGGGGAAAGATCCACAGGAGAGGGAGATGGAGGGGGGGGGGGGAGAGCCACAGGAGATCATCGTTAAAAAAAAAAAGGGCTGAAAAACTCGGATTAGACAGCAAGTACTGTATATATTCGAGTATAACAACATGACATGTATAGTGTGAATCCCCTCACTTATGAGAGTATCCTTAGCCCACAAAATGCCCTGCTGAAGGTCACAGATGTACAAGATGGCAGCTTGGAGGAAAGTATACACGGCAGGGAGAAAGGGGTAGGTTCCAGAAGCTGAGAAAATGTTACATGTGAGTGTAAATCTTAGTATTAAAAGTATACTGAGGAGAAGCAAATACTTAAATGGTTACATAACACATGTTTGGTCTAAACCGTCACTTTTTAATGCAGACAACTAGGCCATCTCTGCCAAAGCCTTGCCCATCCAGCTAGTCAGCCCCCGGTACAAACCAGTGAGAGAGCTGTGTCTCATCATGTGCTGTCATGAGATGTGTGATTCTCCTCAGTTATACTTTCTGTCTGTGCACTTTGTATCTCTAGTGTTTTACGCTTTCTCAGACAGCTAAATGTTTTACTTTGTCACTGTTTTGCTGCATTTGAGATGACAGACAGTAAGTGCTCATCTTTTTGCATGCATTAAAAACATATTCATATTTTAGTTCCATTATATATTTGTCCACATACTATAAAAATGTGCTCATTTATGCTATGCACTTATCAGCTGAAGAAAATCTTATTGCACATATGACTACATATGACAACGCCCTTCTTGATGTCTAGCATGCAAAATAACAGCTAACGGTCCGATCCGTGTACTTATGGGTTATACAGGGTGTTTTCTAGTATCCATCTTACACTAAATTGTCGTCTTTACATACATCATCAGCTCTGATATTTGGAAAAAAAATGAACATAACTTTAGAAATGCTAATGTCCACTCCCTACCATTTTTAAAAACATGTATGTTTTTCTAGCCGTCTTGGTCATGAGGGAAACTTAACCTCTTTCACACTATAAAACTTCTCTTTGGTCTTTTGAAACATTTTTATTAAAATAAGATAAGGAAAAAATGCAAAACTCCTATACACCAGGTGTGGTTACCAGGCTATGGAATAGATAGACTGCCAGGTGAATAAGATGGTATGGCAATTCCTTCAGCATGCTTTAATGCCTTCAGCATTGTTTAAAATGAGTATAGGTCTCCGCTTCCTTAACATCACTTTTCTCACAGAAACCAGCAGAATTCAGTCTGAACTGTCAGGTAAATGATCGTTCTTATACTAAAATTAGCTCCAGAAAATCTGAATAACAAGTACTTTCAGACTAGCTAACCTTTCTTATTCACAGAAAGTGGATAGGAATGTGGAACCTCTTATCTACCCAACTACAGCAATGTTTAAAGGGCCAGTGTATGCACTTCTTTTTACTTTAAAATGATTTTAGTTCACAATTAATTCACCATCAAAACACACTTTTTATAAAGAAAATATAATGTAAAAACAGTTTACCTAATTAATTAATGACAGTTGCTGTACCCCTCCCACCTCTGTTTCCAGAGCACTACTGAAAGGAAATTAAACATATTATGGAGATAATGATTAGGCTGTCTTGGTAATGCTTGAATATTGTTATCTCCTTTAAAATATTTCACTGACTACCCAATGTCCTGCTTGCCGGTTCCCAAGTGAGTGAAATTATCATCAGGAATAGTGTAGTAAGGAACTTGTCTTGGATCTGGTACTCCAATGGCGAAAGACACAGTAAAAGTCTGCACAACCAGTTGCATTTTTTTTAATGCTGAGGGCATTCTGAGATTTAGGGAAGCTGGAACACCTCTAGGACCCTCAAGAAATAACACTGAGCAAAGCTGTGGCTGTCCTTTCTCTGTGAAGGAGCACAGGGTCATATCACCCTGCAGAGAGGTATCCAGGGCCACGGCTGTAATGGTGGAGCAGCCATGTGACTGACCCTGATCACAGATCAAGTTAGGAGGTGAGGCTGGATCTTGTGTAAAACCTGCTGCATCATCATCAAGTTGATCCATATTCATGTTTGCTATTCGTTCTGGATCTGATTCCACGTCCATATCATGCAGCTCTATGTGTGACTCCCTGTCTGCGGGCAGCTTGGGTTGATGGTAGGATGTTGCTTCTGTTCATCAGAACCGACTGAAATGGCGTCTCTTATGCTAGATATGCATTTTGCGCCAAAGCAAATATCAGGATGACAGCTTTTATGATCTGCAGAGCTGCAGCTCATCTAGGAAATAAGGCACTGTAAAAAAATGTATCTGCCATGCAGGAAGCATTTAGCTAGTCCTCAACTGTGATACGGGCTTATAGACCAGAACTGCCTCTATTTTTAAGAAATACTGGTATGAAATACAAGGATCAGTTCTAGGCAGTATCCCAATATTATTGCTTGGTGGCTGAAATAGAAGCTGATTTTAAACAGGTTTTGAGAGGCCCTCTTGGAGATCAGTGGGAATACAACCTTATATCCTGGCAGTTGGCTCCATCCCCCCTGGGCACATGTATTTTAATGGTAAACTAATAATGGATCCTACTGTACCACATACAAACTTCAACCTTTAGATTGTAAGTCTGCGAGTTTCAATCCTGCAAGGTGCTTTAGGGAAAGCGCTATGGACACCGGATTCCAAGCTCAAAGACAGGGCCCTCCATTCATTGCAATGTGTGAATCTTGAACTTGTCATTGTCTGTAACTTATGTATAGCGCTACGGAATATGTTGGCGAGTTACAAATGATAATACTCCAGGAAACCGCATCAAAGAATATCCCTAAAAAAAAGAAAAGTAAGAAGTCAAACTGGCTGTCTGATGAGGCTTTGAAAGTAGCCCAGGAAAGTGAAAGGTAGTGGAGATAAAAGATTTGTCCAACTGAATACAGAATTCCAGAGGATTGTAAGAAGAGACAAGGAGACATTCTACAATGAGCGATGTAAAGAGATTGAATATCTATACAGGAAGGATCATTCCAGCAGTGATGACCTCAATAATATGTCCAATAAGCTGGACCCAGACATCTTGGAGAGCATAGGATGTCTTGCTGGTAATAAGGCTGCAGAAGATGATGGAATCCCAATTGAACTATTCAAGATTCTACAGGATGATGCAGTGAAAGTGTTACTTGCCTTATGCTAACACATTTGGAAAACTCAACAATGGCCAAATAGACTGGAAAAGGTCAGTATACATCTTAATCCCAAAAAAAGACAGTGCCAAAGAGTGCTCCAATTATCAAACAATTGCACTCATTTCACATGCTAGCAAGGTAATGCTTAAGACTCTACAAGCCTGACTCCAACAATATGTGGACCAGGAACTACCAGATGTGCAAGCCGGGTTCCGCAGAGGAAGAGGCACAAGAGATCAAATTGCCAATATCCGCTGGATAATAGAGAAAGCAAGAGAGTTCCAGAAAAACATTTACTTCTGCTTCATAGACTATTCTAAAGCCTTTGACTGTGTGGTTCACAAGAAAATGTGGCATGTCCTTAAAAAGATGGGAGTACCAGATCATCTCATCCTCCTCCTAAATAATCTGTATGTCGACCAAGAAACCACAGTCCGAACCTGAGACAACAGAATGGTTCAAGATCGGAAAAGGAGTGCGACAAGGTTGTATATTGTCACCTTATTTATTCAACTTGTATGCAGAGTACATCATGCGAAAGGCTGGACTAGATGAATCCAAAACCGGAATCAATATTGCTGGAAGGAATATCAACAACCTCAGATACGCCGATGATACTTCTCTGATGGCTGAAAGTGAGGAGGAACTAAAGGACTTATTGATGAGGGTAAAAGAAGAGAATGAAAACGTTGGCCTGCTCCTGAACGTTAAAAAGACGAAGATCATGGCAAAAAAGATACTAAACTATCAACAAAAGTCTGCATAATTCGAACTATGGTATTCCCAGTAGTAACATACGGATGTGCGAGCTGGACCATAAAGAAGGCAGAGCGCCGTAGAATTGATGCCTTTTGAATTGTGGTTTTGAAGAAGACTGATTAGAGTCCCATGGACTGCAAGAAAATCAAGACAAACTGTTCACTAGACTGTATGATCATGAGGCTGAAGCTCAAATATTTTGGCCATATCATGAGACAGCAGGATTCCCTAGAAAAGACTCTGATGCTGGGAAAGATTGAAGGCACAAGAAGGGAAAATGGGTCTAACTTGAAAAACACACAGACACTTGCCCCTTTTAATTACTTGTGTATTCCTATATTGAATAGTATTATACAATACTATTCTACAAAAAAACTTTTGCCACATTCACTCTCACCTGCCTAGGGTTATTAAGGGACTTTCTCATGTTCAGTAAACTTCTACAAAACAAATTTAGCCCCCATAAAACTATTTGAGAACCATGCTTTATATCCCCCATACACATCTGTATGATTAGCTTGTGGTTTCCCACTAAGACAGTAGAGCATATGCCTTCTTCACAAATGTCCATATTTTATTCATCCCTACAACACACACCATATTTTATATAAAAAATATACCTTTTTCAATCAACTCTACATTCCCTTAATCAACTCACCCCTAAACTTGTGATATTATTTTACTTTGGGTTTGATACAGTTTATGTGAGGCTCTTTTTGGATGCTCACTCCCAATGTATGTAGCCAGTCGAGTAAAAGAGACTGCCTAGTATTGATATAAATATACATCCCCGCTATACAGTGCATGCACACATGCCATATTGCACAGTCTACCTACTTCTGCGCAGGCGACATTTCTCTCTAAGCAAAGATGCATACCGGACACATTACTACCTATCTCGTATTCTCCGTAGGCTGAACCACAAAGGCATGAAGTCAGGAATTGGGATAGGTCTATGTTTTGATTGGGGGGTTAATGGAATACCTTGGGAAACTGAGTTTCTTGTGGAATAAATTGGGATTGAACTGATAGGGACAGAGGATGAAGGCGGGGGAGACCAAGAGCCCCATTAAATTGTGAGCTCGTATGTGCAATGCGAGCTTGAAATTTGGCTGAGTTACGTAGCTATTAAATTGGAGCAGGGCGCAAGTTACGGGACGGAGAGGCAAACCCGTAAACCATCTGTCGAAAGTTGGATGCGCAGCCATGAACGTAATCGGTCAAACCTGTAGTTATGGGTTTAGATGGAGCCAATGGCAACCGAGAATATCAGAATTATGTCACAACAAAATGGAAGAAGTCTTACGGGTTTCAGTTACGATTAGACCCACATTCCAGAAATAATGCAATATTGATAAAGTTGTAAATATGATATTCTATTACATGCGAGTTTCATTATATGTATTAACACATTGATTGCCGCGATCAATATAACACAGAAATTACACATGAGATAAAGTATTTTTTCAGGCCAATTTGCGAGCTTGAGAATGTTGTGCTATTAATTATAAGACCTAACATCACTTTCCCTGTTAATAAAAGTACAGTAGTGTGTGTGCATTTAAAGGGCTACAGATTTTACTTTAACCACTTGCGGGTCCTCTCTAGCACTTGTTGGCTTCTTGACTCCATTGGCTGGTTACGGGCTTGAACGCAAGTGATTTTGATTCAATTTAATAGCATGATTGGAAACGTATCAGTTATGGGCTTGAAAGATCAAAGGATTTGCGGTCTCACAAGTCAAATTCTCACGTCCTGTAGGGTTTTCTCGCTCCTACCCCACAAGTTGTCGGCGTGCTGGTTTAAGAGGCCAATTTAATAGCCGTAAGTCTTGCGGGCTATGTTGCGAGCTGCGGTTTTACACGTTGGGGGAATTTAATAGGGCTCCAGGTTGGTATCATTTTATTTACAGGAGGCTTAATTGCTGAATTTAAAAAAAACATTTCTAAGTTCTTTCTCTATCAGGCTCACAAGGCCCAGGCCAAGAGAAGTACATTTTCATGCATGAAGCTGCATGAAGATCCAGTGCAGTACTTTAAATTATTATATATGATATATTGCAATGTGGCTCCAAGAGAGGAAATTAATCTCTTGTTGTATTAGTGGATATCTCTGTTAAACTGTTGTTGAGTACATTTATTTATCTCCAGCTGATTCTGCTGGTAAAATTAGTTGTGTCTCAAATTGTGCATTTCTATCAAAAAAGGGTTTGAACCATGTGTTTGCATTCATAGTGTTTATTTAGGAGCGCATAGACTGGATTCACATAAGGGAGTGAGAAAAGAGAGGGTGGGAATGAGGAATATGTGGATAAATTAAGCTACGGATGATGAAGATTGAGAGAGTGGCATTTAGTGGATTTGAGGGGGTGAGTAGATATAATAGTGTGAAAATGTGTTAGAATATACATAAGGGTGAACTTGATTTTCTAACTCAAGTACCCAAAGGCAATAAAGGTTTTGCACGATGGTTAAATGTACTACTGCTATTAATTTGAATCATAGAATGCATCTAAATATTTTTGCAAGAACCCTAGACTCGCCATTTGACATTGTACTGTCAATAAGGTGGAGTGAACAAGGGTTTGAGATGCTGCTTATTAATATTATTCAACCAACGGTTTCACAACAATTTACTGAGTTCATTTTCAGACAACAAAATGAGTTGTGCTCTATTTAAGATTTAATCTAAAACTCAAAAGTGATTGTGTCCCAAAAACAAATAGGTGTAAGCATACATAATTTTACTTTTGGTTGCATATAATATGAAAGTATGTTATATTTTACGGTTATTGGTAATAATTTGTATTTGTTGATGTTTTGTACACAAACTGTACCTTTTTTATCTGGTACTTATGTCTATAGACTACAAAATAGATCAGGGCTGTCAAAATGGCAGCACATAGACTTGATATGGCTAGACTATTTTGTAGCGCACACCACTCTAGTGCCTCTATCTCTTTATACACTATTTTATATATAAATAAGATACAAACTGATTATCTCCTGACTGTGTATGTGTGTTTGGTGCTCTGTTTCAGGTTGGCTCCTTCAGCTCCCAGGGATGAAACTGAAGAAGCAGGTGACTGTATGTGGAGCAGCCATCTTTTGCGTGGCTGTCTTCTCCTTGTATCTCATGCTGGACAAAGTGCAACACGACCCTCCCAGGAGACAAAACGGAGGCAACTTTCCAAGGGTATGAGGAACTGTAGATGCGTTTTCAATCCGATAGAATAGCAGTTGAGAAAAACCTCTGTAAAATGAAGGTCACTTACTGAGCCATTGAAGAGTTTCCACCATATTAGTGGATCTGAACTACATGATTAGCCTCACTCCTGCCTCTTACATATGAATGTATGGTCCGTGTTAGAACACCATAAAACATTTACATTGTACAGTGTAGGGTTAAAATGCTGAAGCGGTTATTACAATGTGATTGCTAGTGTTTCATAGGCTCTTTCCATTATGCATTTATTTTAAGCAGATACTAAACATCTTGTAATAAGCATACCTTATATCTGTACTCAAGTACCGTTTTGGGGACATATGTTTTACATTTTTTTACATAATTTGCAAATTCCAACTTTAATAATTCTGTACTATTTTTTTTACTTATCATTGAGGAACACACAATGTCTGTTACAATGCCAGTAAACCCAGAAAAATGTATTTTAATAAAGAGAAAGATCATAATTTGTCATCTTTTTAAATGATAGCCCAATTAACTAATTGCATTAATGAAGTGCATTAAATGAATCCATGAAAACCCTATTCATTACCACACTGATGTGTGACCTGAACAAGAATATTTTGCTACTAATTATTTTTCTCATAAATTCCTGTTTTAGCCTATGCAAAGTACATTGTCTGTTGTGCCTTTTTTAATAAGTAAATTATCTTAATGGAAAGCAGCCATTACCGTACTGAAAGGGTGATAATTGCATAGAAAAACTTTCGAGCATATGCTGTAGAAGTTCATATATTAAAATATGGTTAGCTTGGTTATCCTGAATTTGAGATGAAGCCAAATAATCAAATCAAAGATTTTATAACCAATGAGGGAGTGGGCAAATCCTTTTTGTTTTTTTACCTGAGGTTGTTTAATTATTTGATATGCCTATTAGGTTTGATATAAATGGATTCTATAGTAATGTTTTACCCATTACTAAACTTAATTACTAAATTATAGATCAGTTTGCAAAACATTAAAGATCCTGTACAAAGTATTTGATAGAGTTGAAGGGGGAAAAAAACCTGAGACAAAGTCTTATCATATGTTCTGTATTTAAATGGTGGTTATTAATCCTACCATGTGCATGTATTTTCTGACACTCCGCATCATGTAAGTGGTCTGGCCATGTGGAAACACCCCCCTGTAGCACTTTATTGTGGTGGTTCTTATCTTGTTTGTGTCGTGGACCCCTTTAAAAGTCTTTATTCTTAATTGACAACATACATTTCAGGGAGAGAAAATAAAGTTGTATTTTTTTTCCCTTCATCACAGACCCCTGCATTACAGTTTCTACACTATAGAGCTCTCAATTTCATACTGAAATTTTTTTTTATTTTAGAAATATTTTTTTTAGATACATGATGGATTTTTATTTTCCTTGTTCTCTTCATCCGCTATCTAGAAATCATTTTTTTCTTTTTATGTATACTGGTGAAGCCATTGTTCTTTACCAGATGTGCTGATATTGGTGGATTGTATTATAATGATCGGCCTTTGCTTTACCTCTCCTCCAGAGCCAGATTTCTGTCCTGCAGAATCGGATCGAGCAGCTGGAGCAACTCTTGGAGGAGAACCACGAGATCATCAGCCACATCAAGGACTCTGTGCTGGAATTAACAGCCAACGCAGACGGCCAACCTGTGCTGCTTCCATATCACTCCTCCAATGGAACCTGGGTCATGCCAGCCGACCCCCGACCTAGTTTCTACTCCATCTCACCTCAGGACTGTCAGTTTGCTGTGGGCAGCAAGGAGCAAAAGTCAGATATACAAGTGAGATACCCAGTTGTGCATATTGTTTTCTTTTTAAAATGTTGTCTCTGGTTTGTAACTAGAACAATTTCCAAGAGATGTATTTTAATTATAGTAAAAAAAAAAAATAGTAAGGTTACTTGTACATTTGCATGCTTAAAAATAAGTTAATAAACTCCCTGCCCAGAAAATCCAGAAATAGCTCTGCACTTTGGGAAACTGGGCGGGGGCAATCATATAAGCCCACAATGCATTTTTACTGTTTAATCCAACACCTAACTCAAATCCATCCTATGCTATGTTTAAAAGCTGTACTATACCAGCATGTGCTGTAAATAAAGGAGCAATGTTTGAAATGTTATTGGATTAAAGAGTTAATATTACAAGCCCCCACCTAGTTTCCCAGAGTGCTGTCCAAATAGTGCAAGTCTTGGGATTCTGAGCAGTAAATATGTATATTAACCTATTTTTAGGAATGCCAATGTGCTCACAAATGTATTATTTTGTTTACTATGCTAAATTCATTTTAATCATGTAAGTGCTTAAAGTTGTCTATTATACTGTAGAAATACGTTTTTAAATATGTTTTTAGGTAGAAAACTACGTCCTAGATATTTTTGCTGTCGAAGCTATGTATCCTATACTCCTATACAATCAATATACAAAATATTTTTGCAAATCTTGTTCACTATTCGTGTACAGTGAAAGACAAACCATTCAAAAGCTAAAATGCCATCTATGAAAGCTAACCCTGCTTCAGTAAAAAATCTATAATAAAACCTTCACTGTTATTGGCTTGCAATGTTGGTATATGTAAATTACTAGTACAGTTCTAAACTTTAAAACCTAATCTATTCATTATATAATATAAACATTATAAAGAGTGAGGTAGCCATGAGTTTCCAGTAATCTAGATGAATGAGTATTGCAGTATATAGTGATACCTTTTTTATTGGACAAACGTATTCATTATAATAGTGATGAGCTTTCAAGATCGACCTCTCTTTTTCAAGTCTAAAGTAATACTGCTTATTAGTTGAGCAGATAGAAGCAGACCTTGAAAGTGAAATAATGTTCTGTGCAATCAACTGTATGTGTCTGCATCAGGTTTCAGATAAGTGAAAATCTGAGTAATAAATGGGGCCATTAATATCCTTGTATCTTAACCATTAGAAACTATAGTTGTGGAGGTAACTGCATCTGTCTGTGGGTTTCCTATATACAGATGAATTTGCCATTGGTGATGGATATGGTAGTGTCCAGAAAATGAACCTATTCAGCAGAGTAATCCATTTTAAGTGTAATAGATGGGTGGAAGGTTGGTGGACATATGTGGACAGGAGTCTCTGTTCCAGGTCGGCTATAAATAGATAAGCATATTGTGGTGCCATTTTGGTCCCCATTGCAGTCCCTTTTATTTGTAGGTAAACATGTTGGTTCAGGGTGAAGTAGTTGTGGTTCAGGATATATTCCAGTAGTTTGTCAAAGTATCATGGGTTATATTTCTGGTTGTTTTTGTTTTTTTTAATAAAGTATCATTGTTCTAACATGTCTCTGTCTTGCAGATGCTTGATGTGTACACACAACTGCCTTTTGATAACCTTGATGGAGGGGTTTGGAAACAAGGCTTTGACATCACCTATGACCCTATGGAGTGGGAGAATGAGCCACTACACGTATATGTAGTACCACATTCACACAATGATCCTGGTAAGAAAAATCTCACTATTGTTTATAAATAGGTTAGAGAAAAAAACATTACGACCTCGCAAAAATACGACCTTACCGCGCACATGAAAACATTAAAAACACAATACATACACACAACAAACACATAAAAAGCTTTCCCATAGCAAGGGGGGAGGCACCCAGGACCTCGGAAATTGAAGTTACACCTCAATTTAAGTAAGACACCCGAAAAGTTTAGACACCCGAAAAGAGTTTAGACACCCAAAAATCCCTTAAGCGAGAGAAAAAATGGCCGCCGAAAAAACGAGGCTACAGGACCCTCAAGACGCAAAACGCCACAAAATACCTACGGATTTTCCGAAAACACTAACTTACCCAATGCGGAAGTACACAGCTACCCTAACGGA
Organism: Discoglossus pictus; assembly: GCA_027410445.1. Classification (NCBI taxonomy): domain Eukaryota; kingdom Metazoa; phylum Chordata; class Amphibia; order Anura; family Alytidae; genus Discoglossus; species Discoglossus pictus. The sequence continues at coordinate 190,145,317 of CM050167.1, read as the reverse complement.
TTTTGCTCGCGCACGCACACTATTTACACTATTCCACAGCCCTCAAAACACACATTGTATGATGCAGCAAAATCCAAACCGATTGTCAGCTCTTCAACACAATGCTTCCTACATATATTACTTCAAAATAGGTAAAGTATATTCATGTATTATTTTATTAATTATTTCATTAGCATTAGCAAAAAAAAAACAAGTGAGGGCTGTTCTAGCAGCAGCAGCTTTCACTCCTTACTTACACACAGGTATGTTTGGTTGGAGGGTGTGGTGGTGAACTCTGGAAATGTAACTCCAACACTGCCCTGGCTCAGTCACTCATGCCTGTCTTCTTCCAAGTTACATTGAATTGCAGAGATATATATTTGATGCAATCTAGGTGCCTGTAAGCATTTTGTGGCATGACAACCTGGCTCCTGGCATTTGTTGAGCCTTTGAATTTACATTTTTATTTAAAGTACAGTCTTGCATTTTTTTTTTCTGGTTGCTTGAGTTCCAGTTAACTGAAAGTCTACTTTAGTACATTTCTGGATACATTACATGCCTAGAAATAAGTTAATAAATGTATTTAATGCTTAGAATCTCAAGAAATAATGATTGCCCTGTACTGTGGGTAAGTAGGCAGGGAAATTCAAATAAGTCCACAATGCATTTTCAATTTTACATTCTAAAAACTGTTGGACTGTGGTCAAAAATGTAAAATAGTCAATTTTGAGGAACTACACTTGAAAATAAGCAACATGTTTTAAGAATGTAAAAAAAAAAATACAGCCTTTAATTTATTACTTTTGCAACTGTGGAATCTATAATTTTAAGTTTCCTGTGATTAAGATGAGATGATACTTGATACGCATGACGTTTTTACAACTACCAGTTGTCTCTCATTACAAGGGCATTCCCTGTTGAACAGAAGCTGCAAGAAACGGGTGTAGTAAAAAAAAAATGTAATCCTTCAGTAAATAATAACTGTATATAAAAGTGAAAAATAGAAAGACTTTGGTTAAGGTTTTTTTTTTTATTGTTGGTTAGGTTTTGTAATTTTAAAAGACCATATAGAATAAATATTGGCCACAGTGATCCTTTAAAAAGTTTATACAAAACTTTCTCAGCATCAACCTGGTCATGCTTATCTGTGATGTTATCGTTATAACACTGCTTTATGAATAACAACCTAAATACTTCTTCCATAAAATCCTTTGTTTTTGTTTTATTCTTGCATTTTTACTATGCAATAGTATGAAAACAACAAATAATATACCTACAATTAAACATGAATGGATGTACATGCTAAGTTATCACTGCTTTGTGATTCTCTTTGCAGGATGGATAAAAACCTTTGACAAGTATTACTATGACCAGACTCAACACATCCTAAACAACATGGTTGTGAAGCTGCAAGAGGATCCACGCCGAAGATTCATTTGGTCCGAGATCTCCTTCTTCTCCAAGTGGTGGGATAATATCAATTCACAAAAAAGGGCTGCAGTGCGGAGGTATAGCACCTCTAACCCTGTCTTAGATATTTTATTTTTCTGTATAGGCATATTCCAAAGGAAAATGCCTTATTCTTTTATTCTTTCACTAACTATTCAGGGTAGAATTGCCTGGTATTTTGGGGCTGGGTCACTCTAGTGAGTGGGACCAGACTGATATGCTACAGGATATTTCTCCCAGTGAAGGGCACAAGTGAGCTAAAAGAGGTCGCTCTCAGAGTGGGTTATCATGTCCATAGAACTAACCTATTAAGGTTAGTTAGTTCTCTGAGCACCTCTGACTTGGTTATTATTATTTTTTTCCCATAACAGTTGCAAGAGTTACTGAGGTATGTTCACTAGGTAGTCTATTAAATCTATCTTTTAGTATGGCTTATGCATCAGATGTGCCAAACATGGTGTAATTTAACACAATATGTAACAACAAGTTATTTATCAATTGAATGTTCATTTTCAAATGAGTTTCCTTACAGTAAACTTACACTGAAGTTTGTAAATTTTACCTGTCAATCAGTCTTTTGGATCGACCAAATAAGCCTGTGCTATTATCAGTTGTTTTTTCTTTAAACTGAAAACAGTGCAGGTAGATTAATTAGCACTCCCCACAATGATCAAAGCATTTGGCAAATGATCTAAGAGTTTACTTTTAAGAGAATGTAATTTTTTAAATGGCATTTAATTGATATATTATTTGTTATTACCCACTATGACAGAATAGGGTCCACCAGACCAGAGCTGTAAATGTTTCTGTTAGACCCCATGACCTACTATCTGGATACTCCCTTAAACTAACCAGCTGGAGTGACCAGCATAGTCCTCAGTTTCCTGGAAAATAAAGTCCTTCACACAAGCAATAGCACTTGGTAAATGATTATTCATTTATCTTTATTGAATGCCATGTGCTTTTTTTTATTTTTATTTTTTATAATGAAACACAAACATTCAAACTTAAAAACCAATCAGAAGACCTCCCTGTTGCTACTTTTTGTGTGTCCAGTGACCGACCAGCTATTTGGATCTGTGCAGTCTGTTCCCATAGCCACTAGTAAGATCCCCTATTGGACGGTTGCCTCAGAGTCTACATCCCTCATTGTAGATCCACACAATTTAGTTTAAACAGTAGTTGTTGCACCCAGTGAAAATGTAGGCAGAACTGACTAACTATTTTAAATAATTGTTCTTTCCCTGTCCACCAGGACAACGTAATATTCTGCATTAGGTACAGTACTGTGCAATATACTGCATAAACCTCATACTAAAACAACAACAAATGCTATTATTAACTGGGGGAGGAGATCTCGCACCTATTATTTTCAATGATATTCTATTTGGTATAATATGTTTGCTACTGTGGAATATCATGATGTTTCCCATGTGTTTCCATATGAAGGTTAGTTGCCAATGGTCAGCTGGAGATGACAACAGGTGGTTGGGTGATGCCTGATGAAGCCAACACTCACTACTTTGCAGTCATCGACCAGATGATAGAAGGTCATCAATGGCTGAAGAAAAATATTGGTAAGTATTTATGAACTTGTTTAGTCAGTGTGTGTGCTTTCTAAATTATATTAATGTTGAATGGATTGCGTATTGGTTAAATGTAGCATCGCACACAATCTACACTGGAAAATACTTTATTCTCTCTGTCTTTTTTTTTTTTTAGGCGTCAACCCAAGGTCAGGTTGGGCAGTGGACCCCTTTGGACACAGTTCTACCATGCCCTATCTTCTGAAACTCTCCAATATAACCAGCATGCTGATTCAGAGAGTACACTACTCTATTAAGAAACACTTTTCTGCTACACAGAGTCTGGAGTTTATGTGGAGACAGACATGGGGTATGATTGTCACAGAGTTCTCTGTCACTTGTCCCACATATGTTGGCTCAGAGTGTTCTGCTGTTGTCAGCCTCTCTGCTGCCAGTGCGTCCTGTCCGTGCTTAACATCAGCAGCCTTTTTTAAGCAACTGGAAATTGCCATCATTAATATGCTTATTTTTCACTAAACTATTTTGTAGAATACTGAGGCTGTTCTTGCACATGAAGATAAAAAACTAGAACCGTTAACATTTTTTAATAGCAGGGTTTAACCTCCCCACATATTAGCTGATGACCTGAAAAAGCCACCCTAGAGACCATTCAAAAGGATTTAACTTGTTGTGTAGTAAATTAGCAAAGTTATTTAATTTGTTGTTTAGTAAATTATTAGCAATAAAGTCAAACATATTTTAACATGATGCTCAGTAATAGATTCAGAGAATCCAGAAGGAATTAAGTAAGGCCAGTTACTTTACCACTGTATTCTCTTTAGCAGGAAAGCTGCTGAGTTTGTTCAGACTTCCTCTATCCTGCTATATATAAAGTTTCCAAGTGTTTTTGGATAACAAAAAAGCCAATGGTATATACTGAGCTACATTTGGCACTAAAGCCCTAGGTTGTGCTAATATTTGACACCTCAAAGTTCAGATATACTTCACATGGCTTCATATTTATTATTTTAAGAGTTTTAAGAGAACCTAAAATATTTTAAGCCGCTTGGAATTTTTTAAGGGACATTCGGGAGTTTTTTAAACTCATGTAATATTAAAGGTAAGAGATCTGTCTATAAGAAGTAGAACAAAGCTGACCTGGTACTCAAGGCACTCTGTATTGTAAAGAATAAAGATAACAATTTTAAGAAATATAGGGACAATGTGTGATTAACGTCTGTGCAGTGCTTACTGCCCAGGCGTCCCACTCGCATATTGTCTGTAAATACAGTGTCCCGGCCGGCAATGCACATGCGCGTTAACGGCCAGTACGTGCGCATAGAGGGCACAGAGAGAGGCATAGAGCAAAGACAGTGGGCAAAGAGAGAGATGGCACAGAATGGACAGCGAGAGCATGCACACAGAGGGTGCAGGGACAGAGGCAGAGGGTGCAGGGACAGAGGCAGAGGGTGCAGGGACAGAGGCAGAGGGTGCAGGGACAGAGGCAGAGGGTGCAGGGACAGAGGCAGAGGGTGCAGGGAGAGGGGGACAAGGCGCAGGGAGAGGGGGACAAGGCGCAGGGAGAGGGGGACAAGGCGCAGGGAGAGGGGGACAAGGCGCAGGGAGAGGGGGACAAGGCGCAGGAAGAGGGGGACAAGGCGCAGGAAGAGGGGGCAGGGACAAAGGGCGCAGGTAGAGGGCTGGTGGACACGCAGCGAGAGGGAGAGCGTTTCAACATTCAGTGATACTAGTTTTAAAATTAATACATGTCAAAACATAGCATGTATTGATGTAATTGCATAGAAGTAATGTGTATGCCACGTGGGAAAATGTGTTTTTTGAGAAAAGAAAGTTACAGATATAACCATTAGATGGAGGGTTTCTATAATGGTCAATGTTTTATATAAAACTTTTCATGACCTTAAGATGTATAGAGTACAGAAAGAAGAGGGGTGTTGATAGAAACCGACACTTCTAAGAAGCTGCTTTAAAAGTTCAGGAAGGAAGAGAAAAGCATGAAAAAGAGGTCATGATTTTTAGTTGGAGGATTGCTGATTCATAACTTCTTTCCAAAACCAATCAGTAGATGACCTAAATAGTCTTCTTTTAGAATTGGTATGCATTAACAAAGTACTGTATATACTCTAGTATAAGCCGAGTTTGTCAGCTCTTTTTTTTTATACTCGAGTCACTCTGCTCCTGCTGCTCTCTCCCTCCCCTGTGTCTCTCCCCCCTCTCCCTCCCATGTGTCTCCTTCCCTCCCTCTCCCTCGTGTCTCATTCCCTCCCCCTCCCTTATCATCCTCCCTTATCATCCTCCTTTCTCATCACTTCCCCCCCTCTCCAATTACCTCCCCCCTCTCCCTTTCTCCTCACTTACCTTCATCAGCTGCAACTCTGCACGTCTTCTGGATGTGTCTGGACCCGGCATATGCTAATGACGAGACGTCACGTCATTAGCATATGCTGGGTCATGAATCATCCTCCTCATCCTCCCTCCCTCCCTCCTCATCCTCCCTCCCTCCCTCCTCATCCTCCCTCCCTCCCTCCTCATCCTCCCTCCCTCCCTCCTCATCCTCCCTCCCTCCTCATCCTCCCTCCCTCCTCATCCTCCCTCCCTCCTCATCCTCCCTCCCTCCTCATCCTCCCTCCCTCCTCATCCTCCCTCCCTCCTCATCCTCCCTCCCTCCTTATCCTCCCTCCCTCCTTATCCTCCCTCCCTCCTTATCCTCCCTCCCTCCTTATCCTCCCTCCCTCCTCATCCTCCCTCCCTCCCTCCCTCCATCCTCCCTCCCTCCCTCCTCATCCTCCCTCCCTCCTCATCCTCCCTCCTCATCACTTTCCCTCTCTCCAATTACCCCCCTCTCCCTTTCCCCTCTCTTACCTCCCATCAGCTGCTCCTCTGCGCATCTTCTGGCTGTGTCGGGACCCGGCATATGCGAATGACGTGACGGGCATGTGAGGTCACGTCATTCGCATATGCCGGGTCCCAACACAGCCAGAAGACGCGCAGAGGAGCAGCTGATAAAGGTAAGTGAGGGGGGGGGGGTAATTGGAGAGGGGAGAAGTGATGAGGGGGAGGGAATGAGACACGGGAGGGAGAGGGGGGAAAGAGACAAGGGGGAGGGAGAGGGGACACACAAGAAAGGGGCACAGAGGGGAGGGAGAGGGGGGACACAGAGGGCACAAGAGAGACACAGGGGGCAGCACATTTCCAACCCTCGGTTTATACTCGTCACTACGTTTTTTTCCCCCTTAGTATTTTGGGGTAAAACAGGTGCCTCGGCTTATACTTGGGTCGGCTTATACTCAAGTATATACGGTAATTGGATTCAAGTGTGCCTGAGATACCAAATAAATAGTAAAGGGACGGTGGCTCAGGTATAATTGATAAGTGCCAAATTTCAAATAGATGATAACAGGGTGCTCCTAAGGATAATAGGGATAAGTAGTACCAAGAGAGAGAAAGATCCTTTTTTTTTTTTTTTTTTTTTTTTTTTTTTTTAGGGCACACCTGGGAAATCCAATTCTCAGAAAAAGAGAATGAACTAAGTGTTAAAACTTAACTTTTAATAGTAATAATAAAATCCACTTAAAATACATAAACGTAGGTAGCAGGGAGTAAATAATATGAAGTTTACTGGGAAAATGCCACTGTTGTGGAAAATGCCACTATGAGGTAGACCATATAAAGTGCAATGTGCTAGTATAGTCACTGATAAAGTGGCTAGTAGATGAGAAATAAGGTGCTATAAAGTGCTACTAGTGATAAGGTGCCAGGTGCTATGACACAAATAATAAGGTGCCAGGTGCTATGACACAAATAATAAGGTGCCAAGTGCTATGACACAAATGATAAGGTGCCTAGTGCTATGACACAAATGAGAAATATATATAAGTGAAGCAAGTGTATCACTAGAATATGGTTGCCTATAAGGAACAGTATAAGTAAATATTAGCAGCTTGTTGCTAAACAGAAACCAGTAAACCAAATGAAAAATATGGCAAGGGGTAAAGGATAGGAGTGAGAGATATTGAGAAATAAATGCCCCCAGAGTACTGATATCATGTAGGTAATGTTCTCAATATCTGTATATCTTAAATACCCAAGTGCCCAAATCGCAGCGTTGCCTTCAGAATATACCCATAACCAGTAGCTACTGCCTTCCAAATCCACTAAACTATTGCTGAAATAGCCTAACTAATGTAGTGGTGAAGGGGCTTTATGCTATGGGCCTGAGACTGAAAACGCTGACTCTCTGCTAGTCACGCCGTGGTCTAGACGCAAGGTAATGACGTCATAGACTCGCGACGGCGTTCCTACATGCACCCGACGCACGTTTCTGGAATTTCATCAGGGGTTACGCCTGCCTCTCCTATGGGCCTTTTTAAAGGCAGACGTTGTCATGGCAATGCAACAAAACAGGATTAAAAGCGAAACAGTGAACAAATGTCACTGTGCACCATTAAAAACGAATAGATCATCTCTTAAAAGATGGAAATGAATTCCAAAGAATGTATAAAGCTGAATAATGCCATGATGGTACTGATCAAGGAAGTAAATTATTGATCTCAAATATATATGATATAGGTGAATATGACTGTGCTATATTTTACACCTATAATAGTACTGGGTTAATAGGGAGCCCATAAATGGTAGATCTAATGATGTCAACACTGAGAAATAAGTTGAATATTCATTATAGGCATATATTATAAACATAAATGGTGTGTTGACTCTATATATCTTAGTAACAGCATATATTGAATAATATCAATATATGGGGCTTTTCTATTATCAATATAAAAATTGAGTCTTCAATAATGAGCTATATTTGTAGTACAGATGGTGGTTTCATCATGGTAAGCTTGCCTTATACTGGGCCTAAATAAAAGGCCTCTTTATAAGAGTGCTACTGGAAAGTACGGAATGACAAGATCTAAAGAAACAGATCAGATATAGGGAGTGAAGGTGAAGCCTTCATTCAGGCCATTAGGTTTTTTAGTGCCTAGTAGATAAATCCACTTGGCTTCTTTCTTTAATAACTCTGTGTCTATATCTCCTCTCCTTATGGTTTTCTCAACATGATCTATAGCAGTAAATGTGAGGACTTTAGTGTCGCCTTTATGTTTGTTATTAACATGCATGGCTATAGGGGTGTCAAATTCTTTCTTGACACTATAGATGTGCTCAAGAATCCGTCTTCTGAGTTCCCTACAGGTTTTACCTACGTATCTGGCTCCACATACACATGAGATTAAATATATAACACCCTCTGTTTTGCATGTAATGAGATGCTTAATTTGATAAGTATGTTTTTCAGAAGAGAAGCTTTTAGTTGGTTTTACATATTGGCATGCTTTGCATGAGTGACATTTAAAGCAGCCTTTTGTTTTGTGTAACCATGATTGGCTTTTGTCTGTGTCCAAATGACTTTTAGATAAGTAATCTCTTAAATTTCTAGATCTTCTACTAGTAATGGCTGCATTGGTGGGTAGAAATGGTTTAAGGTCTTTGTCATCCAATAAAATACCCCAATGCTTATTAAAGATTTTTTTAACCTCATGCCATTTACTATTGAACGTGCCAATGCACCTAATAGTATTTTCTGATTCTCTTGTTTTATCTTTTAGAAGATCTTCCCTCTTAGTGTTTTTGGCTCTTTGGTAGGCCTTTTTTAAGCTGTTTTTAGAATAGCCTCTTTCCAAAAAGCGGGATTGTAACTCTTGAGATTCCCTCTCAAAATCTAAGTCATCGGAACAATTTCTTTTTATTCTTAAATATTGGCCAATTGGTATGCCTTCAATTAATGCTTTTGGGTGACTGCTTTTGGCGTGGAGTAAGCTATTAGTAGCTGTAGGTTTCCTGTAGGTTTTGGTGCCCACAATGCCATCTTGTGTTTTATATATCAGTAAGTCTAAGAATGTGATAGACTCATAACTGGATTCAGATGTTAAAAAAAGACCTAAATTATTAATATTCAGAGTCTTAATGAAGTCCTTTAACTGGGAGGTTGAGCCATTCCAAAGTATTAAAATATCATCGATAAAGCGGACCCAGAGATCTATATGTGAGGTGTGTTTCTCCATTTCTTCACAGAAGACTATCTGCTCTTCCCACCAGCCTAAAAACAGGTTAGCGTAGGTAGGGGCACAAGCTGTGCCCATCGCTGTTCCCCGAATTTGTTTATAGAATTTATCCATAAAGATGAAATAATTGTGATTTAGAACAAATTCTAATAGTGTTAAAAGGAATTTGTTATGTGTATCATATTGCTTGCCTTGTTTGTTAAGGAAGTATCTTACTGCATTTATACCTTTATCATGGTGTATGCTAGTATAAAGGGCTTCCACATCTAGTGACACCAAAATGGTGTGTTCCTTAGATTGTATGCCATCTAATTTAGTTAATACCTCTTTAGAGTCTTTAACATAAGATGAGAGGCTAAATACAAATTCCCTTAGAATTTGATCCAAATATTTACTGGAATTTTCCGTTAAATTACCAATCCCTGATACTATCGGTCTTCCAGGGGGTTTCTGGGGATTTTTGTGAATTTTAGGTATGGTGTAAAAGGTTGCTACCTTAGGATTTTTTTTGAGCATAAATTCAAATTCTTGTTTACTGATGGTTTTATTCACTAGGCCTTTGTGTAGTATCTCTGATAGTACTTCTATGAATCTTTCTGTGGGGTCACAACTTAATTTACTGTAGCAATTCATATCATTAAGCAGTCTAAGACATTCTTCAATATAATCTTTTTTGTCTAAGATAACAACATTGCCCCCTTTATCAGCATTTTTTATGATGATGTCTTTATTTCCTTTTAATTCTTGTAGGGCTTGTGTTTCTTGTTTAGTAAGATTTGAAGATCTAGTCTTAGAGCTAATTGTTCAAGATCCTTTTCCATGTTTTTAACAAAAAGTTCAATGTTAGGACTAATATGCAGTGGCGGAGTAAATTTACTCTTATTTTTGAGTTGGGAAAAGGGTCCTTTAAGCTCTAGTCCTTCATTTTCGGCTAATAGACATTCTAATGTTTTCAAAGTTTTCTGGTCCTCACTATTTAGGTACGTATTAGTACCTTTTCTTGAGAAATGTTTTTTCAAAGCAAGCTTCCTGGCAAATAAATGTACATCTTTAATCCACTCAAATAAGTTAAAATCATCTGAGGGAGAGAAGTTTAATCCTTTTTGTAATACAGATATATGATGGACTGAAAGTTCTAAATGTGAAAGATTAAACACCTGTAGAGAATTTAGTTCTTTTTGCTTCTCTTGTGTGGTTTGAATATGCTTGGGGCCTTTCTTACCCCTCCTAGTCTTTGCTTTCCATCTAAAAAATTCATATTGGACCTAGTCTCCATTGTTGATGTTTCTTTGGGTCTAGTGTCTATGTCTGACCACTCTGATTCTGATGTATATGAATCATCATTTCTTTGTCTAGGTTCTCTGTATTTTTTAGGTCTTCTAAAGATGTTACCAGTTTGAAAATCATTGAGATCTCTTTGGAATTTCTTTTGTTTTCTTTCCATTAAAGTTTTTTGAAAGGTTTCTATATCTTTCTGTAATCTTATTTCAGACTCTGTAAATATTGGGTTCTCAGAGAATTCTTTTATTTTTTCTACTTTTGTTTTTAACACTTTCTGTATTTCTGTTAGTTGATGTTGTTCCCACTCTAGGATCATGCTCATTAGTTCATTAGAGCATTTTATTAATATTTGATCCCATTTTTTTACAAAGTCCTCAGATAGATTTTGAATAGTTGGAAAGAGATTGATTCTGAGTCCTCTAGGGACTAATTTGTTCCTTAGATAATTTTCTAAGCTTGCTATTTCCCATCTAATTTGATGTTGTTTTTTATATAATGTATTGAGATCAGAAAACTGATTTCTGAGGTTGGATTCATTTGGTCTTATCTTGTTCATGTCACTAGTGAATACTAGTTGGACATCTTTTTCCCATGTATCTGGGTTCCAATTTTGTGAGAGGAAACCCGTCATTGTAACAATATAAGAATCCTGGATAATATACCGGGCTTAACACCAAGATAGAACTATGTTCATAAGCTAACAAATAAATAGTAAAGGGACGGTGGCTCAGGTATAATTGATAAGTGCCAAATTTCAAATAGATGATAACAGGGTGCTCCTAAGGATAATAGGGATAAGTAGTACCAAGAGAGAGAAAGATCCTTTTTTTAGGGCACACCTGGGAAATCCAATTCTCAGAAAAAGAGAATGAACTAAGTGTTAAAACTTAACTTTTAATAGTAATAATAAAATCCACTTAAAATACATAACCGTAGGTAGCAGGGAGTAAATAATATGAAGTTTACTGGGAAAATGCCACTGTTGTGGAAAATGCCACTATGAGGTAGACCATATAAAGTGCAATGTGCTAGTATAGTCACTGATAAAGTGGCTAGTAGATGAGAAATAAGGTGCTATAAAGTGCTACTAGTGATAAGGTGCCAGGTGCTATGACACAAATAATAAGGTGCCAAGTGCTATGACACAAATAATAAGGTGCCAAGTGCTATGACACAAATGAGAAATATATATAAGTGAAGCAAGTGTATCACTAGAATATGGTTGCCTATAAGGAACAGTATAAGTAAATATTAGCAGCTTGTTGCTAAACAGAAACCAGTAAACCAAATGAAAAATATGGCAAGGGGTAAAGGATAGGAGTGAGAGATATTGAGAAATAAATGCCCCCAGAGTACTGATATCATGTAGGTAATGTTCTCAATATCTGTATATCTTAAATACCCAAGTGCCCAAATCGCAGCGTTGCCTTCAGAATATACCCATAACCAGTAGCTACTGCCTTCCAAATCCACTAAACTATTGCTGAAATAGCCTAACTAATGTAGTGGTGAAGGGGCTTTATGCTATGGGCCTGAGACTGAAAACGCTGACTCTCTGCTAGTCACGCCGTGGTCTAGACGCAAGGTAATGACGTCATAGACTCGCGACGGCGTTCCTACGTGCACCCGACGCACGTTTCTGGAATTTCATCAGGGGTTACGCCTGCCTCTCCTATGGGCCTTTTTAAAGGATGACGTTGTCATGGCAATGCAACAAAACAGGATTAAAAGCGAAACAGTGAACAAATATCACTGTGCACCATTAAAAACGAATAGATCATCTCTTAAAAGATGGAAATGAATTCCAAAGAATGTATAAAGCTGAATAATGCCATGATGGTACTGATCAAGGAAGTAAATTATTGATCTCAAATATATATGATATAGGTGAATATGACTGTGCTATATTTTACACCTATAATAGTACTGGGTTAATAGGGAGCCCAAAAATGGTAGATCTAATGATGTCAACACTGAGAAGTAAGTTGAATATTCATTATAGGCATATATTATAAACATAAATGGTGTGTTGACTCTATATATCTTAGTAACAGCATATATTGAATAATATCAATATATGGGGCTTTTCTATTATCAATATAAAAATTGAGTCTTCAATAATGAGCTATATTTGTAGTACAGATGGTGGTTTCATCATGGTAAGCTTGCCTAATACTGGGCCTAAATAAAAGGCCTCTTTATAAGAGTGCTACTGGAAAGTACGGAATGACAAGATCTAAAGAAACAGATCAGATATAGGGAGTGAAGGTGAAGCCTTCATTCAGGCCATTAGGTTTTTTAGTGCCTAGTAGATAAATCCACTTGGCTTCTTTCTTTAATAACTCTGTGTCTATATCTCCTCTCCTTATGGTTTTCTCAACATGATCTATAGCAGTAAATGTGAGGACTTTAGTGTCGCCTTTATGTTTGTTATTAACATGCATGGCTATAGGGGTGTCAAATTCTTTCTTGACACTATAGATGTGCTCAAGAATCCGTCTTCTGAGTTCCCTACAGGTTTTACCTACGTATCTGGCTCCACATACACATGAGATATCTCTCACTCCTATCCTTTACCCCTTGCCATATTTTTCATTTGGTTTACTGGTTTCTGTTTAGCAACAAGCTGCTAATATTTACTTATACTGTTCCTTATAGGCAACCATATTCTAGTGATACACTTGCTTCACTTATATATATTTCTCATTTGTGTCATAGCACTAGGCACCTTATCATTTGTGTCATAGCACTTGGCACCTTATTATTTGTGTCATAGCACTTGGCACCTTATTATTTGTGTCATAGCACCTGGCACCTTATTACTAGTAGCACTTTATAGCACCTTATTTCTCATCTACTAGCCACTTTATCAGTGACTATACTAGCACATTGCACTTTATATGGTCTACCTCATAGTGGCATTTTCCACAACAGTGGCATTTTCCCAGTAAACTTCATATTATTTACTCCCTGCTACCTACGTTTATGTAATTTAAGTGGATTTTATTATTACTATTAAAAGTTAAGTTTCAACACTTAGTTCATTCTCTTTTTCTGAGAATTGGATTTCCCAGGTGTGCCCTAAAAAAAGGATCTTTCTCTCTCTTGGTACTACTTGTGCCTGAGATACACATAAAGCTATCCTGAGAATGATTTAATCAACCACTTTATAGACTGTAAGTTTTTTTGAGTAAGGATCTTAACTTGGCTGCATCAACCTTTACTGACCCACTTATCTTGTATTTGTATTGTATTGTACAATTTCTCCTTACCTTAGAATTTGTCTATACCTTTGTAATAATGGGCTAGAGAGCAAGGCAGGCTTATAAATATATTTATTACAGACTGACTTATCTATTGCTTTATTTAGGGGATTAATCACCGTTTGATCGCCCAGTTGTAGTTATTATGATACCAATACTTACAATTTTCTTTCTTTTTCTATATGGATTTATTTTCCTGATTGAAATACAGGCAGTAATGCAGATAACAGAATTTAATTTATTTTTTAATTGCTTTCCTAGGGAGTACATTTTTTAGGGAGACATTTTATCTTGCTTCAACTTCTCTCTATTTAAACTGCTACAACTAGTTTAATTAAACCTTCACTATTTTCATAAGTACAGCTCTATATAATATCTGCCAAAGGACATATCACAAACTTGGCTTATTATGTGATTCGGCATGTGAATTATATGACTACTTTTTAGCATTTTCTATTTTGAAGTAAGTTTGCAAGTTTTCAATCTTGTGTCAATGCCTTGGAAACGAGCACTGTGTACATTTGATTCTAAGCTCAAAAACAGGGCCCTCCATTCTTTATAAGGTGTTAAGTTTGTTTTTTTGCTATGTACTAAACCCCTGTACAGCACTACGGAATATGTTGGGGCGATATAAATAAAGATAATAATAATAAGTGGCATGCATTATTTTTGGCTGTGGAACCCATAAACTATATGATTCAATACAGAGGATACCAAATATCTCCAGTGAGCAAGTGCTAAATAGTTTTTTTTATCCTCAGTCTTTGAATTTTTTGCTCTTATCTGTGCACTTTTCTAGTAAAGCAGCAGCGTATGGCCCTGAGCATATCCGCTATCTGCATTTGACTCTATCAAAGTACTAGTTAGTGTAAGAGTAACTACATTATGCAAATTACCTTACCTACCAGAGCTGTTTGATCCCTTACTATAACATTTAATCTAGTTTGGCTTTTAAGTCACGAAAGTTTGCTTATCTTACAACATAACATCCAACCAAGAGGGTAACTTGTGATTAGTGTAGTGCTGACTAATAGATTGAGCTTAGTAGAGGCAGGCTAGCAATATATTTAATGTGCCAAGGCAAATTACAGTGAAATAAAGGGTTAACAAAAATGTTTAACTATATACATGAAGCAAAAAATGAAAGACTGGAGATGTATAAAAAAAAAATCTTAAAAGGGCAATGGAAATACTTTCCTTTTTTGTACTTAAATATGTATTTACTAAACACTATGATTTAAAGTGCATATAAATGTTTCAAAAAGTAGAATTATATTATCAAATTTGAAAACAATCTAGGACACAAATTAAATGGAAAAATAACTTGGTAAAAGTTCAGTATGTGGGAGTATAAAAGAGAAGTCCTATTAATTATTATACAGAGGATAGTATAATCAGCAGGGTGTGGATTAGAAGAGGGATGTGGATATGTCCGTTGGTGCAGAGCTTTAGCAAAAAGTGTATACTGGTTAAAACCATTATTGGATAATGCTAAACCTCAGTACTACAAAAAAGTTGATGAATGTTATTTACTTTTTTTTTATGACTAAGATCAATAGCAGCATATTGGAAATCAATGGTTTTTACCTGATCTTGATACACATATTTTCCTTAATTTTAAGGAATATAAATATGAATACATTTGAAGAGTGATTAATGTAACCTTAATGGGATTTGGACTTAATAAAGGTAGAGGGAAAATATATCTAGAGGATAAGGTTCATCAATTGATAACATTTATGTATTGTTTACAATTTAATAAAAGTGATAGGGGGTGAATACTGAGATGTGAAAAGTAGGCAGATGGGGATCTGTTCTATATATTTGAACTAGTTGCTGGTTCTCTTCTTTTTTTATTTTTTTTTTTTATATTGAATGCCTAAAATAATGACCAAGGCCCTCATTCAATTGTAATTTGGCCAATTGAATAGGGCTCTAAATAAGCACATAGCATTTTTTTTTAAAGAAGTTTTTAGTTAGTGAAGACCTTGCTTTTGGATAGATGTTTACTAACTAAAAACTTCTTTAAAAAAATATGTTATGTGCTTATTTAGACCCCTATTCAATTGGCCAAACTGCAGTTGAATGAGGGCCCAAGTGTGGAGTGTTACATATATAGCTTATGTTGTGACACTGCCCTGTATAGACTTATTTATACATTTTAAATTTAAAGTAATAAAATAGAGATTGCATCCAGTATAAAGACAGTGTTGTGCATTATTAATCAGAGCATGAAAAGGTTTTATTTTAATATGCTGTATATTATTTTGTGCCTGTAGTGATCTGTTGAATGTTCCTGTATTAATATAACTCATGCTTCTATATGATTCCCTTTGCAGACCAAGAGTCAGGCACTGACATCTTCTGCCACATGATGCCTTTTTACAGCTATGATGTGCCCCACACATGTGGACCTGATCCCAAAATTTGCTGCCAGTTTGACTTCAGACGGCTTCCTGGAGGAAGAATTAATTGTCCATGGAAAGTGCCTCCTAGAGCCATTACTGAAGCCAATGTGGCTGAGAGGTCAGTACATGGCATGAGGGAAGAACATAGACCAGTTTATGATGCATACCTACAATACCACATTGAGTCTGCATTATACTAATGATATAAACAAACCACAGCAAATACTGTGATGTAGGCATGTTTCATATCTATTTTACACCCATGCCAAATATGCATTTTAGTCTTTAAAGCACCACTCCGATTGAAGAAAAGTACACTTGTATGTAAAGCATGTTACCAAACTAACAATATTAGCAGCTGTTTAAGCCATGGGCATAAAACATTTTTTGGAAAATCTGAATTTTTTTAAGACTTTCTTTATGAGTACAGGAATCCTTTTTGTGTTTGATATCACTTCCTCAAAACTGAATCCCAAAGGGTGTGTGTTTCGGTGCCGAAACGGGTGGAGAAGTAAGAAACAGAGAGCCGTTAAGATAACTGGATGACACCACATCCTTTCCCCCTCAATGGATCAGAAGCAGACATCTTGCTTAGGGAAATGCAACAATATCACACACCACTTTCACCAATGAATCATAGTTTCCCCCAGGGCTCAGCAAAGGCATCAGTATTTATTTTTGTCTAATTAAGCAGAAACAAGTTATACAGATAGTTTTTAATTATGCTCTTCGACTCAGATTTTTTTTTTTTTTTTTTTATAGGATCTCTTTGGCAGGCACGTTGACAATATTAATTCACACTATACAATCTTTTCTAAGATATTTTCTGCAGCTATTCCTCCGAGTAGCAGATTATGTTACTTAGAAGCACAGTATGCTGATTAATAGCAGAAGTTTGCTATTTACGTTCTGTGTTATGTTGTATTATACAGTTAAACTTTCCTATACATTTTTTTTTGTTACTAGACTGTGTTACAAAAAAAAAACAGTGCATATATCAAGAATTATCTATTTTAAAGAAATGGCTAATACAGTTCATAGACATTTTAATACATTTTCATAAAATTCAGTAATCTAAAACATAAGTCTACTTTAACTGAGTATAGATGCCTAATGACTGAGCTCTAACTTGATGCTTTTTGTTGGCAGGTAATGGATACAAAGAGCCAGAAAATTCAGCTGAATTTTATTGACAATGTGTGTCTTCATGAGTTTTTTTTTTTTTTTTTTTTCCTGAAAGATTTACTTTTTTTTTTTTTTTTTTCTGATAGGGCGAACCTTCTGTTGGATCAGTATAGAAAAAAGTCTAAATTATTCCGCAGTAAAGTAGTTCTTGTTCCCTTGGGTGATGACTTCCGTTATGACAAAATCCAAGAGTGGGATGCCCAGTTCCTAAATTACCAAAAACTGTTTGATTACATGAACTCCCATCCAGAGCTGCATGTTCAGGTGAGAACACAAACGTGAAAGCTACTCTATGATACGTTCTTCCATGTTAGACAAGAAAACATCTACAGCATCAAGGACATAA
Organism: Discoglossus pictus; assembly: GCA_027410445.1. Taxonomy (NCBI): domain Eukaryota; kingdom Metazoa; phylum Chordata; class Amphibia; order Anura; family Alytidae; genus Discoglossus; species Discoglossus pictus. The sequence continues at coordinate 190,127,791 of CM050167.1, read as the reverse complement.
TAGAGAATATCTGCAACTACTGCATAGCTCATCTGTCATGTCAAATTGTCTATTGGGAGCTAGCATTAAAATAGTATCCTAAATAGTTAAATAAAGTGTTAGATTTTCTCTTGTAGTTTCTAAAATTGTGATTTTATAACTTGAACTTGTCTGAGATTAATACCAACAAAACACCCAACAAATGTAAAGGTTTAATCATAATAACGCTGAGTTTTGTCTGTGAAGTAATAACACTGGCTCTCCGTACAGGCTCAGTTTGGAACGCTATCAGATTATTTTGATATGCTGTACAAGACTATGAAGGTCGCACCGGGAACAAAACCTCCCGAATTCCCTGTTCTCAGTGGAGACTTTTTCTCTTATGCTGACCGTGAGGATCACTACTGGACTGGATACTATACGTCCAGACCCTTTTACAAGAGTATGGACAGAGTGCTGGAATCGCATCTCAGGTATGTAAAGTAATGTAAAAGGAATCGTGGTGAATTGATTAAAAAGTTATAATAAATCTGCATGCATTTAAAATGAAATTTTACCTGCACTTATTTTTTCTGCATAATGTTCCCAGCACTATGGTTGCCGTTATTCATACATTACAGTTTCAATTATGATTTGTCAAAACAACCAGAGCTGACTTCTATACCCATACTGACGCCATGGGCAATAAAACGATACACCTTCCAGAAACTGCAATGCCATTCACTGCTATAGGCACCACCCTTCAACACACACCTACCTATGATCCATGGAGAGAAATTAGGAATAGTCAGACCAGTTATACAGAAGAAATGTATAGAGCAATCCAGTTAAAACCACAAATAAAAATATTGATTGCAGATTTTATTTTAGTTGTATGTAAAAAATGTTAATGGAATTCTTATTTTATTGAATATAGAAATGTGTGTCATGCTGTCATACTTAGCACTTACTCAGACTAAAGTGCCCCATATACCAACACTAAATATAAAATGATTTTCTTACTATGATTAAAGGAGGGGTCAACCTCTGTGCTGTCATCACACCTTCCCAGGGGTAGGGACGGACCCTTTTCACCATTGGCCCTGGCAACTCCTCCACCCGCCAACCAGTACAAACCAAAATATACTCTGCTGCACCCAAACAGCACAACAATAGCAAATACTTCAATATGCTTACAAATATATGAACCGATATATTTACTGCTATTATTATATCCTTGCATTAGTTATATATATATATATTTTTTTTTTTTTTTACATTTTGAAGTGCTTTTTATATATACATATATGTGGGGCAGGGAGGGTGGGTGCCTGTTAAACTGCCACCACGGAGTAAGGTAAAATGGCGCCCACGCTAACCAAAGGGGGGCAGAGCTACCCAAACCCACGTGCGAGTCTGCAACAGACCTCACCCCGGTGGCACCCCAGCAGTCACAACCCGCCTGGCTGGTTTCGCTATGGGGGTCCACCAGGGCATAAAATATTTTGATTGACAGATTATTATGACCGAGATATTTATATTACAAACTAAAGTACCATATGGCCTGAATTCTGAGTGGGATGTGAGCTTTTACTGTGTATCTTGTTTATCTTCATCTCACATGGTTTGGGAACCTTTAATAATAATACATGGTGCGCTGGTGGAGATGAATGCTGTAGGCGCTCATCGCTACGACCCGCAGGACTACAGATCATGCATGACAATTTAAACACAATTTGCCGAGTTTCTGCACTCGTAAATCAACTAAGCAACAAAAAAAATGGCGGACAAAAAAATCAAAAACAAGGCTACACTACCCCTAACCACACAAAACACCACCAGGCACATAAGACTTTTACCCAGGAACGTACAAGTTACAAAATACACTATTAGGAAACATGGAAAATGCTCTAGACCCACTTAACACATACACAATCGCAGACATTTTACAACACTAACTTGCAACTAATTACATTAACATTCTAAAATAGCGCTTTACACAACTAAACAAACTGTTTGGCCTTGCGCACGCAGCCTATTTATACTGCACACTTGCCACATGGCTGACATTTACACCTCAGGTCAGCAACAGTCCAAATGTACATTGTATGCTGCAGGAAAATACAAACAGATTGTTAGCTCTTCCGGATATTGATTGCTGGATATATTAATTACAAATAGGTAAAGTATATTACTTTATTATTTAATTAATTATTAAATATATTTAGATTTTTTTTAAAAAGAGCAGGGGAGAGGCTCGCAATGAGCGCCAAAGGCGCTCAGAGGAACAAAAGTACACCAGGGGAGAGGCTGGCAATGAGCTCTAAAGGCTTGTAATGAGCGCCGAGGGTGCTCAGAGGAACAAAAGTACACCAGGGGAGAGGCTGGCAATGAGCTCTAAAGGCTTGTAATGAGCGCCGAAGGTGCTCAGACGACCAAAAGTACATGAGGGGAGAGGCTCGCAAGGAGCTCCAAAGGCGCTCATTGCTAGCCACGCGGTGAGTGCCAAAGGCGCTCAGCGCAAAGCTCGCAATAAGCAGCGAAGGTACTCAGAGGACCAAAAGCCTTACATTGTGTGCCAAACAGCATTACCTGTCTTACAATTTTATGACCGTCATTTTTTGATGGGCAATTCGCTAGTATAAAATAATGTATTTAATGTTTTTAAATTTCTGTGTTATATAAATCCCAGCAATTAATGTGTTAATACATATAATGGAACTCGCGTGGACTAGAATATAATGTATAATATTTACAGCTTTATCAATATTTTATTATTTCTGGAATGTGCGTCCTATTGTACCTCGTAATTGAAGCCTGTAGGACTTTGAAATCCAACCTCCATTTTTCAGTGAGGTAATGATGGCGATCTCTGTTGCCATTGGTTCCATCTAAACCCGATTCATCATGTTCACGTCTGCGCATCCGACGTTCTGAAACAAAAAAAATGGTTTACAGGTGTAGCGGAACCCATCACTGTTTTACCCTGTTTTATGATTATTATGGTTAAAATATGATCCTAATATATGTATGTTGGTTGATGCTCTGCAGAATATTGTCCCAGACATTTACAGATACTTGGCATGGGAGATAATCCTGTTACAGCGACTCCGCATAAGATAAAGGAAGTCTATTGTATACAGTGTTTTCATTCTCAGATAAGAACAAAGAAGTGTAATTGAATCAATGTCTGATTGTATCAAAGTTGCCAGGGAGGTGTGACCCCCCCTATTGTTCTCTTTATGTGTATTGTGTGTGGCCAAATATGGGCATGGGTATTACCTGTGGCCAAAGAGATGTATAAATATTTCTGCAATAACAAAATAAAGTCAGTATTCATTTGACTCCCAAATTGTGTGTCGTCCAATATGGGAGGTCGGGATTGGTGAGACTGTAGTGCTTCTTGGGTATTTTATCGTATACCAGCGGAGATTTTGGACTGCGTGTTCCTGCTCCGTTACATTTGTTGGCAAGTGGCGGGATTGTTCCCACGGTCAGAAGGACAGCTACAGGAGACACCATTCCGTGGAGTACAAATTGAGGGCAACGCTAGTATCCGTACAGCGCCCCTGGCTACAGCAGGATGGAACCGGCTAGTTTTCAGACAGCGTTCCATCATGAGGAGGAGGCGGCGGCCGCGGACTACAGGGATGCAGACAGAAAGGAACTCATGGTTACAGTACCTCGTATTACCCCACAGAATGAGTTTGGAAGAGAACTCCAAAGCAGACTGGCCTTTTTCCCAGGTACGCTTCCCATGAAAACCTTGGAATGGTTAATGACAGATGTATCCCCTCCCTTTGAAAAAGTCACGCCCAAGTGACGAAACGTGCGTCAGGGTTGCGTCTGACGTCAGACGCTTATACTGAGAATAGGTAGTGCTTCCAGCGAAGCTCCGGTAATGGGGAGCTTATAGTCACCTTCTTGTGCCCTAACTTGTAGTACACGGGAGAGCCTGGTACTACATAGGAGGAATCTGGGTATCTAGACAATAACAAACGCATTTTAAAAATCTGGAATTTTTAAGACCTGATATTAATGGGGTACCCGAAATGGGGGTTATAAGAAATGCTATAGACACAATAGAGGGGTGGAAATGTGGGTAACCTTGCCAGAAAATCTTATTTCCAGCCAAAACCTCTATGTTGTAAATAATCTCCAACAGTGAGTCACTATAACAACTGGAGAAATATACCAGTACAATCTAAAACTGTTATAGAGATTCAAAGGGCATCTGGATTATATAACAACAATTAGAACGTCAGATATGTCAACTTTAGAATTATACTAAACTGAATACATATCTAAAAGAATTTGAAGGTGACAGGACACCAAGATATAAACACAATATCTCTAATACTGATAAAAAGAGAGATATATACTTAAAACAGTCTGGAAGCTAAACCTAATGAAATCACACACTTAGTAAGATAAGACAAGAGGAAATAAGATCAGGTATTGATCCCTCAAATATTAGTAATTCACTTATCAAAAGTGTGGAAAATAAGGGATTCAATATTAAAATGTTTTTAAGGAATTACTTCCTATTTCCCTTGATTTTAAAGAGTTTTTAATCGACGTTGTCTCCTAAGAATGTAAATAAAACTTTATTATTTTTGTTTTCTCCAATTCTCTATTGAATATATACAAATTGAGGGCAACGCTAGTATCCGTACAGCGCCCCTGGCTACAGCAGGATGGAACCGGCTAGTTTTCAGACAGCGTTCCATCATGAGGAGGAGGAGGCGGCCGCGGACTACAGGGATGCAGACAGAAAGGAACTCATGGTTACAGTACCTCGTATTACCCCACAGAATGAGTTTGGAAGAGAACTCCAAAGCAGACTGGCCTTTTTCCCAGGTACGCTTCCCATGAAAACCTTGGAATGGTTAATGACAGATGTCCACAAATTCATAATGGAAAAGCAGCGGGCACGGGAGCGGTCCATCTTGGGAGCTGCTAACCCACCTCCCACCATTAACCCCCCCCCCAGCACTGCGTCCGGGTGGTGGGAACTACCAAACCCCTGCACGGTACATCAGGTGCCACACGTGTAACCAGCAGGGTCACATGCAGAGAGACTGTCCCAGAAACAGAAACCGCTCCACGTGGAATACTCCAACTAATTCTCCTCCCCAGCGACAGTGTGTACCCCAGGGAGCTGAAGGTGTCGTCCTTCCTCCCCAGCAGCAGTGTGTACCCCAGGGGGCCGAAGGTGTCGTCCTTCCCCCCCAGCAGCAGTGTGTACCCCAGGGGGCCGAAGGTGTCGTCCTTCCCCCCCAGCAGCAGTGTGTACCCCAGGGGGCAGAAGGTGTCGTCCATCCCCCCCAGCGGCAGTGTGAACCCCAGGGGGCAGAAGGTGTCGTCCTTCCCCCCCCAGCGGCAGTGTGAACCCCAGGGGGCTGAAGGTGTCGTCCTTCCCCCCCCAGCGGCAGTGTGAACCCCAGGGGGCTGAAGGTGTCGTCCTTCCCCCCCAGCGGCAGTGTGAACCCCAGGGGGCAGAAGGTGTCGTCCTTCCCCCCCAGCGGCAGTGTGAACCCCAGGGGGCAGAAGGTGTCGTCCTTCCCCCCCAGCGGCAGTGTAACCCGCAGGGGGCAGAAGGTGTCGTCCTTCCCCCCCCCCAGCGACAGTTTACCCTAACCAGGGGAGACACCAATCTCCCAGACGGCGCAGATGGGACCGTGGTCTCTGCGCCCGCAGACTGTCCAGATCCCCAACTACCCTCACTGGGACAACCGGAGGAGGGGGTAAGTACAAATTCCCCTCCCCAGCTAACTTCTAATGTGGCCCCAGGGTTAACAGAGGAAATGTTAACCCCCACTGACCCCCAAGTTTCCCTGGCTACTGAGCCGGAATATGTCCCAAGTACCCCAGCAGAAGAGCTGACAGCGGGGCAGAGTGCAGTCGGCCTCTGCCCTCCCTTTGTCCCTTGTACAGAGCAGGAGGTCCTGCAGGTTATACCAGCAGAAGAGCTGGTATCAGGGCAGAGTGCCGCTGGCCTCTGCTCCTCAAGTCCCCTCAGCGTGTTGCCCCATCACCCCAGCGAAATATCCAGGTGCCTGGTTAGACTTCCCCCCAAAGGGGAGATGTGTGACGAAGTGCCCTTCGCCACTTTGGCTTGGAGAGGACTGTTTGCCAGCCTCCTGCCCTGCGACTATGGCCCTGGTACATATTGCCCTTTGGAACCAGTGTTCGGCCATACCAGAGTGTATGTCACTCATTCTGGCCCTTTACATACAGGGGGTCATTCTGTACTTGCCCTGTGGGAGCGGTGATACCCCAGATAGCTATGCCATGGAGCCCATTCATATAATGAAAGACTATGGGAAAGACTTTAGCTACATGGCAATTGAACTGTGTGAAGAGGATCTGAGCGCTATTCGGTAGTTTTGTGCGCTCAGATCCCAGCTATCTGGGGATATGGGAAATGTGAGTAAATGTGAATTGCAGTAATGCTGATGGGTTGTCAAACTAGAGAATTGACCAACAAATACTTTTGTCCGGACATCCCCAGGCCGATCCGTTGGGATCAGACCGTGTATGCCGGCTTATGGTCACGGGGGAGGTGTGTAGCGGAACCCATCACTGTTTTACCCTGTTTTATGATTATTATGGTTAAAATATGATCCTAATATATGTATGTTGGTTGATGCTCTGCAGAATATTGTCCCAGACATTTACAGATACTTGGCATGGGAGATAATCCTGTTACAGCGACTCCGCATAAGATAAAGGAAGTCTATTGTATACAGTGTTTTCATTCTCAGATAAGAACAAAGAAGTGTAATTGAATCAATGTCTGATTGTATCAAAGTTGCCAGGGAGGTGTGACCCCCCCTATTGTTCTCTTTATGTGTATTGTGTGTGGCCAAATATGGGCATGGGTATTACCTGTGGCCAAAGAGATGTATAAATATTTCTGCAATAACAAAATAAAGTCAGTATTCATTTGACTACCAAATTGTGTGTCGTCCAATATGGGAGGTCGGGAATGGTGAAACTGTAGTGCCTCTTGGGTATTTTACCGTATACCAGCGGAGATTTTGGACTGCGTGTTCCAGATCCGTTACAACAGGTTTGCGTCTCAAGCCCGTAACTCGCTGCATGTTCTAATTTTAGTAGCTATGTAACACAGACGATTTTTCAAGCCTACAGCCCTTGCGGTCTTGCCAATGCTGCTACGGGCTTCTAATTTAATAGGGCTGCAAATATGGTAGGATAGTAAAATATTAGCAAAAATATGTATATATGAAACTGGAAGTAATTTAAAATAAAACTTGGTAATAGAAAAAAAACTTGAATTTACACATTTTTGGTGAGTCCGCTGAAGAGATACTACCACAGGACTGGCCTTCTTATCAATTCCTAATTACCCTCACTATCAATGATTCTCTGAATAATACTTTTGATTCCCTGAATTACTTTTGCAGGTACTTTGCCAGTGTCAGTTCATGAACAGCCAGTCTCTATTGCTACCATAGAATTTGTCTGAAATAGGAACCACTTTATCCACTAACGAAAGCAAAACCATTTTGGTGGGGGGATCACTTGAGGTTGAGTAACAGCCAATATTTAATAAATTCAAAGCTGTTTTTCTATTACTAAATCACATTTTAAAACAAAATAACTTTTACATAACTTATGGAATTATTCCTATTATTATGGTACTTTACTGTTCTACCATAATTGGGACACTGCTGTAGCCCTTTAATATTCTAATTTAGTGTTGGCATATAAAGGGTGTTTTACTTGGGGCTCTTTGAGCAGGTGCTACATATGACCGCACAAAAAGTGTAACGTTCTCCATTTTGTTCTTTTGTCGTGTGTTTTTTTGTTTGTTTTTTTGCATTGGCGTGAGCAGGGAAGATTATTGTTTTTAACACTGCCAACTTGTTCCAGACAATCCTTCAATGTTTCATGGTCTAAGAGAATAAGCTCAAACACAGTTTCTGGCCAAGCTGTTGGACACTTGACTTTTTTTTTTTTTACTTTATCTTATACCACCATCAAGAATGTTATTGTATTTCATTATGGTAATTCCTCATGCTTAAAATAAAGCTTTTTTTAATCCGCCAGCAATCTATTTGGTTTTTAGCATTACAAAAGACAGATAAATATTGTTTGCCGTCTTTCCATCATAATCTGTCCGATTAAAAATCTCCCAAAGCATAATTTGGTTTGCTATCTCTGGTTTGCTATTCAGTTTCCTCCTCTTTCACTTTTCAAAAGGATTATGCAAGCAATCTACATGTATCCGCATTTCTTTCCTGAGTGCAGTTTGTGAGGCTTTCCTGAATCTATTTCGGTTCCAGTTTGCAAATTCTTAATATATCCTCAAAATTATAAACCCATACATGTTTCTAAATTAGAAAAATATACTGTATATATAATTGTGAATATATTGAAAGCATACCTTATTAGAGTTTCAAGTATGTCACTGAAAAGGCAGTGTAGTCCTGGCTTGCGTGTCTTGCTTTATATGGAACACAAACGAGTTTTGAACTAGCCGTGGCAAAAACAAAAAATGAATGCAAATTGTGCTATTCTGATTATTACACATATATAGCTATGAAACATCTGCTTTGTATGAATAACTGCAACTCTAAAGTATTTTCACACTTTTCTGGCTAGTTGCATGTTGAAAGCTGTAGTGATCTTATTTCACGTTTCCTTTTCCTTCAGAGGCGCAGAGATTCTGTACAGCTTAGCGATAAATCACGCAAGAAAGGTTGGGATGGAAAGCAAATACCCTCTCTCTGATTATGCCTTGTTAACCGATGCCAGGCGCAACCTAGGATTATTTCAACATCATGATGCCATCACTGGAACAGCAAAAGAAGCCGTCGCGATAGACTATGGTGTACGGTAAGTGGATGCTATTATCATAGAGTAACCCAAGATGTCATGTTACGCAAGTCGCAGTACTGGCTTTATAAGCTAGCACCACAGTAATTATCTATTTTGAATTGTATATTTTCTGCTCTGGCACTAAACTGTTTATTTACTGCCTTTGTCTCTGCATGTTGGAGTCTGTGGATGTTCATCTCTCTGTCATACTCAGGTTACTCCATTCCCTGATGAACTTGAAACGCATCTTAATTAATGCAGCTCACTACCTCGTTCTGGCAGACAAGGAGAAGTATCACTATGATCACTCTGTGCCCTTCTTCAGCACGGTAATTGATTTATGACCATAACAAGATTGCACTATTGGATGCATTAAATAGTTGAGTTACTGTGGAGTTAATTTCAGAAACTGTGATGTGCCTTCAAATGAAACACCATTTAATGAATTGATAATCTTGTCGAATCTCAAACTGGGAAGGATCTTGACTGAAAAATGTAAATATGCATAAAAAAGAATACTATTTACTGTTCCTCTCTGTAGTTGTGTCCATGTTAAAGTGATATGGAGCATTCATATTTGTCTATCATACATTTAAAAGAGAAGACTTTTAAACCTTACTAAAGTATTTTTAAGTGAAAAAATTGTGTACCACAGCTAATGCAATTATTGGAAATGCAACCTTGCTGCACTGTCAGTAAATCCCTCTGACAAATCCTTATTTGGCAGTATCCCTTACAGGCAGTCCATATAGAGGGAGCAAATGATTTCTCTTCTAGTTCACAAAACTCGGCTGGTGCAGAGTCCTAACACATCTTGTGTCTGCTAGAAGGAGGCATTAACAGTGAGGATTAAAAGTTTTACTTTTTCAACCAATGCAGTTAATATTTCATACAAAAACGTTTTGTGGTGTTTAAAACCTGATTTTTTTGTATTTTTTTTAAACTCCTATTTTAGTAAATTTTAATTCCACTTATAAAGTCACTACTCAATCTTTATATTTAATCTTTAACCTTATATAAAAGGGGAAGATTATATCCAAAATATTGTTACATCTAAATGTATTATACTCTGCCCATGGCTTCAAAATATTGTCTTCCTGCACCAACATAGCATAAAAAATGTTCTCCGTTATCAATATTTGTCAGACTTCCCCCCCCCCCCCCCGGCTATAACAGTTCTATCTGCAGTTTTTGTCCATCTCTCCATATACCTTCCAAAGGCCCATTTAGTAACATTATTGCTGGGTCTAACTCTAACTTTAAATGCATTTAAGACAAAAAATGTGGGTTCTATATCCTTTTAATATGAGTGAGAAGGGGTGTAGGAACTGGGGGGATGGGGGGACAATTCACAGCAGATTAAATGAATAGGGGACACATAAAAAATAGCAAAATTAAACTTGGATATAATGCAAGAGTTTTAAGCCCCATGACACTTTCTGTCTAGAGCCAAACAGCTTTTTATATAAACATTAAATGATGTAAATGGTGGCCATTTTTTGCATTAAAGAGCCACTGTAGTGAATATACAATACGGTTTAAAGGGACATGGAAAGTTTCTGGATTTCACTAGGAATATAATATACCTATGTATGTATTTAATGTGTTTTTTTTTTTGTTTTTTTTTATTTGTTGTTTTTTTTTTTGCCTAAAATAAAAAAAAAGTCTACCTGTTGCAGGCTGATGCCCTTGATTGGTTGATATGAGTCTGTGAAACACCTGTACTTAGAAGTACACTGTCTTCATGAGCTGCAGAGGGCAGGCATCAGTTATGAGCTGTTTGTAAGATTATAGGCAGAGAAACCTAGAGCTTTTAAGCACTTCTTAATAAAATAAAGTGCCCAAAAGTAAAGCTATACATAGGTACCGTATATACTCGAGTATAAGCCAAGTTTTTCAGCCCTTTTTTTTTAAGGCTAAAAAGGGCTTATACTCGAGTCACTCCCCCTAGTGTCTCTCTAACCCCCCCCCCCCCTCCTGTGTCTCTCTAACCCCTCTCCCCTCCTCATCCTCAACCCCCCTCAACCTCAACCCCCCTCCTCCTCACTTTCTCCCCTCTAAATACCTCCCCCTCACTTACCTGCTTCTTCTCCGGCCTCTGCTCCGTCTTGGCCCCGGCGCGCATGTGACGTCACATGCGTGCCGGGGTCAAGATGGAGCAGAGGCCGGAGAAGAAGCAGGTAAGTGAGGGGGAGGTATTTAGAGGGGAGAAAGTGAGGAGGAGGGGGGTTGAGGTTGAGGGGGTTGTTGAGGGGGGTGAGGAGGGTGAGGAGGGGGTTGATGAGGAGGAGGGGGAGGGGGTTGATGAGGAGGAGGGGGTTGAGGATGGGGGTTGAGGAGGGGTTGAGGTTGAGGAGGGAGGTTGGGGTGGGTTTGGAGGGGCATGGGGATTTGAGGATGACGGGGTTGAGGATGAGGAGGAGGGGGGTTGAGGATGAGGAGGAGGGGGGTTGAGGATAAGGAGGAGGGGGGTTGAGGATGAGGATGAGGGGGGTTGAGGATGAGGGGGGTTGAGGATGAGGGGGGTTGAGGATGAGGGGGGTTGAGGATGAGGGGGGTTGAGGATGAGGGGGGTTGAGGATGAGGATGAGGGGGGTTGAGGATGAGGGGGGTTGAGGAGGAGGAGGAGGGGGGTTGAGGATGAGGAGGAGGAGGAGGGGGGTTGAGGAGGAGGAGGAGGAGGGGGGTTGAGGAGGAGGGGGGTTGAGGAGGAGGAGGAGGAGGGGGGTTGAGGAGGAGGAGGAGGAGGGGGGTTGAGGAGGAGGAGGAGGGGGGTTGAGGAGGAGGAGGAGGAGGAGGAGGGGGGTTGAGGAGGAGGGGGGGGGTTGAGGAGGAGGAGGAGGGGGGGGTTGAGGAGGAGGGGGGGGGGTTGAGGATGAGGAGGAGGGAGGTTGAGGAGGAGGGGGGGGGTTGAGGAGGAGGGGGGGGGGGTTGAGGATGAGGAGGAGGGAGGTTGAGGATGAGGCGTGGGGGATGAGGAGTGGGGGGGGTTGAGGATGAGGAGTGGGGGGGGGGGTTGAGGATGAGGAGTGGGGGGGTTTGAGGAGGGAGGTTTTACCCAGTATTTTGAGGTAAAATAGGTGCCTCGGCTTATACTCGGGTCGGCTTATACTCGAGTATATACAGTAAATCCAGAAACCTTCCATGTCACTTTAATGTATTTAGTAATTAAATAGTGATACGATCAGTATTTGAAGAAAATAAAATTGATATTGCTTTTAAAACTTACTTTTGAACTTGTGTTCCAGAACTATCAGATGTGCTTCTCTCCACCCCTTGTTAGGTGCTCAGGTTGTGGGAGAGGATCTTATCAAGAGCACACTGTGTTTCACTTATACTAAACTTCAAATATAATTTTTTTAAAGCTACATTGAAATATTTTTTTGTCAAATGCTGATGTTTTTTTACCATTTAGTTGGTAAATAAATAAGTGAACCCGGATATAAAAGTACTACAGTGGTGCTTTAAATATTAATATTTGGTGTTTTAGGTGTGGATACCATGATTCTTAAATTTATCTACATTTTATGTGTTATGAAATGCACAGTATACTTAGAAATGATATCAAGTAAGCTGTATTCTTTTTGTTTTGGTATAAAACTGCTAGACATACCAATCTTTCAGAATCAAATTAGTCTGTTCCTATACAAATTACCCTGTTCAGTTTAAGGGAATTTAATATTCAATGTATTTGTGAAGGTTTGATTTGTGATTCAACTAACCTATGTTCACTCTCAGGATGATAGCCGCTTAACCCAGGAAACTCTGCCGGAGAAAACTGTCATCAAGCTGGGTACATCCCCAAGGTAAGTTATTATATGTTTGGTTGGTGCAGCTGGGGATCCATTCAGTGTGTAAAATAGTTGAATACAGTTAAAATATATGTATTCATATATTTAGTCTCAGACCTTGGGCCTCATTCTAATTGTAGCTGCAAAATGGCCTCAACTCTGCTATTTCTTGAGATGGGGCTACAGCCCCTCACAGCCCTACGTCTACGTTTGTATTCTAATGGATCGATCGGGACCCCTGCAGCATTTACCAATTTGAAATTCCCTGCCACAGGTTTTTAAAGGGCATGCAAATGGTTACCCCAATGCTGAGGGTTCCCATCGGGAGGGTCAGGGTCCCTACATTAACCCCATAATGCAGGAGTCTTGATCGGGACCCCTGCAGTGTCACCACATTAGCCCCATGCAGCCCCTAAATGTCCTTGAAGGATCCGCGATAAATAAAACAATTAAACCCTGCCGTGGAGGTTCTATAAGTACCCCCCCCCCCCCCCCCAGGCACTTAAAATTAACCCCATCACTCATGGGGCTCTATACAGAGCCCTTAATTAACCCCATCACTTATGGGGGTCTATACAGATCCCCATAAGCCTCTATGTAACCCCATCACTTATGGGGGTCTATACAGACCCCCAAAGATATTTATCGGTTATGTTCAACCTTTTGAATAATATTACATAAGGCATTGTTGTTCACTGTTAAGAATATAGCTTTCCTAGTTTAGTGCTCTGCTCTTGCATGTCTGTATAACGTCCTCTCCCTCTGTCCCAACCTTCTCTCCCTCTCCCTCTCTTCATTCTCGACTCCCCCTTTCTCTGCCTTACTCCCCCCTTGCCCCCTCCAGGAGGGGGCGGGCACAATTTTATTTTGCTCTTCCTAACCCCCTCCAACACCAACTCACACATTATATATATATATATATATATATATATATATATATATTCAATTGTATAAATTGATTGTTGCTTTACACCTGATACATTTATGGCTTTATTAAACTAAATAAACAGAATAACCTTTTTTACACACTACCACTTATGGATGAGCCAGCAGGCAGGGTTTGTCCACATGTTGAGTATAGGCTGTTTTTAAATGTGTTCTATTTAAAAAAAAAAAAAAAGCAAACCATAAGTGGTAGCGTGTAATAAAGGTTATTCTGTTTCTTTCGTTTAATAAAGTCCTATATATTGGCCCGAATATAAGCCGCACCTGTAAAATCAAGGAAAAAAAAGACAAAACCCGGGTATAAATGGATTTGTGGGTTACAGGCCGAAAATCACAAAATTATATGCTAAATCGTAAATCTATTCAATTGCTTCCATTTCGCAGGCAGCCACACCCATAAATCACAAATGTAGAAGCAAATCCTACCCGCAAGTGGGTTAAACACCTGTTCGTAGCACCGTAAATGTAAATTAATAGTCAATACTGCACTTTGAAATACGGGTAAAGAGATGGTTGACTAGAATTAATTGCGCAACAGTTTCAAGCGTGCAAATCGTCAAGGTCGCGAATATAAGCCGCACCCGTAATTTCCAAGCTCGGAAATCGGGGTGGAAAAGGCTTATATTCAGACTAATACGGTATATACAGTGGATATAAAAAGTCTACACACCCCTCTTAAAATGTCAGGTTTCTGTGCTGTAAAAAAATGAGACAAAGATAAATCATTCAGAACTTCTTCCACCTTTAATGTGACCTATAAACTGTACAACTCAATTGAAAAACAAACTGAAATCTTTTAGGTGGAAGAAAGAAAAAAAAAAAGAAAAATAATGTGGTTGCATAAGTCTGCACACCCTCTTATAACTGGGGATGTAGCTGTATTCAGAATTAAGCAATCACATTCCAAATCGTGTTAAATAGGAGTCAGCATACACCTGCCATCATTTAAAGTGCCTATGATTAACCCCAAATAAAGTTCAGCTGCTCTAGTTGGTCTTTCCTGAAGTTTTCTTAGTCTCATCCCACAGCAAAAGCCATGGTCCACAGAGAGCTTCAAAAACATCAGAGGGATCTCATTGTTAAAAGGTATCAGTCAGGAGAAGGGTACAAAAGAATTTACAAGGCATTAGATATACCATGGAACACAGTGAAGACAGTCATCATCAAGTGGAGAAAATATGGCACAACAGTGACATTACCAAGAACTGGAGCACCCTCCAAAATTGATGAAAAGACAAGAAGAAAACTGGTCTGGGAGGCTACCAAGAGGCCAGGAGCTGCAGGAATATCTATCAAGTACTCTCCCTAAAATATTTCAGTTTGTTTTTCAATTGAGTTGTACAGTTTATAGGCCACATTAAAGGTGGAAAAATTTCTGAAATTATTTATCTTTGTCTCATTTTTTTACAGCACAGAAACCTGACATTTTAACAGGTATATTTTATATATATATATATATATATATATATATATATATATATATATATATATATATATATATATATATATATAGTTCCTTACCTGCCTGATGCTGCACTCCACTTCCTGAGGTGAGGTGGGGCCGCAGAATTCCGTGAGGGGGCCACAGGAGACCGGAAGGATTGAGGGGGGTCAACAAGGTGCAGAGGGGTGCCACAGGGGGCCACAGATGCCCGAAATGACTGCGGGGGCCACAGGGAGGTTGCAGAGGTCCACGGCTAGCCACAGGGGCTGCAAGGATTGAGGAGGGACACATGGAGGCCACAGTGCATATGGGGGCCACAGGAAACCCACAGGAGTTCCGTAGGGGCCTGGGGGAGCTACAGAGGGCCATCGGAGGTCCGCGGGGGCACAGGGGGCTATCATAACCAGCCAGCAGCTGGTGCCGCCCGCAAGGAGGTGATGCTCTGGACGGTCCAACCCCCTCACCCCCCCTCCCTTCCTACGCTACTGCATATATCCAAATTTCATTACATTTTTCATATTTTTTTTTAAGCCACAGGGTTTATGCCCCATCAGTAATAGAAATCCTTAATGATTCAAAAAAAATGTGCTATGTTTGATTTCTATTCTATTTTTTTCCCCTTTGTTAAAGATACATGGTTGTGTTCAATCCTGTGGAACAGAATCGGCTGTGCGTGGTCTCTCTGTTGGTGAACACTCCACATGTCCGTGTACTCAATGAGGAAGGTCAACCTATAGCAGTCCAGCTCAACCCAGTGTGGCAATCTGCTACTGACATCAATCCGGAAGTTTTCCAGGTCAGATAAACTGTTAAACTAAATCTCACCCCTACAACATTATTTTACTGTAAAGCCCATGTGATTGTTTGTCACAATAAACCTATAGCAAAAAAAGGACTAATAGCCCTATTAAATTCCCCTATTTCGCAAATTACACAGTGTTTAAGTAAATCTCCCTAGCTATTCTATTCCCCCCTCTCCGCATGATTGCAAGAGAACTACAGGCAAGTCAAAAACACTAAATACGGCAAATTTTCCCATTGATTTTGCCACATCAGATATTTTACAAGTTGCTTGAGCTCCAAAAAGTTATTCAATTCAAATAACTTTAAATTACTTGGCTCCCACAACTCCTAAAATCCCTGATATATATTCACCTTCCCCGCTCACTCCCCAATTCCCCCTTTTCCCCTCTCAAATACTATTCCCCTACTCCAATAAACTAATCTACATAACAATGGGGGTCCATTGAGACTGTTGAAGCTGTTAACCAGTGCAAACCTTGTGGGTGTAATGTTTTTTAATATCCATCAGTGGGTGTTTGATGGCTTTGTGTTAAACATAAATAGAATCTCCTCGTTCATCCATATAACAATATTTAATTGCAAAAGTTAACTCTTGCCATAGTGGGGTTTGAACAGGAAAGGGGTCAAGCGGGTGTGAGTTGGGAAGGGGATACTTGTGAATTCCCTCCACTGCATGAATGTATGGAGGGTGTTCCCAGAAATTCTCATTATTTTCGGTTGGTTTGTGCTCAGTAATTTACTGAGCATAGTCCTTTTCCCAAAACCTGAGCACTGTAACTTACTGCAAGGCTTGGGGTTATGAGATGTGGCTGTGCTCAGTAAGATTACTGGTGTAGAGCTTTGAATAGACCTGTAACATACAGCAAAAAATCTCCTGCAGATGATTTTACATTGCAACGCTAATTGTTTTGCTCAAATAAAATAGGGCTCTAAGCTTCTTCTCTCCACTCACTACTGAACTGATCCTGCCAAGAAGCTGCTAAGTTTGCTTCTCAAACCAGAAGAAGAGTCATGACCTAATCAATAAAAATATGTGCATCGCAATTAAGCAATCTGCGCCTTGGGTGTCCTATTCCCATTAATGATGTATGATGTCAAAAGTGTCGTTGTACATAAGGATTGATTTTCTTCAAGGGCCACTGAAGTTTGTTACATACGTCACAATATGTGAAGTTTTTTCCCTAGACTAGAAAAAGTAACAGATATGTAAGCCTTGAGAATAAATGCATTTTTAGAGATTTTTTTCTTCATGTTGTGGTACAGGTTGTGAATTGATAAACTAGAGAATGGACAAAAATAATTTGTCAACAAAAATAATGCTGGAGACAAACAAATTACCATGTTTACTGTCCAGATCCATCAAAGACAAACAACAAGAATCTATCAATGGTGAAGTGAATTATATTGATTTCTAAACTGTAGTTCAGGAAAATGTCTTGTGTTACTGAGTTTTGTAAGAAACTAACATTAGCAATTGTGTAAGCATATTTAGAGAAAATCTTTGAAGAGCCTATGTATAGGCTGTTTAATTTTATTTGGCTTCAGATATTCTTGATAGTTTAGGAAAGGGTGTTTCATACCATTGGCAATTTTAATGTTTGACACCAACCCCATTCTCTCTCATTGGTCTTATAAGCAAACTCCTGTTAAGGAATCAACACCCCATTCATTTATTGGAAATGAATGGGTAATTTTGTCATAAGTGTAGTGGTGTATTAGTATACAAAGACCACCCCCAATGTGGTATGTACTAAACAGTGACATTAAAAGCAGCATAGCCCTGCAGCCTCCCCACCTCAGACTGGTAAAGCTCTAGCCTACAGTGAAATGTGATAATGCATGGCATTGGTAGCCATTGGTATAGACAACAGTATAAATTATGTTCCATGTGTGATCTTTATTTATCTGTGATGACAATATTATTATAATAGAAACAATGTCTAAAATTAGTTATACCAAGTCAAGTAAACATGGTTCTACTATGTCAAGCTTCTTTTATAATAGTGCACGTAAATAGAACTTTCTATTTTTATTGTAATTTAATTGTTAAACCAATTATTTACATCCTGCCCACTATACTTCTTGCAAAAACACCATCAGTATATATATATATTTTTTAGAGGGCTGAAGTATTTATTGAATATGGTATTGCTTGGTTAATGTAACCAGAAGGCATTCATCAACATGTCACCTTTTTATATATGTTTATATAAATACGTCTATATTGCATTTTTATTTTGTAAGCTACGTATACTGTTTGTTCTTTACTGTAGGTATCATTTACAGCCAGATTGCCATCACTTGGACTCAGCATCTTCCAGCTGCACACATTCTTGGATGCACATACCACACTGAAATCCAATGTCCGTTTATATCTTCATGGACGTGGTCTGGCCATAAAGAAACAAGAGGTCTTTCCTGTTAAAGTCTTGGAATCCAGCACAGAGGATTTTTACGTTGAGAATCAGTACATGCAGGTCTGGTTCTCTGGTGTGACAGGTCTTTTGAAGGTAAGATTCTGTAGCCTACCTTATTCTGTGACTCTATTTATATTACAGATTTATAAAGATTTTAATTGGACAAATATTAACTAATAACTGTTGTATAATGTTTTAATATCCATCAGTGGGTGTTTGATGGCTGAAACATAAATAAAATCTCCTCGTTCATCCATATAACAATATTTAATTGCGAAATCTTGAGTCTACCTAAAAGTGTACTGTTGCCTAAATTGCTTCTGATTTGGGTAAAGGAGATACGATAGTTGTATAAATGCCCCTTAATAATACATTGCAGCATTGTGAAATTATGAAAGCACTCTCAGCCCAAGAATACAATGGTATTCAGGGTTTTTTCCGGTCCTTATGCTTCCATCTAGAGGGCGACCGTGTTGTCCTCTTCCTATGCAAGTTTATTGTTGCCAGCATTTTAATATAGGAATATGTTTGAGGAAAGAGACCAACATTGGGGCCCTTTTAAGAGGCTTGAATATAGATCTTAATAAATAGGAAAATAGAGCTTTTTGCTAAATGCACCTTTTTATAGGGCTACTTTCCCTTAACATGTGCAGGCTAGGAAGGCCAAGTGCTTCTTTAGCCTGTTATGTAGATATGAACAATTGAAGGATGCACCTTATTCAATGGAAAGTTTTTATTAACAATTTAAAAATGTTAATAGATTCTAAGACAAATATTAATTGACGATTTGTTCGAGAAGCAGACATAGGTTAATTAGCAATTACAAAGAGAGGATGGAAGTGTAGTGACTTCATTAAATTGAACGACTAGACCTGACCTTATCTTATCGTCTCCTTGTCAGAGTCCCAGAAAATCAATACACTTACTTTGCTGGAATTGGGTTTTAGTTGCTGGTAAAATGGTCATCCTGTTTTGTGTTTAGTAAAGACAAGAATTATTCATTCAGCCATTGTGTTTTTTTCTGTGCATTCTATTAAACATTTCCAGATAAAATATCTTTAGACTGTGCCATGTATGCACTGCTTAGTCTAGGCAGATTAATTCTTTAGGTCTGCATGCACACTTCATTCTCAATCCATATGACACTGAGAATAACAATGCAATCAATTCAAAATTACTGGCAATTATCATCATGAAGAATGAGATAACAGTACATACGGTATTTTGTGGGTGCGTCAGAATGGCTGATAGGCAAAAATGACAAACCTAAATGTAAATAGCATTCAATTGATAAATCTTTTTTTACTTATGATTTTAAATTAAAACCATGGAATTATTTACTGGATTGTATTTTTTTTTAGCAGGAGCCTATGTTTTTAGTTAATGCATTTGCTGTTTTGTTTGTACAGAGTATTAAACGAGCGGGAGAGGAGCAGGAACAGAAAGTCAACATGGAATTTCTTATCTATGGAACAAGGACCTCCAAGGACAAAAGTGGAGCCTATCTATTCTTGCCTGATGGAGATGCAAAGGTAGAGCCTGCCGAGCAAAACATCACTTTACTTAGAAAATTATGTTACATGATTTTTACTTTCATGTGAACCTGTTGGAGTATTGAGGCTATTTGAAGGTTCCTGTGTAGTACACACCGTACAGTTTCCTCCACTGTGGCCTTAACATGACGTAACAGGAAATCTGCTACTCTGCTGACCTTAATTGCTTTTCTGCCATATAGATATTAAGTGTGCTATATAGTGAAGGTGGAAATCCCCAATTGCTACAGTACAAATATCATTTAGTGGGTTAAGTTATAACAAATGACAGCCCACACCTCATTATGGGCTTAAAAAAATAAGCACAGTAAAACTGATCCAAGCTATTTTACTCTGTGGTAGCTGATGTCTTAAAAGCATGTAACAAAGTAAGCTTGGGATCCTTTTAAATGAATAAATGCAATTCATTTTTACACTTTTTTATATATATGCATTGAAAACATTAAAATGATATGTTTATTTGTTAAACAAAAGATATTCAGCTGTTGGTGGACTTCTTCCTAGCCATCCCAAATGAGGCAAACCTGCCAATGAAAAACACAATTGAGGCTTACAGGAAGCTGATGATAGATACTACGGAAAACGACAGAAAGATCTCAAAACCCCTTACATGGCACCGCTCAAAAGCATCATACACAGTCTCCCCTCCAGTACTAAATTCTTGCAGATCCCAAACTGTGTTTCTTCTATAAGCTTCCCAAGATACACACAGCGGGAAACCCTGGAAGGCCTGTAATCTCAAGAATGAACACACTGACTCTCAGTGTCTGTTGCTGGGTAGAAAACCTTATTAATATTAAGAAAGTATCAAGTTACCTCCAGGATACAATGGATCTGCTGGAAAAAAAAACTAGTTGCCAGAAATTTTTGTCTTTTAAACAACCTCCAAACTTCAGACCGCTAGTAGTAAGATGCTTACTTAACAAAGCTAATACTAATGGCACATTCCTCTGCCTCCAAAAGAGATTTGAAACATGCCCTAGTAGTAAGTTCAGTAGATAAAGTACTAATCTCAAAGTCTGGCCAACATCATCATTGGTAACATTACCTATATCTCTACAAGTAAGTCATATGTCCTGAATTATCCTATGTAGAATGAATGTGAACACATTTAATATGTTAACAATAAAACAGACGCTAGGTGAACATTTGTGCCAAAATTAACATGGCATCAAAGATCTGAAGGCCACAGTTTTGATGGGAAACTGCTGGGCAAATACATACAAGAATTTGGATATAGATTAAATCCTGCTAGGGAATTTATGTAACATTACTCCAAATTCAGTGAACATTCTCCTCCTATGAATTCTGATTAACATCATGGACCATTTCACACAAAGTGTGTAACACCTGGCAAGTTTTCTCAGTCAGTGGGTCAAAGTCTTCTTTTCTCCACTGATGTGATATTGTGATCTACGGTCTGATCAATGTTAAGCTTTGGTTTGTTTATTTTTATTGCATTTATCTCACACCTCATTTAATAAATTGCTTTGACAAGGGGGAGTACAATCTCTATAAAAAAGTAGATTTCAGAAATTAATATAATGGAATTTTGGATACAACCCAGTAATAAATCATAGTATGTAAAATATATATTTTTCTTTTTATAATTCAAATTATTTCCTTACTGACCTGCCAAAAATATATTCCATTTAACTGAGATGATGGAATGATTCATATATTCGTAACATATATCTGATAACATCTTTTAGGGATATCTTGGTATAAATTCCCACAAATAATGTGCAAAATAATGTAAAAGTAAATCTTTTATTGCTCTTTTTTCAACTTTTTACAATGTCTGAATTTTTATCTTTTGGCTTTTAAAAGATAAATAAAAGATTTACTATTAACTCTAAATTAAATTGATATATTTATTTAAACAAAAATTCACATAGTGAATATTTTATATTTAGTGATTTATCAGTAGCTTTTTAAGAGATAATATTTCCCTGCAATTAATCTTGATATCATGTGGATACAAGAAACTTTATTTTTTTTCTGCTCTTATATACTGTTGAATTATACGGTGAAGTCCATTTTTTCTACATTCTATATCATTAGATGGTATTTTATTACTGAGCAGATAGATTATGTTTATGGGATTATAATCAGCGCCAAAGAGTTTCTTTTAAATTCAGGTCGATTGTATCTAACTGTGTCTTATTGCACCAGATGGATACTTCATTGTTACAATTTCATGTGTAACATTAAAAAATATAATGCAGGTAATTTGTTTGTAGAACTGCAGGTGACACTAAACAGAACCTCAGGATTCCTTTAAATTAATGTTTTTTCCAAATTATGTTCAGAGAGATGGAAATTTCATTAGTATTTTATTAAAAATACTCCAATACATTTTTGAAAATGTCACTACAAAGCTGTGATTATGTTACATGGGAATATTATGTATGCATTTTGATTAAAAAAATGAATACAATATGACAGTGGTTCTGATTTTAAAATTAAAATATATATTGTATTCACTATGATGTCTACATTTCCCTCTGCCTTCTGGGCAGATCTTTTTTCTGCTGCTGGACACCTAATGGGGGTGTAGAAAAGCATATCTATTGAAAGCTACAATGCTAATTTTCAGAAGTAAATTATAAAAGCTATATTGATTCTATAACGTCCCATACTGTTTTTTTGCAGTAGCTAACTAAACTAATGAGATGCTATTGCAGGACTACTTCATGTATTTCTGCCTGCCAATTGTTACATGAGCTATTTCCCTGACTTCCTCTGTGACACTATAAAAACCTTTCCCCTTCCCTGTTTAAGTTAATTAGTGGATGTGCTTTCCTGTGTAAACAAGTTTTTAATTTTTTGAGAAGTGTAATTGTGTAGTGCAGGAATACAGTGAGTATGTACCAAATACATAGTTGTGTTTTTCTCTTGTAGCTGTATACTCCTAAAGACCCCCCTGTGGTTCGGGTGACTGAAGGACCATTCTTTTCTGAGGTGTCATGTCACTATCCGCATGTACAGCAGGTTATACGACTCTACAATTTACCAGGTCAGTGTTGCACTGTGATATATGTGCATTCTGTGTGCATAGCTCATTGATATATAACTGCCAAAAGTATATTTTACATAGCCATTGATTACACGGGTTGTTCTGGGAATGAATGGGTAATTTGTCATAAGTGTAGTGGTGTATTAGTATACAAAGACCACCCCAATGTGGTATGTACTAAACCGTGCCATTGAAACGAGCATAGCCCTGCAGCTTCCCCATCTCAGACTGGTCAATCTACAGTCAATCCACATTTCACCTATGGTGAAATGTGATTATACATAATATCTGGCTACCAATGCCATGCATTAACAACAGATATAAATTATGTTCCATGTGTGATTTTTATTTATCTGTGATGACAATATTATTATATTAGAATCAATGAGCCACATTCAGTTGCGATTTCGGGAGATCTGGGAGCCCGTAAGTGAGTTAGCAAGTTAATTTTGCTATTCAATTTGAGTTTTTTTGCTGGCTCAAAACCGGGTTACAAGTTACGTCCTTGAAAAGATTGCAATGGTTAAACCTGTAATTTACAGCCTCTCGAAGCCTTTGATCTTTCACTTTTGCATGGCTAACATAGCAAATCGCTATTCAATTGCTCAATTTCCCCAAGCTCGCAAATTTTTTCACACCCGTAAATGGCAAATGAAGGAGAAAATCCTACGAGTACCAGATAGTAAAAAATACACTGTAAATAATGGAGAAAGCGATAAAAGGGATTATAATCAATTGCACAACAGTCTCAAGACCGCAAATTGGCAGGAAATGTATTTTATTTTTATTTCAGGGCTAAATTGATCTGTGGTATTAATTGTTTAATACCTATCCGGACACCCATATGGACTAAAACAGTATTGGCTTTCATTTTTATAATTCTTTATTTAGCGAGTCTGATCGCATATCGGACTCCCAAACCTAATTGATTGACATGTAACCTCCATGTTTTACTGCTGTAATAATGTCTCATTTTCTATTGGCTGATTTGCAATAGGAGGTTAAGAGCTTGCTTAATTGATCATGTTCCCGCCCTGAACTGCTATGAACCAGTGCATGGTTTACAGTTTTGGCTTCGGGCCAGTAACTGTAAGTGCGGGCTTGAGCAGTTGAATAGCATTGTAATCAGAGACTAACAGGAGCCCACAACTCACCCGCAGACATACTGCTGTCTGCGATAGAGTTGCGGGCTTGGAATTGAATGTGGCTCAATGTCTAAAATTAGTTATACCAAGTTAAGTAAACGCATTTTTATTGAAAGGATAAGCTAACCTTCACATAGCCTACATAATGGATTCATCGGAGAGAATCAACAAGAGATACTATATATATATATATATATATATATATATATATATATATATATATATATACATATATATATATATATATATATATATATATATATATATATATATATATATAGTAATGCTACAGTGGTAGACTCCTACAGCTCTTTCAAGAGCTTGAGATGAAAGTAGCATTTAACATAAATGTCCTCCAGCTCTTGTAGTTTATTGTACTTTGTCATGGTTTTGCTATTGGTATTATAAAGGAGCAAAGATACATAGTCTATCAGTCCACCAATATTACCTTAAATAAAAAAAAAATGATGGCACAGTCTTGTTTTTAATCAAGTATTATTATTATTATTATCCTTAATTTATAAAATGCCAACATATTCCGCAGCGCAATACAGGGGTTAGGTACAAGTATAAACAATACCCCACAATGAAAATAATGGAAGACCCTGTTATTGAGCTTTCAATCTGATATACACTGTGCTTTCCCTAAAGAACCTCACAAGATTAAAACTCGCAAACTTACATTCTAAAGGGTGTGGGTAAGGTACAAGAGAGTGATAGATGCATAGTGAATGGAGAGGCTAAAGATGATAGGCTTTTTTGAATAAATGTGTTTTTTTAAAGAGATTTTGAAGGATTTGAGGCAGAAAGATAGTCTGGTGGAGCCAGGTAAGGAGTTCCAAAGAATAGGGACAGCACGAGAAAAGTCTTGAAGACGGGAGTGCTAGGAGGTGATGAGAGAGGAGTAGAGAAGAAGGTCATTAGCAGAGCGAAGAGGGCGGGTGGGAGTGTATTTAGGATGAGAGCAGAGATGTAGGAGGGTGCTCTATGCTAAATTACCTTATCATTCCACATCCACTTAAGAAACCAAAATCCTGTGGTAATAAAACACTGTTTAAGGGTTTATGTGAGCTATCCTTTCTTTGTATCTTTATGGCTTATTGGTTTGTATTTATTCTGCATTCTGTATTACTGGCAGGGACTGAGGGTCTCTCTTTGGACATCAGCTTAATGATCGATATTCGTGACCACGTCAATAAGGAGATCGCTATGCGGCTCACCACAGACATCTCAAGTGGAGACACCTTCTTTACAGATCTCAATGGCTTTCAGGTTCCTCTCTTAATTTACTGTTAGAATTTGCAATGTTCTTCATGCAAAATACAACTTTTGGTCACTTTTCTTAGTGCCATATATATTCCTTGGAGGACTTGTGTAACAAGGCTGCAGTTCAATAGGGGTCCTCCTGTTGTTTATCTTTTGACTTTTTTAAATTAAAGTTTAAAAAATAGTCATCAAATTTACCATATCTCTACCCATTAGCATTACCACTCTTAATACTTTTTTCGTATATGTTTTATTTTTAATCCTAATATTTTTATTCCAATGTAGGTTCAGCCCAGGAAGTTTTTCAAAAAGCTGCCTCTTCAAGCTAATTTTTACCCAATGCCAGCAATGGCTTATATCCAGGATGAACAGAACCGATTAACCCTGCACACTGCTCAGGCTTTGGGGGTGTCAAGCCTTAAAAGTGGTGCGTAAAACATACATTTATAATATACTTATCAATGTCTAAGGTTCTTTTATGTGCAGGAACCAAAAACGGTCAGTAAACAAAAGTGTTTCATTATTATAGTCATATTTTTATCATTTATACATCTATCAGTAGTTCTCAAACTCCAGAATAAGACTTTACGAATAAGTAAAAATAAAAGTTAATTGTTGAAACTAAACAATCTTATGACTTTCTATACCCACATTTCTGGGCTTTTCTCCTCCAGCATGAAGTAGTTTTTAAATGGATTATTGTCCAAGATAAATTCAAGCTTCACACTACTTAAAGAATCACTGTGGTCAAAAAAAAATGCACATGTTTTTGAAATATGTAACAAATAACATTAGGAGCTGTGTAAACTATGGATATAACATTTTAAAAAAAGAAACATTTTTAAAACTCTGTGTGTGTCACTCCAGGGCCTAACAGAGTATCAAATATGATCTTAGCCAGACACAAAGTTTTCAAATATATATATTTTGTTTCATTGTACAGAGACTGCTTAACTTCCTATCATCTTGCTCCATTCTTTACATCCTACTGAAGTCATCATTTCCATATAATCCAGAACTTAAGGTCACTACTCTCTACTTGTTCTTGATCTCTGCTGCCTTTGCCCTAGTTTCTTGAGGTTTCAGTCCTACCTCTCTCTAACCCAGATTTCTCCAAATCCAGAAAAAAGCCAAGCCAATTAAAGGACCACTGTAGAAAAAAGGGCATTTATTTCTGAAGTTTGTAACCAGCTAACAATCTCTTAACTGTGTATACCATGCAAATAAAATATTACGATTCCTTCTAAAAACAGTTCTTTAAGGCGATGTTTATAATTTCAGGAAACCATTTTGTGTTTGTTGCATCACCTCTTAAGAGTTTAAGATTATGAGGGTGTGGATCGTTATCAGTTGAGGGAGGAGTAGGAAAGAAGGTTACAGGGAATAACCAGTAGTTTTTGCTAGATAATTAGATACAGTTTAAATGACCCCATGCACTTTCCCCATTACAGGTCCACAAGCAGAAAGGTGACAGATCTGGAGAGCAGTTCTTGCATGCTTTTGATGCAAACACCCCTCTCACACACACAACTTCCACCAAAGTATCATGGAGACCTTCCAAGTCCTCCAGTAGTATCAAACTTCATCATTTTCTAATTTAAAACTAGCTTAATGACTTTCTACTGCTTAATTTCGTTTTTAGTCAGACACATAGTTTTAAAATTATATAATTTTCTTTCATTTTATCGTGGTCCTTTTAAGCAACGCATTGTCCCCCTTCTCTGCAAACAAGATATTATGGAAATCTGACATGATACCAGCCTTCAAACATGTCCGTTGGAAAGTCCTGCTCTAACTTCTTCCTTGGAGTCTCAGTTTCTGGCACCTCCTCTTTCATATTACAAATTTTTGTTGTGGTATCACAAGGTTCAGTTGTCTTAGATATTATCCCTCTGCAAATTACTTTGGGTTGCAGTACTACATTTATTCTGAATTTCTGCCTTGTTTTGGTTAAGGAGCTTGTGCATCTCAATGAAGCTGTGAGCTATACCATGTATGGTATCCCAAGATGGGCAGGTTTTTTAGAGACGGCAGACAAATCATTAACACCTGAGAAGGAACTGGCACTCCAGTAACTTTACCAAAACAATCTTATGGATAAGCACAACCAGAGACTTAACAATATGGCACTGGAAAATGAGCCCCTCCGGTCAGAAGATGCCTACCACATTACTGGGGAAGAGCAGAGGATGATTACCAGTAGCACCAGATCTAATGAAGTGGTTGGGCAAAAGACGAGAGAACTACCTGCTGCAGATGTGTCTGGAGGAGAAGGGAAAGTCTGCTGCTGCAAAGAACAATTGAGCATGGAAACCTGGAATGTTAGAACTATGAACCAAGGCAAACTGGACATGGTCAAACATGAGATAACAAGATTAAACATTGATATCCTGGGAATTATCAAACTCTGATGAAATGGGTAATCAGACAATCACCAAATCTTCTACTGTGGTCAAGAATTCTGCAGAAGAGGGTAGCCAAATCATTGCTCAGTTATTACTTCAATTTGAATTCAAGGCAAGCCATTTAACATCACGGTTATCCAAGTCTATGCTATGGATGCTGAAAAGACCGACATTGTCTAATTCTACAAGGATATTCAACTCTGCCTAGATATAACACCAAGAAAATATGTTACTCTCACGATAGAAGATTGGAATGATAACGTAGGGAACCAAAAGATACCTGGAATAACTGGCAAGTTTGGCCTTGAAGTACAAATTGAAATGGGTCAGAGATTAGTAGAGTTCCAGAATAACATTTACCTCTGCTTCATAGACTATTCCAAAGCCTTTGATTTGTGGATCACAACAATATATGGCAAGTTCTTAAAGAGATGGGAGTAGCAGACCATCTCATTCCCCTCCTGAGGAATCTAAATGTGAGCAAGAAGCCAAGGTCTGAATCAAAAAGGTTATAACAAAAGATTTAAAATCAGGAAAAGGAGTGCAACAAGATTGTATATTGTCACCTTTTTACATTTATTTAACTCGTACATGGAGTACATTATGTGTAAGGCTGTGCTGGACAAATCCAAAGCAGGATATAATATTGCTGGGAGATATATTAATAACCTCAGATACACAGATGTTACTATTCTAATGGCTAAAACGGAGGAGGAACTAAAAGGATGAGATTGAAAGGAGAGATTGCAAAAGCTAGGCTGCTGCTGAACGTTTAAAAAGACAAAGAGCATGGCAAATGGCAATCTCCGTTCCTGGCAAAGAAGTGGTGAAGAAGTGGAGGCAGTGACCAATTTTTATTTTTTCTGGGCTCCAAGATTACTGCAGATGGTGACTGTAGCCATAAAATGGAGACATTTGCTTCTGTAGAGGAGAGCTACAGCAAGCCTACAGTAGCTATTAAAAAGTAAATACATATGACTATCAACAAAGGTCTGCATCATTAGAACTATGGTATTCTCAGTAGTAACAAGGATGTGAGAGCTGGACCATAATGAAGACTGAATGTAGTAGAATTGAAGACTTTGAATTGTAGTGTTGGAAAAAACTGCTTAGAGCCCCTTGGACTGCAAGAAGATCCAATCAATAATACAGGAAGTAAAGTCAAACTGTTCACTACAAGGTTTGATCATAAAGGTGAAATAGATCATGAAAAGACAGGATTCCCTAGAGAAGACTCTGATGCTGGGAAAGATTGAAGAAACACGAAGAAGGGGGTCAGCAGAGGTGGAGATGACTAGATGAAGTAATTGAATCAATGAACATGAGCTTGAGGGAGCTCAGTGGGTCAGTTATAGGCAGATGTGCCTGGTGTGCTGTAGTTCATAAGTTGGATAGAGAGTTAGACACGTCTAAACAACCATTACATGTACGCTACACCCAATTCTCTCTCTCCTCCCTGATTTTAGCCTTCATATTAAGGATCATAATTATGCATTCGCGCTAACTAAAAAAAACAACTAAAATACTGGGCGAGTACTCAGACCCACCCCTACTTTAAGTCCATCACTTGAAATATATCTGGTTGAGAACACAAGGGATTAAAATTTTAAATCCTTATCATAACCTAGGCACTCAATAATGCTGCTTCTGCCTAAACCTCCTCTCTCTAAATATTCCCCAAACTGCCTCTTCAATATGCCCATGACAATATTTCCATGACCTATATACCACTCAAATTTATGATCTTGTCCCATGACCCATGTGTATATTCTGAGCTTTTCTGATTTTGTTGATCTTGCGCTATCATAAAATGTATATATTTGGAGCAGCATACCACCAGTATGCACAGTGATTACATTCTCAAATAGAGCCTGGAGACTATACAACCAAGCTAAACTCAAACAAGATCTAGATTATATACTCGGACTAGAACAGGGCCCACACCGCCATCTGTATTAGTAAGCATGCTCTTTGCTTAAGCTTATAAATAAACTATTTTAATAATAGCTATGACTTATGTCTGTTTATGCCCAGTGTTATATGATTAGGTGACAAACCTCCACAATCGGGGAATACGAAAGAAATTAGAAAGGAGCCAGCTCGAGCAACCAATCTAATTAAGACTATGATGCAAGTTTTTGAACAAAAGCGTATTCAGTTCTAACAATAAACCTTCATTATTGCTTATATTGGCTGTACCCTTTTAATAGTTTTGTCATATAACTTAAACTATTAGTAGAAATACACATGATGTCTTGCTAATTGAAATAATATTCATAATGAAATCACTCCTATTTTCTCCATGTTTAGGCCAGCTGGAGGTTATTCTTGACCGCCGCTTAATGCAAGATGATAACCGTGGCTTAGGTCAGGGGCTGAAAGACAACAAACGGATCTGTAACAGATTCCGCATCTTACTGGAGAAGAGGTCAAATGGAAATCAGGTAAATACCTTCCTCTCTCTTGCTTTCATAATCCGAGCATCCACTAGTGCTTTACGGGGACTTTAAACATGAAAACATAGCGCCTGTAGAACAAGCACTGTGGTGGGAGGAGATACCAGAAGTACTACAATGAGCATTGGATGGGATGTAAGGCTATATGGGTTTGAAACCTTTTATAGTGCTATATAAATATAAATTTCCCTGCTGACTGCAAACTTTAAGCATTCGCTATACACATAAATGGGTCATTGTCTCTTCGTTTTTTGGGTGATATAATCTGTACATGCAGAATATATAACCTGAAAACCCAAACAACCAGTTGTATACTTTTGGGTCTTCTTCTTCTGATGCAAATACTGCTATTCCAGTAGTAGAGCTATAGTACAGCAGTTATGAGATCAGTTTAGTTTAAACGCTTTCTGCAGTATAACTTGCTATATACAGGCAGCTGAGAATAGTATCTATATGGTTAGACTGTCCGTACTGACTCATGTCTGTGTTAAACAGCTTGAATCACCACATACTGTGTATCCCTCAGTCTCCCAGTACTTGTGTATTATTTCAGCTAAGCATAATTGTTCCCATTTATTGCCCACCTAATCCTCATTCACACTCCTGCTCTAATTTCCCCCTCCATTAACGTGATATATTCATTGATTTTTTTTTTTTTATCATCACTGACTTTACATATCACCTTCTCCAAACCGTCTACCTCCTCTCCCATTTCATTATTTTCCCTGATGCTCCCATAACCCTCTCCACCAGCCCTCCAGCATCCTTTCTAAATTGGTCTCCAAGTTTAGACAGCTGGCATTTTCCATCTTCAGGAGCAGCAACCAAAAGGTAACTTTAGAAGGGAGTGGCTAAATGATCCGCTTAGATGTGTGTGCTGTAGCTAGATGCTGTGTAGATGCTTCTGTAGTAAAGTGTCATTATGCATGGAGCACAAGCTCATGGAAGACGTTCTGGTGAAAAACATTTCTTTTGACTGTATTTGAAATATCATGCATTCTGAGAAACATTACTTGAACTACTTTCTCCCAGTGCTCCGTGCACAGAAAACCCACTCCCAAAATTGTGTGCATACCAGGTTGCTATATGAGTTGAGATACTTTAAATAATCAATGAAAGCTATGTTGGTTTTGATCTCCAATATCCACTGGAAGGCTCATTTGGGGGAGAAATTTGAGCAGAGATTGGTCTCTACTTCTGCAAAGCTATGGCTCAGCCACCTCTCTTGATCAGGCCCTGCCTGTACAGAAACGTAATGTGGCCAGGCAATTCCAGTTTATTCATCCAGTTCAAAATATGGTAAGTATTCGGCCCAGTTTGAATTTCCTACAAAACTAAAAGGTCCAGTGAAGTCTGAAAAAAAAATCAGTTTAATCATTAGTCCACTTAATAACATTTTCTTCTAGTAATGATTAAAATAAAGATTAAAAAAAATCATGTACTCATTAAGGCTTTCTATTTTCCACTATGGGTGCAACCTTACTTTATCCATCTTGCTAAAGCTGCAGTTGCATTTAATATGCAACAATTACCATAAATGCACACTTATATGTATTTCACTTGGTCATGTGATGTCACAAGTAACCGTTCAGCTGGCAATGACATGCAAGTTACATATACAGGACAACGCATGCATGGTCCTCTGTTGCATAGTAATGCTGCACTTGCAAATTAACAAGATTAAGGTGTTCCTTTCTTTACCACAAAGTGGTTCCTCCCATAGTGTAAAATAGAAAGCTGAAATAATAAGTAGTGTTATACCCTTGTTTTACTAACATATGAATACAATAAAATGTGTTCTAGAATGGAATATTGATTAAAGAGAGACTTCAGTGCTCCTTTGACCAAGCTTGTCAGTCATTTTTAATGCTGGACATCCATCATTGAAAGTATTGATGTGAAGTAGTCCGTCACATTAGTTTAACCCTCTGTGCAAGGCTTGGGTTCATGGAACTGGCACAACCTAGAAATGAACAGGATTTTTTTATTTTTCACCAGTAGGTCCTTGCACCACAGAGAAGAAACTCTGAAATGGTGACAAGTTTCCCCTCCATTTATCTTTTACAGATTCAAGAAAACCTGCCAGTTAGTTTCCCCTCTCTTCTCAGCCACATGACATCCATGCACTTGAACCATGATCTCCTGGTGATGCCAGTTACCAATGACAAAGGAAACAGCCCGACTCTAAAGTCCTTCCTGCCTCTCTCTGCCACCCTTCCATGTGACTTCCATATTCTAAATCTGAGAACTCTACAGGCTGAGGTGAGACTAGCTGTGGATATGTTTATATAGCCTGTACACCTTCACTTTGTGTTGTATTGCATAGTTGTGCAATCTGGTGAATTAATTTATTCTCTTCCACTGTACTGAAGGATGATGGGGTACCTTCACTGGACACTGCACTGATTTTACACCGAAAAGGCTTTGACTGTGGACTTGAGGCAAAAAACCTTGGATTCAACTGTACCACAAGCCAGGGAAAGGTATGCACATGTGGAAGTTTAGGATTTGTGTCTCACCCTAGTGATTCATTTTATGTGACCCCTCTTTCCAAAAATAAAAACGTAAGAGAAGGAAAGAATTGAAAATCTACTACTAGTATTTTTGAGGTATAAGTATCAAACATAAACTATATTTGTTTTTTGATGTGTGTGTGTATATATGTATGTGTGTATATATATATATATATATATATATATATATATATATATATATATATATATATATATATATATATATATATATATATAAAATGTGAGGCCATGGGAATGCTGTTTGAGACATAATTGAAACCGTTTTATACCGTGAGGACCTTTGGCGCTCATTGCGAGCCTCTCATGTGGTGTACTTTTGTTCCTGAAAGAGATATATATTTCTATGTATATGTAGTTAAGTAATAATTAATGATTTATTCAATTAATTAATTAAGTACCGTATATACTTGAGTATAAGCAGAGTTTTTCAGCCCTTTTTTTAAGGCAAAAAAGGGCCCCCTCGGCTTATACTCGTGTGTCTCTACCCCCCCCCCCCCGTGTGTCTCTACCCCCCCCCCCCCCCGTGTGTCTCTTTCCCCCCCCCGTGTGTCTCTTTCCCCCCCCCCCGTGTGTCTCTTTCCCCCCCCCCGTGTGTCTCTTTCCCCCCCCGTGTGTCTCTTTCCCCCCCCCGTGTGTCTCTTTGCCCCCTCCCCTGTGTCTCTTCCCCTTCCCCCCCGTGTGTCTCTATCCCCCCCGTGTGTCTCTATCCCCCCCCTGTGTCTCTATCCCCCCCGTGTGTCCTCGATCCCCCCCGTGTGTCTCGATCCCCCCCCGTGTGTCTCGATCCCCCCCCCGTGTGTCTCGATCCCCCCCCGTGTGACTCTATCCCCCCCCGTGTGTCTCTATCCCCCCCCCCGTGTGTCTCTATCCCCCCCGTGTGTCTCTATCCCCCCCCCCGTGTGTCTCTATCCCCCCCCGTGTGTCTCTATCCCCCCCGTGTGTCTCTATCCCCCCCCGTGTGTCTCTATCCCCCCCGTGTGTCTCTATCCCCCCCGTGCGTCTCTATCCCCCCCCCCCCGTGTGTCTCTATCCCCCCCCCCCCGTGTGTCTCGATCCCCCCCCCGTGTGTCTCTATCCCCCCCGTGTGTCTCTATCCCCCCCCCCGTGTGTCTCTATCCCCCCCCCCGTGTGTCTCTATCCCCCCCCCCGTGTGTCTCTATCCCCCCCCCCCGTGTGTCTCTATCCCCCCCCCCGTGTGTCTCTATCCCCCCCCGTGTGTCTCTATCCCCCCCCGTGTGTCTCTATCCCCCCCGTGTGTCTCTATCCCCCCCCCCGTGTGTCTCTATCCCCCCCCCCCCCCGTGTGTCTCTATCCCCCCCCCCGTGTGTCTCTATCCCCCCCCCGTGTGTCTATCCCCCCCCCGTGTGTCTCTATCCCCCCCCCGTGTGTCTCTATCCCCCCCCCCCCGTGTGTCTCTATCCCCCCCCCCCGTGTGTCTCTATCCCCCCCCCGTGTGTCTCTATCCCCCCCCCCCGTGTGTCTCTATCCCCCCCCCGTGTGTCTCTAACCCCCCCCCGTGTGTCTCTATCCCCCCCCCCCCGTGTGTCTCTATCCCCCCCCCCGTGTGTCTCTATCCCCCCCCCGTGTGTCTCTATCCCCCCCCCGTGTGTCTCTATCCCCCCCCCCCGGGTGTCTCTATCCCCCCCCCGTGTGTCTCTATCCCCCCCCCGTGTGTCTCTATCCCCCCCCCCCCGTGTGTCTCTATCCCCCCCCCGTGTGTCTCTATCCCCCCCCCCGTGTGTCTCTATCCCCCCCCCGTGTGTCTCTCTACTCCCCCCTCCTCAACCTAAACCCCCCTCAACCCCCCTCCTCCACCTAAACCCCCCTAAATACCTCCACCCTCTCCCCTCACTTACCTGCTCTTGCTCCGGCCTCTGCTCCTTGACGCGGCGCGCATGTGGCGTCACATGTGCGCCGGGTCAAGGAGCGGAGGCCGGAGCAAGAGCAGGTAAGAGAGGGGGGAGGTATTTAGGGGGGTTTAGGTTGAGGAGGGGGGTTTAGGTTGAGGAGGGGGGTTTAGGTTGAGGAGGGGGGTTTAGGTTGAGGAGGGGGGTTTAGGTTGAGGAGGGGGGTTTAGGTTGAGGAGGTGGGTTGAGGTTGAGGAGGGGGGTTGAGGATGAGGAGGGGGATTGAGGAGGGAGGTTGAGGATGAGGAGGGGGGGTGATGAGGGAATTTTGAGAATGAGGAGGGGGGGTGATGAGGGAATTTTGAGAATGAGGAGGGGGGGTGATAAGGGAGGGGGGAAGAGACACAGGGAAGGGCGAGGGGGAAGAGACACAGGGAAGGGCGAAGGGGGAAGAGAAACAGGGAAGGGCGAAGGGGGAAGAGAAACAGGGAAGGGCAAGGGGTGAAAAGACACAGGGGAGAGAGAGGGGGGACACAAGAAAAGGGCACACAAGAGGAGGACACAGAGGGCACAAGAGGGACACAGGTTGAGGAGGGGGGTTGAGGATGGGGAGGTTGAGGAGGGGGGTTGAGGATGGGGGGGTTGAGGGGGGTTGAGGTTGAGGATGGGGGGGTTGAGGGGGGTTGAGGTTGAGGATGGGGGGGTTGAGGGGGGTTGAGGTTGAGGATGGGGGGGGTTGAGGAGGGGTTTGAGGAGGAAGGTTGATGGGGGAGGTTGAGGAGGAAGGTTGATGGGGGAGGTTGAGGATGGGGGATTGAGGATGGTGAGGATGAGGAGAGAGGATGAGGATGGGGGGTTGAGGATGAGGATGGGGGGTTGAGGATGAGGAGGGGGGTTGAGGATGAGGGGTGGGGTTGAGGAGGGTGATAAGGGAGGTTGGAAGAGACACAGGGAAGGGAGAGGGGAGAAGAGACACGGAGAGAGAGGGGGACACAGAGGGCACAAGAGGGACACAGGGGGCAGCACATTTCCCACCCTCGGCTTATACTAGAGTCACTCATTTTACCCAGTATTTTGTGGTAAAATGGGTGCCTCGGCTTATACTCGGGTCGGCTAATACTTGAGTATATACGGTAATTCATTATTTCTGCAATAAAAGTTTTGCAAGGAGGAATGGGCAAAAATCCCAGTGGTAAGATGTGGCAAGCTCATAGAGACTTATCAAAGTGACTTGGAGCTGTGATTGCCCCAAAAGGTGGCTCTACAAAGTATTGAGTTTAGGGGGTGAATAGTTATGCACATTGACTTTTTCTGTTATTTTGTCCTATTTGTTGTTTGCGTCACAATAATAATAATAAAAAAAAAAAAAACATCTTAAAGTTGTGGGCATGTTCTGTAAATTAAATGATGCAAATCCTCAAACAATCCATGTTAATTCCAGGTTGTGAGGCAACAAAACACGACAAAATGCCAAGGGGGGGTGAATAGTTTTGCAAGGCACAGTATATATGTGTGTGTATATGTATATATATATATATATATATATATATATATATATATATATATATATATATAGATATATATATTAGTAACTTTTTTTCTAATTATTTTTTTTGGGGGGGGGGGGGCCTAAATGACCCAGTTAAAGGCATCTTGAGGGGTTTTGGGTTGTTTAAGGGTCGTTTTAGACCCTTAAAATTGGGGATATATACAGCAATTGTTTCACATATGGTGGGCTAAGAGTGATAGAAGCCCTCCACCGTACGAAGTACAGTAGTACAAATAAGGAATACTACATTAGTGATTCCATTTGAATGTCTAAAAAATAAGTTCATAAAATATGTTACTAGAAAATTGCCCGGCAAAAATTACGGGAGTGAAACTGTAAGCCTGGCAATGCTGTTTGCCACACAACGCAAGGCTATGGTCCCTCTGAGCACCTTTGGCGCTCATTGTGAGCCTCTCGCACTGTGTACTTGTGTACTGTGTATAGACGTCGTGCTTGAGTGTTACTGTCTTGGGTTGTGTTACTGCCTTGTGGTAAATGTTAGTGGCTTGGATTAAGTGTTAGTGGCTTGCGTTTAGTGTTACTGCTTAGGGCTAGTTTTACGTCCTTCGGCCTCGTTTTCGTTGTGTTGCGTTTTTTCGGCAGACATTTTTTTTTTCTCGCTTAGGCAATTTTCGATCATGAGAAAATGGCAAATGTGGCTCAAATTAACTTGCAACCTCACTCACAGGCTCCCTGCCTCTCCCACTGTGCTGTGTATGAGTGTGTACATTAATTTGAGCCATATTTGTTGTTTTTTTCAGGTTCAGTGATTCGTCCGTTTAAAGTCCATATACGTGCCTCTGGTCCAAAGTCCTACGGGCCATAATTTTGCGGTCCTCGACAAGTCCCACGAGCCTCGTGATGAGCACCACAGGCGCTCATCGCGATCCCTGCAATGATCGCATTTGGTGCTCATTGTAGCTTAAGTCCTGTGTGTTTCAACTGCTCGCCTCGCTTTGCGAGGCTCACAGTCGCATGCGGCCATTAACAGCTCGCCTCGCGAGGCACACAGTTGGAGTATTACTTTTTGACTTGATAAAGAGAGGATTATCTCTTGAAAGCTCGTCGCTATAGTATGAACAAGTTTGTCCAATAAAAAGGCATCACTATTTACTGCAATACTCTGATTATTCCACTGGATTACTGGACACTCACGGCACATATATATATTACACACACACAGAAAAGCTAGGACAGAGAAGGGGGCTTCAAAGATGGACAGCTCCCACAATGACACCTCCATGATAAGTAACAACCATTTTTGTTGGGGGGCCTACAACCACCCCATGGTCCTCTGCTCTACACCTGATACGTGGGGCATTGCATTTCCAAGTTCATGGAGTCATTACTTTGTGTGCTAACATATGATGTTTTTCATCTTCAGGTGTCTCTCGGAGGACTTTTTTTGGGACTAGAAGTTGGCGTCCTGCAGCCCACCTCTTTGACTTTGATGTATTCTCTGGCCTCCCCTACCAACATCAGCAACCCAGAGGTCAGCCTGGACCCAATGGAGATTTCCACCTACCGCCTGCGCTTCAGCTAGCCTTCAGCAGAGGGGGCAAGAGATCCCAGAGCACAATACCTAAGGACTAGAAAATGAGCCTTTCCATCAATGAGTTTATCTTCTCCTGAAGCTTTGAAGCTTAGGCTTCTCACTTGGAACATGTCCAGCACTGAAGGAGCCCAAAAGGGTACATGAAACAAGCCTAGAGGATCTAGCCTATGTGTGTACCCTGAAGGACCCAGGTTTCAGGTCCTCTTCAGTAGTAAATGGGTTCAACGTACAGACGGTACATCACAGGAAATGCAGAAGAGACAATATTGCTTTTTAAAATGTTTTTGTTGTCTTTTTTTTTTTTATACAACCTGATTTGTGCTGCAGACTGGTCTTCTTACAGAGTTGAACATATTATCCCAGGGTTGTAAAATGCTGCAAATATGTTGACTGCCATGTGAAGTGATTGGGTATGTCCCAACTCAACTGTGGATAAAGATTTAGAGTAATGATTTTCCTGTACAGCCTTTTTTGGAATGAAAGTTCCCTCAAAATCACAGTCAGTATTTTCGCAGATATATGTTTTTTTTTTTTTTTTCCAGCTTTATGATCCTATGCTCTCTAGAAAAGACAAATATTGTGATTGAAACCTAAAGAAAGTAAAAGTTGATTGTAACATTGAATCAAATACAGAGAGAAGTCATGCAGTGTAGTATGTGCATGCATGTGTATGTATGTATCTATATAATATATATATATATATATATATATATATATATATATATATATATACATACATACACACGTACATACATACATACAATATTATGTTACTTAGGCCATTGATGATTATATAATGCTACAGGAATGTAGACCTCCAAATGATTTTTCAAATTACATAAATAATCTTGTCATTATCTGGTTGTTATTATTATAGCTGGTTTAGGAACAGTAATAGTCAAATAATAAGCTTGTAAAAGTTGTTATTATTCAGAACAATAACACAAATGGCTACTGAAAAGTGGATGTTCAGTTACTTATACATTCTATATATCTAGCAATCTAGCAACAGTGTATGTATATGTGTGCGTGTATGCATGTATGTATGTGTGTGTGTGTGTATATATATATATATATATATATATATATATATGCACACAGATGACACTATTAAACTCACAGCAAAGTAGGAAATTAGTAGTTTGAAGAGATGTGGGGCTATAAATCGAGACACCCCTCTACACTTACATTTTCTCAGTGCATGCCAGGGGTGAAGTAAGCTTATTTTTTGTTTTAAATCTATATCATATTTGCATTTATAGAATAATAATTCAGTAGTAATTTGTAAAAAAAAACAAAACCATTATTGTAAGACCTTATTACAAAACTAGCATTTCCATATGCCTTTAAGGCAGTGGTCTATAAAAGGGACAGTGTTCCCTAGAATGGGACAGTGTGCACCTCTTCAACAATACAAAGTCCATTTTATCTCTCCACATCTAGCAAATCTCTCTCTCTCTCTCTTTCTAGCACTTCAAAATACATATCCTCATTATTACTAAATAATCCACCCCTAACTCTCTCCAACAGCAATATTACATTTTTTCCTATTTCTAAAACTAAAAACCACTGTGTGACCCTTTTAACTCTGTTGCAGCCTTTAAATTAAATTCAAATAGCTTTTCTGTCCCCATTAAAGGTACACTTTTTCACCCCATGTATATATTGTTGCTGAAAACTTGTATAAATGGGTTTGCAGTTCTAAAATGTTATTTATTGAATGTTTATGGTGAGTATCCCTGGATTCTTAGAAGTGAGAACAATTGGTCTTCTCTATACACCCAAAATCCTTAGCGGTAGTGGAAATCTGTGATAATACAGATCTCCTGACAAGTTTGCTTGGGGCATGTAGATGTCGGAGAGAAACACCACTAAAGGTTTGCAGTGTGTTTGTGTGGTGATCAGGAGAAGGCAAGGTCATTTTCACAACTGGAATTCTAGGAGTCCTTAGTAAAGAATGTTTGTTTTTGTTTGTTCTTCCTTTCTTTCTTTTTTTTTTTTTTTTTGCAGAAATCATGATTAATTGTATGTGCTACATTTTGCTATCAATTTTACATTTGAGGAAACATCTCGGATATGTAGTGTTAAACATTTCAAATTTCAGCAGAAGTCTTGAACAATATTTACAAGCAATATTTGGTAACCAATGTTCCAGACCAGCTCAGCCAGTCATTTATACTTTACTGTATATTATATATAACCCATTCCTATATGTGTTAAGACCTGAAAGCCCTCTCTACCTTGTTGTTTTATTGTGCTAAATGTCTTTGTATCAACCCAAGGATCAATGCCAAATTATATTTAACTAAATAACCATGCCACTCCTACTGTTAAAGAGAAAGTATCCTAATTTTTGGATGTCATTAAAGGGCCACTGAAATATGTTGTTTCCACTTATTTTTAAGTAATTAAAGACTGTAAATCTTATTAATATGTGAGATGAACATAACATCTCATGAAGACTTTTGTTAAAATCCAGGACCGTTTCTTGAACAAATTCAGTGAGTAAATGATGTTGTACTTCAAAAGTATTGATTTAGAAATCCAAAGATCAACAGAGTTATCCACAATCCCTATCGACAACCACAAAACTAATAGCATACAGATTTGTCCTAGGATACAAGTGACTCCCCTGGACCAAAATCTCCTTACAAGGATGACAGACCCCATCCACTAACACACCGCACATGTCTGACCACAGAACGTATGCTGTCATGACTGCTGTTATGCCGCTTGCTTTGTTGTGTGGCATGTCCTCTCACTCTTTGCTGTCTCTCGCTATGTAATTTGTCTCTTTGTGCTAT
This sequence comes from Discoglossus pictus, assembly GCA_027410445.1. Lineage (NCBI taxonomy): Eukaryota > Metazoa > Chordata > Amphibia > Anura > Alytidae > Discoglossus > Discoglossus pictus. Next base: position 190,087,452 of record CM050167.1, on the reverse strand, counting down.
TTGTGTGCTGTCTCTTTCTCTCTCTCCGCGGTGTGTAATGGCAGCTGTTATGCGGCTTGCTGTGTTGTGTGGCACATTCTCTCTCACTTCTTGCTGCCTCTCTCTATTTGCTGTCTGTGTGCTGTGTCTCTCTGTGCTGTCTCTCTGAGATGCATAATGGCAGCTGTTATGCTGGCTCTCGGGCCCCGCCCCTCAATGCCATTGTGGCCCAGCATGACAGACAAAATGGTAATTATATTATAAGCTACTGTACATTGGTTTGTAAACATACAGACTGATGAGAGATACAAGAGAGATATCAAGTATATATTCAAGACAAATAGTAGTATCTGAAACTCATAATTGCTCCATGTATTTAAAAAAAAAATGTTGTTGTTATATTAGTTTAATAAAACCTGTGCCACAATAGGGTTCAGTAGTATTGAAGTGTAACATAATAAAATAAAAAAGATACATGTTGATACAAGGTAATCATTCTAGGGATGCATACTGGGAGGCATGAAAGTCTGTTATAATTAGCAAGTAAGTGGGGAGCGTATTTTTATGCAGTACAATCCACAGAGTCCCAATTTCCTTAAAGTGGAGTATGGTATCTGTGAGTGTGTGAGTTTTCTATTTTGGCAATATTAATCCATTCAGTGTTGGAATGCTGTAGATGGAACGACTTCCACGTTCTATATAAATGTGTAACAATGTAAATATCTTGTAGCAGCAGATGTTAATTCGACACAAATGGCAGGTTAATTATGTGAATGCTGTTGAATACCATCATTTTTTTACATTTAAAAGGTACCCTGGAGATCAAAGCTTTGTAAGTAATGTGAGGATGAGGAACAATGAAGAATATATTGGTGTTGTATAGTGACAGGATATAAAGATTGAGATAAATTACTGGTCATTTACAGGAGCTATTACATACTACTAACTTGTATATGTTATGTTCAGTTGTCTGTTCTGTCTCTCTCTGTGCACCCTCTCTTTTTGTGTGTGCTCTCTCTCTGTGCCCACTATCTCTCTCTCTCCCCCTCTTTCTCTCCCCCGCTTTGCCTCCCTCTCTCCAACTCCCTCCCTGTCACTCGCTCCCCGGCTGGGCCACCCATGCGCACATGCCGCAACTGTTGCATAATTCCCCTGTGGTTAAGGGCAATCAGCTTGTGAGTATTGCCTATGCAGAACGCATCTCGCAGGCGTTACAACTGATAACTATTATAGTGGATAAGTAGTGCACAAAAAAAATTATGTTTTGTGATAACTTGCTTGCTTCTCGACATTTTTAGGCTGGAATTCCTCTCCATGTTTTCTGACAATAGTGTACAGTAATCTGCAGCTGCCTTGAGGTTTGAAAAATATCAAACCAATAGCTTTTGTGCAAAGTCTTTGATATCCCACTTCTAGTTCTGCATAAATGTTCTGGTGGAGGATATTGTAGAGATACAAGTTTTCTTGTGTTGCCATAAGAAACCTGCGTTGATGGAAATCCTAGTCTGTTTGATGAATGAATATCTATGCCTGTCTATAAGATCTGGCACTTTGCCCATGTTAATTGTGTTAGGCGAGTTGTGGAATTTAAGTTATAACAGTTTTAGCATGTGTTAGGCGAGATCTAGATATAGTGGGTCTATTATATCAATGCTAATGCAGAGCCCTGATGCCAGGTTGAGGGAGTTCAGGATTTAAAACCGGTTAACCATTCAAGGCTTTATGAAGATTACCATGAAGTTGGCAACATGTGATGTCTTGAAATTCCGGGGATCATTCACCAACATCAAGTGTAACAGTAAAAATAAGTGAGGATAGAGGGCATTCCTGTCTAGTCCCTCACTGTTAAGGGAATGGGGTGGATTTTTTAACAACCACACTTATTGTGGCTTTTGGGTGCCCCTAAAGGAGTGTTCGTTTGACAATCAATCCCACCTTGATTCCAGCTTACTAATTTAATGTACAATGGGCGGTAAAAAAAAACATAATTTTGAAGGTGAAAGAGCTTTACATATTATTACGATTAGGATTTTTTTGTAAATCTGACAAGGTCTGCAAGATTCTGGAAACCCTGGTTATGTGATGATTCTAGGTCAGTATTTTGAAAGACATTGTTTTATCTATAGTCATTACTTGCCAAACACCTGTGTAATATAGTCTTTGAAGTACAGCAAATATATTAAAATAAAGCAATACTCAACAGTGCCTTCAGATCTCTCTATCATATGTTATTCTATATAGTTGTTAGGAAAATAAACTCATAGATTTGGGATGAAACACTGGAATTATCACATTAATTATATTTTCAGGTCTGATAAGTAGTCTAGTATTTTAAGCTTCAAGACAGATGCCAGAAAAAGTGATTGATTAGTGTGATCATTTTCCAGCAAAAGTGAAACAGACGTATCCAGTATAGGGATAGTATAGTATAAGGCCTAGGACATAGTAAAGGTTTTATTATAGACCGAACTTGAAGGGATTCTGTGAGAAGTACCTATTGTATCAATAAACTTTAAAGGGACATGTAACACAGTTCTTTTTTTTTTTACGTACATTTAAGAGCATGATTTATATAGTTACATAGTAATTAAGGTTGCAAAAAGACTTTCAGTCCATCAAGTTCAACCTGTTATGATCTCCTTTGATCTGCAATATGCGGATTAGTTATTAATTAATTTGTTGATTAAATAATTATTAATAGTATAGTATTGGAGGATGAATAAAGAGTTAGTCCCTCAAGTTCAACCTTTTTAGATCTCTATTGATCTTTTTAATGTGCACTATTTATTATTAATTGTTAATTGATCCAGAGGAAGGCAAACAGAAAAAAAAAAACATTGAAACTTTGCCAATTGTCTCATAAGGGGGGAAAAAAAGCAAAATTTGTATAGTGGCAGAATTATATTTGCTTCCCTTGCTTCTATACCCTTCCTAATACATGCTAATATTTTACTTGCCTTTGCAGCTGCTGCTTGGCTTTGAGCGCTGTTACCTAGGTGGTTGTCTGCAAGTACTCCCAAATCCCTTTCAATATCTGATACACCAAGATTTGCTCCATTAAGATTATAGATTGCATGGCTATTTTTCCTTCCCAAATGCATAACCTTGCATTTATTTGTATTAAATCTCATCTGCCATTTAGCCGCCCATTTCTCTAATTTATGCAAATCCCTTTGTAGGGAAAGTACATCATTATCTGATTTTATTACCTTGCACAACTTAGTGTCATCAGCAAAAATGGAGACACTACTTTCGAGTCCTACTTCTTTATCATTAATAAATATGTTAAAAAGGATAGGACCTAATACTGAACCTTGAGGAACCCCACTTATCACATTAGACCAATCGGAGTATGTTCCATTCACAACAACCCTTTGCTTCCTGTCTTTTAGCCAGCGCTCGATCCATGAGCAGATATTTACTGCAATTCCTGTATCTCTTCGTTTGCTCACTAGTCTTCCATGTGGCACTGTATCAAATGCCTTTGAAAAATCTAAAAAGACTACATCCACTGAGTTGCCATGATCCAAGTTCCTACTAACCTCCTCATAAAAACTAATTAGATTGGTCTGACACCACCTATCCTTCATAAATCCGTGTTGACTGCTACCTACGATCTTGTTCAAATAGACATATTCTTGTATTCTGTCCCTTATTAACCCTTCTAAAAGCTTCCCAACTACAGATGTGAGGCTCACTGGTCTATAATTACCCGGATTTGCTCTAGATCCCTTCTTAAATATAGGTATCACCTCTGCTTTTCTCCAGTCATCCGGTAGAGACCCTGTAGTGAGTGAGTCTTGAAAGATTAGATATAATGGTTTGGCTATTAAAGAAGCCAGCTCCCTCGGTACCCTTGGATGTATTCCATCAGGACCTGGGGCTTTATTAACATTTATTTTCTCCAATCTCTTTTGGATTTCTTCCTGCATTAACCAATTATTTAGTAAAGGTAGTGTAGCCCCATTATGTTGCAGTGTTCCAACCACTGGTACCTCCCTTGTGTATACAAAAAAAAATAACCTATTTAGCTCATCTGCCTTTTCCTGGTCACTAAATATCAGACGGCCTGTGTCACATTGTAATGTTCCTATAGCTTCCTTCCTGGCCTCCTTCCCATTAATATATTTTAAAAATATTTTAGGGTTAGTCTTACTTTCCATTGCTACTGACTTCTCATTTTCTATTTTAGCCAGTCTAATAGCCCTTTTGCAAGCCTTATTGATTTCCTTATAGTCACATAAAGCTGCCTCTGTTCCCTCCTTCAAATATATTACCAAAGTTGTGTTTTGTATCACATATATAGTTGTGAGCGTACGGGCCATTGCTCACGCTTGCGGACCCGCAAGCGTGAGCAATGGCCCGTATGCTCACAAAGCAACTATGAGGCCCGCGACTGTCCTGTACTCTCAGTGACCCTGGCGGCCAGTGACTGCTTTGCCCTAACTCTGTGTGTAGACATGAAGCTCTTCTGACGTCAATGTAATTGACATTAGAACAGAGCTCTAGGAAACGCCACTTGAGTCCACTGCGCATGCGTAGGACACTGACTCAGAGCTGTCAAACTCTGTGCATGACTGTTTGCGCTGGGAAGCTCTGCGCATGCGTTCTGTTGGTTGGCTGTTTAGTGGGATACAGGAAGATGGCTGCGGCCGCTGGTACAGAGGAAGAAGAGGCCAACAAGAGGAGGAAGGCCGACGGCATGCTCAAACTGTACTATCGGATCACGGAGGAAGGGAAAGCCGGCGATAGGCACCTAGAGTCCACAGATATAGATGGGCTGCACTTCAACCCAGAGCTTTACCTAACCAAGGTGACGTCAAACAGCACAGTGACGTCATGCACTCACACACCATACAAATACATATATACACTGTGACGTATCTCAGCATGGTCTATCACATCAGGCCTGTGCATTATGTGGCAGGGATTTGAGGCTTACCCACTATAGCTCTAATACTCCATAAAAACAATGATATACATAGAATGTAATGTAACACTGTGATGTCAGACGTGCACTGTAACACTGAGGTCAGAAAAGACCATGATGTAAGACTTTCGTCACTCTATCTATCCACACACACATATATACATATACTCTATCTATCGATCTATCTATCTACACACATATACATATAATCTATCTATCTATCCATCCTGGAAGCCTGGCTGGATCCTACATAGTTTTCCTAAGTATCACATCACATATATCACATATATAGTTGTGAGCGTACGGGCCGTTGCTCACGCTTGCGGGTCCGCAAGCGTGAGCAACGGCCCGTATGCTCACAAAGCAACTATGAGGCCCGCGAAAGCGAGGGCCTCAGTTGCTGGCATGGAGCCGCAGCCCTCGCGTCTCCTGTAGGACACTGCTGCTGTCATGATGACCAGTGCTGTGGTGGGACTATGCCTGGAGGAGGCTGTAAGAGCCGCCGCCCTTTTTGTAGCGAGGGCCGAGGGCTCGCGCAGCAAACGCGCACGCGTGAGCAATGGCCCGTATGCTCACAAAGCAACTGAGGCCCTCGCAAAGCGAGCCGCGGCCCTCGCCGTAGTACACACAAAACAGCATTAGTTACCTTACAATTCCATTGCTGTAATTTTTTGACGGCCAATTCGCTAGTGAGAAAATATGAAGCAAAACCTGTTAACGTAATTGAAATGAACATGAAATGCACAGAGTAGACACTTATATACGTCTATATCTTCCCATTGGCAGACAATTAAGACTCGTACATTTATATTACTGCTCACTGGCTGACAGGGGCAAGCCCCCAGATCATTTTTTTTTCTGCTCTGAGAGTTTTTTTTAAAATAAAACGCACAGAGGTACATTATCAAATACCCTTTTCAAATTATTTTAATCTCCATTTTACTGTGGATCTGTCACTTCATTGTTTTTTAAAAACAAATGTTCCTTGAAAATTACAAGGGATCTTACTGCGTGAACTGAATGATAAAAAAAAGGGGTAGGTCCTTTTTGGCCACCAGATAATTTATGGCATGCTGTGCTAATAGGTTTAGCATACTGTGCCTTTCAGAGAACGATGTACACATTTAATGTTTTGTAAAAATAACCCAGGCATGACAGACCCATTTTAAGGCTTTATTAATTATAGTTATTTTGTTTTCTATTTTTTTTTTTAAGTGCCTCAGGAAATTATATAGTTTAATGAATATATCAGGTACAATAAGGTATACTGAAGGTTCACTATAGTATATCATGTTTTAACTTGAGTAATCGCGTTAGCAGGTAAAGTGCATTTTGTTTCCTTTGAAAATCAAAGAGATATTTATTAAAGAATTAAATATCTAAATTTAGTGGTTTTCAGCATTTTTGTTACCAAAAATTACATGGCCAGCTTTTGACATTTACACCATAATATACTTAGTATGCTAGACTTTCAGCTCAGGAAGAAATGTCAATGATTTGTATTCAAATGTATGATGTTTCTACCCGCTGTTTATTTTAAGGTAATCTTCTGAAGAATTACACTTGATAAGTGGCAAACTGTTTTCAGAAAGTAAAACAAAAAAATGCAGTCTTTACTTTTTTTATGCAGTTCTAGTACAGTGGACTACCATTTTCTTCTTCCATGGATGGGATCATATGTTGCATGTGGGGAGGCTTCTATCTGCTACAATGGAAATGTGCAAAAAGAGGAGAGGCGCTCAACTGAGAACGAACAATACTAAAGTAGGTTTGCTCTACATGTCTGGTTACCTACTAAGGCCCTCATTCAATTGTGATTTGACCAATTGAATAGGGGTCTAAATAAGCACATAACATATTTTTTTTAAATACGTTTTTAGTTAGTGAAAACCTTGCTTTTGGATAGATGCTTACTAACTAAAAACTTATTTAAAAAAAAATATGTTATGTGCTTGTTTAGACCCCCTATTCAATTGGGCAAACTGCAATGGAATGACGGCCTAAGAGAGCAGCGTCTTTTAGCTCACTTGGGGCCTCATTCAATTGCAATTTGGCCAATTGAAAAGGGTTTTAAATAAAGCACATACCATATCTTTTTAAAGAAGTTTTTAGTTAGTGAAAGACTTGCTTTTGGATAGATGCTTACTAACTAAAAACTTCTTTAAAAAAATGTTATGTGCTTATTTAGAGCCCTATTCAATTGGCTAAATTGCAATTGAATGAGGCTCTCGGACAGGAGAAACCGCAAACCCCAGACATACGTTTCGGCCTCTGTGGGCCTCGTCCGTGAGGTGCAGCTGAATTCCCTAAGGCACAGTGAGCAGGGAGTCCATGTCCATCACCAATAAGGTGAGAAAAAACAAAACCAAAAGAGTAGAGGTGCTAATCTGAGAACGAACAATACCTAAGTAGGTTTCTTCTATAAGTCTGTTCACCTACTACAATGGAAATGTGGCAGGTCAAAATGCCAACAAGGGCTACTCAAACAATTATTAGTTTACAAGGACATAGCCACCAGAAAAAGCAGCTGAAAGAAGCAACTCACTAAAGCAAATGGAACACTACAGTAAAGAATAATTGATGCAAAATCTATTACAGTTTTATGAAAACAATCTAGCCCATTATTTCTCAAACAGTTTTGATTTTGCCAGTTTGCCCAACAGTTTTTCCTTCCCTGTTAGGAGTTTACTTGAATTTATTTTTTTTATATTGATGTAGTGTACCTACTTCTTTTTATATATATCTATATATATATCTATATATATATATATATATATATATATATATATATATATATATATATATATATATATATATATATATATATGTAAACTCATAACGGGGAAGGAAAAACTGTTGGGCAAACTGGCAAAATCAAAACTGTTTGAGAAATAATTTTCTGTGGGACAAAGTTAGGCATTTTTAATATTGGATCCACAAGGGAGGAAAAAAGCTCTATAATGTCTAACTTCATTAGAATTATTTTTTGCTACGAAAGATATATATTCTTAGAACAAGTGCTACCTGCAATATTATTTGTAGTATTCACATCAAGTTTCTAATATAGCTTGTTTGATAAAAAGTAATCACAGCAAACAAAGATAATCCGGGTTGAATAAGTATATCCCAAATAAACTGATCTGCCTATTATTTAGACAGGATGTTACTCTGGATGTGTTTCTATATCGACTTGTGTTAACCACTCTGTTACCAGGGAGTCCTCTTCATAATATTCCACTTTTCTCATATTGCCAGGATTATTTATGTAGAAACTACACGTATTGTACATAGATCACGCTGATTAATGGGCAATCTAGCGAGGCAGACAAATGCTTGTTTATATGCTTTAGTGTCAACCACCTGCCATCAGTTGATGTATCAAGAGAATTAAACAAACCATTGAGAATCTCATTACAAAGTGGCCTCTCTGATACCTGTAACATAGATGATAATTTAAATGTAGGTTTATATGACTGCTTTACGTTTTATATTGGTTAAATGTGTAGTAAAATTCCTTTTTATTTTCTGTATAATCACACACACTACCGCCTTTTCCCTATGTGATAGTGCTGTTATAATGGATTGGCTGAAAATAATGCAGATTTAAAGGTAAGTTGAGGGTCTTATGATAGCTTTGGAAATATATATTTACAGATTTTACCGAACAAACTTACTATGCTCCTATTATTATTCTCATTTGTTTATATATAATATGAGTCTGGATTTTGTAATTCATGATAATTACTGTATTGGTCTGAATATAAGCCGCACCCGCATATAAGCCGCACCTGTAAAATTCAAGGGGAAACAATAGAAAAAAGATAGTATTCAAATATAAGCCGCACCCTTAAAATTGGAGAGAAAAAGACTCTCCAAGTGATCAGCCATTGCAAGAAACAGGCTTTCTAATTAGCACTGTAGCTTTTTTGCAGGTTACAGGCCTTACAGGATGTTAGAACCACTAAATCCGTAAATCGCTATTCAATACCGCAGTCTCAAGCACGCAAATCGGCACCCTTAACTCGCAATCGCGCAAATTGGCAGTCATTTTACGTTCGCGAATAGAAGCCGCACTTGTAACTCGCATGCTCGCAAATCGGCAGTGATTTTTTTTTTTTTACGGTCGCAAATATAAGCCGCACCCGTAACTCGCAAACTCAAAAATCAGAAAAAAGGTGCAGCTTATTTTTTGGACCAATACAGTAGATAATTCAAACCAAAGATCTATACAAAGGTGGATACAAATAAAGCTGCTAGCTGATCCCTTTCTATGTTTGCATTCTTTAGCTATTTCAACAGATTTAAAGGGGCATCTTATCTGCCTCCAGTTGTCTATAATATTAATAAGTTAGGTGCTGTACATATTTTTTATTTTCTAAAACATTTTACTCCATATCAAGTCTAGTTCTTCAAAAGAACATATTGTAAGCATGTGACTTTAGAGATCTGGTGATCCTTTTGATGGGTAGAGAAGACATTATCTGAAGTTACAGACCTCATGGATTTCTACATAAAATTCTATTCCTAAATTAAAGGACCACTTTAGTCGTCTTTAAAAGATCTCTATAAAATAGTGATTGATTAAAAAAACAACGACTTTATTACACTTTTACTGGGCAAACAATTAATTGCATTGTTTTAAATTGTGTCCCAGGCTGTATACTCTCCATCCTCTGAATGATGTGTTGTTTTGGAAGTGGGAACTGCCCAGGGGGAAGTATCAACCTGAAGCGTTTTAAAACTACTCTGTAAAAAACACATTACTAGCAGACAGTAGTGTAACATAAGCTGCTAGCAATGCACACAAATACACTTTATAGTCACCCCTCACTATCATACTGCTAATATGGTGCCTCTTTGGGGAGCTCCACTCCAGAGACAATACATAATTTAGAGGTTGGAGAGATAAGGAGCTTGTACTACCTTGGAGCATGATAAAACAAACCGTAATTAAATGTATAAATGCACAGTAAAAGTTTTTAATTCATGCTTTTTTCATATCAGTCCCTATCTAACTATTCTTTAAAGAGCACTTTATAAGAACACTAAAGTGGCCCTGTAAGCTACATAAAACAGATCTCCAAATAAATATTGCATTGCCCAGTGACAGAAAACAGTGCTACCTATGAAAAATGGAGCATAGGATTTTCCGTGCCAGTTTTATACTTCAAGTGCCTTATAAAGACAGCTCTCCCTGCCGTGAATGTAACACAACCTTGACAAACTATGTTCACCACTATATTAAAGGGACAGTGAAATCCAACTTTTCATACCAAAGTTGAATTAAAATAGGTGTTAATTTGCCCTCTCTCCTTTAAATGCCATCTTTATTCAAACCTTACATGAAATTTGATGAAGTTTAGCTCTTTAATTATTAAAGGGTGTGAATCCCTGCCCTAGAAAGTGATAGACAACTAATTTCACTTGAAGGGTAGCAGATGATATTTAACCTTCATTTTATTTATATATATATATATATATATATATATATCCCTCACTTAAGAGGATGAGGAGGGGAAGACGTGGTCCCAGAGCCACTTATTGCCCATCAATGGTTTACAGAGATAAGTAAATAAATGGTTGAGTCCCATTAATATGACCACCACTGACTTTTTTTTTTTTGTTATCTTTTTTATTTAAACAATAATACAAACAACAATTAAAACATACATAATCTATTCATACAATATGAATATATATTACATATCCATTGTGACAAACAATGGCATCGTAAACGTCTGAAGGACCTCAGAGAGAAGAGAAGAGTAGAAAGAATGTAGCACTATCTGGTGTACAAATCCCAAAATTGACATTTTACAGATAATCCCCCTTTTTTTTTTTTTTTTTTTTTACAGATTCTACAAGCCAGTTATGAAATTCTCTATTTCTGGTTATAAAACTCACCATTTTGGGTCATGATGGAGTTTGATTGAGTTTCCAATATTTTATTAGAAGCCACTTGGCTACCAACAAAATGTGGGATATTATATCTTTATTTGTGGAAACAGAGAGTTGATCTTCAGATGTAAATATCATACCACCGCTATATAATGTGACATGTAGACATTCTGCAAACATATCAACCATTGCGGTCATGAGTAAAACTTGCGATTTATCCAATTTTGAAAAGTGGATGCTTTCAGGCCAAGGATGGCAATATTTCTGAAACAGAGCAGCTTGTGAACTGTTCGTGTGCTGCTGTGGTTAAGTGTACTGTGACTGGACAAATGGCACTATTGCAAATAAACAGTGTTGAAACTGCGGCGCACCACATTCCTCCGAGAACAAATACTCTGCAAACATTGTTGGACGAACACAAGTTGGTAACAGTAGCATTATAGTCTGGGGAAAGTTTTCTTGGCATTGTCTGGGTTCACTCATTCCTCAAGAAGGCACTCTCAATCGATTGGTTGTACTTGATCTGCAAGGATGGATAGATAACCCATACATATTTACTGTCTTCTCTCCAGCTCTTCCAAGTTGGATGGTTTGCGCTTGTGAACAGCAATCTTTAAGTCTGACACAGATTTTCTATTGGATTGAGGTCTGGGCTTTGACTAGGCCATTCCAACACATTTACATGTTTCCCCTTAAACCACTCAAGTGTTGCTTTAGCAGTGTGTTTGGGGTCATTGTCCTGCTGGAAGGTGAATCTCCGTCCTAGCCTCAAATCACGCAGAGTGGTACAGGTTTTGCTCAAGAATATCCCTGTATTTAGCACCATCCATCTTTCCCTCAACTCAGACCAGTTTTCCAGTCCCGGCTGCTGAAAAATGGTGTTCTTTGGGTGATGTGATGTGTTGGGTAAGCGCCAGACATAGCGTTTTCTTTAAAATTTAACTTTTCAGCCATCAGTCTCATCAGACCCCAGAGCACCTTCCTCCATACATTTTGGGAGTCTCCCACATGCCTTATCGCAAACTCAAAACATGCCATTTTGTTTTTTGCTGAAAGTAATGGCTTTCTTCTGGCCACTCTGCCATAAAGCCCAACTCTATGGAGCGTACGGCTTATTGTCGTCCTTTGTACAGATACTCCAGTCTCTGCTGTGGAACTCTGCAGCTCCTCCAGGGGTACCTTAGGTCTCTGTGCTACCTCTCTGATTAATGCCCTCCTTGCCCGGTCTGTGAGTTTTGGTGGGCTGCCGTCTCTTGGCAGGTTTGCTGTTGTGCCATGTCCTTTCCGTTTGGTTATGATAGATTTGATGGTGCTCCTGGGGTTCATGAAATATTTGGATATTTTTTTATAACCTAATCCTGACTTGTACTTCTCAACAACATTGTCCTTACTGGTTTGGAGAGTTCCTTGGTCTTCGTGGCAGTGTTTGGTTACTAGAGCCTCTTGCTTGGGGCCTTTTAAAAAAGGTGTGTATATGTAATGACAGATCATGTGACCCTTATATTGCACACAGGTGGGCATCATTTCACTAATTATGTGACTTCTGAAGGTAATTGGTGGCACCAGAGCTTTTTATTGGCTTCATAACAAAGGGAGTGAATACATACGCACATGCCAATTTTCTGTTTTCTATTTCTAAAAAATAGTTTTATGTATATATTTTTCTCATTTCACTTCACCAACTTAGACTATTGTGTTCTGATCCATCACATAAAATTCAGATTAACAAAACATTGAACTTAAGGCTGTAATGTAACAAAATAGGTCAAAAGTAAATGGGGGTGAATACTTTTGCAAGGAACTGTATGAGTACAATAAACACAACAAAAGCATTTGACATCATATGTTTGAAGATCATAAAATAAGACAATATGGCACGTTTGTACATCTATATTGGTGCAGGAAGAGATGAGGGCCCTGCTTACATTGGGCAATAGGGATATTAGATATGTAAGTTGAGGGAAATGTTTGATGGAAATATGTTATAGGAAGAAATAGGTGTGAGAATTAATAGTGGTGTTAATGGGAGGGTAACCCAAAGTATGTTGAGGAAAATAAACAATATCATCAGTGGCAAAGCTAGAAAATGGAGGGCCCTAGTGCAAAAAAATGTGGGCACCCACACAGGTGGTTGTAAAATAAAATTTTAGCTGGGCTCCAAGGGGACCAAATCACTCAGTGCTCCTCCCCCAGATGCCTTCCCACAACTGCTCCCCTCCTGAAGACCCCTTCCAATAACAGCACACCTTCACAAGACCCTTACCCATTGCTCACCTCCAAGATCTCTTTCCATAGCTTCTCCCCTACCCTTACCTCCGCCTGGCACAGCCCCACTGCCTGCAACACACCTCCAGGAAGCACATGCTCCACTTTCCTGCTTCATCCTCTTCAGATATACCTCTCTCAGAACCCACCTCACATAAACCCATTCCTATGTCCTTTGCCCCCCACCACATAACCCACCCCCCTGTAATTTGCTGCCATGTTGCAGCCCTTGTTTTCTTACCTTCTTCCCTGATACACATGCCCAGCATGCTTGACTGCTCTACACTGCCACCTCTTCGGGCTTCAGGAGAAATGCTCTTTTTTAAACAGGCACACAAATTTCAGGCTGGTGGAGTGTGCGGCCAAGGGGACACAGGGTGGACCCAGGTGGGTCATGGCAGGTTGGACCAGGATGTTGGGCGCCATGTTCCCTTACACTGCAAAAAAAAAAGTATATTACACACTGGTAGATCCGCACCTGAATATGATCCTAAAAGAGTGCCCTTTTTCGTTGATCTTTCAATCAACATTGTAATATGTTTGTAATCAAGCCCAAGACTCGCTCCTGCTTGTAGCATTTAAATAGCACATTGCAGTTGTGGAGCAACGATGAAGCTTTTCTTTTTCATTACGTGTAAGTTTTTTCAGACTTAAAGTACCACTGTAGTGACTTATTTATTTTAAAGGGTCACAGTGCAACTTTTTTAAAGCAACTCATTGCTCGTGTACAGACTTCACCGTTGATCAGGTTGCCTGTGCCCCCCATTTACACAGAGTCTGGTATGTAAAGTTGGTGGGTGTGCACCTGCTTTATTGTATTTTGACATTGTGTTTTGGTTTGTGAAACAAAGCAGGATAAGCAAAACCTATTACTTACCAGGGATATGAAACAACGAAGCTCTATTTAGTCTGTGTTAATCTTTTAATTTGTTTCATAGACCAAAACAAGATCATGTCGCAGGCACACACCAACCCAATTTACATACTTGACATTGGGTGAGGGGAGTAGTCTAGACATTAGCGTTGACATTGAAAATGGTGTATATATATCACATATAATAGTTGTCGTAATTGCGAGTTTGTTGGTAACACTATGTTAAAAGTTACGGGTTGCGCATGTGCAATGAGCGACAAAAGTTACAGGTATGACAGGGGCTGCAATGAGCACCAAAGACGCTCATCGCAAGGCCAGTATGTGACTGGCTTGACGGGCTTGCAATGAGCGCCCTCAGGGCTCATCGCATGGCCCATACATGACTGGCTTATGGGGGGGGGGGGAGGCCTTAAAACGGCTGACAAGTTACAGGCTTAAAAAAATTAAGAATTTAACGCCCAACATTTTTTTCAAGCCGGTAACTCGGAAGACCACCAAAACATGCCAATTAATTAAAAAAATAAATTACAACCTCACACACAGCACAGGGGGAGAGGCAGGGAGCCTGTAAGTGAGGTTGCAAAGTAATTTAATATTCAATTGGCGTTTTTGGGAGGTCTAAAAACGGCTAAGAGAGGGGAAAAAAGCGACTTGCCTGTCAAAAATGACAGGTCAATAAAATTTTGCCACACAATGTAAGGCTTTTGCTCCTCTGTGAGCCTTCGGCGCTCATTGTGCGTCCCACACTGTGCACCATTGGCACTCATCACAGGGCTCACAATGAGCACCTTTGGTGCTCATTGTGATCCTACCCCTCGTGTACTTCAATTGTCCAGCTTTGCAATGATCACCTTTGGCGCTCATCGCGAAGACAGATATATAAGTACAGTGTAAAATGGCAAAAAAATTGGAGTACAGTGAATTAATAAATGAATATACTTTACCTATTTATATTTAATATGCAGCAATCAATATCCTGAAGAGCTAACAATCTATTTTGATTTTTTTGCATCTGAAAATGTGCAGTTGGAGTGTTGAGGAGTGTGAGGAGAAAGTGTCAGCAATGTGGCAAGTGTGCTGTGTAAATAGGCTGCGTGCGCGAGGGCAAACAGTTTGTTTAGACAGGTAAAATGGCATTTTAGAATCCTAATGTTATTAGTTTTAAGTTAGTGTTGTAAAATGGCATCTTTTTTCTATGTGTTACTTGGCTCGCAAGCATTTTCCGTCCATTGTAATGGTATATTTTGTATCTGCTATGTTCCTGTGTAACTCGTACGTGCCTGGCAGTGATTTTCGCGGCTCTATGTTCTTTAGCCTCGTTTTCATTTTTTTGTCCGCCATTTTTCTTTTCGCTTAGCCGATTTTCAAGTGCCGAAATTTCTTAAATGCAACTTAAATTTGCCTGCAACCTCACTCCCAGACGTCCTGGCTGTCCCCCCTGTGCTGTGTGTGATGTTTGTTTTATGTGGTATTTTTTTGTTTTTGTGCTTTTCGTGTTAGGTGAATGTGCGCGGTTTGGCCGTTGTTTTTGTATTTTTGCGACCTTAGTATTTTTTTCCCCCTAAGCTCCGTGGGTCGTAATTGTTGTTTGGAAAAGTCGTACGTCCTTGTCAGGGTTTTCTGCCCCTTGGGGGTCCTGTAGCCTCGTTTTCATTTTTTCTGGCCACCATTTTTTTTCTCGCTTTGCTGATTTTCAAGTGCCGAAACTCCTTAAACTCAACTTTAATTTGCTTGCAACCTCACCCCCAGACATCCTGGCTGTCCCCCCGTGCTGTGTGTGATGTTTTTTATGTTTTGTTTGTATTTTTCAGTGTTATTTCATTGTTTTTTGATGTATGTGTTTCTAAGCGTAATTTTTTTTGTCTAAGTCCGTATTTCCTCCTTCTGCATTATAGTCTTTTCCCACGGGTCGTATATATATTTTTTACTAAGGCCCACGGCTGTTTTTTGTGTGTTAAAGTCCCACTTTTTTCGGTTGTTTTTTACCGCGTGTGAGGCGGTGTACAGCCTCCACCTCCGCAAATGCGAACACTCGCTTTGTGAGGTCTGCGTCCCTCGCAAAGCGTGACGACAACTAGCAGTTTGACAACTATTATATGTGATATGAAGTTATTAAGTGGTTCTTCACACTTCAAGCTAAATAAACTTCTGTTTAAAATATGTTTTTGTGAATAAATGATGGAAAATGTGGGTTCTCCATAGACCTATAAAACAAATATGCAGTTGCACCTCATAGCCTATACCATTACTTGCCAGCACAATTCTAAATCATTTCTACAACTGAAAGAAAATCACAATGAAAGAAAAATGATTACAAAAGATGTTTCTGTGAAATCCTTGTTGACCCCTTGTGAGCATAAAGGAGAATGGTTGATTACCAGGGATTTCTATATATTTGGGCCATTTTGCAGTACTCTTACGATTTGGGACCTGAGAGATATATTGTGATACTGGGGCCTAAATATAGGGTTCAGCTGTGTCTTAACGTATGCAAAAATCAAGACTAGTTTTTCAAAGACCAACAAGCAATTATTTTAGTTCCTGGATACTTATTCTATCTCTAAAGCTACTGGAATAACTGACATAATGTTTTATCAAAGGTATATGGAAGTTTCCCTGTATTTAATATTGGATCTATCCTGTTATGGTGTCGGAGCAGGTCCGCTGCTGCAATGTGGCCTCCAACCGCTAGATGGTGCTGCCAATATTTTTCAGCGCTGCCGATTACGTGAGAGAAGTTGTAAGTTTATAATGTTAGCCTAACACTTGAACTAACCCTAACCCTAACAGTTTACCAAAGCCTTGACTCTATGATATGGCACCGGAATATTGGCAGGGCCATCTAGAGGATAGGTCCTTAATACTAAAATAAACTATTCTAAGTCTTTGTTTGCATATCTAAACATCATTTTATAAACAAGTGCTTAAACGCTCTGTTTTCACTTGCTCAAACCTTCCATGCAGTCCTTTACGAAGGTCTGCACAGCTCATGCACACAATGTTTCTGTTGGTAAGAGATGTACTAGCCACTTACAGATTGCATTTTTTTTAAATGTTTAGACCATCTGTAAGTGGCTAGCACACCTCTTACCAACAGAAATACTGTGTGCACGAGCTGAGGGGGCAGACCTTTGCATTGGAACCTTGGAAGGTTTGAGTGAGTTAAAATAGATATTTAAAGCGTTTGGGACCTTTCCTATTTCTTCCCTGCCAGCAGTGGAATGCAGTGACCACTAGGTGGCACAGCACAGAGACTTTTTTCAATTTGCTGTTAGATTTAGGGTTGGGGTAGTGGCAGATGATAAGCTTTACATAGCCACTACTTTACTATGTAATGCTTATCATCTGCCATTACCCTAAACCCTAACACTCACAGTCTCAGCTCTGTGCTACCTAGTGGCCACAGCACACCACTGCTGGCAGGGATAAAACAGGAAGGATCCAGCACTATAAAAAACGATATATTTATCTTTTATTTAAATTTTATATAAAAAAACAAATAAAACATGTTACCATAACTCAATTATATAGTTATCATTTTAAAAAAACAATACACAGAACTAAGAAACATTGAAAAAATACTGTTGACAGAATGAAGGAACGCAGTCATACAAACCTAATATGATATATAATGATCCTCTGTATATTTAGCTACAATTAAGTATTTTTAAAGCCATGAAAATAAAAGGAATCTCTCAGTATTGAAAAGAAGTGAAAGATTTTAACCAGGGTATCAGCAGAAATCTTTCACTTCCTTTCAGTACATCAGTGACCATTAATGCAGTAAACTGTGGTTTTAAATTATATTTCCTGGCTAAGATATGCTTTGCTGTTATTTGTACGTGTATTTTTAATGTAAATTAATGGAACGCTTAAAAAATAGGCTTAACATTACAGTGTGTATACTGGCCCTTTAAAGAGGTCAAAATACTAAGTTTTGCTAGTCTTATGAATAGCTAAAGTTGATAATATGCAAAATGTTGTTAGCAAAACTATAATCGCAGGCTTTACTTTTTTCCATTTTTATATCCAATTATCCTTTACTGCAGCCTTTCCTTTTCTTTACTAAAGCTGATCCTTGCATCTTCTACTCAAAACGGTGTGTCCTAGCAAACAAAACATTAGACCTAATGTATGTACTGGCAGATGTATCTGCCAGTTTCTCATTGTGCAAATACAAACTTTGTGTGTATTCAAAATCTCCTCACAACTGGAACAAAAAATGTTAGATCCACATAATTGCATATAAAAGTAATAAATTAGAGGCTGTATTTTTTAAATTCTAAAAACATGTTTTATATTTTCAAGTGTAGCTTTTTTTAAAAGAACAGGCTATTTTTTGACCACAGTGGTTGTTTAAAAAACTTTTAGAATATACCAAATATAGGTATAAGCTTCATTATAGAGGGATCCAAAACCGGACTTTATGGAAAATATCATTGCACATTTTTTGCATATGTAAGAATCTTACAATGTATTGTACAAAGGACTTCCCTTCATCAGTGCACAATACCAGCAATATTAAATACTATTTTTGTCACCAAAAACCTCTTGACTATTCTGCCCATATGATGTAAAATATCTCAGGTAATGCAACCAGAATATAACCGCATATGATACCTTGATTTGGATCACTGCTATTTATAACTTTAAGTTACCGTAGTATAAGAACGATTTATATTAACTGTATCGTACAGGCCATTCAGCAACAACTGTAATATCTGAGACCCAGATCTTTTATTAAGGGTAAAAAGGGGAGGAGGAAGATATTTATTACAACTAAAAATAAAAAAATGTTATATACGTTTTCAGGCACACATATTTACAGCATGCCTCAAAACATTTCAAGTGGCCAAAAAGGCCATTTATATTCTTGAACAAATATGTAGCTATCTGTCATGGGACATGCTTACAATTAATTCATAGATATACTCTATACACGTGTATATTACAGAAAAGGTCATCTCTTCACCTCTTTCTTCCTTTCTTTAGGATTTTAAGAAAAACTGGAATAATGTATAAACTAATTATCAATACAATTTGAAGAAATTAAATTCAATGTAGCTTTGAAAACTTAAAATTGAACCACAGTGTTTCAGGGACTAGCAGAGCTTCTCTCTTTAATGTAACTTTTAAAACTTACATTTGAACTTTAGTTTTTCAGACTTTTTTAGGGACAAATAGACCAATTGTGCTGCGGAATATGTTGGCGCATTATAAATAAAGGATAATAATAATGAAAAAAAATAACCAATTAGAAAAAAAAATTGCACATCTTTCAGGGTCAATCCTCCCCACCCATTATGACCTCAGTTACTTTCTAAACTTTGTGTACTCTTATTTCCATAACTACTTATAACTGCTGTGCACATATATTATATTGTACTTATATAGGGCCTCATTCTATTATCGGCCGCAGCCGCTGCGGGGCCGCAAGGACCGTCCGCAAGCTATTCGGCTATTCTATTCCCCTCCGGCCGGGGACTCCGGCAGGCTTGCGGCCGGTGCCTTGCTATCTCTTGCGGCCGATCGCGCCGGAGGAAAGCCTTTGATCTAAAACGGCCGCAAGGAAATCAGCCGTAAGAAAAGCCTGGTTGCTATTCTATTGCTCCGGGAACCCTGTCTGCAAGGCTAAAAGCGAGCCGCAGCTTACTTGCAGCAAACAGGTCCCGCTAGCACCAATTAAGCACATAAAATAGCTCAAATAAAGCCATCCTGCACTTTGCAGAGTCTATAAAGTGATATTCGGTGTTAGCAAAAATAGCACATAATTACCCTATACTCAAATCCGTAAAATATTTTTTTTTTAATATACGTAAAATATACATGTAAAAAGTCCATAGGGCTTGGAGCACCTCAGACCCGCCCACGCCGCAGCCGGAAAATAATCAGTTAATTTGAACTCGGGTTTGGGCAGATGTGCAAGCTTGAGAGTGGGTTACTTTTAATCCTCATGTCCCCCAATATGATCCCTAGCATTTACAGAGCTGTACAGTGCAGGCTTGAATTTATTTTTGAGTTTTTAGATTTCTGAGTTTACGGCCGGTTGTAAGATATACGGCCGGCCGTTAAAGGAGATCCTTGCGGGGCCGTATAGTAGAATCGCGAGTTAACAGAACCCCCGCAAGGAATCGCAGCCTTACGGCCGATTTACGGCCGCTAATAGAATGAGGCCCATAGTGTTTCCCAGATTATGGCTGCCATTGATACATTTTGACGAGGTTAATTTCCATAAATCTATACCTCTTTCATGTACATATCAGAATTGTTTAAATCTTATCATAATGTGGGTCTGTACACCCATAACTTAGACATATGTGATTATGAATGAACTATTAATATACAGATAAAATGTACTGCTTTCCATATTACCATTGCTAAATTTGGTGATTTTAACATAGCCTAATTTTGGAAATGCCCAGTTAGTTCTGAGTTCCGTTTTTTTTTTGCCAGAATCAATTTGTCTATCAGATTTAAGTGTCAGTTTTATGGACCTAAGCCCATCTCACACAAAACAGTGATCTGGTTTTCCTTGTCGCTCTGGGTGTAGACACAGAACCCTTCACTAATTCCTGAAACCGGAGAAGGCTTAACAATAACATTGAGAGCTTCTCTAAGTGTTTATCCCGCTCACTGCTGTTTCATTGCGTCCCTCAGGACAGGTCAGTACTCTCTTATTTCCTGTCAAATGCATTGGTCCTAGAATATTTAGCCAGAAATGTACTTAACATTTTTTTGCCATAGTAATGTATTCCATTAAGATGCATGGGTAATTTGCTAAACTACTATGATACAGCCACTGTGGTATACAGTGGCGAAGATAGAGAATGGAGGGCCCTGTGGCAAAACAATTTTGAAGGCCCCTTGTACATCACTATACAATACACAGTAGGCAAACATAGGGCAATTACATCACCATTCTATAAAATAATTATCTGCCCTCCTATAATAGATGAAGAAGTGTTCAGATAGCAGAGTCTTAGAACGTAAAAATACACCTTAGGGAACCCCAGACAGGTCAGGATTTAGGGATAGTACTGAGTGGATACTGGTGAGGCTATTCAACAAGATTTCCTGTCTTTCATTGCCTCACCTATATACACCCTGGCCTTTCTGGGGAAAGGCTTGGAAACCACCGATTTGTTAGATGTCCCCTAATACCATTCTTATTTGTCTTATAAAGTGGGTTGTAGCCTTGGAATGTATCTAAATAACATTTTCAGAAGTAAACAGGTCTCCCTCTTTCCTTTAAATCTGTGTTATATTGCTTTATTTCTTAATAACAGAAAAACTCTTGTTCAGAATTTAAGTGCAGTTAATGTTTCACAGGAACATCTAGCTATTTAAAAAATCTCTTTGTTTTCTGCAATTGAATAAATAAAGTTTCCAGAATATTTTATTACGATAAATTAACATTATAGAAATATGTCAAATATAATATCTATTTGAGTCAATAAACCTCTTTTGTAGGGCAACCTGTTCCTGGAAACTAGGGCAGTTGTTAATTAAATTTGGAATACATCTACTTTGTAAATACATGAAAATGCTTCATCAGCAAGCCAAATTGGTCTTCTAGTTGTTCAAAGGCTTTTAATTATTTTTAGATCTTCACACAATAAATGTCTGATTTGTGTTTTACCTCTCCAGTGCCAATTTTCAAAACTATTTTTCAAGCCTCATACAAAATCAGGATTCTTCCTAACAGGTGAATAATTGCTTTTGCATAATTTATTTAAATGTGTATTGAAAATCCGAAAATATATAGTTCTTTCTGAATAGTATGTATAATTATTGAGCTTGTTACCTCAGAAAATTCCTATAGGGATCTCCTGCTGCTGAAACTCAGGGTGCCTAAGGGGGAGGGTGGGAGTACTTCTCTGCAGTCTTCCCTTACATTGCTGCAATAGAGCATCTATTGGTACTAAGGGTCACTGCTCCTACCCATACAGACTTTGGGTCCTTGGGTTTTCTATGACAAGGATGCCCTATGATTTCTGAAAGGTAAGTGGATCACTTTATCATTTTATAAGGAATTCTAAAGAGTGTTAGGTTTCAGTATCCCTTTAATTGTTCGAAAGAACATATGGTGAAATTGAAACTTAAGTGGTCATTAAGGGATCAATACACGTTTTTCCTATATGGTCCTTTAATAACTAAACTTAATAATGGACAAGAGTTCTTAAAAGAAAAAACAATAAATACAACCTTTACATTTTTAACTTCTAAATGGCATTATTCTATACTGCAGGAATCAATTTTGTTATCGGACAGCTACTTTTTCAGGAGGGAGTGTCCTTGTAAACTAATTACCTTTTCATTAGTCATTCTAAAAACACTGGCAGTTTTTGCTGCCATATTCCAGTTGTGCGGATAGTAGCTTCCCCTATATTCAAAGGCTCACCTCATCTCAGGAAGTTTAACTGAAATGGTAGATTGCACAGCAGCATATCTGCATATATAAGAGTACAGGATGTATTATTTTTGCCTATTTTCTTCAAGAGTATGTTTGTTTTTTTTAAGATATGACTCCATTGGTTATTTAAATTTTATAATAGGTAAAATGTGGTTCGAAGCAAGTAAACTAAAATAAATCAGTGTTTAATTGATATGCAGTTATTTTTAGTGTGTACGTATATAATGACATATAATTAAAATGGTTAAAATTTAGATTGGCATTGCCCATGAATTTGAGTTACTGATCCTTTTTTTTGTAAGGTGTAAGGCCCTGTAATGAATTGCTTAGATCAGTATGAGCATGCGATAGCTTTGCACTCCATGGGAACAATAATACTTATCAGTAGTAGATAACATGCTGTGGCAGTGGGACATATAAATAAGCATTATTCATAAGCATACAATTACACATTCAATCTATGTTTTGGCCTATTAAATATTTTTCCTAAATAACATTCTATTACTTTTCAGTAAATGTAGTTTTCAATAACGTCAGAAGCTTATGCTTCAAGGGACATAGAAAATGTCATATTTCAGAGAGAGTAATGAGTGACTGTGAAGAGTGGGGTCAGGGGGGACACAAACAAGTACTGGTATACAGACTATGGGTGATTAAGCAATAGCCTCAAAGCAAAGTAAGGGAATTTAAATAATGTAAAGGTCAAGAAAATCAAATACAGCAGCATCTCATGTCTGAAGGCGGAAAAGAACAGAGCAGATGCAGGATAAGCTTCATGGATCTGCCATTAAATCCCAGGATCTGTCACCATATTCAGAGTCATGTTGTGCTTATAAACCAGTGTGTGTCCTGTCACATGGGACCAGACTGCTGCTGTCACTTCTGCCACAAAGCTCAAAACATTGTCACGGGCTGACTGGTAGCGCAAAATATCACTACACTGTCTGCCATCACAAAGAAAGCAGAAAACAACGACTATTTGTACATGATAATAAGCATTATTTAAGAGATACCGTTGACACTCCTTCTTGGCGGGAACATAGGATGTTTCATTTTCAAAGGTGAAAGGATTAAGTCTAGTGCCTTACAGACTTATTAAATTGTGATTCAGCCAATTGAATAGGGCTCTATATAAGCACACAGCATATTTTTTTTACAGAAGTTTTTAGTTATCCAAAAGCAAGGTCTTCACCAACTAAAAACTTCTGTAAAAAAAATATGCTCTGTCCTTATACAGAGCCCTATTCAATTGTCTGAATCTCCATTTAATAAGGCTGTTAGAGACTAAACTGTTTTTGATAGAGAGGATCCAAGAGGATCACTAAATTTTATTTAAAAATATATTATTCACTAATCTTATCTTAGACTCAATTTTGAAAGGGCATAAACAATAGAAACAATAATTAACAATAGTATTAAAAAAATAATTAAATTAATTAATTAGTGATTTATTTACAGCTCGAAGTTGCTATATATCAGCAGTGAGTGGGTTAACAGATAGGGCTATGTTTTAGTTACCATGGTCTGGTTTTAAATAACCATTGACCCGGATCTGTGTTTTTAACATAAGTGCATTTAAAGTAACATGTTTCTATTCAATACCCAAGGTCGTAATGTAATGTATGAGAAGTATTTATAACCCTTTTACAACAGTTATCTAGATAAGAGTAACCTTGTGGATGCTCAAAGCCTTGGAAAATCCTATTTAAAAAAGGATTGAGGAAGATCTCGATTGCACCTATTACAGCCTTGGGTTAGGTTCATTAAGCTAACACTAACAGGAGAAAGGATGTGAAGGGTGGCAATGGCAATTTTTCCCGGCGCAAAGTAAAACATAGCAAAGCATATAAAGGCCCTTAGATGCTTAGTGATTCTCTCATTGTGATCCAGCCTCTGGTCCACTACATTATTTTACCAATAAATCAAAACTCTGTAAGCTCTGCCTCATGTTGTCACCTGTAGTATGATCAATTGTATAGTTTCTATAACTATGTAGAGTTGAATAAAATGTAATATATGCAAATGTTATATAAATATGTTCTAAATACTAGTGATGTTAACATTGAGTAGAATAACTGTAACCAAAACCAACCAAAATAAAACAAAAATAATTAATTACATGGAGCATTTGGTCGAATGTGTTAAAGAATTTTGTGTCTGTGATCCATAAGAATAAGCCAAATCATATGCCCCATATAATTACACAAAAAGTAGAGGCTTTCCAAGACATCTCCAGCATGTAACCCTTTAGTATGTATGGCCCAGGCTGATTCAGATGGAGGAAAATGCTGTACTATAACTTTGGCTAATTTGTTGGAAGACTGCATTTACAGCACTATAAATTGTAGATAAAATAGGTATTACTTTTATATTTATATGTTTACTGCTTTATCATTTCTGATATATCTTTGTTTAAATATTTTTTTTTCAAATGTATCAAAATGTCTGATACATTAATAACAAATAAATAACTTTAAAACACATTTAAAGTGACACAGAGAAGGTTCCAAAACTATTGAAGAAATTAAAAGTACATATAAAAACAAACATCATTGCAACAGGTTGTAATTAAAAATGTCTTAAAATAGATATAAAAGTTATTTTATGTATGAAGATTCACTTTGTGGGGTAACTGCATTATCTATAGCAATATTAATAGTAGCATACCCAGTAGAAAAGTGATAACCGCGACAGAGACATTTAACAATGAAATGCAATTGTTCTACTGCTAAAGGTCTCTGTTGTTGTTATATTTTTTCAACTGGGCATGTTCTTGTTCTTATTAACCTGCACTTGCTTTTCATAAGGACATTATCTCAGAGGATGAATGTATCACTTAATTTATACTTAAAATAACTCTATATCAATTTTAAAGTACTTCCACTAAGAATTCTTAATTACAGCCAACTGCACTTATTTTTTTATGCATACTTTTCATTTTTGCTATAGTCTTGGGCCCTTTTCTGTGCCACTTTAAACTGTGTTTTGTGTTTTTGTATGTTAAGTTTGTAGTCAGCTGAAAGACATGGGTAACAATATGTTGTTTGAAGTAACAGTATGCCATTTTGAGTTGCTGACAGATAGTGGTGAGTTGCCTTTCGATAATTTTTATAATTTGTATACATTGAAATATATTTGTATATGCACAATAATATCTATATGCATATATATATATATATATATATATATATATATATATATATATATATATATATATATATATATATACCGTATTGGTCCGAATATAAGCCGCACCCGCATATAAGCAGCACCCGTAAAGTTCAAGGGGAAAAAATAGAAAAAAGATAGTACTCAAATATAAGCCGCACCCGTAAAATTGGAGAGAAAAAGACTCTCAAAGTGATCAGGCATTGCAAGGAACAGGCTTTCTAATTAGCACTGTAGCTTTTTTTTGCAGGTTACAGGCTTTACAGGATGTTAGAATCACTAAAACCGTAAATCGCTATTCAATAGCTCAGTCTCAAGCACGAAAATCGGCACCCTTAACTCGCAGTCACGCAAATCGGCAGTCATTTTGCGTTCGCGAATAGAAGCCGCACACCTAACAAGCAAAGTTCGCAAATCGTCAATGATTTTTTTTACGGTTGCGAATATAAGCCGCACCCGTAATTTGCAAGCTCAAAAATCGGAAAAAAGGTGCGGCTTATATTCGGGCCAATACGGTGTGTGTATATATATATATATATATATATATATATATTAGTGAGTGATGTAGCTGTGAGTGTCCAGAAATCTAGATGAATAATCAGAGTATTGCACTATATAGCGATAACTTTTTTATTGGACAAATATATTCATAGTTATGACAATCTTTCCTGAGCGACCTATCTTTATCAAATCAAAAGCAATACTAATTTGAGGTTACCAGTGAGAGAAAGAAATTCAAAGTGACAGGCATCATGAATAATGTTCTGTTTAGTCATCTGTAACATAATTTTAGATAAGTGGAAACCAGAGTAATAAATAAGGCAGTAAATATCTTCACATCTAAGGAAGGCATTAATTTGGACCCCAATAACCTCAACCCCCACCTTGAGATTAATTACTACATAAAATAAAAAAAATACAACTGTAAGGGGGGAAAGTATACATTACCTCTCCTTTTGAGGCCCTCCCGCGACAATCATCGATCCCCAGGTTCCTCACTAGATAAGCGGGCACTTCCATGTTGATTGAAGAATCCTTTCTTGATTGAACTATAATATCACTGTCCTTTTATAATTATTTGCTACGTGTTAACGAAGAGCCTCACTTAATTCGGGGCTCGCAACTCTATCGCAGACAACCGAAAGCCTGCGATTGAGTTGCGTGCTCCCGTTGCTCTACTATTGCGATGAGATTCAATTAGCCGTGCACGCACGTTAGGGGCCAATTGTGAAAATTGGAAACCATGGCCGTCGGACGTAGCATTTGCGGCCTTTAACATGTTACGGGAGCAAGCCCGTAACTCCCGATGCAGAAACAGCCAATGGAAACAGAGATCATCATCATGACCAACCTCCAAGCCCGTAACTCGTAAGTGAAGGCCGTAGGACTTCAAAAATGGAGGTTGGATTTCAAAGTCCTAGGGGTTTGGATGTTGAAGCCCCTAGGACTTCACATTGATTGCCGTGATCGATATAACAAGAAAAGTGAACATGAAATAAAGTATTGGAGAATGTTTTGCTATTAATTCTAAGACATAACATCACTTTCACTCTTAATAAAAGTACAGTATTGCTTTTTTATTTGCTTTAAAACTGCTCCGATTTGTCATTAAGCCCTTTGCGAGACCTTCTTGGTACCATTCACTTGTGGTTAGATATTTGCCATTTGCGGGCTTGACAGAGCGGTTAGGGAGGGGGAATCAAAGCAATTGAATAGCAATTTGCGATTTTAGCGTTCGGGTCCCTTGCGGCCGTGAAATCTTCAGAACAGCTCAATTGAATGAAGGCCAAAGTATGTAGGGTACAGATGCTTGATTAATTTTTTTTTTTTTTGTCATAACTCCAATCTCTCTATTATTTATCAAATATAAAAAGCTATGCTTTAAATACTGTATGCATAATATTAATTTGAGTGCCACAAATGTCTGTTTTTTTGGGGGGTTATATTTGGTAAATTCATACATAGGCACTTGTTACTTATCTGGTACATGTGGGTTTATCCTCCTCCCTAACATGGAGTACATATATGTAGATTTAATTGTATGATACTTATATATATATATATATATATATATATATATATATATATATATATATATAACACATAAACGTATGATTTGAGATACAGAAAAGGAAAATGTGGAGCTGCAAGTGGGACTTGGGAGGGCACACATATCTGAATGGACAAGGGCTGCATAAAACCTAAATACGCCCTCGCTGCAAAGAAAATGTAATCCTTTCCCTTGCAATCACCGAACAATTGTGTCTGCACATGATGGATGTTTCCTTTCCATATCCCCCGTTCACACTTTTTTCTTATGCTTGCTCATTTCTTTTTTTTTACATTTACCTGAAGCCCTCCTTTCCAAAACATGTCTAAGTGCAGTACCAGGGCCCTCTAGACTTTGGAATCCCTTTTGGTTGCCATGGTGAGCAAGTATTCTTGTTCTGATGGAAACCTGTGACTCTTGCACTTACCGTACCTCATGTCTCCCAGAGGAGTAATTATCAAGGACTGGCAGCCTGCAAGTGGAAACAAACCATCAATTACATCACTATGCCAGATCCATTTTAAAAAGCAATGATTGAATTAGAAGGCGCACACATACAAACATACACAAAACTTATTTCTCTGGGTCTTCTTTATTTTCTACCAGAAAAGTACACACATCCTCAGAAACTAGATTAGTTTCAAATTTAAATAGAAGACCTGGAGCTGAATTAAAGTCCCTACAGTGACTCAATTTGTGAAAAACAGTTTGCTGCTAAGCTCAGTACCCTGGAGACACAATAACTGCAGCTATGCTCACTTCTAATGCAGATGCACAGACAATTTTTGCTCCATTTTAAATGCTTTTTGGATGCTGTCCTGTAGAGATGCTTAAAAATGTTGTGCATTCAAGCTCCCGGTCTTTGACATTCTCGGCTACTATTTTTTTGACATAGCTGAACAGAATAAGGAATGTAACTCCACAGAAATCTGGTGGCAGGCAAGTAGGTAAAGGACCACCAAAAACTTCCAGTTTACATGAAAGATGAGAAGATACGGCTTATTGATGCATAGCAGGCCAGGCCTTTCTTTATTCTATGGTAGAACTGAGGACAGAGGCCTTTTCATGGACTTCTTCATGGAAGGTTGATAAAAGCATCTAATAATGGAAATACAATGCATTTGTCCTGGAAAATAAATATTGTAACTGAGCTGCCATGATTTAGCAGATTTACACTGCATCAACTGTAGCCCTTTGGTTTTATGGAAGCATTAAAAAGTTAACAATAAACACATTTCATCTAATTTTTCACTTGTTTTATGTTAATTTTGAAATTTAAGTGTTATTGTTCTGTTTTATTATTGTTTGTAAGAGAGATGACAATGTAATGTTTTATGCTGTATTGCCATGGCCTACATCTCATAAATCTTGGACAAGTATTGAACAGATATATACAGTTTAAAATTCAAAGCTCTACATTTGTGTTGAAATGAACCTATTTTGTTTTAGCCTTTGTTATGCTCTAATAATTCACTCTTAAGTTTTGCACAAAAGGTTTTAAGATGTTTTTTTGGGGGGGAATATATATTACAATCATACATAGGATTTTGCAGGTGCAATTGTCTTTGCACTGAAGAGCTTACAATCTAACTTGATGGTCACAGAAGCATGACTTGCCCACAGTCACAAGGAGTGGACGCTACAATGTGAACTTGGCTTGCAGTGACATTACCATGGATCTATTCCTCCACCCCTCTGTAATTAAAGCAGAGAATTTCAGACTTTTCTTGAATGCATTTTAATAAATTATGTTTCTGAGGGAGGTGAGACATTTACAGTCTTTGGTTTTTGGCTTTGTGTGGGAGAAGATGGGGCAAAGGTCAGGACCAGAACGATAAAAAGACATCCATAGGCTGAGAAACTATAGCACACAGCTGCTATCTTAATATTGATAGCATCCTATCTCACTGCCCTTTAGGAGTGCACAGAGCAGCAGAGCATGCAGCATGGAGTTTCACCTGTTCATCACCAGTACAGGTAAGTTACACTATGTCTCATTTTATCTTTTATACCTGTCTGCACTGTACAGAACATTTTGCTATCACTACCCTGAAGCGCCTGCAGTTTGCTGTGAGAAAAGCACTTAACCCCCTCCACTGTTATATTGTAAGGAAAAACTCTATCAACATACACTGCCAGGTTAATGAAACATCAGCTCAGAGCGAAATAGTGCATTAAATAGAAATTGTATATGACTCAAGTGTTTAACACATTTAATGTTTAGTCTTAGTTATATAGAATAAGGCAAGTATAGTATATACTTACTGTTACAAATGTCTCTGTATCTTATAACAGGTATCATTATGGGTCATATATATATATATATATATATATATATATATATATATATACATATATATATATATGTGTGTGTGTTTGTGTGTGTATATATATATATATATATATATATATATATATATATATATATATATATATATACACCAGATAATTTGAATATATACAACACACATTATGATTAATGTTTAGTTTTGTCCGTGCCCTGCATGACTGCAGATTACTCATGTACCAGAATGAAATGTACAGTACTGTAATTCCCAAATTGTAAGCTGTCAGGTAACTAGCTCTGTTGGAGAAGGCACCCAGAAGAGTTTTAAAAGCCTATTTCTTTTAAAAAGAGGAACTAATTGGACTGGAACAATAACATGTATTTGCTCATGTGGCAAGCCTTAATGGCATTTGTTCCCTGTTTATTGTCACAGGTAATGGATGCAAAAGATAATGGAGCTTGTGGTTTCTTTGTATCGCTCTTCCCACCCCATTGCTCCTGCAAACAATGTCCAGAGTACAGAACTCCTGAGAAGATGAAGCGGATGAGTTCAGCTAACCTGCTTCGCTTGGCTGTGCTGCTGCTCAATTATCTCTGGAAAGGTAGCAACCTTCTTATATAGAACATTTCCTTCTCATGTCTGTTTTGCAAAGGTGGAAACAGCAGAAACATGCAGGATCTGCAAAAAGATCTGCTGGGCCCACCGATTACCTGAGCTTTCATTTATTAGCAGAACAGATTTGTGTCTCTTCCAGCCTTTGTGTTATCTTATTACATATAACCACTTCTGCTGGGATGCTCTTCCATACATCTGCAATGCTTATTATTTATCAAATTTCCCAGAGCCTTCAACAACCCCAGCTTTGCAGCATGGCCTCTTGTTGTGACATTTATTTAGTGACATTTATTTATCTGTAAATAATTTACTTAATAGGTGGTCAGTATTTTTTTGTATTTTGTTAGCAAATAATAGTAAGTATTTCATCCTGAGATTTATATTGCATATGGTCTTTATAAATACTGAATCTTAATTTTCAATTAATGCAGATATAGATATAACCACAATAGCCTTAAAGGGCCATGGAAAGCATTTTTTTATTTTACATATAAAAAAGAGGGTAAATTAAAATGTGTTTTTCATTTTTAAGCTCATGGTCACAGGGCACAATAAACTGACCGAAATGTTTACCTGCTCTGGGAGGCTTGCCGCTGTCAGCCAATGAGCAGTAATATAATATGCTTCATGTTTGTCTGAAGAGAAGACCTACATACTCCTTTATAATCAAGAAACTTCTCATAGTTTCAAGAAAGCTTAAATGGGTTTTATTTTTATATGCATTTAAAGCTCTTTTAAATTAACATAAACTGTGTTCAATGACCCTTTAGGTTTAGTATGTCCATAATTTAATTCACCTGTATTACCTAATGATTTCTGAGACATATTGCTGCAAATAATACTTTTAATTTTAATTCGATCTTGCTTACGAAAATATACACAATATTAACATTGTTAAATATGTTGATATTGATAATCTTAAACAATAAGTAGCTATTTGTGTGGGTGTCTGGTCAAGTACTCCTGGAGGGAATATGGGTGAAGCTATGCCATACTGAGTGCTGCCAGGTATCCTAGTCAATCCTCTGTCCATTTCCTTGGGGTTGGTGGCAGACTTTCTTAGGAGAATAAGCATGTGCTCTGCATTTGTTTCTAAAATAATTATAAAAACTAAAATATATCCATATTTATACATACTGAATGTAATAATGAAATATTTGTAACATTAGATATGATTTTTTTAATAATCTGAGATGTTTTTGTGCAGAGGCTTTCCCTATCATGCCAGAAAGCAGCAGTCCTGCAAATGTGGGCACCTTGTTGAACTGCCCCGTGCTAGAATATGCACACATGTATATATCAAACTTTTAGCTGAGAACAACATGACAACAATTGTTTTACCTTTCAAAAAGGGTATAATTGTATTAACTTGAAACATGATGACAATCTTACAGGACTGATTCATCTGATTGTAGTGGGATGGGAATGAGAGCAAAGCACAGGTATATCTAGAAAATGATTGTTCAGGTGATTCAAAGAGTTTCTTTCACTGATTGCTCCCCTATACTTCATAACAATATGGAGCTTTTTCAATCAGGCAAATGTTTATTTGTACATTTCCGTGATTGTATATTCTACTGTGAAGTACATAATGTGTAAACAGATCTTTTCAACTTGAAGAGGCTTCATGGAAATTAAATACTGTATATTTCACCTCAGTAGGTGAATAGAACATCTTATGTCAAGAATAGAGCACCGAATGTTGTTACTTCACTCCACCAAGCACATGGTCAGATTACCCTCTATACCACTCTATACCAGTTCAGAATATGTTTTTATGCAGAGATTAGAAGAGATTACGAGAGAGGGAAAAAGAGGATGATTGGACATAACAAATAGGCAATGATGTATAGAAAAGAGAGACAAGAAACAGAGAGGGATACTGAGTGGTATTAGGAAATACAGGGGGGGGGGAAAGAGGAAGGATATGAGTAAGAGATGGAAAGTTTAACAAAAAGAGGGATAAGATGAAGGGACTCTTTAGGCAAAAACGTTTTTGTTTTATATAAATGTTTTAACTTGATGACTTAATTAATCCTTCTCAATGTAATTATGATACACAAGTACACTTCCCCTACTTTTAAGAAGCCCTAGAGTAACTTCTAATTTTGGGGGGCCTCTCTCATTATTTCTGTTCTTTCAATGCAGGGTGCCATGCTGCACAACTGACCTAAAGACATTGTTTCATACTGCTAACAAGTAGACCATAATAACCGGTGTACCTGAGCAGAATGAGAATCTGATGTGGGAAAGATTTTATATCACAGCTATGTAACATGGCACCCTGCATTGAGAGAGAACATGAAGAAAGTTGGAAGCTTCAGAAGGTAAGAATATTATACTCTAGGGTATTCTTAGAAATTAAGTACACATTTTACATTACAGTTGCATCAAGGAGGTTAAAATTAATTAAGTTAAAACACTGGCAGTAGGGATGAAGAGACTGGAATTGGGCACTGAATATGAATGTGGGAAACACTCTTGTCCACTGCCCCCTGATCGTCTACCAACCTCGACCCTAGTCTTGTTGGCCTTTTGTGCAATCTGACCCTGACCCGTCCTAATTTAGACAATCAGGGAGAAACCTGGTCCATACCTTATGTAAGAGTTAAAAGACTCAAAATATTGTGTTTATTGCTCTAATTAATATAGATACAAGGGTACTTTATGGGAGACTATGTTGAGATAGACAAACATACACTATGTTTAACTATTTCTGGGAAACTTTTTATGCAAAAAAAATAAAAGAAATAGAGTTTTACCATAAATACTATAGCAGATAAAGAGTGTTAAAATGTATTAAAATGTGATTTTGAAACAAAGCTTTTACTATATTATAATATAGATTTTTCTGTAATAACGACACACTATACAGTAAGGTACTACACATGCTGATCAATACATTGTGCCCATGAAGCAAACAGCATTTGCCATCTTTCTTTAGTTTACAGGCAGTGCAATCATGCTAATCAAATAAAAGCTTGTTTAGATGGGTATCTGGTTCATAACCATTAGTCTTTGTGACGTGTAAACTTATTTGGTTGTTTGTTGCTGAGGATATTTTTGTATAATAAATGGATGTCTCTTTATAAATACATTTCAGATTGCAGTGATTAGAAATTAGGCCTTGTTTATACAGCATTTTACAGTATTTGTTTCAATACTGCAATGTGTGGTGGTATAACCTTTTCATTACCAGATATTTTTTGTTTAACACTAATTTTGTATTTACATTAATATCTATGTATTATTACTATTATTTTTATTACCATTATCATTGTTTATAAAACAACAGCATTAAAGCTATATAGAAAATCAGAATGAAGAGTGTGTACAAGAAAAAAAATACAAAGGTACAAACACACAAGGCAAGTAGAAATATAATACAATACTCCCTACTCCAAGGTTGGGGTGTGAGATAGAAGGGTGATGCATGTTGGCAAAATACAAGGCAATCAGCTGCTGTAATACAGATGGCTGTGCAATATGCTGAAGATTGTGTGTGTGAGCAATTTGGTATAGTATGCAGATCGTGCATATTAAAGTTGAAGACAATAGGCGTCTATAAACAGAAGCATTATTAAAACATGTTTGAAGGTTTTGGGGCAAGAAGACAGTCTGACAAAGCGAGGCAAGGAGTTCATAGTTGCAGCTTGAGAAAAGTCCTGAAGGAGGAAGATAGAGGGCGAAAGAGGAAGATCATTAACAGAATACAGGGAGCATTTGGGGGAGTATTTGGAGAAGAAACCAGGAATTTAATGGGGTGCACTGTTGTTATGTTAGGGTCAATAGTTTACATTTTATTCTATAAGCTATGAAAAGCCATTAGAGTGACTGACAGAGAGGTGCTGCAGACACTGAAAGGTGAGAAGGGTGATAGGGAGGCAAGCAAAGAGCTACTTGTAGTAGTCAATGTGACATATGATGAGGGAGTGGATTAGAATGTTAGTTGTGGCCTGTTTAGGACAGTGACATATTTTCAGTGTGGTTAATAATATATATCATACCTTTTTGCAATAATACGAGAAAGTGGAGGCTTCTATTATGATATCAAAACTATAGATTAACACATACTTTATCCGCTGAATGCTTTTAAAATGCATTCTCTTACAGTAAACCTATGTAGAGGTTTGCATTTTTTACCTGTCTAATCCACCCATTAAGCACAAACTAATATATATTTCGAATGAGCTAATAACTGTCAGTTACCCCCTTGGGCTCTGAATAAATTATGTCCAGTCTAAAGCCAAGGCAAGATAAATAGTTTGAGAATGCCCAGACCCCAAGAGAGTAGCAAGGCTAATTATAATTTGTTATATAATTTTGAGAGGACAAGCAAACGTTTGAAAGGAATAATGTCAGAAGCGGACACTGATTTTTAAATATAATAGATTTTTCTTTGTGTGAAAAATAAGTGCTTCAATTGTTAAACATTATTTTAGTCAACTACTTCTGCAAGAAAGCCAGGCCTGTCAATAACTGATTTCTTCATAGAGATCCATAACGTAACTGGTGCAGTGCTTTGATACATCGTAATTAGAGTTAGTCTAGTGTAGGGCCCTGAATCTTTTGCAGAGCTGCATTACTAGAGTTTTAAAACTAACTTGACGTTTTACTCTTGCAGTTTTCTCCATAAATGTTCGTACATGTGAAGGTTACCCAGGACAAGGTGATGTGTATCACTCAGGATTTCACTGTCCCCGTCTAAGTGACGCCCCTGACCACCTGTACTGCTGTTGGCCTGGAAATGACTCCTTGAAATACTGCTGCAGCCAAGACGAGTTTGAGGTGCTGATGAAAGTGAACCTTTCTGAGGTGTTTGCTACATACATACACAGGTAGATTCATATTCTAGCTCTTAATTTCACTGGTGTAAATTAAGAGTAAAATTGCCTTGTATTCCAGGTTGGATTAATATGTATGAACTCAGACCAGTATACTAGTTTTACCCTTTGTGTATAACACGTAAGCACCCTCAGTAGGACAAACTCTAATACAGTAGACTCTCAGTTATCCAGAACTCAAGCAACCAGAGCTCTCAAGCAACCAGAAAAAAATGAATACTGTACTTTAAATAAAATTGTAAATTTAAAGGGCTCAACAAATGCCAGGAGCCAGGTTGTCATGCCACAAAATGCTTACAGGCACCTAGATGGCATCCACTGTATGTCTCTGCAATTCAATGTTACCTGGAAGCAGACCGGCATGAGTGACAGAGCCAGTGCAGTGTTGGTGTTACATTCCCGGGGCTCAGCACCGCACCCTCCAGTCTAACGTACCTGTGTGTAAGTGAGGAGTGAAAGCTGCTGCTGCTAGAACAGCCCTCACTGACAAATATACTTAGCAGAGCATTCTATGTGCAGCTAATCTAGGCCTCTTTTACAATAACTCTGAAGCAACCAGAAACTACATTTATCCAGCATCTACCAATCCCTGTGAGTCTACTGTATTTAGCTTTGTGTTTGGTTCTGTCTCTGACCCACTTTTTCTGTAATCTATATAATATCTGTAGGTGACAGATTAAACATACAAAAACTGGGAAAAGATATTGGCACATTAGGATCAATCTAACTTTGTGAATAAACAGTGTGATTTGCAAATGATGGAGAGCCAATAGGCAAGTGACTACAAACACTCTATCTGTATGAGCTACTTGGAAGAAAGAGCTGGAAAAGAACCCATGCTTCTAAACTAGGAGGCAGCCACAAATATTTCTGAAACCCTCTCTTTTTATCCCATTGGCTTTGTTTTCCCCGCTGTCTCTTTACCTCTGTATATCATATATGCTCCCTTACAAGCTCACACATTCTCCTTAACTTGCAATGTCTCACAAACACATTGTCTCCCTTGCACATTTACTCTATGTAAAAGAAAGTGTATTTGTATGAAGGTTGCTTTCTCACCTTCTCAGGCATACCACTACAAAGAAAAGCTGACCATCAGGATCCTTACACCTTGGCATTACTGGATCAATGTACTATATTTATCCATACCAGGATTTGTGCAGCCTTAAGGATGTATATGTATATATGTAGAGAGAGAGAGTTCCTTTAGAATTAGCTGCCCGCCAGTATTTCCATGTTTCTCTCTGAACAACAACTGTTTTTCATGTGATTCTCTCAGGAGCCCTCTTCCTCTCCTTGGTATCGGCTTCTATGGACTTCTAATCCTGTCTCTGATGATTGTGGATTTCCTCTATTACTACAGACTGAACAAAAACACCTTCTACCACATGCTGAGTCACACTTGGATAGGAAAGCATCTAATCAGCTCTCTTCTCCATAGAAACGTAAGGGACGGCATTCAGGTGAATAACACAGATGTGAGTGAAGCAGCTACGAACGTGAAATGTGATAAGCAGAAACCTTTAGAAGCCCGAGTGTGAGGAGAATGAGGTGGTGTGCTATCAATGGAAAGGCAGACATGTCTAGTGCTGCTTGTTTGTTCATGAATATATTATTATATCATTCATATATAGTGACAATACGACAATCATAATGATAAAACTGAGGGGTTGTGTTACTAATCATCCTTTAGGTTATTTGTAGTTGAGACTGAAAACAGCATTACATGAAGTATACGCAAAGGTGTAAAACATAATATAAAATCACAAGGCAAAAAACAGTTGTGTAACACTATTCACTCATTCTTCACGGAACTACTAAAACAGCCGCTATCGCTCTAAACCTGGTTACGATCATGTTTCATACCTCTTCCCTATCTTGAAAACCTGCTTGGCTCCTGCATCTTTTTAGAATAAGTATATTTGTATATCACAAGCTTCCATTGTTGTATTCGCTGCTATCATGTCTACTGGCAGGCTATTCTAGCTGCACAACATGACTTCTTGCTCTGTCACTTCTAGATCTGAAGTATTCCTTTCTACGTTCTCGAACATAGAAATATTCAACAAGTTGACTAAGTCAGCAGTGACGTGTCACTATGCAGGGACTATATTTGGTTTGGGTTTTCAAAGCAGGTTTATTTCTTTATTCTATACTGTATTTGTTAAGGTTTGTTTGTTACATGCTTTAAATTGGCTATTCACTATTGTTTTTTGCTATTTGTTCTCTGCAAGTAGATCATAAGCCAAAGTTAGCTTGCTTTGTATCTTCATTCACAGAAGAAAAGTATAATGTGCATTAAAGTACCGCATGAACATATGTGCATTGGGAAAGATAGAGTTACAATTTAATCTTTCTCTCACCAGCTGCCTTTGCAGACCAATCAATGCAATATTGGTCAGTCTAGCTACTAGAAGGTTTTGTGCCTGTGAGAATACTTTTTTGACCACAAAAGAGTTTGTTGTTGACTTTCAGCAAGAAATAAAGGGTCTTACTCAAGTATAGAGCAAATATCTAATCACACAAAAATAGAAGCCTGTCTATATTACATCACCATTTGATATTTTTTGAATACATATTGCTATTTGGTTATTAAATAATCAAACTGAACCTTGTATAAGTGACCATTTACAGCTGTGCTCAAAAGTTTGCATACCCTTGGCGAATTGGTAATATATGTACCATTTTTAAAGAAAACACATTTCTTTTATTTCTAATAGGATTCATATTCAACTGTAGGTTATAACAGAATGGCACACTCATAAAACAAAACATGGCAACAAAGAAAAAAAAATGACCCAGTTCAAAAGTTTGCATACCCTTAGTTCCTAATACTGTGTATTGCCCCTTTTAGCATCAATGACAGCGTGCAGTCTTTTGTAATAGTTGTCTATGAGGCCCCTAATTCTTGCAGGTGGTATAGCTGTCCATTCGTCTTGGCAAAATGCCTCCAGATCATGCAAAGTCTTTGGTCGTCTTGAATGAACCGCACATTTGAAATCTCCCCAAAGTGGCTTGCTGATATTAAGGTCAGGAGACTGTGATGGCCACTCCACAATCTTCACCTTTTTCTCTGTATCCACTGGAGGGTCAGCTTGTGCTTAGGGTCATTGTCATGCTTGAAAGTCCAAGAGCGTCCCATGCGCAGCCTTTGTGCAGAAAAATGCAAATTGTCTGCCAGTATTTCCTGATAACATGCTGCATTCATCTTCACAACATTTTTTCCAAGATTCCCTGTGCCTTCAGAGCTCAGCCCCCCCCCCCCCGAAACATCAGTGAGCACCACCATGCTTCACAGTGGTGATGGTATTCTTTTCACTATAAGCCTTGTTGACCCCTCTCCAAACATAGCACTTATGGTTGTGACCATAAAGCTCTATTTTGGTCTTGTCATTACAAATGAGTGTGCCAGAAGCTGCGAGGCGTGTCAAGGTGTTGTCAGGCATATTGTATCCAGGCTTTTTTGTGGCATTGGCGCAGTAAAGGCTTCTTTCTGGCAACTTGACCATGCAGTTCATTTGTGTTCCAGTATCGTCGTATTGTGCTCTTTGTAACAACCACACCAGCTTTTTCCAGAGCAGCCTGTATTTCTCCTGAGGTGACCTGTGGGGTTTTCTTTGTATTCTGAACAATTCTTCTGGCAGTTGTGGCTGAAATCTTTCTTGGTCTACCTGACCTTGGCTTGGTATCAAGGGGATCCCTGAATTTTCCACTTCTTAATAAGTGATTGAACAGTACTGACTGGCATTTTCAAGGCTTTGGATATCATTGTATATCCTTTTCCATCTTTATGAAGTTCCATTACATGGTTACACAGGTCTTTAGACTGTTTTCTGCTCCCCATGGCTCAGCATCTAGCCTGCACAGTGCATCAACGTAAGAGCTAACAAACTCATTGACTATTTATACACAGACACTAACTGTAATTTAAAAAGCCACAGGTGTTAGAAATTAACCTTTTAATTGCCATTTTAACCTGCATGTGTCACCTTGTGTGTCTGTAACAAGGCCAAACATTCAAGGGTATGTAAACTGTAAGAGAACATAGTGGCCATTTAAGGTAACATTAACCCTGGACTATTTACTGCATTTGCCATGTCACAAAAAGAACTGTTTTACCACCTATTACTTTTTTTTGTATTTAATTTGATATGTAACACCCCAGCCGTCCTAGCTTGTGTATAATCCATCCTGGGTTTTGCTTAAAGCTATGTAATAGAGCAGGCATATGCTTAAAATGAGCCATGTTTTAAATGGTATTTGATTACAAGAGTGAAGTCATTGTGGACTTATTTGCCTATCCCCTCCCAGGTTCCCAGAATGTAGTGCAATACTGTATTTCTTGAAATTCTTAGCATGAAATAAGTTTTTTAAGTTATTTTAGACATTTAAATGTGAACACAAATGTACTATTTACGTACTACCGTATAACTAAAGGATACTTGTCTGTTGGAGATAAGTTTTTGGAGGTTAATCCCCTCTTTTAAATACTACTATACATAGTGGCATTTAAGACTGCTACAGTGCCTTGCAAAAGTATTCACCCCCTTGAATTTGTGCCTATTTTGTTACATTACAGCCTTAAGTTCAATGTTTTATTATTTTGAATGTTATGTGTTGTATCAGAACACAATAGTCTAAGTTGGTGAAGTGAAATGAGAAAAATATATACATAAAACTATTTTTTAGAAATAGAAAACAGAAAATTGGCATGTACGTATGTACTCACCCCCTTTGTTATGAAGCCCATAAAAAGCTCTGGTGCAACCAATTACCTTCAGAAGTCACATAGTTAGTGAAATGATGTCCACCTGTGTGCAATCTAAGTGTCACATGATCTGTCATTACATATACACACCTTTTTTGAAAGGCCCCATGATGACCAAGGGACTCTCCAAACAAGTAAGGGACAATGTTGTTGAGAAGTACATGTCAGGGTTAGATTATAAACAAATATCCAAATCTTTGATGATCCCTAGGAGAACCATCAAATCTATCATTACCAAATGGAAAGAACATGGCACAACATTAAACCCACCGCCCACCAAAACTCACGGACCGGGCAAGGAGGGCATTAATCAGAGAGGCAGCACAGAGACCTAGGGTAACCCTGGAGGAGCTGCAGAGTTCCACAACAGAGACTGTTCTGTACATAGGACGACAATAAGCTGTATGCTCCATAGAGTTGGGCTTTATGGCAGAGTGGCCAGAAGAAAGCCATTACTTTCAGCAAAAAACAAACTGGCACGTTTTGAGTTTGCGAAAAGGCATGTGGGAGACTCCCAAAATGTATGGAGGAAGGTGCTCTGGTCTGATGAGACTGAAATTGAACTTTTCGCCCATCAAAGAAAACGCAACCATCACATCACATCACCCAAAGAACACCATCCAGCAGCAGGGACTGGGAAACTGGTCTGAGTTGAGGGGAAGATGGATGGTGCTAAATACAGGGATATTCTTGAGCAAAACCTGTACCGCTCTGTGCGTGATTTGAGGCTAGGACGGAGGGTCACCTTCCAGCAGGACAATGACCCCAAACACATTTCTAAAGCAACACTTGAGTGGTTTAGGGGAAACATGTAAATGTGTTGGAATGGCCTAATCAAAGCCCAGACCTCAATCCTATAGAAAATTTGTGATCAGACTTAAAGATTGCTGTTCACAAGCACAAACCATCCAACTTGAAGGAGCTGGAGCAGTTTTGCAAGGAGGAATGGGCAAAAATCTCAGTGGTAAGATGTGGCAAGCTCATAGAGCCTTATCCAAAGCGACTGGGAGTTGTGATTGTCGCAAAAGGTGGCTCTACAAAGTATTGACTTTAGGGGGGTGAATAGTTATGCACATTGACTTTTTCTGTTATTTTGTCCTATTTGTTGTTTGCTTCAGAATAAGAAATAAAAAAAACATCTTCAATGTTGTGGGCATGTTCTGTAAATTAAATGATTCAAATCCTCAAACAATCCATGTTAATTCCAGGTTGTGAGGCAACAAAACATGAAAAATTCCAAGGGAGTGAATGCTTTTGCAAGGCACTGTATATACAGTTCCTTTTATCTGCACAATATTTGAAAAGAATAATAAAAATACAGTGAATAATAAATTAGCTTTATTCACTAAGGTGAGAGCTTCAATGTTCACTTTATTCTATGGACATTTTTTGTTCTTTTCCACATTTCAATATCTCGTTTCACTCTTCGATACTAGGTCCCACAGAAACCCTCTACTTCAGATGACACTTTTCTAACTAATGAGCTGGTGAAATCATCTTAGTTAATATAGCCCAATGGTATGGTAATATGTAAAAAAAATAGTGCAGTTGTGAAAAAACAAACAGGCATAGTGATGGATAAATCTCTCCCAGACTTTTTTTCCATTGCCTTTATAATAATACTATTTTGTTTATTTTTAATTTTTAAATGTAAAGCAACTGATTGGGTTTTATCTTGTACCCCAATATCAATGCAACTCAATATTTTAAACTGTCTTTTACCATTTAGCTTGATTTAAAAAAAAAAAAAGGGAAACTGTTAAAAATGTACTTTCAAAAAGTCTGAGAGACTATAAGGCTGCTGGCTTCAAGCCCTGCCCAATAACTTCCTGTTATGTTAGCCAATCATTTTCTAAAATAAATCTGACCTTCCACAGCTCTGCTGTGTGTTATCACTGCTAATGCACAGAAACACAAATTAATGGATGGGGCTTGAAGCCAACAGCTTGTCAGTCTCTCAGAATCTTGAAAGATTTTCTTCTTTTAAAAGGTAAGTGAAATGGTAAACAAAGCTTCAAACTACCAATATACTGAGTTATTTGATTTGAAAGCTAAAAGACTAACAATCTTTTAAAGGGATTTCCATTTACGTGAGGGGTTTGACTGTTTCCTTATTTTTCATATATTCTTATTTTGATTTTTAGCCTTTAAGTGCCTTTATGTAAAAAATTGAAAAAGTACTTGTTAATTTTTGCATAATTATGAAATTAAATAAGAAACCATGCAACTAAATTATTTACTTAATTTGCAAGATTTTGTGCTAGTCAAATATCTTCAACATAATATTGTATAACAGAATGAACTTGTGTTGTTTTTCATGTGTGTGAGACCTCCATATGTATGTAAGCTGCCATTTATGTAGAGAAGAGACCTCGCTCTCTGTGATGTACAGGTAGTCCTAATTTTTAGGGAAGTGTAAACAGGTTCTGGATGTTTTATAGCAATATTTTCAGTGGTTATTATTAATAACTGTATTCATTTTGTATAAAGTGCAATATAAATATGTTAGATCCTATTAAAGTGACACTACCACCAGGAATGATCATGCTCTATATACATTACAGTTAACACAAGCTTTATGTACAAGTTATCCTTTCAGACTGTTATGCTGATATTGTTATTTCTTTGAGCAGAGTTAGACTCCCACTTACAAGACACTTTTAAACAGTAATGTTTAGAGACAGTTGATGAACTGAGACCAAAA
Source organism: Discoglossus pictus (assembly GCA_027410445.1). Taxonomy (NCBI): domain Eukaryota; kingdom Metazoa; phylum Chordata; class Amphibia; order Anura; family Alytidae; genus Discoglossus; species Discoglossus pictus. The sequence goes on along the minus strand of CM050167.1, from coordinate 190,044,656 downwards.
GGTATTTGTTTTTGTACACTGTATGGACTTACTTTTCCAACATCATGGATTTTGAAATTGAGGACAAATTAGATATACCTTTACTCTAAAGATTGTTTTCTTACATGCTGACCATTGGGAGTTTCATTAGAGCACCACAAAATATGGTGTTTAAAGTGTGTTAACTTCAGTTAACGGGAAGTATATGAAAGATCACCAAAATAAAGTAAACTACATTTTTAATATTTGTGTTACATTTAAAAAGCCTTTGCTCATACAAATAAAGTTATTTCAATTTTGAAGAACGTCATGACGTCATGACGCTACGTACTACTGCGTTCCTAACGTAATTTACTCACGGAAGCGATCTATAGGCCTTAAATAGGCCTGAATTGCCAGTTAAAGTCAAAAGCCTCAGAAGAAGTCCCCGTGGAGGGACGAAATGGCCCGTTGGCATCATTTTTTCCAACCCATCTGAACCTTAGACTACTGGAAGCTAAGTTTAAACACTCTTCGAGGTGTAATTTTTTTACCATATTACTGGTTCATTCTCTTTCTCTATTTTTATGCTCTATCTACTTAGTGGTAACAGAGAGCCTATGGAGAGCCTTATTGGAGAGCTTTATTACTGAACAGCAAGTATACTGCCATGGCTTCAATAATGTTATACTGCTATATGTGTTTTGTTTTGCTCTGATCCAATAGTGCTATTTTCTCCTCTACATAGATACCCTAGATATCTGAATAGAGCCATTTATTAGAGATTATATACACTTTCAGTTTAACTAAAAGCATTTTCTAAGGTACCAGATTTTTTCCAATGTATATTTGTTTTTATATGTATATAGATACTTGCAATTTTTACATATACTTTTTCCCAATCCTATGATTATCAGTATATCCTGTATTAACAGGAGGATCAGTATATTCTGATTTATGAGGATTGTGTACCGTAATTTATGGCATGATTAGGCAATATGAAAATATTCCATAATTCATGCATATCATCTATCTCAGTATCTGTATACAGTCCCCTTTTTTATACATTTTAAACGGTGTAGTTTCCGGATCCAGAGTATCCAATTAAAGTTTTTTTCTTTATATATTCTTTTTTGATAAAACAAGGGGTGTTAAGCACCCAGGATACTAGCTATATAGATCATCATTTTTTCTATTATAATACATTTAAAAAAAGATGGACACCAGAGGATTGTTTCATCACTCCCAAAAAGATTATAGGGTGTACCTGGCCATAGTCTAGTTTAGATTATTTAAACAGGTTCGGCTCTGTAAATCATGACCACCTGCAATATTTTTTTTTTTTTTATTGCTATGTTTGGTGTTAGGTGCTTCTTCTTTATTCAATTTAGACCTTTTTAACTATTTTTTTACAATTTTATACAACCAATAAATACAATAGGTATCTGTCTTTTTGTCGGTTATTACTTTGTGTTGTAGAAAACTGGGAGCCAGCAATAATATATTTATATATATATATGTATATATATGTATTTATATATTACAATTCTGTCACTGATACTTGATCTTCTCAGCAAATCAGATTTCACAGCTCCGAATTCTAAGTGTCAAGACTACAACTCTAAATTGTGGCAGTTCATTTTTTCGTCTGTCTCACAAACCTTGTGTAGCAATAAAATACATGATCTACAACTTTTGCATACATATTATTTCAAATAAGTGCAGGTTTAGGTATATTTACCGCTTTAGTACAATGTTACTGTCAATGACATTAAAACACTGATGAACAAAGAAATTATCTTTAGAAAATACTTTTGACTTCTGTTACAATATATAACACACATGAAAGATCTTCTTTACTAAGAAAAGGCCATGAATGTTTTCTGATCAACATGTCTATTAACACTCAATAATTATCTCTTTGCTAACACTGTGGGTAAAAAAAACAGCTTTACTAAACCCAAAGCTGAGTCTGTATTATAGGAGAAAGCCAATAAATGTCCATACAAGTAACATTATCCTCCACTTATACAGCACATTTTTTAATTCTGGTGGCAGTGTCCTTTTTAAATTAAATGTCTATTGTATATTCTGTTCTACAAAAATGCTAATAAAACTTCTCAACAAATGAAACATTGCCTTCAACTTCATTTCATCATTTACCTACCTAGCAATAAGGAAGAAATAAATATCTTACTAATGCACAATAAATGGTTTCTTTATAATGATTGTGTCTCCAATAAAGTGAGGATCACTTCAAATCAAATACATTTTTATTTCCATCGGGAACACTTTAAACCTTAATTTCATCACTGCGGGTCTTTTATCTTCACCATTATCAACATCATAATTAATTATCTGGAAGAAACAAAAGCTAAGACCAGACCAGAATGTCTATGGTAAAGGAGGTTCCACAGACAGGATTATATATATATGAATAATTTAGAAACGCAGTAGTAACAGTATACCTCACTTTTCAACATTACAAACCAGCGAAAAACCAATAATCCGCCACAGAGTCATAAGCAGTAAGGCAGACAACAACATAAGGAACAGGATAAAGGCTGGATATAGTGAGCTAATCACATTCAATCAATTTCAACATTTTTATATATTTGAAGGTCCTTGTATTATGTGAATTGTGAAATGATACAGAGGAAGTCTAACAAAAAAAAAACACATTTAAACAATGACAATTATCTCATTTGGTGGGGGGGGGAAAACCTACTCATAAGAAAGTAGAAAACGGGATTGTTCCATAATCAATACACTACATATTCTAGCTAACAAAAATAATGCCATATGCTCTTTTTATTAAAATACATTAATCCAACTTTTTTTAAGTTATCTCTGGAATCTGGCATTACAACGTTCTCCTGTGAGGAGCCCTTTTGCTTAAGTGAAATAATTCTCTCTAATCTTTAAGGGTGACCTTTTATTATATGAAATCTCCCTGGAATGAAAAATTCACATAACAGAACATTTTATTGAACTCGGATGCATTTGTATAAGGTAATCATATCACTTAATAGTTCCTTTTTTTCCAGGCAAAGAACTTTAATTTGGTTAGCTTCTTTTCGCAGTTTAATCTTGTTATCCAGCTCTGTTTTTTTTTCTAGCTCTACAATATAATATATTAAAAGTCATAACGACTGTTCTCCAAATTCTAGGTGGGGTCTTATCAATAATTTATATAGTGGCAGAATTATACTAGTTTCCCAAGTCCAGGCATTTTATTTATTTATGGATGCTTTTGTACAAGCTGATTTTTTTTTTTTTTATTAAAAAGCTTCCCTCTCCCTAAAGTGTGTATGCAGCTTGCAGCAACTAACTCTGGGCCTGGAGCTCAGCAGTCTTAGCGGTGCTGCATAACACTACACTAGCCCTACAAACATCCCTTCTGCATATATATATATATATATATATATATATATTCCTTCCCATGGCAGGGAAGGGTTTAAAATCTACATTAAAAGGTCAGGAGTTATGACCCCTCTGCCAATAACCCCCTAACCCCTATGAGCCCAGAGAACCCTGTATTTACATGCTGATAGGAACCCCAGGGATTCCCTCTCCCAAGAATGCTCAGATTGATAAGGTCACAGGAATAAGAGCATTTTGATTGGTTAAAACAATTCCCCCCCCCCCCCCCCCCCCAAAATGAGAGGGGTATATCTAAACTCAATTCTGATTGGCTGAAATATGACTGACACTTGTTTCAGAGAATCAAAAGCTGAATAAAATTGTATTTAAGTATCAAAAGTGCTGCAAAAATCATGTTGAGTTGTTTTTTTTCCACGGCCCAGAAGATGAGGATCACTGGCAAGAAAGAAGAGGACAGGAATCTACAGATTGGATAGCCTTTTTAATCTTGTTTTCAATGCTGACAGGCTTAAATATTTTTTTCATTTTATGTAATATTGCTTCTTTTTTATTTTATGTATTCTTATTTATTTTATTTACTGTAAGTCTTTTTATTTTTTGATATATTTTTTTCATGCAATTTATTTATTATAATTTTCATTTGTATTTTATTGTTATTTTCTTTTTCTTTTATGTGATTTAGTTATTTTAATTGTTTGTATGTTTAACTTCTTAACAGTGGCCCATAGGGGTTAATTTTAGGATACCATGGGGTATGATGGGGGTGCATTTAGAGCCCAATGGTTCTAGAGGTTAACTTATAGGTACCATGTGGTTAATTGTTAGGTGCCTTGGATGTTTTTTAAAAGTTCACTTAATTCAGCACAATGTGGACCAAATTACTGTGAAGACTTCATAAAAGCACGTTTAAATACTTTTTGAATTTTTGGAATACGTGCATTTTAAACGGAGAAATCAAGTAAAATAAAATCTATGTTTACATGTGTAACTGACTGCCCACAGACTGATCCACGTCTGCTTAATTACTGGAACAAATCAGGTTGCAGGAGTGTGTGTCCCATTGAAGTCAATAGCAAGGCTTTGCCAGACTGCTAATATTTCAAGTTTGAAGGGAACAAGTTCTATTTTTTCACTCTTGCATCTCTGAAATTTGAGCAATAGAAGGGAAATCAGAGCTCTGTAATCTGTGATTTGTGGGTGCCAGGCTGCAGTACATTGCAGTGATCTTAGCAAACAAAAATTTAACCCTTACCACATCTACCTATGCAGGCATAAAATACTGGATTCATCTAAAAGGGAAAAGTATGGGTTAACTGGTGAGTATAGTGTCCAGGAGAAAGTTGTGCTATCAATCACACCTTAGGTGCATTAGGAGCTACGGGAGTCCTTACAGGAACAGTGGATGGAGGGTTACATTAAAATGCCACAGAGATCCTTACAGAGTCTCAGTGGCATAGTTAATGGTAGGTACCATGGTGGTCCTGTAAGCACCCTCAGGGCATATTTCTTTATGAAAGGTGCCATGGAGCTCCTTGCAGGACCTCCACGGTATATATATTTTATGTACCATATATATCTTATGTGCATAGAACGTTTTCACAAAGCACCTTACAAGATTGTACATTTGCAAGTTTTCAATCTAAAAGGACTAGCAGAGGCAGAAACCTGGGCAAGAATAACAGATAAGAATTAGGATGAATGCTAAGAGTGGTAGAGGATAAAAGAGAAGATTGTAATAGAGTACAATTAGACAAGATACAGAAATGGAGAACAGTAAAAAATGAAAAACTAGTAAAGTTGGTTGTAGTACTGGAAGATTAAGCGAAAGTTAGGTAAACATATTAGTGCAATGGGCCACAACTGTATAACGGTCTGGATACAGTCACATAGCAGAATAGAGGGAAGGGATGGAAGGTTGATCAGACCGGCCACAATGGGTGGGTTGGTAATAATGTACTAGTTATTTCTGTTAGCTGGCTGATCAGGTGCAGGTGATTTGTATGACTTAATAAAGTAACACAAATCAGGGGCAGGAGGGAGGGGAGTGGCTCTAAATTTACAGGAGAGCAAAGGTCAGGTACAGATAAAATGGCTTCTGTAAGAGGAAGAGCAAGTAAGTAAAGAAAATAATGTGGTAGAGAGAGAAGCTATATGGCTTTCTATTAGCCATCCTATAATCAACCTGCACCAGGACCAAATGGCTTAGAATAGATAAAAATATGACTATTTTGTCAGCCCCAACTAAGACTATAGCTGTGGATTAAGTTCAGTGTCAGTTTGCTTAAACTGTTCAGCATAGACGCTGCGACTTACACCAGCACTAACTTTAAACTGTATACAACAAACATCTTAAAGCAATAGTATACACGCCACTCGTATCAGGTACATTAAAGGCAACAAAGGGTGCTGGGATGCTGTATCCTCCCCAGAAAAAAATATAATCCCAGTTTATTAAAAATCCCTGCACACCATGTAAATTCTAATAATAATGAATTTATTGTCACAAGTCAAGCACAAAAACAGACCCATAACAGTGTGTACACTTCCCCACAGAAAATACAGTTGTGCTAAAAAGTTTGCATACCCTGGCAGAAATTGTGAAATTTTGGCATTTATTTTGAAAATATGGCTGATCATGCAGAAAAAAAAAATGTTTTATTGAAGGATAGTGATCATTTGAAGCAATTTCTTATCACATAGTTGTTTGTCTCCTTTTTTAATCATAATGATAACAGAAGTCACCCAAATGGCCCTTATCAAAAGTTTGCATACCCTTAGTTCTTAATACTGTATATGGCCCTGTGACAAACTGTATGTTGAATGGGGTATGATAAGAGCCTATTGCCCACACCTCTCCCCACAGGTGTGTCCAGTTAGTTTTACCTCTGTACAGCAGAAAGAATTATCAGCCCTTGGGTTAGACTGCGAGATGTCTGTGTTCTTGTATAGCATAAAGATCTTTCTAAGTTCTGACAAGAACTTACTCCAGCAATCAGGATTCCAGCATCAATAACGAAATCCACACATTAATTATGTGAACCAGTTAAGCATCACCTTTATTGAAACAACAAGCATATTTATACCACACTCTTAGCAACGAAAAGCCAATCAATTTAAATGTGCATCCATGGTTACCTCAATCACCTTCTAGCTCACGTTATCACCCATGAAGGTCTAAGACAATAACCCATTGTTTTTCCTTGGCACGGCTGTATCCTTGGTAGGGGGTAATTACAACCAATAGGCATAGAGACACCAGACTAAAGCTTGTGATAATAGAGAGAGACACTTGTGTCATGTGACTCCTGGGGTTAGTTATCTCCCTAATCTTGTTAAAAAGGGACTAGTCCAGTACTATGAAATATTGGGCATATACAATATTTTCCTTGTAAGTGCTAGCTCCCCCCCCAAAGCACAATATAGACATATATCCCATTACTCTTATCATGTTCCTACACACACAAACTATAAACATGGGTACCATAGTATGGGCATAGTGGTACCCAGGCAATTTCCTCCTATGCTTTAAACAGGAATAACCAAGAATAACACACAAATCACAATATCCCCAATGTTAACCCATCTCAGTGGGCCCCTTTCCCCTGGCACAATAAGCCTACCTTATAAGGATGAGGGCATCAGTCTGTAAGGTATTGCACAGCTTTTACCTTGGCATGCTGCAGCCATGAAAGGCCCCCTTTAGCATCAATGACAGTGTGCAGTCTTTTGTAATCATTGTCTATGAGGCCCCTAATTCTTGCAGGTGGTATAGACATTTTTTATTTTTTTTATTTTCAAAATAAATGCCAACATTTTGCCATTTCTGCTAGGGTAGGCAAACTTTTGAGCATAACTGCATATGTGATCACATGGAAAATAATTAGAATCCTATCTCTTAAATGAACATTTTAGACTAACAATGTCCATAATCTAAAATCAAAATCTCAAGTCCAAAATCTAGAATCCTTAATCATAAAGCAAAATTGTAGTCAGACAGTCTCAATAATACTTCAGAGTAAATGTTTGAAACATTATTAAGTCTGGCTACAATTTGGCCATATCAACAGGGAGTTTATATTCTCTACTTGAGTCTGATCTAGGACCAAGTGTATGATCACCCCTGAATCCATAACATTAATAATAATAATAATCAATACATTTTTGTGTTCAAATGGAGGATTACAAAATAGCAAAAAATGACTTGTACCTGGGATCTCCTCAGCACTATTAGACAAGCTACAGGAGTGTAGGAATCTAGGTTTATTCATAGCTTCACCAGTGAACCCTCTGCTACCTGTTACAGGGTGTATCGCACAGCATCCCTAGGTGTGCCATAGAAGCTGTATCACAGATCTGTTTATACTGAAGATATCCAACTCTCCAGTTACCCTTGCTGATGTCATTACTCACACTTATACTGGCAAGACGTGTTTCTGGCAAACAAATAGCAGTCTTTCCTCTAGCCATTGGCACATTTAGAGCATTTGTCTTCTGCACTGGAAGTAAATTTCTCCTCTGGTATACCTGGAGATGTTATTGTCTTACATTGTGAAGTGGGATATACACTGTGGCAGGGAGGAGAGCGTCCCACTGGTATAGCCATGAATAGACCTGGATTCCTGCGTTTCTGAAGCTTGTCTAACAGTGCTAGGAAGATCCCAGGTATATGCAATTTACTATTTTACTCCTTCATGTGATCATGTGTGGTTTGTTATTATTAATGGTGCTGAACTAAGGGATAAACATACAATTTTAAATATTAATGGCACTGTTTGGCTACAGTTTGGCCATGACAGCAAAGATTCTATATAATGGATCTTATCCTGTTTCTAGCACAAACATTTACTCTTACATTTTATTGTGACTGTCTGGCTTCACTCGTTTTACTATATCAATACAGAGACTGGATTCTGGACTTGAGCTTTTGGTTTTGGATTCCTCAAATAGTGGTTGTCTGCATAAGCAAACATGGACATTGTTAGTCTAAATTTTTAATTTAAGGTATAGGAATGTTTTTACTTTGTGATTGCTTGTATTTTTAATAGTGTTTTTTTTTGGGGGGGGGGGGGCACAATAGCATGGGTCTTTTTTTGTGATTGACTTGTGACAGTAAAATAATATAATTATTACCGTAATTTACTGGATGTGTGGTGACTCTTTAATAAATTGAAATAATATACATAATATTCAGCTATGCAGATAGTTTTTCCTATTTATTTATAGTCTTTCGGTTATACAGATAATCTTATATTTCTTATATCCTTATTCTGAAGATTGACATAGTTTGGCTGCTTAGCTATAAAAGGCTGGAGACAATCTGGCATTTAACATTCATTAAGGCAGTGTTTCCTAATTACCAGAACTCATTCTGGACTCCAAAATTGTTAGAGAAACAAAAGGACCACCACAATCCATCCTAGCGATACTTAAGACAGTAAATACTCACAAATACTACAATCCTCAAATCCATAAAATATTTTTACTGAAATCACCATTAGTTTTGTGAATGACGCTTTCTACAGAAAATAGAGAGAAATCTTTTGTGGCCAGTTTCTTGTGAAACTCCTGGACAAACTTAATGTAAACGCAGAAACCCAGTTTGGGAAACGATACATACATATATTATTTTCAAGAATTATTGTCTTACTATATGAGTGTTCTTCAGACTCTTCACTCCTCGTCATGCCTTGAAAGCTCTCACAGGCGTCTCATTCCATGCAATACCAATGTCCAGAAGACTTCTGCCTGAAATACAGTATATACAAATTATAATGCAAGAACTCAGTGGAGCTATACAATGTAGTGTAATTGTTACCGGTACATTAAATGTATGGAAGAGCTAAGTAGCCCTGTACAACGTTGTGTAGTCACGATCAGTGAATATAGCTAATGTGTACTCCCCAACTGACCCTTTTGCGAAGTTCAGTCACAATTTTTTATTGTCACATTCTGATCTAGAGGTAAGTGTTGTATACCTAAAGTCCTGTCCTGTTTGGGGTCCTTTCCCTCTTCACCATCGCAAAATCTGACAGCTACAGTTCCGCCGCCGGGAAACAGATGGCGCTGCTGATTTTTGCATATAAGGCGCACCGACAGAAGAAGCCCTGGGGGGCAGAGTGCCCAAGCCGAACAAAGCGATGGCCTTGCTGTCGATGCAGCATCATCGAGTTGCGCCACGTCAGAGGGGAGAATAGTTCTTTGCCTTCCCTGGAACTTGACGGCGTGCGAAAACTCACAGCGAACTCTGGCGGATGGCACCTGTAACTGCAGCTGTCAGTGCTGCAGAAGAAATGCGCAGCCAAAGAGGGATAGAGCCCTGTTTGGAAATGCCCCAAACAGTGGGATAGGCAGAGGGAAGAATAATTATAGAGGTACCAATGGGACTTTAGATATCATAATACATTGGATATTGCAGTCACAGTTTATAATGTAAAGTTCCTCATATATTCAAGGGTCGGCCAATGTGTCAGAGTAAATAATAGTTTGTATACTTTTAAATGCTATATCCATATAACTTGTCATTTACAACAATATTTGTTTTTAAACACTTTATAACATTAATGTTGCTTTCCTTCCCTATTTGAGCTCATGTAGACATATCACCTTTTTAACATTTATTCCAAGAGATTTTGTGGTTTTATAGCAATGAAGAAATTAACCACAAAACAAGAGCATGTGAAAAAGTACGTTTCATGTCCAGGTCGTTTTCCATAGATATATTTTTTTCCGCCTTCAGTATATTAGGGATCCCTTTCATGTACTATACATTATGATGTATCTAACTACACTTATAGGTATGTAAAATCATGACATTTACAGGGATACAATAAACACAATACAAAGGAAATACAGTGCAACAAAACAACACAAAGTTTGACACAAAAGCTTTGAGATGCCATCTTCAAAAAGCTTACAATTTTGTCATACTTTGTCATGTTGGGTCCCACAAGATGGGCAGGTAATAGCAGAGAGGTCAGACAATTTGTGATCCCCTGGAGAAGGAACTGGCAACCCACTCTAGTATATTTGCCATGAGAACCTTATGGACCAGAGACATAACCATTGATGTGCCGAGCATGCTGCGGACCATAGGGTAAGGGAGAGTCGGACACGACTGAACGACTAAACAAAAACCTCCATATGACTCCTGTCCCTAAAATTAAAATAAGATTTAATTTAAAATCATCTGGACTTCAAAAAGAGGGCTACTTAGGATGTGTCACTGTCATATACACACAGAGCCATCTATCTGGATATTATGTACCCTTCTCTTATAAGAGGTAATAACTTACCTTGTGTGTGTCATTTACCTTCTAATGAGTGGTCATGTCACACTAATCATTGCACTGCTCATACATCCTTTACACTGAGAGCCATACACATTGTATTAGCCATGAAGCACCGCTAGGGGGAGATTTACATAAAGACACGTGCGGCGCTCAGCCTGACAGTCACTTCCTTATTAGGTAAGAGCCTGGCAGGGCGGGGCGTTGGGTAGTATTCCTGGGGGAGGAGCCAGCCGGGGCAGCACAGGGAGATCACCGAGTAGGGACTGCAGGGTGACGGAAGCAGCGGCTGGGAAAGAGCGCGGCGTCAGCTGAGGCCTACACGTTAAAGCGCTAGAGATGGGGGAGAGCAGCCCAGAGAAGGTTAGACTGAGAGTGTGGGAAATGATTGGTTTATGAGACTGCCCAGAGTTTAATTCATTCAGTTGTGTGTATGTAGGTGACTGTGTGCTGTGCAGATCATAGTATGGCTATCAGGACACATTACTACTTATTAATCTATAGGAGTCCGTACATAGACAGGCAGTGGGGCTCCTGCATAGGTCAGTAATTGTCCAATAGCATAACATGGAGCTGGAAATAACCCCAGACTCAGTTTAGTACATCTGGCCCCATGGTTGGTGATACATAGCTTTAACCAGGATATTATGGCCATTTGTACCAGTTTTGTGTCTGAGAACTTTGTATTCCTTTATTATCTGGTAAGGTGGGACATCTCCAGGAGCTTTATCCTTTAGTACCCCATTTATCAGCATCCTAATAACTCTCCCAGTGACCTCCCTCTATTCTGTAGGCACAAACTGTTTATATAATATATTGGTGCTTTGTACCTAAATCAATAAAAATACATGGGTTTATATTGTGTCTCCAGTGTCCAAGTTTGCTTTTAAGCTCAAAGACAAGCCCCCCCATTCTTTTGCAATGTTTTTGACTTGTACTTAACCCCTTGTGTAGAGCTATGGACTATGTTGGTGCCTAACAAATAAAGGATGATAATGATAACAACACCAGAGGTGACAGATGTTATAACCTCTCCCAAGTCTGGTGTAGGTGCCTCCATCATATAAGGAATGTAAGCTGACACTTCGCCTGCTCTGAAGTTCCCACACTTGACAGCCAATGTATGTTCCCACTTCCTTGGATTTATAGCTATTTTGCTACAGAGACTCTGTAATGTTTTGCCACCCCCTCATAAAATTATTTAAAAGATCAGAACCTGTACGAAGTAATACATTTTGTCATTTCCTATGTCTGAGTATGGATCAAATACTTGTGCTACCTGTGCCAGCTCCCCGTTCTAGTGAGGATTGCATGTTAACGGCTTTTAGATAATCTCATGGACATAAAGATTATGATGGTATCCCAGTAAATAACATAAGGGTTAAAGTATTTTTACTTTTTTTTTTCTTAATGGGAGTTCAGAACCAGGAAGATCAGGTTGATGTAATTTATTAGACAAAATAAGAGCAAGATATGAACTGCTCTCAGGACCCTACAAAATAATGGGATAGACATTAGCAGGTCTCAGTGACGCACTGAAGATATATCTAGGCACAGTGAGCAACATGTCCATGTCCGCATTACTATATTATAATTTCTTCTTCTTTTTTTTTTGCAACCCACCAACAAATCCCGTAGCTCTCTTCAGGGGTAGGTTCAAGTCACAAACAATATAAATACAAAGCAAGAGAATAGATGGCCTTGTTTTGGAGCTTAAAATCAAACCTACGCAGTGCTATCCCTGAAGCAATTTAGTAAGCAAACTAAGGGTATGGATGAAGTATAGAAATGTGTTGCATATAATAAGGCTGAAGGTTATATATAAGCTTCTTTAAACAGATGCGTTTTTAGTGAGGATTTGAGGCAGGAGGATAGTTTTAGTGGAGGTAGGTAGGGAGTTCCAAAGAATAGGGGAGCACAAGAAAAGTCCTGAAGGGGGATGTGAGAGGAGGCGATAAAAGGAGGAAAGAAGAAGGTTGTTACCAGAGCAAAGAGGGTAGTTGAGAGAATTTAGAGACAAGAGCAGAGATATAGGGGTTGCACAACTGTTGAGGGCATTATACATAAGGGTCATGAATGTAAACCATGAATCCAACCCCTAGTGCTTGTAAAATAAGAGTGAGAGATGACATCTCCAAATAGGCCTTACCAATCATTGTGTCTTTTGGGACAGTGCCTCTAAGACTACTGTATTTTTGAGTTTCAGCTCACTGACCCCATTACAAAGGAGGAATTTCCTGTACTATATCAGAATATTTACTCACACAGACAACGTGAGGCCAAAATGTCAGACATGTCCCATTTGGGATAGAAAGTGGCATATATGTTTCAATCCTTTAGATCTGCACAGTAACCAATGAGTTATTATTATACTTGGGTTATCCTATAACCACACCATTTTGTGTTTGTTCTTAATGGGATTATTATGACAATACGTTAATAAGTAAAGATTAAGATGATGTAACAGCAAAGTCAAGAAAATAATATTTTTGAGAAAGTCCTGTGTTACCAAATGTCATTTATCTGCCTCCTTAGCAGCTGTCAAGAGGAGAAACTGCCAAGTGCTGTGTAGTTTGTCTTAATCCATATACACTATAATAGTTAACAATGTGTTTATAACGTCTGTGCAGTCTTTTCTGCGCAGGCGTCACATTTCACAGCACATATATAGTTGTCGTACTGCAACCGCACGCCTCATGGGACTTAGGCTGCAATGAGCGCTAAATGCGCTCATTGCACAGCGAGACTTGTGAGGTGAGCAGTTGAAGCACGCAGGACTTGGGCTGCAACGAGCACCGAAGGCGCTCATTGCAGGGGTGGACACGCTGAAGTTAACTGGTGCTCATCACAAGACATGCAGAACTTAGCTGCAATGAGGCCTCATCGCAAGGCCCCTGGACACAAAATTATGGCCCGTATGATGTACTGCGGGGCTCTCAAAACTACGACTTTAACGGCCAAACTGAAAAGAACAGCAAAAACACACAAGTATGCCTAAAATAAATTTACACACTCACACACAGCACAGAAGGAGAGCCAGGGAGCCTCTTGAGTAAGGTTGCAAGGTAATTTGAGGCATATTTTGTCTATTTTAACGATCGAAAATCGCTGAAGGGAGGGATGGCAGACGTTAAAACTTAAAAAATTCTGAATCCGTATAAAAAAACGAGGCTCAGCAAGGCCAGGCACGCAGAACTTAGAAAATACACAATGCAAAATACATGGCATTCCCAAGCACAAAACTTGCAGGTTAACGAAACCTGCAATGAGCGGCCTGTACAGTAGGCAAGAGGAAAGGGTTGCAATGACCGGGGCTCCCAATGAGCACCGAGAACGGGAGAAGGTTGCAATGATCGCCAAAGGCGCTAATTGCGAACCACACGATGAGCGCCGAAGGTGATCATTGCTAAGCAGGAAAGTTGAAGCACACGAGGGGAGAGGCTCGCAATGAGCGCCAAAGGCCCTCAACGTTGGGCTCCTGATGAGCGCCAAAGGTGCTCAGAGGAGAAAAAGCCTCACATTGTGTGGCAAATAGCATTGCCAGCCTTACAATTTTATTCCTGTCATTTTTGACGGGCAATTTCCTAGTTGGTTAATAAAGTTGGGGGATACACGCATGCGCAGTACCCCCAATCACAGCCGCCATTAAACAGCGTCGGGGGAGAGAGACAGACACAGGAGAGAGAGAGCACAGAGACAGCATACTCGCCACATAACACACACAGACAGCACAGAGAGAGAGCACACAGAGACAGACCGCATACTCGCCACATAACACACACACAGCGCATAGAGACAGACAGCCCAAACAGAGAGAGAGACCGCATACTTGCCACATAACGCACATACAGAGACAGCACAGACTATTCAAGATAATATTCTATGACCCCGTCATTTATGATGGGCAAGTTCCTAGTGTCATTAGAATCTAATATGAGACCTGCTTCTAATTACCATTTACTTTAAGAATAAGGGGTAATATGAGACAGGGAATTTTACCGACACATTTCTTCTGGGCTTGGGAATATTGAGATTTTTGCTCTGCGTTGGTGCATCCTTTCCAAAAATGCAAATATATATATATTTTTTTTGTTGAACTGGGTTCAATATGTTTCACTTCTTCTGTTAAAGGTAAATGCAGAAAATTTGCGAGAAGAAGGTAACAAGCACTTTAAAGATGGAGATTATGATGCTGCATTATCCTGTTACACAAAAGCACTCAGCCTCTCGGACAACAAAAAAGATGCGGCAGTTCTGCACCGCAATCGTGCTGCGTGCTACCTCAAACTGGTGAGTTTACCGGCACGCCGTCTTCAGTGCGTGTGCTGAAGTTGCGCTGGGCTAGAAGTGCTCACGCGCAATAGTGCACCCCTACCAGCTTCCCGTCTCTCTCCCCCTGTATCTGTCATTGGCAGCTCTATTAGAGAGACCCCTTAAACCTCTACACTGTCTATACTAAACCCTCTGTCCTTTGCCTGGACCCCTGCCTGTTCTCTTTCCCTTCTTCTACCCGCTTGTTCTCTCCTATTGCGCATGAGTGCTTCTAGCCCAGCGCACATTTGTGTGCTTGCTAATTGTCGGCAGCACATACGTTTACCTTGTTCTGTAGATATGATATATTGGCAGGATACATGCAGATTACGAGTGCACTCATACTTCTCTTTACACTGGATCAAATGTGCTGCATGGTGGTAGTATTAACAAATGTGATCTTAATGTTTGAATTATTAGGCCAATTAGTATAGCAATTGTAGTAAATTATTTGTTATTTTGCTGTCTTTGTAGAATATGAAACTTGATGATAGAATTCATTATTGTATGATATAGTGAACTAAAGTATTTTTATTAAAGGGACTTGGAAGTCAACTGTTTTTTTTTTTTGTTCAAGCCTTTAAATGAGCACATTTTAAACATTACAAAAGTTGTTAAAACTTAATTGTCACGAACAGGAAATGCAGAGATGAAGGTCCACAACAGGGTAAGGGCCTTCTGCTATAGGCAATAAAAGAGGAATCTTAATTTATTACATGACGATGGCTGATAATTACTTTATAGAAAGGTGAGAGATAATCTAATCCTCTAAATTATTGTCTTTTCATTGACTCTCACAGAGTGAATATAGAAGTTGTACGTTATTTTGCACTGGGGCCTCCGCTCACTAGCTCTGCCACTGATTTGTACATCTCATTGGCTGACAGATGGCAGCAAGTCCCAAGAGCAGTTAAACTTCTAAATAAGAGTTTGTGCTGGGAGACCTTTATTTGAAAAATAAAACACACAGGGCATTTTATCAAATACTCTTTCTGATGCACCAGAAATAATTCCATGTCACTTTAATCCTAGACTGGTTTGCTGGACATACAAAGTGTTGATAAATATAACTGTTTTATGTATTGCTTTAAAACAATGAGCTATACATATTAGGTAACTTAATCTCACTATAATTTGTTTTTAATGTAGGACGATTACTTAAAAGCAGAAGAAGATTCAACAAAAGGTAAACTTTATTACATAGTTCTTTTGATAAAAAGTACATTCATGTTGATTTCACATAGTATAGGTAACCCGTAGGCTATATTTCTCCAGTTTTATCAATACGTCATACTTGCTTATTCTCTAGCTATTGAGGTGGATGGAGGGGATGTGAAGGCTTTATTCAGACGCAGCCAGGCCTTGGAGAAGCTTGGTCGAGTGGATCAGGCATTACTTGATCTCCAAAGATGTCTTTCTCTTGAACCCAAAAATAAAGTATTCCAGGAGGCAGTGAGAAGCCTGGGAGTCCGGACCCAGGAAAAGGTGAGAATTACTAGTTTGGGTATGTAATGATGTTCTGGTTTTTATTAAAAGTATATATACTTTTCCTTATGTAGTCATCTAGGAAGTAGAATTCCAACAACATATTGCACTTTTGAGAAATAAGCTATGCTGAATTAGCAATTTTGCTCAAAGTATTTCTGCAACTATCTGTCTTATAGCACGAAATTCTTTTCAATCTTTCTGATTTTTAAACATTGCATAAAGATTCACATCTTGCAGACAATCACATGAAATCTACACTTTAAATTAGACCAAACCATTGGCACACCGACCTTCGCATGCTGAAGAACAGCGTGCCGTCAACAGGGCGCCGAGAACTGCGCCCTGATGACGCTCTGCGCTCCAGCCTGCAGTTCTAAGTAGAATATATAGAATGCCAGCCTGCATCCCATCTGCTACAGAGGCGCATATCTCATATTTACTGGAGGCTGCCACAGCTAAGGTAAGGGTCTTACACATGCCAGTCCCACTGCCCCACAAATATATAGCCTCTTACCTTAGCCTTGGCAGCCTCCAGCAGCCAGTAAATATGATGGGATGCAGGCGGGAGCGCAGAGCGTCATCAGAGCCCAGTTCTCGGCACCCTGATGACGGCACGCTGGTCTCCAACGCGCAAAAGACGTGCCATCCAAATCAGAACACACCATTGTGTGTTTCTCAAGTAGTTATCAATTATTGATTAATGTATCTGCAGTTAAAAAATCAAATCTACAATGTTAGATAAAAAATTAGTGTGTCATATGTAGTATGACCATGCTAAAATGTTATGGATCTCAAAAGTGAGCATTGATATGTAATAGGCTGGTCCCACAATCCAGTTGAGAGCCACTGCTTGAGTAGAAAAAGCTCACATAACACATCTACAGCACATCCGTCACTTGATGGTTGCTAAACAATGTATAGTCATGTACAATATATTCTTATTGTACAATGATCAGTAAAGTAATAGATAATGTTGCATGTAGTCAGTGTAACTATTTTGCACATTAGTACAATTTTTTTCATCTCCTTCCAAATAACTTGTATGTCAGGTCCGACTCATGTCATCTACAGACTCTCGAGTGGAGCAGATGTTTCAGATTTTGCTTGATCCAGTAGAAAAAGACACAGAGAAGCAACAGAAGGTATTTATTCTGTTATATAATAGTTCTATAGTCCTTAAATATGCGGTCCACTTTGCTTTCAACTTGTCTTCTATTACAGGCATCACAGAATTTGATTGTCCTAGCCCGGGAAGATGCTGGTGCAGACAAAATCTTCCAGAGCGATGGAGTACGTCTCCTGCAGCGCATGATAGACACTAAAAAGGCAGATATGATGCTAGCTGCCATGAGAACCTTGGTTGGTCTCTGCACAGGTCACCAGACACGGGTAAGATACAGCTTAGATTACTAAAATCTATTTATATATATATATATATATATATATATATATAAGTTTAGGTTTAAATAAAAGGAATATCCATACTAATAAATACCCTAATCTAACCTACATGATACAAATACTTGTGCTTGCAAGAAAATATATACACCAGTGGATTTTTTTTTTAGAATTTGATTGAAAAAGTTGCTACATGTTTTCTCTGTATATTTTGGTCATTTTTGATACATGGTTTTATTTAAATAATCACTAATCTTATATTTACAGAATGTGCAAAATGTATATATACAGCCTTTCATTTAGGATCTGTAATTACATTTTTCTGCACCGGGACAACCATTGTAGATATTGATTAGGCAATGCTTGTTTAACTGCGAGCTCAATTGCTGACCGAACAAGTTAAATCTTCACTTCAGTATCGGAATTGGAGGGACAGATGCAATATTTAAAAGAAACTCCCCCAGAACTGTGTTGGCCACCTGCAAGACACATTAATAACTAACTAATACTGCAACTCTACCAACTCGTGATAAGGAAAGTTTAGATTAAAAATACCCTTGATCACTTGTGCCAGCGTCCCTTTTAATTATTTACAATCCAAGACTATAATATTTGAGAAATGGAGTCCAGTATAGATAGCAGGGGGTACACAGTGAGGGAATTCAAACTTTTGTATTGTACTGACCACGACAGAAGCCCAAGTATGCGTTATAGTCTTTAAGGGTATAAGAATACTAGATAAGTCAAGTGGTTTTTATCTGATTTTAGCTCTCCAACTCTTAAGTTACACGTACATAAATTAACTGCAATATTCCACGTAAAGCCATTACAGTTCTCTATATTCACTTCAACTGTACAGTATTCTGATAAGGCTGTCAATTTGCACCTCCAGACTGTGGCAATCCTCCGAGAAATAGGCATGCAGAAGTTTTGTTCTGTTATGGCAGTTAAAGATGAGCCAGTCTCTCTCTCAGCATGCAGTGTCCTCCATACGATGTTTGATGCCTTAAAGGAAGGCATGAAAAAAGAGGTGCGGGGGAAGGAGGGTGCCGTTGTTCTTGGTAAGATATTTTTTTTCCTTCTTAGGTTTTCTGGAGTATATTGATTAAAGGTAAAGTTGCATTGTATGGTAATTATTTTATTTTCTACTCAAAGATCCTTCTCAGGACCTCAAATCCATGATCCACCATCTTCTGGAGATGCTGACACAGGAGAGTGTTTCATCGCATGGCAGAGAGAATTCCCTAAACCTTCTGATAAAAGTGGTCCCTCGAAAGTCAATGCGTGATCACAACAATGGCATGACATTATGGGTCATTGACCAGGGTAAGTGGATTATTGTAAAATATTTATAAAATACCTTTTGTGCCTTTTTTAATTTCTTCCTTTTTTTTTTTGCATATTGGTGTTTTACTACTGGATATAATACATTATTAGAGTGAGGTGTGCCCGTAGACCTTACCATCATGTATTTTTTTCATTCAGAATTTTCACGAAACTTTTCATCTTACTGGAATTGTTTGTTTAGGTTTAAAGAAAATTCTTGAAGTGGGGGGGTCTGTTATGGAGATACCTGGGTGTCTTGATGTCACGGAAACCACCAGAATGAGTGCCTCTGTGCTCCTTAACAAACTTTTTGATGACCTTAAATCTGATGCAGAAAGAGAAAATTTCCACAAGCTCTGTGAGGATTATGTCCGGTAAGGGACCAACTTTTCTCAACCAAATAACCAATGAATTATGCATTGATCTTCTCTTGCAGACAAGCACTTTACATTTTCTAATCATGTTAGCATTATTTATAATAAGTCTAGAGGGCCAAATCCTAATCCTTCTTGTACGTTAATGCACTGTTTTGTTGTACTTTGACAGTGGTTGGTTTGAAGGTCATGGTATGGATGGAAAATTGCGAGCAATACAGACTGTTTCCTGTCTGCTGCAAGGCCCATCTGAGGCTGGGAATCGAGCACTTGAACTTACAGGTATCATGGAGAGTGTCATATCACTGTGTGCCTCTGAACGAGAGATTGATCAAAAGGTGGCAGTGGAAGCACTGATCCATGCTGCGGGCAAAGCCAAGAGAGCCTCCTTCATTACTGCCAATGGAGTGACACTGCTAAAGGATATATACAAGAAGAATGAAAATGATGCTATCCGTATACGAGCCCTTGTTGTGAGTGTCCTCAGTTTTTGTTTCTCAGACGTATGTTTTTAATAACGTGTGTGTGTATATATATATATATATATATATTCTTATACTGAGGCATAATTGCTTTTAAAATAAGTGCCATTTTTAAGTAAAACCTGCTAACACAGGTAATCCCGATGCTTGAATTTTCCAGTACACATCTGGCAGAGTGAAATCCCCTATAATAATAATAATAATATTTAATCTTTTATTCTTCCTTTCGGCTTTGAATATTATATATTGTATTAGAAATATGTTATTGTTTATTTTCTGTGAACCCATTTCTGTTATAATTCTCTGTTAGTATTATTATTATTACTGGCCATTGATGTTTGATGACGTCTGTTTGATGCCACTTTTAGGGGCTGTGTAAATTGGGTTCAGCAGGAGGGACTGACTTCAGCATGAAACAGTTTGCTGAGGGATCTACCCTTAAGCTAGCAAAGCAGTGTCGCAAGTGAGTTGTTTTTTAATGATGGTAAACAATGACTTCCAATGATATTCAAGTTACTGTAAGCTATTGTAATGTGTGGAAGAATTAAATGTAGGTGTGGAAATGTTTCTTGTAAGGTGGCTGTGCAATGAGACCATAGAAGCGAGCACACGGCGCTGGGCTGTGGAAGGCCTGGCCTACCTGACATTCGATGCAGATGTTAAGGAAGAATTTGTAGAAGATAAGGCTGCTCTGCAGGCAATGTTCACCCTAGCAAAGGTACAAAACAAATACTGAATTTTGGATTCAATAGAAAAACTACCTAAACTTAAAAAAAAGGGCTATGATTATTTCAACATATATCATTAATGCATCTCTTCTGGGTCAGTATGACCGTATCATTTAAGAAAACTAGAATAAATAGACTTTGGGTGTTGTACACCTATTTAGATTAACGACTCTCCTCATCTTGAAGGTTTTAGGATGTAAGTACTACTGAATTTTAAAAGCTCACTGCTCCTTTTACCATGTTTGTATACTTTTAAATACATCTGACTATGCAGCTGTTATACTTGTTTAGAAAAGGTTTTTCTATGTTCATACAATTAAACATTAATTCTTCCCTATTTTTTATAGTCACAGGACAAGACTGTGCTCTTTGCTGTTGCATCCACTTTGGTTAATTGTACAAACAGCTATGATCGTGAGGAAGTGGATCCACAGATGCTAGAACTGGCAAAGTATGCCAAGCAGCATGTTCCTGAGGAGCACCCCAAGGTGTGTGTATTCTTATGTCCATGCAGTTAGTTCAAATGTAAACATTTACTGGCTTCTTGAAAGCTGAAAATACTGATGTGTTGTGAAATACTGTATATGAGACTCATGTGAATTCTCTTATTCTGATGTTTATTTGTTTGCCTGATAGGATAAGAAAGAGTTTGTTGAGGTACGTGTTGGCAAGTTGCTTGCAGCAGGTGTGGTGTCAGCTCTTACCTGCATGGTAAAAAATGAAAGTCCGGCACTCACTGATCCATCCAGAGAACTGATATCCAGGTAATTGTCTTCAAACTGAACCTGTGGTTCACAAAATAATTTGATTGAGCTGCAAGAACGTGTGTATGAATATAGAAGATTAACCTGGAAAATACTAGCGTTTTTAAGCATTGATATTAGTGCTACTTGCACTGTTCTGAGACTTGCGTATTTTTTAATTGTGGTCCTGTATCATCTGTGTAAAAGTTAGGACTCAAGTGACATAGATGTGACACACTTAATGATTAAACATGGAAGGATTTTGCTGTATTACAAATAGCACTGATAGCAAATGTTATTCTTAAATAATGTGTATTCAGAATTAACCTCTTTAATAGTGACAGTCATAACATAATCCACCATTTACTGCCACTATAGTCAGCAGGGAATTTCTGTCGTTCCATTTTGAAGCTTGCATTGTGACAATGTTCATGGCAAAGCTCACAGTACATTGTATTGTCTACTGATTTGTTTTTCCTCTAGAGTATTCTTGGCTTTAGTGGAAAAAACTGAAGACCGGGGAAATGTTGTTGCTCAAGGAGGAGGAAAGGTAAACTGGGTTAAGACGAGCTTTAAAATTGATACAGCTAATTAAACTTCTTATAAAATGTATTCGTTGTATATTGAACTATTTAGCTCCTTGTCCATCAGCTAAAAATGTGTATATATCTCTTAATAGTTTGTTTTATATTACATTTCATGGAGAGTTGAGGACTATCCTAAGTGCAAAATGCACGAGTAAGAGGTAAATGTGCATTAGTTTAAAACTATAGCTAATAAGTACTTACATGAATGTTATTTAAAAATGCATAGTTTGTAGTATACTTAAATTGGAGTTGGCAATTTTTACCTATAATTCAGCCCTACTGATAAAAGCACCACACATCACCCCTGAGCAATTGCAATTGCCTTCATACTGGCTTTAAGTCTGCGGGCTTGAAATTTGCAAGTCTTACAGATCGATTTCAATTAATCAAGCCCGCAGCTACCTGGCCGAAAGCCTAAACTGCAAACCATGCACCTGTAAGTAGCATTTCAGAGTGTGATCATGATCAATTAAGCAAGGCCGTAACTACCAATTTAGAAACAACCAATAGTAAATGACCATACTGTTTTAGCCCATGTGGATGGCCTGATATTAATTAACTCCTTGATTACTGAGATTGATATAACACGGAAATGACACATTAATAAAATATATTTTTGATATCAGATTTGCGAGCTTGAGACTGTTGTGCAATAAATTCTAATGTCTTTCATCACTTTCCCTGTCTTTTAAAGTGCAGTATTCGTTTTTTTATTTGTATTTTGCATTTACAGTGCTATGATCAGGTGTTTAACCCCCTTGTGAGTCCTATCTGGTACTCATAGGATTTTCTTCTATAATTGCCATTTACAGGTGTGAAAACATTTGAGGGCTTGAGTAATTGTAGCAATTGAATAAAGATTTGCGATTCTAACATTTACGTGCTTGAAAGATCAAACGCTTAGATGGGTCGGCGGTACAATTTTGACAACCGCAGGGATTTTCAGCCTGTAATCGCAAATGGTTTGCGGCTGGCTAAAATACGCCAATTAAATAGCAAATTAGTTTACAGGCTACAGTAACTAACAATTGCTCAATTGAATAGGGGCCATAGTCCCTTATCTCTTTGTTATGTGTGGCTTTTTTTTTGCCAATAACTGCTAATAACACCTGGTCGAATGCTTGTACTTTTCAAGTCCTAAAGCCAGGGAGTAACTTGGATGATTAGAATAATTACTGTGATCAGCATTTAAGTGAATAAAAACATGAATCTCACAGCTATTTGTATGTTGCAGGCTCTAATACCACTGGCTTTAGAAGGCACAGATGTTGGAAAGACGAAAGCAGCACAGGCATTGGCAAAGATAACTATCACCTCAAACCCAGAAATTGCATTCCCTGGCGAGAGGGTAGGTACCTCTTTGTATAAAACAGATCTGGGTCTGTTTGATTATGATGGTGGCTGTGGAGCAAGTGGATTTCACTTTCACTGCAATTTATTTGTAGCGTTAGCAGATTCTTGTTCAATATTATATGAAAATTCCACTATATTTATATTGAGCTTATGGGGAGAAAAAGTACAGGCTCTCCGGTCCTGAAAAGACCATGCATTACAAGCTCCCTCTATGTATATACTCTTATTATGGCAATAATAAACTTCAGCTTTTCTCCTTTTGGGGGTAATACAGCAGAAATGATAATGATCAAATCCTTTCGCTCTCTGCTGATTTATTAGCAATCCTACTCAATATACGTTTCTCATGTCCAATTATTTTTTCCTACCAGATCTATGAAGTGGTCCGTCCTTTGGTCAGTCTGCTTCACCTGGATCGAACAGGTCTGCAGAATTTTGAAGCTCTGATGGCTCTGACAAACCTAGCAGGGATCAGTGAGAGACTGAGGTATGCTCTTTGTAATCTTCAGGACCACTATGGTAAAACATTATTCTGTGGAATTTTAAGTAACTAAGCTTGATAATGAGCAACATATTTAAAAAACTTTTTTTTCTTATTGTTATTGCAGTTTTTTGTTTTCTTTAATTTGCATGGTTCAGTCTCTATTCTGTTGAATCTGCCCTTTTACTTTCTGTGGAATTTTGTCCTTTGTAAACTAATGAGCTTTTCTTACTATATTTATCTGTAAAATGTGCATCTTTAGTAAAACTAGTCTCTAGAGATAATTGAATATGAAGTTAGGTTACCAATGCTGTGTGTGTGATATTGGAAAGTTTTCATTTCTCGGAAGTTCAAGATTTCCATTCCAAGCCTTTATTACCTGCTTATGGCTTTTTTTCTATTTCTCAGAATGGCATAAATGTTTATTTTCTAAACACTTTTCATTGTATCCTTCCAGAGGTAAGATAATCAAAGAGAAGGCAGTCCCAATGATCGAGGGCTATATGTTTGAAGACCATGAAATGTTAAGACGGTCAGCAACAGAATGCATGTGCAATATGGCCTTGAGCAAAGAAGTGAGTATACAATGCAATATTATGTGGAAATGTCATTTTAATATCCCCAATAAAGAAGGAAGATTGTGTTGATATAAACATCCTAGGACCAATAGATTGCGGCTTTATGTTATAGAATGATGGGTTCTCCTAAATGTATAATAATATATAAATAATATAATCTATAATGCAGCGCCATTAAACCAAAGCACATTATGGCATGCTGTTGAGGATGTACTTGTTTAGGTTATAATAAAATAACTCTCATTGGAAGACATCCATAATACTATGTGGCTTCCTAATAATAAAAATACTCCCCGAAATAAGCTGTTTTACAGTATGTTCTTAATCTGGAATGAACTAAAGTTCAAATACCAAATAACAACCCCACATTCTCCTGTGAAACTAAATATACACAATCTAAATTTCCAGACAGGATTGCACATCTTTTCTATACAATATTGCCTCAGTATGGGTTCACATAACATTTTCTTAATAATGCAAAAATTATCCACTTTGCAGACTTTCAAGAGAGCTTGTGTACTCCAAATCAAATATACTTTCTATATGTACAACGATATCCTTTTAATCGTTCTTTTACATAACTGGTGATAAGTGCACCTCTTACGTTGTTTGAAAAAAGATTCCTCCATAACCCTAATTGTAAAGGTGGTATTAGCTCTTTTTCAAACCAAGGTTATGAACCTGATCAGACTTATTTGGACATTTGGTAATCAGGGGAATTTTGGTTAAAATAAGTTATCTGTGAAATATATAATCTGAAAATACTACTAACTCCCCAGATGTGCCTGTCGGGAATCTCCCCAAATCTCTAAGATCTTCTGGTAGGAGATTTTTATCAACCATTTTTGGAATCTTTATATTATGTATAGCAACAATGTGGAGAAAAACAACTTTCTCATGGTCACAAAATAGAATATGTACCATACTTGGAGAAACTATGTCTTAGAAACTTGTTTACCTCTCTATGGAAAAAGTGGGCTCCATAGAAACTAGGACTCATAACCAGACATCCTAGGTCAGGACTTTCTCTTCTTATATTCTTCTCTTTCTTCCTCTCTTTTTTTAGTCAGCTTGTTTTTTTTTTTTTCTATAGGCTGGTATGTTTTGTATTTGAAATTCAAAAATAACAAAATGAAAAACTGAATTGATACTTTGGACTTTAAACAATATTCAACTTTTATTAGTTACATTTATTACAGACACTGTCAATCATTTACATTAAGATGTAACAGTTGTTCATGTTTGTATATGTGTGATATAATATATACCATCATATGCCCTTTTCTCATTCTATAAAATAAATTATTATAAAAAATATATAAGCATTAACAAATGTGGATTTGCTCAGTATTTGTTATTCACTGAGCATCATTTGAACGTTTCTTTAGCATTTGCCCTATAATGAACTACGTCTTACTAAAGGATTCTTTAAACCACTGTAGCATGTTTTAAACATACTGCATGGACAGATGGTGTGCTACTAATGATTAAAACAACAGTATTATGTAAAGAAAAAAAATATGTACCTTGTTTTTTTTTTTTTTAATGGCTTGCTAGTTTCTCCCCTTTGCCAGCCCTCCCACCCATATCACAGATGTAGGCAGTTATGTAAATGAATTGTGTGCGTGAGCTGCTGGTACAATAACGTGCGCTAAATCGTCTCACGTCACAGACACACGTGCATGTCGGGAAGCACATTACTGCACCCTATGTGATCTACCCGCCTGCTAGTACATATTGTACCAGCAACTTGCACCCAATTAATTTACAAAGATACCTCCGTTCAGTGATGTGGGTCTGGAGGGAGGGTAACGCATGGACGCAGCACTGAATAATGGCAGAAACGTAGACACAAGCAAGAAATTAAAAATAAGGCAGAGAATGTTTTATTTTATTTTTATTTTAGATAATATTGTTTTAATAATTATTAGCATACTACCTGTCCATGCAGTATGCTTTAAAGAATGCTACAGTGGGTCTGTAAGGTTGTGATTTTTAAGCTGTAATATACCCCAATACCTGAAACAGTTTGAATTATGTAGTAGTATTTAATTCCTTAAATATTTACCAAAAAAACAGAAAATTAAGATAAGAGTAGTAGGGGAAATGAGGGGGGACTCTCTCCCAAGGAGCATACCATATAACATCTACTTTAAATTACAGTCTTCAGAACAATGGAAGGGTATATCTGTTCAGAACAATATATGTTTGACATGCTTTTTTCAGGTGCAGGATTTGTTTATGGCAGAGGGTTCAGACCGCCTAAAGCTGATGGTTTTGTACAGTGGGGAGGATGATGAGCAGTTGCGCCGTGCAGCATCTGGCACTCTTGCCATGTTAACCTCTCTACAGCCTGAGCTATGTAAAAGGATCCCACAAGTGGTAAGAAACAAAGCAATTATCACTTATTGCTATAGGTATCGGATGATGTAAATTTCATCCTATTGACTATTCACAAAATTAGCATGTCACTTTGTTAGCTTATGGATTCAAATGGATGGTAAAATCCAAAGCCATTTTACAAGCATTCACATATTGCTGTCACTTCATTTAACCAAATGCATGCCATGTTGTATAATTATGATCTTCTCTCCTTGCAGACTGGTCACTGGTTGGAGATTCTACAGGCCCTGCTGCTCAGTGATATCACAGAGCTACAACACCGTGGAATTATCATTGTACTGAATATGATGGCTGCAGACAGGGAGCTGGCTGAGAAGATGATGGAGAGTGAAATGCTAGAGATCTTATCTGTGCTTGCTAAGAATGAGGAGGAAGAGAAAAAACGGCCTGTGGCCAGAGCCGCCAAAGAATGTTTAGCTAAAGCTGTAGAGTATGGAGTAATCAAACCTAATGAGTCCGCTCAGTCGGACTGAAGAGCTACAGACAATCTGTTGTAATGTCACGTCTTAAACTGCTGCTACTACACAGGAACTATATCTGCACTATACAAATACCTAAAATACACTTTTAAATATTAGTGTTAAGATCGCACATTTTCTGTCCTCTAACACAATTAGATCATTGACTTAAGATACAGCTTGTCTATATGAAAGCTTCCTCCATGATCATCTGATATATGGGTCTTTTCATTACCTGTAGATGTCCATCTGTATTTGGATAGATAAACATGCATTCTTAGTGCAGCGGCTTAGTTAAGGATACAGTGCTGTATACATATGCAGAGCAACAAATAAACATATTGGTGCAGTATAAAACAATACTAAGAGTTTAGAGACACATTCCCAAAATGTTGATACCAAATATTGCAAATACTAAATTTTGAATCCTAGTTCAAGCTTACTTACATTATCACCTCATTTTTCCAATCCTTCTAAAATTCATGATGTCATTCACAGGGGAGAGAGTGGGTCATAAAACATTAGCAAAAATTACTACCCCCACCCCCTAAGAAAAAAAACGTTAATCTCTCAAATTATTTAACTAGTGCTAACCGCAGTGGTACACTATTAATCATGTGTGTTTGGAGCAGCAAGGTCCCTTGCCGGTGACTTGAAAATCCTATATGTTTTTATGTATCATCTATACAGTCCTAGACTAAAAAGGAAATTTATGTGAAATAGACAAGATCTGCTTGTCACCTTCTTAAAAGCAATCACATAGGTTCACAGTATGTTATACACAGGCTCAAGTGTCCTGTGCACTTGCACTCATTTCTTTTTAAACTCCTTTCCTTTTTGGGCAACAGATTTTTGCAAGGGACACTACAATTTCTGAAAGGACGGCTAACTTTGAGCCAGTTTCTTACATTGTAATTAGTTTGCTTTGTCATGCCTCAGTTTCTAATTCCATTCAAATGATGAATATTTGGCATTGTGTCCCTCTGTTCTGTTGCAGGTACCATTACAAAATTAGGGTGCTCATATTGTAAGAATATACATCTGCAATCAATAATTTTCTTGCTGAGTTACGGTGAACACACAATCTCTTCACTGAAATCACACTTTTGCATCTTGTTAAAATTCTGGAAATGTTGGTGGCCTGTGCAAGCACTGAAGCTTTCAGCAAAATTAGATGGTCATAGAAATGCCCTTAATCCTAAAATGCATATTCAATGAATTAAAAAAACAGTATTCAGTATATCTTATTTACTTTCAAACATTGGCTTTGGAGCCTTCATCCAAGCCACTAGTCTCCACCCCTATACAATTGTGGCTCAGTCTACAAAACCCTTTAAACCTCTACTTTTGTCTAGACATTGCTCTGCTTGACTCTCTTCCACCAAGTGGTGATACTAAGGAAAACCATTTTAACACAGTACCTATGCAGCCAATGAAGAGCACTGTCAAGATGAAAACAAGCAGCTTGGCTGAAGGCTGAGATGCTGTTGTTTGAAGGTAAATTTAATATTAAGGAGTTTTTTTTTTCTTTCTAGATCATTGAAATAAAAACCTTTAGATCTGAACATGTTATTACAGTGGACTTTAAACCAACCCTGGTAATTAAAAGAAAAATCCTCATTGTCTTCACGTTTTAAAATCAAAGGGCACTTACGGTACGCTACCAGGTTTTGCAAACATTTATAAAATATTAAGCAATTACTGAAAACAATGGTAAGTGTACTACCTTGGAGTAAAAAGAGTTTACAAATGGGACACAAATTCTAGTTTTTTGATTGGATGTGTTTTATAGAAAATAATGTTCATTCCAGTAGTCTTTATTCACATTCCTGCCATTTTCTTATTTTACTTATCCTTTTGTTATTCTAAATATCCATTCCATTTGAATGTTTGTCTTTTTTGCTTTGTATAAATAATTTTCGATCATTCCTTTGTGTTGCCACAACAGCACATTTGCCTTATGAACTTCTTGCAATGAACTGATGAGTTATTTATATTACTGTATCACTCCTTGTTTTCCTTTTTTTATTCTGTATGATTAATTGTAATATGTATCAATATTGTATAAAATGGCAATAAATCACTGTTTTATCACTCATCCTTTGTACTGAAAAGTTGTAAGATATTTAAACTTTTGGAGAACCGCATATTGTCTGCTGATGAAAGCCTTACCCTGAAACCTATAGTTACATAGGCCCTCATTCAATTGCGATTTGGCCAATTGAATAGCGCTCTAAATAAGCACATAACATATTTTTTAAAATAAGTTTTTAGTTAGTGAAAACCTTGCTTTTGGATAGATGTTTACTAACTAAAAACTTCTTAAAAAAATATGTTATGTGCTTATTAAGATCCCTATTCAATTGGCCAAATTGCAATTGAATGAGGGCCATAGTAATTAAGGTTGAAAAAAGACTTTCAGTCCATCAAGTTCAACCATTTTAAAATCTCCTCTGATCTGCAATATGCGGATTAGTTATTAATTACCGTAGTTAGTTAATTATTAATCAACTATTTAATTTATTTATTTTTTTCTAAATTATTAATTAATCCAGAGGAAGGCAAACAGAAAAAAAAACAAGTGAAACTTAGTCAGTCTCAAAGGGAAAAAAAAAATAATTCCTTCCTGACCCCAGATACTGGCAATTTAGATTTCTCCCAGGATCAATACTCTCTAATTACCCAAGATAACCCTGAATTCACTTTTTACTGTGAAGAACCTTTTTCTTTCTTTAAGGTATAACCTTTTTACTTCTCACCTCAAGGTGTGTCCTCTTGTCAGTTGAAAACCTCTTGGCACAAAAAGCTCCCTTGACAAATCGTTATACTGACCCTGGATGTATTTATATAAGGTAATCATATCTCCTCGTAGACGCCTTTTTTCTAGAGAAAATGCGTTTAATTTAGTTAGTATTTCTTCATACCTTAGCCCCTCCATTCCCCTTACTAGTTTTGTTGCCCTCCTCTGTACCTTTTTCAGCTCTAAAATGTCCTTTTAATCAAGTGGTGCCCAAAATTGTATTCCGTATTCCAAATGAGGGCGTACTAGAGATTTCTTTAGTGGAAGAATTATATTTGCTTCTATACCCTTCTTAATACATGCTAATATTTTATTTTCCTTTGCAGCTGCTGCTTGGCTTTGAGCACTGTTACCTAGGTGGTTGTCAACAAGCACTCCCAAATGCCTTTCAATATGTGATACCCCTAGATTTGCTCCATTAAGATTATAAATTGCATGGCTATTTTTCCTTCCCAGATGCATAACTTTAAATTTATTCGTATTAAATTTCATCTGCCATTTACGTAGCGCAATACAGGGGATAAAAAACAAGGAAAAATACAGCATTAACAACCTTCCAAAAATGGAGGACCCTGTTTTGAGCTTAGAATCTTTGCAGAAAGTGTTTTTTCCCAAAGCATCGTAGAAGACTGAAAACTCGCCACTTACAATCTAAAGGGATAAAGTACATCATTATCTGATTTAATTACCTTGCACAACTTCGTGTCATCAGCGAAAATCGAGACTCCACATTCCAATCCTACCTCTAAGTCATTAATAAATATGTTAAAAAGGAGAGGACCTAATACTAAACCCTGAGGAACTCCACTTTCCACATTAGTCCAGTCGGAGTATGTTCCATTTACAACAACCCTTTGCTTCCTGTCTTTTAGCCAGCACTTAATCCATTAACAAATATTTACTGCAATTCCTGTATCTCTTAATTTGCACAACAATCTCCCATGTGGCACTGTATCAAAAGCCTTTGCAAAATCCAAAAAGACTACATCCACTGAGTTGCCTTGATCCAGGTTCCTACTAACCTCCTCATAGAAACTAATTAGATTTGTTTGACATGACCTATCCCTCATAAATCCATGTTGACTCCTACTTATAATCCTGTTCAAATAGATATATTCTTGTATATTATCCCTAATTAACCCTTCTAAAAACTTCCCCACTGCAGAAGTGAGGCTCATTGGTCTATAATTCCCCGGATTTACTCTTGCTCCCTTTTTAAATATAGGTATCACATCTGCTTTTCTCCAGTCATCCGGAAAGACCCTGTGTTGAGTGAATCTTGAGAAATTAAATATAATGGCTATTACAGAACCCAGTTCCCTCAGTACCCGTGGATGTATTGCATCAGGACCCGGGGCTTTATTAACATTTATTTTGTCATAACTCTTTTGGATTACTTCCTGCATTAACCAATTATTTGGCAAAGGTAGTGTAGCCCCATTATGTTGCAGTGTCCCAACCACTGGTACCTCCCTTGTGTATACCAAAGAAAATATTCTATATAGCTCATCTGCCTTTTCCTGGTCACTAATTTTTAGAATGCCTGTGTCACATTGTAATGTTCCTATAGCTTCCTTCCTCGCCTTCTTCCCATAATATATTGAAAAAATATTTTATGGTTAGTCTTACTCTTTTTTGCAATACATTTTTCATTTTCTATTTTAGCCAGTCTAATTGCCCTTTTGAAAGCCTTGTTGATTTCCATGTACTCGTGTAAAGCAGTCTCTGTTTGTATAATTGAAATGCCTGTTTTTTATGCTGTATCTTGATCTTTAAATCATTGTTATGCCACATTGGATGTGATTTACTCCTTTTACTTTTATTCCCACTTTGTATATGGTGATAAGTATGTATATTTAGTAAGTATTTACCATTTATATTCAGTATTTGTACCCGTCAGTTCTCTGTCTATACTTTGTATTGCTGCCCTTAGACAGTTCAAATCTGCCCTTTTAAAATTAGGAGTTTTTGTTGGCCCCTTAAAATTTTGTTTTTTTAATTCCATCTCAAATGAGACTGTGTTAGGGCAACCGTTGGGAAACCGTGATCACATTTCAACATTTGAGACCATATCAATATTATTTGTGATGACTAAATCTAAGTGTTCATTTCTAGTAGGCTCTTGTATAACCTGGGCCAGGTAAGGATCTCTGAGTGTACTCAAGAACCTGCTCCCCTTAGCTGAACTACTGGTCTCATGTATCCAGTTTATTTCAGAGTAATTAAAATCTTCCATTATTAGAACTTGCCCATGCTGAGCTGCATTTCCAATCTGTAACAATAATTGTATTTCCTCATATTCTTTTGGAATTTGCTGCTCCGCTATTTAACTCTACCCACAAACATTCAACTTTATCACTAGTTCCGCCATAAATATCTTCTCTGACTATAGGCATAAATTCAGGCTTAACATATAGACAAATCCCTCCTCTGTTACCATTGCCCCTATCTTTCCTAAATAGGTTATAACCTTCTAAATTAACAGTCCAGTCATGATATTCATCCCACCACATTTCGGTAATGCCTATTAAATCACATTTTTCATTATTTGCTAATAATTATAACTCTCCCATTTTTCCTGGCAAGCTTCTGATATTAGCAAACATACACCTTATGTTATGAGTCTGTAGTTCTGAAGTGCCTGCCACTATACTTGAGTTACTTAGTAATACCTCCCTATTGACTACACTACCCCTCCCCCCCATCTCCTCCCCTATGAGTTGTTAATTCATCCCTTATACCCTCTACACTTTGTACCCCGTTACTTATATCTAGTGCCTCCCCCCATCTACTGGTTTAAAAACTTCTCCAGCCTTTCTACCATCCTATTCCCTAGCAAAAAAGCTCCCTCATCATTAAGGTGCAATCCATCCCTGTTGTAGAGATTGTACCGAAGTGAGAAGTCAGCCCAGTGCTCTAAAAACCCAAACCCCTCCTTAGTGCACCACATCTTTAGCCACGCATTAACCTACCTAAGCTCCTTCTGCCTCCCTGGACTAGCATGTGGCACTGGTAGTAGCTCAGAAAATACTACATTGGAGGTCGTTGCCTTCAGTTTATTACCTAGTTCTCTAAAATCATTCTTTAGGACACTCCATCTTCCACTAACTTTGTCATTGGTACCAATATGTACCAAGACCGCCGGTTTATTTCCAGCCCCTCCCAATAATTTGTCTACCTGATCCACAACATGATGAACCCGAGCACCCTGTCTACCTTCCTAATAATAGAGTCCCCTACCACCAAAACCATGTCTGTCCCTGCCCCCCCCCCCCCCCCCCCCCCCTCTCCTCCAGTAGAAATGTTTTCCTGGCTGTTAGAGGGAACAGCTCTATCTGGCATTGCCATTCCTGAATGGACATCCCCAACAGTTTCACTTAATCTGGCAAATCTGTTGGTGTTTGCCAACTCAGAACTGGCCTGCTTCCTCCTGTATCCCCTGATTCCCCTTGTAACTGTAACCCAGCTACCTCCCTGGACATCCTCGCTAGCCCCAGCTCCACCCTCCATGCTAGGCCCAGCTAAACTGTGCTCAGTGAGCACCAACTCCCTTTCCAGTGGAGCAATATCACGAAGTGCTGCAATTCTCCTCTCCAGTTCTCCAATTTGGGCTTCCAGAGAGGCAACATGCTCACACCTGCCACAGAGGTATGGACCAGGGAACAGCTGTTCCAGTATTTCATACATATGACAGGATATGCACTGAGTGATGTTGCCACTGGACTGACTCATAATTATTATTGTCTACAAAAATTCAGTGGGAAAAATAAAGAATATAAAATATATATATATTTGTATAAAGTTTTGTAAAAAAAAAAAAAAAAAATGTTTATATATATATATATATATACCGTATTTTTCGCCCTATAAGACGCACCGGCAGATAAGACGCACCTAGTTTTTAGAGGAGGAAAACAAGAAAGAAAAAAATCTGAATCAAACACAAATACACTCAAACACAAATACACTTTACACACAGATACACACCTACATTACACACAAATATATATATATATAGATACACATACACATACATACATATACATACACACATAAATATACATACACATACATACATATATACACACACATACACACACATACACACACATACATACACACACACACATACATACATACACATACATATCCATATACTGCAGCATTTGGGAGCCATTGACCCTCCCTGACCCTCCTGATCCTCCCTGACCCTCCTGATCCTCCCTGACCGTCCTGATCCTCACCTTTATAGATACACATACATACATATACATACACACATAAATATACATACACACATACATATACATACACATACATACATATATACACACACATACACACACATACACATACACACACATACATACGTACATACACACACACATACACACACACACACATACATACATACATACATACACACACACACACACACATACACATACATATCCATATACTGCAGCATTTGGGAGCCCTTGACCCTCCCTGACCCTCCTGATCCTCCCTGACCCCCCTGATCCCCCTGATCCTC
The DNA here is from genome assembly GCA_027410445.1 of Discoglossus pictus. Lineage (NCBI taxonomy): Eukaryota > Metazoa > Chordata > Amphibia > Anura > Alytidae > Discoglossus > Discoglossus pictus. The sequence goes on along the minus strand of CM050167.1, from coordinate 190,009,984 downwards.
ACCTTCCTTCTGATCTCTGCCATCTTGATCTCACCCCAGCGCTTCCTACCAGCACTCCACGTGTACTGCAGCGTTGCGTGTGTGACGTCACTAGGACGCACCGGCCGACGCGATGCTGGTAGGAAGCGCTGGGGTGAAATCAAGAGGACAAAGGCAGTTTCAAAAGGCATATTCGCCGTATAAGACGCACCAACTTTCCTCCCCCAGTTTTGGGGAAGAAAAAGTGCGTCTTATACGGCGAAAAATACGGTATATATAAAATCTATACCTTGTTTTTAATGTTTCCCCTTGCACTATAAATATGCCCCCCTTTCTTTAAACTCCCTCCTTTTATTTAAACTCCTATACTTTTACTAGAATTGCTCTTGATACTAGAAATGTTCGCAAGCTCACAAGTTCACCCCTTCTCCTGTTTATATTAACTTCACACAGGAAATAACACACTTTACTTGTCGGAGCAAATCAGATGCAGCCACATACTAGGCCCAAACTTACTGTATATGCAAGTATAACCCAGGCAAAACAAAACACTCACCTGCACCAAATCACTGCACACAGGGAATAACGCACTTTACTTGTCTGAGTAAATCGGATGCATATTTATGTTTTTAAATTATTTACCCTTTTTTTTGTTTGTTTTAAGGTTACCATGTAACCAGTAATAAAAAAATAAAAAAATATGAGTGTAGTACACAAAAAAGGTGTACTTGCCGAGTAGACAGAGTAGCTGACACAACCATTATTGTATCTGTGGAACCATAAAACATTCTGTTATATTGTACTGATGAATGATGAAGTGCACTCTCATTATGGTGGGCATCATTCTCCTATATTGTACTGATGAATGATGAAGTGCGCTCTCATTATGGTGGGCATCATTCTCCTATATTGTACTGGTGAATGCTGAAGCGCGCTCTCATTATGGTGGGCATCATTCTCCTATATTGTACTGATGAAAGATGAAGTGCGCTCTCATTATGGTGGGCATTATTCTCATATATTGTACTGATGAATGATGAAACGCGCTCTCATTATGGTGGTCATCATTCTCCTATATTGTACTGGTGAAAGATGAAGCACGCTCTCATTATGGTGGGCATCATTCTCCTATATTGTACTAATGAATGATGAAGTGCACTCTCATTATGGTGGGCGTCATTCTCCTATATTGTACTGGTGAATGATGAAGCGCGCTCTCATTATGGTGGGCATCATTCTCCTATATTGTACTGGTGAATGATGAAGTGCACTCTCATTATGGTGGGCATCATTCTCCTATATTGTACTGATGCATGATGAAGTGCGCTCTCATTATGGTGGGCATCATTCTCCTATATTGTACTGGTGAATGATGAAATGCGCTCTCATTATGGTGTGAATCATTCTCCTATATTGTACTGGTGAATAACGAAGTGCGCTCTCATTATGGTGGGCATCATTCTCCTATATTGTACTGGTGAATGATGAAGTGCGCTCTCATTATGGTGGGCATCATTCTCCTATATTGTACTGATGAATGATGAAGTGCGCTGTCATTATGGTGTGAATCATTCTCCTATATTGTACTGGTGAATAACGAAGTGCGCTCTCATTATGGTGGGCATCATTCTCCTATATTGTACTGGTGAATGATGAAGAGCGCTCTCATTATAGTGGGCATCATTCTCCTATATTGTACTGGTGAATGATGAAGTGCGCTCTCATTATGGTGGGCATCATTCTCCTATATTGTACTGGTGAATGATGAAGTGCGCTCTCATTATGGTGGGCCAGATTTGGGGGACTACACTCACCAATTCTCTTTCTCTCTATGGGTCGCAACTGTTTGTTCAGATCTCGACATCAGCAGACACTTCAGATGACAGCATCATTTCCGGAGAGACAGGCACCATCAGACCACTTTTCTTAGGATCTAAGAATCACACACCATGTACCTTTGATTACTACAAGCAAACTCCGACACCACCTTTATTTAGTGCGTCCAAAATCAGACTGGCACTTCTTTATTATTACAGAGATATCTAAAAACACATAAAGATATCACTCCCCCCATTTGCCTAACCCCATCTCTTGTGGGTAATAGCCTGTTACACTCTCAACACCTGGGAGATGTCTATTCCATGATACATCCCCCAGTTGCCAGATCTAAACTTACAGGGTTATAAAACTAAACTTCCCCCTCCCAAAGCCATATAAATTCTTTAGAATTCCTTAACCCTTTATATATTCCAGATATGACTGCCTACTATCCTACTTCTAACACAGATACAATATTTTAATGTTAATCAATGACAGTACTATATGCCCTTATTACATCCATGATTACATCCATTACATCCATGATATAACTACATGTATGAATTACATCCGTGATTTAACTGTTAAGCAAGTTGTTAGTACCTTCTAACCACACATATAATAACTGATGAACCCCAAACAGTCCAGTGGGCCATTCTGTTTATAACAGCTAGTTTCCCCCCATCTTTAGCTGCATCTAAAATATTCCTTGGGCCTATTAGTTCACCCAGTCAAACAGGTCCTAGGGTGGTAGCCCCCTCCCAAAAGCCAGGGCCAGTGCCCTCCTCTTCCCAATGTCTGAGGGTAAACATTTTCCCTGCGAGTCCCATAAACTAATATCTCCAGGGAGGAACATACCAGTCTGGTCCTGAACCCAGCATCCATGATGGTGGTCTGGACTGTAGGCTCCACTTTCCCCTGCACTGCAGTCTGGGCACATTACCCCTGCTCACCTGGAGCAATGGTCTGGGCATGGGACTCCATTTCTCCATCTCCTTGGACCACAGTCGGTGCGCTGTATTTCATCTTGCCTGGAACCACAGTCAGGGCACTGGGCTCCAATCCTCCTTGCTTTGGGACACAATAAGGAATGCGGTCCCTCTTTAACTGATTTGCTGGGTCTCTGTTTGGCAGGATCTCAGGGATCATAACCTCCCCTGCCCTCTGGTCTGTGGCTAGCTCTCTGACAGTTTTTATCAGTTGGACCTCCCTCAAAAGTCCACAGTCCATTACAGCCTTTCCCAAGGAACAGACCCAGACGTTGTAATGGGTCTATTTTTTTCTTACAGCAGAAAATTCAGCATCTACCCATTAGAATTTGAGCAATGCAGACCAGTGCTCTGCTCCAGTGGTGCTCAGTGATGTGATCAAAACAAAAAATAACCCTTAACAAATTATCTGTGCAGGCCTGGAATGCTGGACTTACCTGGTAAGTTCAGAGTAACCTGTGAGTCCTGGGGAAAGCTGTCCTATAATCAGTGTTCACCATAGAGAAACATAACAGACTCTGCTATCTGTTATCACTCATCCAATAACCAGTGGGTAGAATAGATGTGTATGTAACGAGAGACTTAAAACATTAGATTTGTTTAGCTGTTATTAGTGTAATTATCATTTTAACACTAGAGCCTGGCAATGCTATTTGCCATAGAATGCGAGGCTCTCCCCCCTCTAACTTGTGGGCCTTGCAATGAGAACCTTTGTCGCTCATTGAAAGCCTCTCCCACCCTCTACTTTACAGTCCTCGCGATTATCGCCTTCAGCTTCTCCCAAACCCGCAACTTTCGGGCCTCGCAATGAGCGCCTTCGGCCTCTCCCCACTCTCTCACCCCCGTGTCTCTTTGCCCCTTAACCTTCCACTGGGATTATTTTTCCCTTATCTCCCTCCCCTTTGTTTCTTTTTCCTCCCCTATGTCTCTTTCCACCCTCTCCCCCCACTCCCTCCCGTTTCTTTCTCCCCCCTCTCCCTCCTCTGTGCTCCTGTTTGCATTTACGGCTTGAAAAAAAATTACGGCTTTACGGCTGCCATTTTTTTTTTTGCTTAGCCGTTTTCAGACCTCCCAAAAAAGCCAATTAAATAGCAAATTAGCTTGCAACCCCACTTACAAACTCCCTGCCTCTCCCTCTGTGCTGTGTGTGAGGTTGTAAGTTGCCGGTCTCCCAACAGCTTCCGAGTTACAGGCTTGAAAAAAATAGCGGCCATTAAAGCCATAATTTTTTTGAAGACTGTAACTCATAAGCCGTTTTGAGCCTGTGCCCCCTCTACGTTAAGGGCCATGCGATGAGCGCCTTTGGCACTCATCGCGAGACCAGTAATAAGCACCTTCGTCGCCCATTGCAGTCCCGGCAAGCCAGTCACATACGGGCCTTCGGCGCTCATTGCAGCCCTCGTCAAAGCCCTAAGCCCGCAATGAGCACCTTTGGCGCTCATTTCACAAAATCAAGCCTGTAAAAGTTAACATTGCTTGACTACAACTCGCAATTACAACTTTTATATGTGATACAATCTTGTGCTCTTTCACACCATGAAGAGCAATTACACTGAGTTAAATGGATTTTTAACTTAGTTGCTTGATGGTGTACTTGACAAGTAAATACAAAATAAATATGAATTCATTAATATTAGTACAGCAAATATATATACATATTCATATTATAAAATGAATTATTTAAAAGGACATAGAACATGTGACGAAGTGCCCTTCGCCACTTTGTCTTGGAGAGGACTTATTGCCAGCCTCCTGCCCTGCGACTATGGCCCTGGGACATATTGCCCTTTAAAAACAGTATTCGGCCATACCAAAGTGTATGTCACTCATTCTGGCCCTGTAAATACAGGGGGGTCATTCGGTACTTGCCCTGTGTGAGCGGTGATACCCCAGATAGCTATGCCATGGAGCCATTCATATAATGAAAGACTATGAGAAAGACTTTGGTTCCATGGCCATGGAACTGTATGTATGTGGTCTGAGCGCCATTCAGTAATAATGTGTGCTCAGACCTAAGCTATCTGCAGATATGTTCTGGGTTATAATATGTTGTGGTTATATCTGTAAAAATATTGTATTGTGTGGTATGCAGTCAAATATCTTTGGTCTCATACACTTGGTCAGGAGTTGCCCATCTGCCTCTTAATAGTATCTGCTAAAACACACAAGAGATAGCAGAACAAAAGGGTTTTAGCAGACAAGATGGCACCATGAACAATGGGGGTAAGGACTCTTGAATAATGAGATGGCCTGGGGTTTCCCCATACTCCCAGCAGGGGAGTAAGTGAGTCTAGGGATGTTACTTGCTCCACCACCAGAGGTAGAATAAACAGTTAGCCACGCCTAGTGGGTGGCTCCTGGGCGAGGGGACTCCTGGCTCCCACGCCTTTACCCTGTCTGATTGGCCAGAGGTAATTAGGGGTTGACCAAAGGTAGTCACTGCCCCTACTGTGTATGTGAAGTGTTTAAAAATGTGTGTTGTTTCAATAAAGGTAGTTCTACTTGACCCTCCAAAATGTAGCCTCGTCTCGTTCTTGGAGGGAATTGCTATATCACACTGGGGATTGCTATGTGCTGCATACTCCCTTGAGCTTTAACTACTGAACTCTTGTTCCTGATCTACTCCCCTTGGAGGAGAGGTCTTCCCCACACGGTCCTGGATGCTGGAGATTCATACAGGGTGAAAGGAAGACGGCGCGGCTCCAGTTAAGCTACGGCGGTTGTGGAGTCTGTGGTGGTTGTGGTGTCTGGTGCGGTGCTTGTAGTCCTCGGCGCAAGCTAGGAAGCGTCCATCTAACGGAGGTACCCAGTCAGGGTGCCAGGTGAACCGTTACAGAACACAATTCTTTTTTTCATGTATCTAAAAAAAAGCATGCTTTAAACACTACCAAAGTTGTGTTTTGCATGAAAAAAATGTCTTTAATTAAACTAACAGGATGTGCAAAGAGAATTCATTTGCATTAATTGAGAAAAAGACAATGCGAAGTGCTGCATTATTAAATACAACAAATAAAAATGCTTTTGGTGTCCTTTTAATATTGTAAATAATCAATTTTAAATTTAATTAAAGTCATACATTTTACAGCCTATAACACAGTTTGGTAAACATAAACAAGTTATATAAAAAGAAAGTCTTCTAAAGTTAATAATTCCTGAGATAATCTGCATAGATCTGCTGTACATTTATGCAAATAATCAGCTCCTGAATACTTTGTGTGTATTACAGTATTCTTCTATCTCTGTGTTGTCAAAACAATGCCCCCTAAGGTCATCATGCAGTTAGATCCTCTCCACCACCCTTATCAAGCACTCTGAGGTACAAATTGGCATAAAGGAACCATGCAATCAATGCTGAATATCTCTGGAATGAGATACATCTTTTGCACAATTTAAATTAGTTCAGACAGAGAAGGCCGCACACATTTTTTGGGGCTCTATGCCCCTCCATACCATACATTCTCAGATGATTATATATATATATATATATATATATATACATACACGCACACATACATACATGCATATATAAATTATATAAATACTATACTAGCGACTTGCAATAAAAAGTGAAGCCTGGCAATGCAGTTTGCCACACAATGGGAGCCACTCCCCCCCTACTTTGGCGCTCATTGCGAGTCTCTCCCATTGTCTACTTCTTACCTTGTGTCTCATTTCCCCCCTCCTCTCCCTCCCTTGTGTCTCCTTTCCCGCCTGTGTTTTTACCCCCTCTCCCTCCCCTGTCTCTATCCCCCTCCCGTGTCTCTAACCCCCTCCCTTGTGTTTGTGTACCTCCTTTGTCTCTTCCCCCCTTCTCCCTCCCATTTGTCTATTTCCCCCTCCCCTGCGTCTCTTTCTCCCCTCTCCTTCCCCTGTGTCTGTTCCCCCCTCCCATGCGTCTCTCCCCCCATTTCCCTCCCCTGTGTATCTTCCCCCTCCTCTCTCTCCCCTAGTGTCTCTGCCCCCTAATCTCACTCCACTGTCTCTTTCCCCTCCTCTCCCTCCCCTGTGTCTCTTCCCCCTCCTCTCACTCCCCTGTCTCTTCCCCCTCCTCTCCCTCCCGTGTCTCTCGCCCTTCCTCTCACTCCCCTGTGTCTCTTTCCCCCTAATCTCACTCCACTGTCTCTTCCCCCTCGTCTCCCTCCCCTGTGTCTCTTCCCCCTCCTCTCACTCCCCTGTCTCTTCCCCCTCCTCTCCCTTCTGTGTCTCTCGCCCTTCCTCTCACTCCACTGTGTCTCTTCCCCTCCTGTGTCTCTTCCCCACCTCTCCATCCCGTGTCTCTTTCCACCTCCCATGTGTCTCTTTCCCCCCTCTCCCCGTGTCTCTTTCCCCCCTCTCCCCGTGTCTCTTTCCCCCCCCTCTCCCCCTGTGTCTCTTTCCCCCCTCTCCCTCCCATGTGTCTCTTTCCCCCTCCCCTGTGTCTCTTTCCCCTCCCCTGTGTCTCTCCCCCCCTCCCTCTGTGTCTCTTCCACCCCTTTCCCTCTGTGACTCTTCCCCCTCCCCTCTGTGTCTCTTCCCCCTTCCCTTACGCGGCGTGCATGCGCAATGCGCGGCTAAGGCTGCGCTTTGCGCATGCTACAAGGCTGCGCTTTGCGCATGCGCGGATAACTTTGACAATTATAATGCGCTCATTGTCAAGAGAGCATGGCTCTCCCTGCCCCACTGATAACCTCCCTCCAACTCCTCTGCCCATCCCCCCATCCATTACTCTGCACCCCACCCCAAGCAGAGCCAGGCCTAGGAGGATAACCTCCCTCCAACCCCTCTGCCCACCCAGAGCATCCACCACCATTAGCATCGCAAAGCATTTACCTGGATGCAACCCTGCCAGCAGCACCACACTCACTGTCTTCTCCTCTGCGGCTCCCGTCCTCCAGCCAGAACTACTTTCTGGATCAAGACACAGGGGAGCGAGGGGGAGAAGGAGATACAGGGGAGAGAGGGGGGGGGGAAAGAAACAGGGGAGGGAGAGGGGGAAGAGACACAGGAGGGGGAGGGGAAACCAAATTCATCAAGCTATATCATGCCGCTAGCAGAGAGAGACAGTACAAACACACAGGAGAGGGAGAGGGTGAAAAGAGACACAAGGATGAGAGAGGGGGGGGGGAACACATAGGGGAGGGAAGTAAGGGGGGAAAACAAATTAATAACCAGGGAGAGAGGAGGGAAGTAGAGAGGGGGAAACATACACATGGAGAGGAGAGAAAAAGTCACAGGGGTCAGAGGGGGGGAGAGGCTTGCAATGAGCACCAGAGGTGTTCATTGCGAGGCATGAAAGTGCCGGGTTGGCCAAGGGGAAAGGCGCTCATCGCAAGGCCCGCAAGTTACAGGGGGGACAGCCAAGCATTGTCTGGCAAACAGCTTTCAGATTTTATTGCCATCATTTTTGACGGGCAAGTCGCTAGTACATATAGAGTGCCTTGCAAAAAGTATTCTCCCCATTTACTTTTTACCTGTTTTGTTACATTACAGCCTTAAATTCAATGTTTTGTAAAAACTGAATTTTATGTGATGGATCAGAACACAATAGTCTAAGTTAAAGAAGTGAAATGAGAAAAATATATACATGAAACTATTTTTTAGAAATAGAAAACAGAAAATTGGCATGTGCGTATGTATTCACCCCCTTTGTTATGATGCCCATAAAAAGCTCTGGTGCAACCAATTACCTTCAGAAGTCACATAATTAGTGAAATGATGGCCACCTGTGTGCAATCTAAGTATCACATGATCTACATATAAACACCTGTTTTGAAAGGCCCCCAACGGCTGCAACACCTAAGCAAGAAGCACCACTAAGCAAACACTGCCATGAATACCAAGGAACTCTCCAAACAAGTAAGGGACAATGTTGTTGAGTACAAGTCAGGGTTAGGTTATAAACAAATATCCAAATCTTTGATGATCCCCAGGAGCCCCATCAAATCTATCATAACCAAATAGAAAGAAAATGGCACAACTGCAAACCTAGAGACGGCTGCCCACCAAAACTCACGGACCGGACAAGGAGGGCATTAATCAGAGAGGCAGCACAGAGACCTAAGGTAACCCTGGAGGAGCTGCAGAGTTCCACAGCAGAGACTGGAGTATCTGTACATAAGACAACAATAAGACGTACACTCCATAGAGATGGGCTTTATGGCAGAGTGGCCAGAAGAAAGCCATTACTTTCAGCAAAAAACTAAATGTCACTTTTTGAGTTTGCGAAAAGGAATGTGAGAGACTCCCAAAATGTATGGAGGAAGGTGCTCTGGTCTGATGAGACTAAAATTGAACTTTTCGGCCATCAAAGAAAACACCATCCCCACAGTGAAACATGGTGGTGGCAGCATCATGCTGTGGGAATGTTTTTCAGCATCCGGGACTTGGAAACTGGTCAGAGTTGATGGAAAGATGGATGGTGCTAAATGCAGGGATATTCTTGAGCAAAACCTGTACCACTCTGTGATTTGAGGCTAGGACGGAGGTTCACCTTCCAGAAGGACAATGACCCCAAACACACTGCTAAAGCAACACTTGAGTGGTTTAAGGGAAAACATGTAAATGTGTTGGAATGGCCTAGTCAAAGCCCAGACCTAAATCCAATAGAAAATCTGTGGTCACATGCGCAAACCTTCCAACTTGAAGGAGCTGGAGCAGTTTTGCAAGGAGGAATGGGCAAAAATCCAAATCGACTTGGGGCTGTGATTGCCGCAAAAGGTGGCTCTACAAAGTATTGACTTTAGGGGGGTAAATAGTTATGCACATTGACTTTTTCTGTTATTTTGTCCTATTTGTTGTTTGCTTCACAATAAAAACATCTTCAAAGTTGTGGGCATGTTCTGTAAATTAAATTATGCAAATCCTCAAACAATCCATGTTAATTCCAGGTTGTGAGGCAACAAAACACGACAAATGCCAAGGGGGTTAATACTTGTGCATACACATTGCCCCACATTTGCCTGGCGTGCGCTGACTGCCGTTGGTTTTATTTTCAAAGTCCTGCGTGCCTGCCGTTCTTCGGTCTTTGTCGTCGTGCATTTTCTAATTTCGGCGTGCCTGGCCTTGCTGAGTCTCGTTTTCATCCTGTTTCAGAATTTTTACGTTTTTTCGGACACCATTTTTTCCCCCACTTCGACGATTTTCGATCGTTAAAAAAGACAAAATATGCTTCAAATTAACTTGCAACCTCCCTCACTGGCTCCCTGGCTCTCCCCCTGTGCTGTGTGTGAGCATGTAAGTGAATTTGAGTCATATTTGCGTGTTTTTGTTGGCTTTTCCAGTTCGCTGGTTCGGCCGTTTTTTGTATTTTTGGGAGCCCCGCAGTCCATCTACGTGCTTCGGGTCCTAAGTCATACGGGCCGTCGCGATGAGGCCACATTGCAGCTAAGTCCCGCGTGTCTTGGGATGAGCGACAGCGAAGTCCTGTGTGTCCACCCCTGCAATGAGCGCCTTCACCTCATTGCAGACTAAGTTCCTTGTGCCTCAACTGCTCACTTCGCTTAGCGATGCTCGCAAAGCGTGACGACAACTCGCAGTACGACAACTATACAGGTGATATTCACACATACACAGACATACAGGGTCTCTACTAGATGTCTGGAGAAAAGCAGATGTGATACCTATATTTAAAAAGGGAGCAAGAGCAAATCTGGGAACTTATAAACCAGTGAGCCTTACATCTGTAGTGGGGAAGTTTTTAGAAGGGTTAATAAGGGATAATAAACAAGAATATGTCTATTTGAACAGGATTATAAATACAGGATTATAAGTAGGAGTCAACATGGATTTATGAGGGATAGGTCATGTCAAACAAATCTAATTAGTTTCTATGAGGAGGTTAGTAGGAAACTGTATCAAGGCAACTCAGTGGATGTAGTCTATTTCAATTTTGCAAAGGCTTTTGATACAGTGCCACATGGGAGACTATTGTGCAAACTAAGGGATACAGGAATTTCAGTAAATATCTGCTCATGTATTGAGAGCTGGCTAAAAGACAGGAAGCAAAGGGTTGTTGTAAATGGAACATACTCCGACTGGACTAATGTGGAAAGTGGAGTTCCTCAGGGAAAGTAGTGTCTCCATTTTCGCTGATGACACAAAGTTGTGCAATGTAATTAAAAAGTGATGTCGCAAACCTAAAATTTTCGGTTCGCAAACCGCGAACGCGAACCTCCGCAAATGTTCGCGAACCGGCGTACATCGGTGAACCGCCATAGACTTCAATGGGCAGGCGAATTTTAAAACCCACAGGGACTCTTTCTGGCCACAATAGTGATGGGAAAGTTGTTTCAAGGGGTCTAACAACTGGACTGTGGCATGCCGGAGGGGGATCCATGGCAAAACTCCCACGGAAAATTACATAGTTGATACAGAGTCTGGTTTTAAGCCATAAAGGGCATAAATTACCTAACATTCCTAAATTGTTTGGAATAACGTGCTTTAAAACATCAGGTATGATGTTGTATCGATCAGGTAGTGTAAGGGTTACACCTTACATGACTGGGGGTCTGTAGGTGACATTAGTACTGACCTTTATCTGACTGGGTGTCTATAGAGTAACATTAGTAATGACCTTTATATGACTGGGGGTCTATAGAGGGACATTAGTACTGACCTTTATCTGACTGGGTGTCTATAGAGGGACATTAGTAATGACCTTTATCTGACTGGGTGTCTATAGAGGGACATTAGTACTGACCTTTAGCTGACTGGGTGTCTATAGAGGGACATTAGTAATGACCTTTATCTGACTGGGGGTCTATAGAGGGACATTAGTACTGACCTTTATCTGACTGGGTGTCTATAGAGGGACATTAGTAATGACCTTTATCTGACTGGGTGTCTATAGAGGGACATTAGTACTGACCTTTAGCTGACTGGGTGTCTATAGAGGGACATTAGTACTGACCTTTATCTGACTGGGTGTCTATAGAGTGACATTAGTACTGACCTTTATATGACTGGGGGTCTATAGGTGACATTAGTACTGACCTTTATCTGACTGGGTGTCTATAGAGGGACATTAGTAATGACCTTTATATGACTGGGGGTCTATAGAGGGACATTAGTACTGACCTTTATCTGACTGGGTGTCTATAGAGTGACATTAGTCCTGACCTCCTGCTGCAGTATTATTACTCCCAGTACTCCCAGGCTTGCTACTATTAGATATAATAACCTCAGTTTCGTTTCCTTATCTGTTGGTAACATCAAAATATGATTATTAAATATTTCATATTTGTTTTTTGTTTTCTCCCAAAGTGAACCCCTTTGTGTGTGTCCCACAGATGTGGCGTTTCCGCTCTGCGTATGTTGGATTTGCACCGCTCAAAAAGTATGAAAAGAGATCCCCCCCCCCCCTTGAAGCCCATTAATGACATCATCAGTAAATTGTATGTAACAGATTCCAGTGTTTAGGGTTTATGACCCAATACTGCGATCATATCACTTATGACAAAAATCCGTATTTGTCGTATTATTCAGACGCGTGTGCATCCTTTTGTTACATCTCCTGATACTTTTATTATCTTGATCTTTATATATTTACTAGCGACTTGCCCATCAAAAAATGGCGGCAATAAGATTGTAAGGCAGGTAATGGTTTGGACGAGACATTCATTTTGTTGGCGGTCGGAGATCCTTCGGCGCTCATTGCAAGGCTGTTGGTTGTATTTTTTTTCTGATAGGCGCTTTTGCTGTTATTCTTTGGTCGGCGGTGATGTGTTTTTTGCGCTTATTGCAAGGCTTTGTGTGCTATGAGCAGCGTTGGTGCTCGTTGTGAGGCGTGCAGTGAATGGCTTTTATGTTTAATGTGATAATGTTTTTTTTGTGTATATGTATTTTTGTATGCTAATGAAATAATTACTAAATGAATATACTTTACCTATTTGTAAGTAATATATGCAGGAAGCATTGTGCTGAAGAGCTGACAATCTGTTTTCATGTTCCTGCAGCATACAATGTAGGTTTTCAGTGCTGTGGAGCTGCTGTGTAAGTGTCAGCAATGTGTGCAGTGTGTAGTGTAAATAGGCTGCGTGCGCGAGGGGAAGCCGTTAGGGTAGCTGGGTACTTCCGCATTGTGTAAGTTAGTGTTGTAAAATGGCGGGGAATGTGTATGTGGTACGCGGGTGTGGATGATTTAGCGTCCTTGTTAATAGTGTATCTTTACCTCATACGGCTTTTTAGGAAAATCTGTATGTGTTTTTCGTGTTTACGGTCCTGTAGCCTCTTTTTCTTTTTTTCAAGGGCCATTTTTTCTCTCACTTAGGTGATTTTCGGGTGTCTAAACTCATGAATTTGGACTTAAATGGAGGTGTAACTTTACTTGCAGAGGTCCTCGGTGCCCGCCTTGCTGTGGGTAAGCTTTTTATGTGTTTGTTGTGTGTATTTATTGTGTTTTTAATGTTTTTAAGTGCGTGCGGTTCGGGCGTTAAGGTCGTATTTTTGTGAGCTCGTAATGTTTTTTTTTCTAAGTCCCGTATTTTTGGATGGTAAGTCCGTAAATTTGATGGTGTAAGTCCCGCCTACGGCTCATTGCAGCCGACGTGGGAGCCTTCGGCGCTCCTTGCCAGCAACTCTGGCCCTCGCTTCGCAAGCCCGCAGCGTTAGCAACAACCCGCCTGCTCACAACTATATATGTGATATCTGTAACGTCTTCCCCAGTTGGCACTTGTAAATCGGCTAAGCGACAAAAAAAATGGCGTCCGGAAAAAATGAAAACAAGGCTACACGACCCCAAACCGCGCAAAACATCGCCAGCCATGTACGACTTTTACCTAGGAACAGACGAGGTACAAAATACACTATTATAAATAATGGAAACTGCTGGCGAGCCGCGTAACACATACACAATCGCCGCCATTTTACAACACTAACTTTCAACTAATAACATTACAAATCTAAAATGTCGCGTTACACGACTATACAAGCGGTTTCCCCTCGTGCACTGCGCACATTGCTGACACTTATACCTCGGGTCACCAACAGTCCAAATGTACACTGTAAGCTGCAGGAAAATCAAAACTGATTGTTAGCTCTTCAGGTTATTGATCACTGGATATATTAATTACAAATAGGTAAAGTATTTTAGTAATTAATTAATTCATTATTATTAAAAAATATATATATAAAAAAAATATGCTTAATAGCATATTTTACACTGCGGTTACTTTACATACATTAACGCTTCGCACTTCCTAATACATTTGTTCATTCACAATAGTTATTATCGTGCATTCATTTAATAAGTATTAATTAGTAATGGAAAATAAAAATGTAGACTTTACACTACACTAAAATGTTTTACTTTTTACTCTGCAGTTATATATCTGGATTACTGCTCATTGGCTGACAGCGATAGCACTCTCAAAGCAGTTACAAATCTAAATCACTTTATTATGCTCTGAGACCTGAATACATTTTTTAATTTACACTGCACAAAAAAAAATATATATTTAACACTGTACTTATATATCTGTCTTTGCGATGAGCGCCGAAGATTGATCGTTGCAAAGCACGAAACATGAAGGACACGAGGGAAGAGACTCACAATGAGCGCCGAAGGTCCTCAGAGTACAAAAAGCATCACATTGTGTGGCAAACAGCATTGCCATGGCTTCAAACTTTATTGCCCCATCATTTGTGCCAGGCAAGTCGCTAGTGATATAATATAACATAATGCAATACAATATCATGCAGTACACATGGGTGTTGGAACTGGGGGGGGGGTAAGGGGTAAGGGGTAAGGGGTAACCCCCCCCCCTCCCCCCCAGATTTCTTATCGTATGTATGTATGCGTATAGAAGCTAACAGGGGAGGAGAGAGGGGGAGGAAACACAGGGGAGATGGAGAGGAAAACACAGGAGAGGGGGAGGAAGACACAGGGCAGAGGGGGGAAGAGAAAAAGGGTAAGGGAGAGGTGAGGGGAAGAGACACATGTAAGGGGGGAGAGACACAGGAGAGAGTGGGGGGTAGAGACACAGGGGATAGGGGGGGGAGAGACTAATGGGAGGGAGTGGTGAGGAGACACCGGGGAGAGAAAAGGGGGTAAAAACACAGAGGAGGGGGGAAGAAACACAGGGGAAGGGAGAGGGGGTAGAGACACAGGGGAGAGGGGGTAGAGACACAGGGGAGAAGGGGGGAGAGACACAGGGGAGAGGGAAGGGGGGAAAGACACAGGGGAGGGGGGAAAGAAACACGGGAAGGGAGAGGGGGGTAGAGACACAGGGGAGGGGGGGAGTGACACAGGGAAGAGGGAAGGGGGAAAAGACACAGGAGAGGGGGGAAAGAAACACTGGGGAAGGGAGAGGGGGTAGAGACACAAGCAAGGGTGGGAGAGACACAGGGGAGAGGGGGGGGAGAGAGACACATGGGAGGGAGTGGGGGGGAGACACAGGGGAGAGGGGGGGAGAGAGACACATGGGAGGGAGTGGGGGGGGAGACACAGGGGAGGTCTTCTGCTTTATTATTATTATTCTTATTCTTATTACTATATAATGTGTAGATGTACCGGCTGGGCATGCTCTTGTGCATTATTATTATTACTATATAATGTGTAGATGTACCGGTTGGGCATGCTCTTCTATATTATTATTATTATTATTACTACTATATAATGTGTAGATTTACCGGCTGGGCATGCTCTTGAGCATTATTATTATTATTGTTATTATTAGTATATGTGTAGATGTACCGGCTGGGCATGCTCTTCTACATTATTATTATTATTACTATATAATGTGTAGATGTACCGGCTGGGCATGCTCTTGTGTATTAATATTATTATCACATATATAGTTGTGAGCGTACGAGTTGTTGCTAACGCTGCGAAGCGAGGGCACTGTGCCAGGTTCTCAGTTGCTGGCATGGAGCGCCGCAGGCGCTCCATGCCAGCACCTGAGGACCTCGCAAAGCGAGGTCTTCAGTTGCAGCAATTGCGACCCTTGCAAAATTCACAACACAAATTACGACACTCGCAAACAACATACGACACACGTTCACACACATTACGGCCTCGCAACACTCGGACGCAACTCGCGAACATTACAAAATTAAAAACACAATACATGCACACAGCACATACATAAAAACCTTACCTACACAAACAGGAAGCACCCAGGACCTCAAAAATGCAACTTACAACTTAATTGCACTCAAAATAAAAGAGTTTAGACACTAAATAATTTGTTAAGCGACACAAAAAATGGCCGACGAATAAAACGAAAACGAGGCTACACACGCAAACACCATACGAGACACGTTACCACACATTACGACCTCGCAAACATCGGACGCAACACGCCGACATACAAACATTTAAAACTTAAGAAAGACACACAACAAACACATAAAAAGCTTACCTACAGCAAGAGGAACCAGCCAGCACCTCAAAAAAACAAGTTACACCTACATTTAAATCAAAATAAAACACTTTAGACACTAATACCATCGCTAAGCGAGAGAAAAAATGGCCGACGAACAAAACGAAAACGAGGCTTCAGACGTAACTACACTACACTTACTCGCAATAATGAAACACATACTATGCGGAACGTATCACAATCATATGAAACACCATTTTGAACAGTAATACGCAGAAAATGGCGGATGGAACGCAAATTGTAAGCTGGAACGCAAATAGCGCATGCGTATTGCGTTCTAACGGTCTCACTTTCCAGAACTTTCTACAAGTTTATAAATACTGCCTATTTCACACAAAAAAATACATTTCTCCTCAGGTGATCAACGGAGTGACTTCTGAGATAACTGCTGCTTTTACTTGAGAAGACAATTCTTTACTAATTTACTTCTTTGCATTGTGCAAATTACAACTGAGAGGTAAGCTATAATATATTACATTTTATTATCAGGACAGGTCAAACAAATAAAAAAATAAACTAGGATTTATGTAGTGACATATATGGCACATTTATGTGTATAGGCTCACAAAAAAAATACGGTTCATTTAACAAAACAACAAAAAAACATAATTCTATATTAAACAGAGGTTTATGTATAGTGACATCTGACACGCACATATATGTCTATAATGTATAGTGACATGTGACACGCACATATATGTATAGAATGTATAGTGACATCTGACACGCACATTTATGTGTATTGCCCCTGCATAGTGACATGTGACACGGACATATATGTGTATCATGTATATTGACATGTGACACACACATTTATGTGTATTGCCCCTTTATAGTGACATGTGACACGGACATATATGTGTATAATGTATAGTGACATGTGACACGCACATTTATGTGTATTGCCCCTTCATAGTGACATGTGACACGGACATATATGTGTATAATGTATAGTGACATGTGACACGCACATTTATGTGTATTGCCACTGCAACAAAATTAGCTTAAAACAAAATCAGTAAACAACTACATTTAAATGAAATTATATGTCATGTATACTGATATGTCACACGCACATATATGTGTATCATCTATAGTTACATCTCACACACAGACATTTATGTGTGTTGGAAAAAAAAATATAAGGTTAATTTAACCATTTAAATATGAGTCATGTATACTGATATGTCACACGTACACAAAATAATTACATTAAACTATAGAATGTGCTTCATGTATGTGACATATGTGTGTAGCCCCCAACAAAAAATAAGGTCAATTGAAAATAATTACAGAAGTATATTTAAATGACATTTATTTACTGCAATTCAATAGATCATATAAAGCTGAATCTTTCTATTTCTTTTAATATTCAAACAGACTCTGCATCAACAGCGTCACTCAACAATTTGCACCGTGCACTGTGAAGCACAATCCCTTTTAAAGAACACCAACAAAGAAGAAGAGGTAAGAT
This sequence comes from Discoglossus pictus, assembly GCA_027410445.1. Classification (NCBI taxonomy): domain Eukaryota; kingdom Metazoa; phylum Chordata; class Amphibia; order Anura; family Alytidae; genus Discoglossus; species Discoglossus pictus. The sequence continues at coordinate 189,992,366 of CM050167.1, read as the reverse complement.
ACAACAAGACATTACATGCTCAAAAGGCCATGCTTTGCTAGATGAAAAATTATAAATATACAAATAATTATTTCACTTTCTTTTTCAAACAGACACTACAAGAAGACCAGCGGATTAAGATTGGCAGGAGGGGACCGTCTGTCATTCGACACTTCAATCAAGGTAAAGTATTAAGTATAAACAAGAAAGAACCATGAGCCTTATTCAATTGCGACTTGCTCAATTGAATAGGGCTCTATATAAGCACATAACATATTTTTTATACAGAACTTTTTAGTTACTGAACTTCTAACCACAATCAAGGTTTTCAATAACTAAAAACTTTGCTCAATAAATATGTTATGTGATTATATAGAGCCCTCTTCAATTGGCAAAATTGCAATTCAATGAGGACCTATATATCTTTAATGGCCAAGGGCCTCACTCAAATGTCATTTGTCCATTTCAATAGGGCTCTATATAAGCACAGAGCAGATTTTTTAAAGGAACTTTTTATTTAGTGAACACGTTGCTTTTGGATACAAGTTCACTAAATACAAAATTCGGTAAAAAAATATGCTCTGTGGTGATATTGAGCTCTATTCCATTGGTCAAAACACAATTGAACGAGGAGCTGACAATATAACAAATGCAGTAACCAAAGGCCCTCATTCAATTACTATTTTAGACAATTTAATATGGCTATAAATAAGGACTTTTAGGCCCTTATTCAATTGCCATATTGCTAATTCTATAGGGATCCAAATAATCACATAACATATATTTTTTAAATACCTTTTTGTTAGTGAAAACCTTGCTTTTAGATAGATGCTTAATTAGTAAAAACTTCTTTAACAAATATATGTGATGTGCTTATTTAGAACTCTATTCAATTTTCAACATTGCAATTCAATGACGGCCTTAGAGTCCTATTACATTGTAAAAAATGCAATTGAATGAGGGGCAAACTATGCAACATATGGTACACACAAAGGCCCTCATTCAATTGCAATTTGCACAATTGAATAGGGCTCTAAATAAGAACATAACATTTTTTTTAAAGAAGTTTTTAGTTACTAAAAATCTATCTAAAAGAAAGTTTTTCACTGACTAAAAACTTCTTTAAAAAAATATGCTATGTGCTTATTTAGGGCACGATTCAATTAGCCAAATCGCAATTGAATGAGACCCAAACTGCTACACACAAAACAGAATTGGAACAAACTCACACAAACACATAGCAAAATAAATTAATTTTCTTATTCAATGTTTAACAACCTATAAGCCTTACAAAGAAGCAAAAATAAGAATAACAAAAGTGTTGCGCACCTAATAGCATTGTACAAAAAATCACACAAACACATAGGAAACTACATTAACATTCTTCTTTAAGGTTTAACAACCTATAACCAGTACAATCAAGAATAAGTAACTTTTGCACAAGTGGTGCGCACAAAACAGGATTGTCAAAAACTAACACAAACACATAGCAAACTACATTAATTATATTATTTCATGTTTCACTAACTATAACCATCCCAATAAAGGTTAAATAAGTATACCACAAGTGGTGCGCACAAAACAGGATTGTACAAAAAATAACATAAACACATAGCAAAATAAATTCATATTCTTATTTGATATATCACAACCCACAAGCCTTACTAAGAACCTTAAATAAGAATAATAAAAGTCGTGTGATTGTACAGAAAGTAAAAAAAAATATATAAAAAAAAAAAAAACATAACTGATACAATACAGCCAAATTCATACATTTTTTACTTATTTTAAAGACATTTCACTAAAACAACATTTTCTATTTTATATTACAACAGATACTGCGTGAAGACAATTGGACGAGGACTTTCTCCACAGGACCGGACCATCGGACGAGGACTTTCAACACATGACCAGACCAGCAGACGAGGAATTTCAACACAGGACCAGACCATCGGACGAGGACTTTCACCAAAGGACCACAACATCGGACGAGGGCTACCGTCACAGGACCACAACATCGGACGAGGGCTATCGCCACAGGACCACACCATCGGACCAGAACTTTCAACAGCGGACCAGACCATAGGACCAGGATTTTACACACAGGACCACACCATCGGACGAGGACTTCCAACAGAGGACCACACCAATGGACAACGATTTTGAACCGAGGACCAACAAACATTCGGATTTAAATCACACTTCAACCAAGGTACAGTATAATAAGTACTAAAGTATAAAACTAAAGAAACTGCTTTCAGTTGCATCCGTGTCAACAGAAAAATAAAAAAATTAATTTACTATCTCCCTTATTCTATTTAAATTGCTACTATGCAATACATAGCTCAATAACCACATCACTTTTTTTTTTAGCAAAGAAGTTTTGCAGTGGTAAATATCTATCCAAAAACAACGTTTTGAATAAATAAAACCATTATTTTAAAAAAATATGTTACATGCTTATTTACAGCAGTATTCCATTGGCCAAATTCTTAGCCAGTGAGGACAGGAATTATAAATTTAACTAAATATAAATGATACATTAATGATTTGCCTTTTATTTCACCAATTGTGCACAAGAATCTTTAACAGGAATTACAAATTAAAATATACACAATTACATTTATTTTTTTTCCTTTATAGATTAATATGGCTGATAACGAGACCAAAGAAGAGAAGAAAAGACGTCAAACTAGAGAAAGACAAGAGAGATGGGCCGCCCAGCAGACACCTGAGGAGAAAGAAATTTGACGAGAAAAAGAACGCAAAAGACTTGCAAATAAAAGAATATCAGCTGCAAAAATGAAAGATACAACCAAAAAAAATAAAAAGATAATAAAGCATTTACAAACTGTTCCTAAAACATCAGATGACATTTTACAAGATACCAGTCAAGACAGACCAAAAAAAACAACTACAAAAACAAAGCATTTACAAAATCTTACGAAAAACTTACAGGACATTTCAACCAAACAAGGACAACATATACCAAGAAAATCCACGAAAAAAACTAAACATTTAGAACCTGTTGTTGAAATATTTCATGACTTTTCATCTGATGAATATGAAAGTCAACATCCGATATGCTTTGCAAATTGTCCTTTACTCAAGTCTTTAGCAGTAGAGGTTCATAGTTGTGGGGACATGAGTACTCAATGTCAATTTTGTGAGGCTTATTATTTTAAACAGGAGAGACCCAGAGATGGACAATTTATTAGTTGTTGTCAAAAAGGAAAGTTCAAACTTCCAGAAAGGAAACAATTTCCAACCTATTTACAAAATATTATGACTGAACCTACTTTTCCAAATTACAAAAATTTTAAGACAAACATAAGATCCTACAATAGTGCCATATCATTTGCATCTATGGGGGCAACATTGGCTGCTAATGTACCAGGACATGGTCCTTACTGTTTTAAAGTCCAAGGACAAATTTATCATCGGACTTCACATTTACATCCAGAGGAAGGAGAGCAAAGAAAATTCGCTCAACTATATGTCCTAGATACAATGGAAGCTGTTGACCAACGTATGCAGATGGAAGAAAATAAAAAATGCTTACCCAGTGTTTTTATAGAGCTAAATAACATTATGGACAACAATCCCTACAGTAAAGCTTACAAAAAATTGGCAGAAGTAGAAAATGAACAACTACTTCATGCACAAAGACATCAATTACCCATGCCAAAGGTTAATATGGTGCTTAAAAGAGACAGACATACTGATAAACGTCATTATAACTTGCCAACATCAAATGAGGTTGCAATGGTCTTTCAGAATGATGAAGGAGAACCACCATTTCAAAGAGACATTAGAGTATATCCCAGAAATGAGGAGCAACCATTTATTAATATTAATATCTTAAGTCCAAATTTAGATCCAATGACATATCCCATCTTTTTCCCACACGGAGAAGCAGGTTGGCAACCAAAATTAACCCTTCCCAGTTACCCAAATGCTAAAGCCAGAATCCGAAATAATGTTTCTATGCTTGAATTTAAAGTTGCTCAAATTGCCATTAGAGATGAATTTAATCCAATTTTATGTGGTGGAAAACTAACACAACAATGGATTATTGATTCATATTTGCAAGTTGAGGCAAATAATTTAAACTTTATAAAATATCAACAAGATAAACTACGTGTAGAACAATATTGTGGACTCATGGACTATGTTGCTGACGTGGCTACAAGCAGAGACATGACAGCTGGCAAAGCCATCATTTTACCATCTTCTTTTCAAGGATCTCCTCGAAATATGAGAGAAAGATACAATGATGCTATGGCTATTGTGACAAAATTTGGAAAACCAGATTTATTTGTGACATTTACATGTAATCCACAATGGCCAGAAATTAATCAAAATCTACTTCTTGGACAAAGTGCTTCAGATCGACCAGATTTAGTAGCCAGAGTTTTTAAGATCAAATTAAATGAATTAATACGTGACTTTACTATAAATCAGTTATTTGGCAAATGTCTTGCTTATGTATATACCATTGAATTTCAAAAAAGAGGCCTTCCACATGCACATCTTCTCATAATACTTCAAGAGAAAGATAAATTAGATACTTCGGACAAAGTGGATGCAGTCATAGTTGCTGAACTACCAGATCCAGAACTATATGGTAGACTATATGAGATTTTTACTCATCGCATGATTCATGGACCCTGTGGAGACCTTAATCCCCAATCACCATGTATGGAAAATAATCAATGTTCAAAAGATTTTCCAAAAGATTATAGAGACAAAACATATGCAAATTGTGATGGATATCCACTTTATAAAAGAAGAGAAGGAGATAGTGCCATTATTCGTGGAAAAAAAGTGGACAATAGATATGTAGTACCCGACAATCCACATTTACTCATGAAGTACAACGCCCACATCAACGTAGAAGCCTGCACTTCCATCAAATCCATTAAATATGTCTACAAATATATTTACAAAGGTTACGATGCAGCTACTGTAGTCGTCAAAAGTGCAGACAACCCTGAAAGTAGTGAGTTAGTACATGATGAACTTGCATCTCATGTAGATGCTCGCTATGTCAGTGCGCCAGAAGCTATGTGGCGGCTTTTAAAATTTGAAATGCATGATAGATCACATGCAGTATATAGGTTAGCAGTACATTTGCCACAACGACATTTAGTCTATTTCCATGCTGGAAATGAAATGAATGCATTGGCCCAAAGTGAAGATCGTCACACTACACTAACTGCATGGTTTGCATTAAATTCCACTGATGCTGAAGCAACACAATACTTATATATTGAAATTCCATATCACTATGTTTTTGTGAATGGATTATGGAGAGCAAGAAAAACCAGAGGCAATAAAATAATTCCACGAATTTACACAGTCAGTCCAAGAGATGTTGAACGTTTTTGCTTACAGATATAACTTTTAAATGTTCCAGGAGCACAAAGTTTTGAACAATTAAGAACTGTTAATGACATTGTATATGAATCCTTCCATTTAGCTGCAAGACATAGAAACTTACTCGCTGATGATACAGAGTGGGAAAGATGTTTAGAAGAAGCAGCACAATGTCAAATGCCACGACAGATGAGAGAACAATTTGCTTTTATTTGTATCTTCTCAAATGCTCCAAATGCATTAGCTTTGTGGGAGACTTTTAAAAGTAATATGGCTGAAGACTTTATGCGACGATGCAATGAACCCATTGCACACTTAAAAGCGTTAATGGAAATTCAAGAAGTCTTTTTAACTCATGGATTAAGTTGTGCAAGTTTTAATTTGCCTGATCCAGGTCTTATAGATGACATTAACTTTGAAGACTATGACATTCAACTACAAGCAGAAAGAACAGAAGAAAGACTTGCAACTTTAAATACACTACAATTGCAAGCATTTCATGCCATTAAAAATGCTATAGATGGGGGGGCTTGGCTGGAGAGAGAGATGAGCAGTCACGCTTGGACTGAGCTCCGCAGAGAGAACCTTTAAAAACCCAAATAAAGGGGGGCAAACAGACCCAGCTAACCCCTAATCGACACCAGAAGACTCCCCATACCAAGGGGATCATTTTGAGGGGTTTCAAGTGAGGCACACCGCCCAAGTAATACCCCAAGAGGATTTTGAAGCGCGCGGAGCGGACGCACCGGATCTCCCCACACAGCCTTCTGCCGCAGGCAGACCGAGAAACCCGACTGGGGCAACCCGGTGGAGGGACAGCAAAGCCAGAAGAGAAGGAGCGGCGAAAGCAATTCCGGGACATAGCCGGGAGCTGGGACCCGAACCTGCACTCTCCTTCCCTCCCAACCGCACTGGACCCACTCAGGGTGACGGGATAAGCAGCCAAACGTAAGTTACCTGAAGGTGGCTTAGAGGGAGAGGGGAGCACCCTGAGAGAGACGAGGGGGGTCATTGAAGGTGGGATAGCGGAGAAACAAGTGGGGACACTGAAGAGCCTCCATAACGGGGCGAGAAAAGCCCGCGAAAAATCACGGCGGCCATCTTAAATAAACTATAGTCGGCCATTTTAACCCACTATATGAGAGATACAAGTGGGAGATCAGAGGCCTAGCCACATAGCAGACAAGAACAGCTTGTATATAGAGGAAGGAGGCAGACAAGCTTGGCAACACACAGGCTCTTAGGACAATAATAACAGTGATTGTTATGCAGAAACCCTAGAAGGGAATCAAAACAGGAAAGAAAAACAAAAACTGAGTCACCACTCACAACCATAAACCTCCAGAGAACTGATCAATAGCTTATGATAGTAGTCAATTGAAAATCTGGCCCCAATGGAGGGATGCAGAGGTGAAGAGTAGCGGGCAGATAAGAACATAAACATGGCCTGAAACATGGCGGCAAACCTGGGTCCCACCGTCTAGATATACAAATGCACCACTGCCTCAAGCCTCACATAGAACCCCAGAAGTACTGTACAATGTGGAAACAATAAACATTCAGAACCTTATGCTAAGGGAGCTCCTAAATCCAGGCTGTCACTATTGGCTAAAACACTACATACAGCTATAAAAGGCGACAAAAAACTACGACACTAATAGAGCGGATTTATTGCAGATCTGGAATCATGGTCAAGCCCAAACGGTCAGAACACTCCAAAAACATTAAAGAACACTTCCAAGCTACTATGGCCAATCAAAAACAGACTGCAGAGAATGACCCAGCAGATTCAGGACCCTCTGAATCAGAAGTGGAACAAAGCAACAATACCTCAATGGACATATCTGCAAAGTCAATGGCACAAATAGCAGAACTAATGCAAAGCAAACTAGACAGCGTCAAAAAAGAGCTTACAAAAGAGATCCATGAACTGGGTCAAAGGACTCACCTCTTAGAAACCTTGGTGGATGATCTAGGAGAAACACAACACCAGATGGGTTCGGCTGTGACAGAGCACTCCCTACAAATAGCAGAAATGACTGAGAAATTAGAAGACATGGACAATCGGAGCCGGAGACACAATTTGAGATTAAGGGGGATACCCCGAGCAGTGACGGATCTGCTACCCTACATCCAGGCCATGTTCAATTCTCTGACCCCGACACTTCCAGAAGCAGAATGGGAAATTGAAAGAGCTCATAGGGCCCTGGGGGCTACTTCGGCCCCTAATATTCCCAAAGATGTAATCATACGGCTTCTTCGTCAGAGGGACAGAGACGCCATAATGGGAGCAGCAAGAAAGTGTAGAGAAATTAAAGGTCCAGATGGCTCTGTACTACAGATATATGCAGACTTGGCCCCCAATACCCTCTTGAGGAGAAGACAGATGAGACCGGCTCTGACAATTCTACAACAACATAAGATAGCATATAGATGGGGATTTCCCTTTATACTCCTGTTTCAAGTGAAAGGAACTTCTTATGCTGTTAAAACCCTAGAGGAATGTATGCGAATATTACAAAAACTAGGGTTAATTACAACAATAGAACGAGGCTTGCAGCCACAAGACTCCCCTCGAAGGAGTCCAAAGAGACAGTGGCAAGATACTCCGCTTCCACAAAGGCGCAAGACAGGACTTACAACAGAGGATCTTTCCCAGGAAATATAAGCAGGGGTTTTCTGACTTGACTGGACCCCGACTTAGGATCCATGGATTGCTCAGAGATACTTATGAAGTCTCATATAAACAATGCTGGGATTATCAAATCTACAGAGACTCTCTTATAAGGGACCTTAACAGCTAGGTTAAACTTCAAGAGACTCTTGTACTACTAGACCTCGAAGGAACTACAAGGGTAATTCATATACATAAACCTACGAGAGAAACACTTGTAGTGGGGAACATGGACGATACAGTGAAACCTAAAGGGTTCCCTCCCTCTGACATCCGAGGCATAGACTGATAAATATAAAGGGACATAACTCTAAGATACCTCATACTATCAATGCCTGGACTATCAAATCTGTAGAGACTCTACTATAGAAAATCTAAACAGTTAGGCTAAATTAAAAAAAAGCTCTAATATAGTTAAACCTTAAAATTAATATAAAGGTAAACCATGTACACAACTCTGGGATTGCATTTCTGTCTTAGGGAATAAAGGCGAGGCAGAGGAGACTACAAGGTTTTCTTTTTCTTCTTTCATACCTGAGGTTTAATCAGTTAAAATTATAGGGACATTTATCAAGACGGGTAAATCGTTGAGAATAAGACTAAAGAGGATGAGTAACTTTGGGCCTTTTAGATAGTTAAAAGATATATTATGTACACAACATTATTAACGTGGGGAAGGCCGGAAAAGTATAGCAGATAACCGGGAGAAGGAGAAATCATTAAAGAAATAAATAAGGGCAGTGGGGGAAACATAAAAATTATTACAAAAAAAAAAAAAAAAAAAAAAAAAAGAAAAAAAAAAAAAAAAAAAAAAGGAACTAGAGGGTGGGACCCTACAGAGATTAAGTAAAGGAAGTTTAAGGGGGGGCATTACAATAGACTAACATAACGTTACACACCGTGCATTCCTCATTCTGGCATGAAGGAGACAGGGATAGTTCTCTCTCCTCAGACCAGATTTACTAAGAAGCATTTACGAAGATGCGGGGGAACGAGCACAAAGATACTCAGATTCGTAGAAAGTTTTAGTTTAATGGAAATTAATGTTATTATTTCTTGGTTAGTTGTTTTCTTTGGCAGTGACACAGAAATGAAACCTACAACTCAAAGGTGCGGGAAGAAGGGTCTTGCTTGGTCCAGTTATCTCAAAAATCGGGGATCATCGGCTTCAAAAGTGAGTATTATTTATACGCTTTTTTCTCTCCCCGGGATTGATGGCTAGAGTAGGATACACTTTTATAACTCATAATGTAAGAGGATTCAACTCACCTTTTAAGAGGAGGAAAGCCTTCCTTACATATAAAGCACATAATCCGGCAGCTATTTTCCTTCAAGAAACTCACTTCAAATTGAATGATATCCCGAAATATATACATGGAAATTATCCTCACATATATGCTACCACACAGGCCTCAAGAAAAGCGGGAACGGCTATCCTGCTACACAGAGATTTTCCCTTTGTTCTTAGTAGCAAGAGAATTGACCCGGAAGGAAACTATATTATTTTGACAGGCACAATACATGATAGTAAAACCACGCTTATTTCATTATATTCTACAAATTCATCCCCTCACAACTGTCTCCTACGATTACTTCGTCACTTGGAATCCAAAGATTTAGGATATGTGATAGTAGGGGGGGACTTAAATTTAGTACTCACACCATCATTAGATCGCACGGGAGCATCAGTGGGAGACAAATACTCCAAGAAAATAGAATTAATACAAGCTAAACTAAGGAGATTACAGATGACGGACATATGGAGGGAGAGCCACCCTTCAGATAGGGAATATACATTCTTCTCCACAGTACATCAAACTTATTCAAGAATAGATACCTTCCTGATAGGAACAAACTTAATTGACCAGACTGATGGAGTAGAGATATATCCGTGTACTTGGTCAGACCACTCTTATGTTTGCCTTAAAATTCAATTAGGGGGGACCCTAGGGGGTGCCAGAGGCTGGAGGTTAAATGAAATGCTCCTAACCCAACCTCACTTAAGAGACCGAATTACGGTAGCTTTGGATTCATACTTTGCAGAAAATATAATTGGGAATGTAACCCCAGATTGGATATGGCTGGCTCATAAAGCCTGCATTAGAGGGACATGTATACAAATAGCGGCCCAACATAAAAAACAACAAAATCAAAAAGAAAGGTTAGCAAAGGAAAAACTTGTAGAATTAGAAAAAGTGAATCAACAGAACCCAACGAAAGCACTAAGACAACAAATAGAGTCGGTGAGAGTTGAGTTAGATCAAATCTTGTCAGCTAAAACTGAAAGAGCCTTGCGTTTTACGGGTCAGAGGTTCTACGCCAAGGCGAATAAACCAGATACCATGCTAGCCAACCAATTGAAAAACAAAATTGCCCAATCAAAAATATACCAGATAAAAGATACACTGGGACAGATAACATCTAGCCCCAAGAAAATACAAGAAATGTTCAAAAACTTTTACAGTAAATTATACACTTCCCATGGATCAGCAACAGAAACCCCCATAAGGGACTTTCTAAATTCCTGCGAACTTCCCAGATTGACAGAGGAGGACAACGGGTTAATTGACTCCAAGATTACATTAGAGGAAGTGATTCAGGCTATACAGGATGCGAAGGCAGGCAAGTCCCCTGGACCGGACGGATTCACGGCACAATATTATAAAACTTTCTCTGATATCCTAGCCCCACACTTAACCACCTTCTTTAACTATATTTTAGAAGGTAACTCAATACCAGCGGAATTTAATCAAGCTAATTTGTTTTTTTTCCCAAAAGAGGGTAAAGACAAGTTAGAAGTGAAAAATTTTAGGCCCATATCACTACTCAATATTGATTTAAAGCTATTAACAAAGATTATAGCCAACAGGATAGCAAGATTCCTCCCAAAGTTGGTTCACCCAGACCAGGTGGGCTTTATTTCTCATAGGCAGGCGGGAGATAATATTCGCAAAGTAACTAACCTAATTCATATAGCCCAACAACAACGCTCTTCTTTGTGCATGTTGGCCCTAGACATAGAAAAGGCCTTTGACACAGTGGAATGGCCCTATCTATGGGAAGTACTAGCAAAGTTTGGTTTTTCAAACACATTTGTGAACCTGCTTCAAACGCTTTATAAAAAGCCTAAGGCGGAAATTAAAGTGACAGGACAGAACAAAGAAATTATAGATATACAGAGGGGCACAAGACAAGGCTGCCCGCTCTCTCCGCTGTTGTTTGCCTTGGTAGTGGAACCTCTGGCCCAGAAGATCCGGGCTTGTGCTCAGATAAAAGGAATACGGGCCGGATCAAATCAGTTCAAGAGCAGCTGGTTTGCAGATGATGTTCTTTGTACTCTCACTGACCCCACATTCTCGATCCCGGCTCTGTTTGAAATACTTGACAGCTTTGGCTTAATCTCAGGTCTTAAATTAAATACGACCAAAACAGAGGTGTTGGCCTTAAATTTAACCAAGGGGGAAGAGACTTTCCTGAGAGATAATTACAGGTTTACTTGGCCAAAGACCCACATTAGATACTTGGGGATTAATCTTACAAGAAACTTAGGGGACCTCTATAAATTCAATTATGACCCTCTTATCAAACAATTAAAGAATGACATGAACTCATGGTCCAAACTCAAATTATCTTGGCTAGGACGGATACATTCCATAAAAATGAATCTATTACCGAAAATTCTCTATCTGTTCCGATCCTTGCCAGTGAGATGCCCGGAAAAAGAATTAAGACACTTCCAAAAAGTAATTTTTCAATACATTTGGCAATACAAGTCGCACAGAATAGCGAAACAGATAATGACTAGACACAAAAGATGGGGGGGACTATCGTGCCCTAATCTTATACAATATTATCGTGCAGCTCAATTGGCAGTTATCCCTAGGATCCACTCACGGGATCATAAGCCAAGTTGGGTTTATATAGAGGATCAAGACCTACGACCTTACACTTGGGAGCAAGTAATTTGGTTAAAAGAACCATTAGGGGTACTTAGACAGCTACAGAACCCGATAATTAGGTTGTCATTACAGTGCTGTAAATGGGCTCAATTAAACCATGGGATTTTGGGGGGGCTATCTCCCTTGGCTCCCCTTATACCACACCCGGAATTTCGATCTCCCCTATCTGAGCATTCAAGGGAGTGGTGGACATCAAGAGATCTAGGGAGAATTGGGAGCTGGGTAACGGAAGGGGGCTCTCTCTCCTATGTAAATCTGAGGGACAAGCATAATCTCCCACTGGAGGAACACTATAATTTCTGTAGGATTAATCATTTGGCGAGCTCCCTGGTCAAACAGCAGGGTATGCCGAAATACACTTGGTTCTCAAAATTATGCAGTACAGCGCCTTTAACAAGAGGAATACTAGGCATGCTCTATTCAGAATTTAATAAACCAAAGGTAAACCCCAAGGATAAATTTATGAAGGAATGGGAGAAAGATTTAGGACACACCTGGGAAATAACTCAGTGGAAAAGATCCTGGAGGGAGTTGACTAGGGGTTCACTAAATTATAGCCTGTTAGAGACATCCATAAAGATTTTACACAGGGCTTATATAACCCCGGACCGGATGGCTAAGTGGAATAGGGGACAAAGCCCAAATTGCTATAGAGGATGTAGCTCGAGAGGCACTTTCATACATATGTGGTGGACTTGTTCCAAAGCTCAAAGGATGTGGCAAGAATGCACACGTCTAGCATCCATTATATTTCAAATAGATCTAGAGGCTCAGATGGAGGTCTGTCTGTTAGGACTTGGCATGGAAACTTTAACGGCTACCCAAAACAAGATGATGCAGTTTATATGTCTAGCGACTAAAAATTGCATAGCTAAAAAATGGAAAGCAAAACATATAGAACCTTCAGAGATAGTCAGTAAATTAAATCAAATTATGCTATACGAAAGAATATCGCACATTTTAGCAGACACTATGGACAAATATCTAACAATTTGGGAGCCCTGGGTCACTTATCAAGGTCAACAAAAATAAATTACAGGGGTCTGATATCCCGGGGAGAGAAGGAGAATAAAGGGAGGATGAGAAATGGAGAGCTGGACTGGGGAACACCCAAGAATCTCAAACACCGAAGAGGTAAGATAATAGTAATGAAATTGACACGGAAAGATAGAAGTAGGTTTTTTTTTTTTTTTTTTTTAAGATAACTATCAGCTGCCAACAGTTTAGTTACGGTTAAAAATTTAATTAAAGTTTAATTGGTTAAAAAGGGGAAAAGAGGGGAGGGGGGCTGGGAGGATCTGATAATTCAAGGAGCTCCGGGAGTAAATGTAAAAAGAAAGATCAGGATAAGCTCCAAAAGGTAGCCTCAGCTAACGGGGATAAATAAGGATTGCGGGAACAGAAAAAGGAAAAAGAAATGTGTAGGTCATGAATGGCTGATGAAAATTTAATTGGAATAGGAGTATTGTATACGATGTTTCCATGACTAATTATTACTCCATTGAGTTAAAATCGACTTTCTTACAGTTTGTGAAATAGATAAAAATTGCCTGATCTGCGAATCAAGGCTTACTGATACAATGTTGATTTTCTACTCCTTTATTAAGTGACTAATAAAAAATCAATGATGAAAAAAAAAAAAAAAATGCTATAGATGATGACATGGTGACAGAGCGTTATTTCTATCTTGATGGACCTGGCGGATCAGGAAAAACATATTTGTACAATTTATTAATGAGTTCAGTACGAGCACAAGGAAAAATAGCAATGGCGTTTGCCACTACTGGAATTGCTGCACTTTTATTAGAAGGTGGAAGAACTGTTCATAGTGGATTTAAACTGCCAGTGCCTATTTTAGAAAATTCTGTGTCAGATATTCGCATGACATCCTTACAAGCAAAGAAATTGAAGAAATGTAAATTAATTATAATAGATGAGGCCACAATGATGTCATGCTATGCCCTCCAATGTATTGACCGTTTGCTTTGTGAAGTCATGGATAATATTTTTCCATTTGGTGGAAAGGTGATGTTGTTGGGTGGCGATTTTAGACAAACATTACCTGTCGTTGTACATGGAAATCGAACAGACATTATTGAAACATGTATAAAGTCAAGTACAGTATGGAAACATTTTACCCATCTTCAACTGCAACAAAATATGAGATCAGAAGGCCAAACTGATTTCAATGATTGGCTTATTAAAATTGGAGAAGGCAGAACAGAAAAAATACTACATTTACCTGACGACACTGTAGAGATCCCACCTCATATGATTTGTCAACAAGATATTATATCGGCTATATTTGAAGGGAGCATAAATAACGAAGACTATTCTGAGCTTGCCAACCAAGTTATACTGACGTGTAAAAATAAAGATGCATTAATACTCAATAATGAAATCTTAAAAAAAAATTAATGCACCACAAAGAAATTATCACAGTGCTGATTCTGTACTTGCTGATGACAATGAAAGTCAGGCAAACTTTTCAACTGAATTCATTAACTCTTTAACTCCTTCTGGAATGCCACCACATATTTTGCAGCTAAAGAAAGGTGCAATTATCATGTTACTGTGAAATATGAACCCCAAAAAATGCCTATGCAATGGCACAAGATTAATTGTTCAACAATTAAAGGACCATTTTATAGATGCTGAAATTTTAACTGGGACCCATAAAGGAGAGAGAGTTTTCATACCAAGAATAGATTTAGCACCAAGTGAAAGTAGTCTCCCTTTTATACTTCAAAGAAGACAATTTCCCATTATTATGGCATTTGCCATGACCATTAATAAATCGCAAGGTCAAACTTTCAAATCTGTGGGTATTTACTTGGAAGAACCAGTTTTTGCACATGTTCAATTGTACGTTGCGTTGTCACGCTGCAAAAATCCACAGGCTATTAAAGTTTACATTGAAAACAATGAAAGTCAAGGTGATTTATTAGAAGATGGACGTATTTTTACTAAAAACATTGTCTACTATGAAGTACTATAACTTTGCAGGATACAAACTAAAGCCATGCAAACATTTTGGAAAAACATTCAAAAATACAAAACAATTGGTTGTTTAATTCAGTCATAATTAATGGAAGTCATGTTTATGGATAATTCGCCTCACAAAATACTTGCCTTGCATTTCTATGAAAAATTATGTTAAAATGTTAAGTCACTATGTTAATGTTTCTAATGTTACAAGTTTAAAAACAATATTTTCAAGTTATTTCATTCAACATATTACAAAGTTCATGTTAACAGCTCAAGCACCTTTTAAGTCACAATGTAAATATTCTCTGTTATTTTAAGATTACTACCTACATTAATGTTTATCGCCAGTTTATGTGCTCAGTAATGAATTACTTTAATTACGTACGGTTTAAGGAGAGTTTTTACTGTATGCCTTCCTCTACATTCAATGTATATTAAACTTAACAATTATTCTGATACAAATTGCATGTTAATACTGATGAATTTAAAGTTAAACTGTTTTTACATTCAAATGTTAATACTTTTAATTCAAAATTATGTTACAAAATGTATTTACTGTGTTCCTGTTTATAATGTTCAAAATTAGACAAATGTTTTGCAAAAATTCAAAAATTACATAAAAAATAAAGTGCAATTTTAAAAATATATACTTTCAAGGTTATTGCTTACATATATTTTAAACTTCATGTTAAAATTCGGCACGTTTCAAAAAGTCTTTTTACTTTTCTCTGGATTCTATGTATATTAAAGTGAACATTTCTTCAGATACAAATTTCATTTTAAAAAACCTTTACATCAACGTTTTACAAAAATACATGTTCATATCACAATACTTACAAGGGTCAAAAATATATTTAAATAACTAAACAACTTCACAAACATATACATCACATTGCCGTCATTTTTTGACGGGCAAGTCGCTAGTTACTATATAATGTGTAGATGTACTGGCTGGGCATGCTCTTGTGCATTATTATTATTAGTAGTAGTAGTATTTTACTAATAATAATAATAATAATGTACAAGAGCATGCCCAGCTGGTACATCTACACATTATATAATAATAATAATTATAATAATAATAATAATGCATGCCCAGCTGGTACATCTACACATTAAATAGTAGTAATAATAATAATAATAATAATGCACAAGAGTCCTTCAGCACTGCACTGGACACTGAATAAACTTGCCTAGCTATGGTTTTCCCTATTGATGCAGTATCATCCAAACTGTCCCTCCTCTCAGTAAGACTGCAAGTTACTTATGATTCCAAAATGGCTGCTGTCCATGAGGTAGAAGGGTGTGGAAGGGAGTGTATGCTGCTGATTGGCTGGAATGTGTCTGCTGACTGTGACATGCAGGGTCAAAGTTTGCTCAATGATAAAGTATTGGGGGCGGGTCGAATCTCGCATATGTTCGCAGTTCGCTGCGAACGCGAACATGCTATATTCGCAGAAAAAAGTCCGCCGGCGAACTATTCGCGACATCTCTATAATTAAATCAGATAATGATGTACTTTCCCTTCAAATGGATTTACATAAAATTGAGGAATGGGCATCCCCCTTCCCTCCCCAGTGTCTCCCTCCCCCTTTCCTCCCCAGTGTCTCTTTCCCCCCTTCCCTCCCTAGTGTCTCCCTCCTCTTACTTCCCCAGAGTCTCTTTTCCCCCTCCCCTCTCCAGTGTCTCTTTCCCCATTCCTCTCCCCTCCCCAGTATCTCCCCCCTTCCTCTCCCCTCCCCAGTGTCTCTTTCCCCATTCCTCTCCCCTCCCCAGTATCTCCCCCCTTCCTCTCCCCTCCCCAGTGTCTCTCCCCCCTTCCTCTCCCATGCCCAGTGTCTCCCCCCAGTCTCCACCTCCTTCCTCTCCCTTCCCCAGTGTCTCTTACCCCCCTTCCCTCCCCAGTGTCTCTTTCCCCCTTCCATCCTGAGTGTCTTTTTATTCAGAATATTGCAGTATAAAGTGATACCTTTTTTTGGTGCTTTCCTGTTTTATGCTAGCGCACGTGCATCTGTTATGTGCACGCTGCACTGCCCTGTGCCAATGAAGCTGTCTATTTGTGGCTGGTAAGTGGTTAGGGGTTTTCTGGTTAGGTTTACAGGGTTGGGGTTAGGGGCTTAGTTTTAGGGGGTTAGGGTTAGGCTAAAATGGTTAGGAGGTTCCTCAGCAAGGGGTTAGGAATAGGGGGTTAGGTTTAGGGTTAGGAAGCGAGCGCACCCGGCAACAGGAGGCTTCCAGTGCCATGCACGCGCGCTAGCATAAAACAGGAAAGGTCCCTTTTTTTTTTAATGGATATACATTTTATTTAGAGTGACCAGCTTTCAAGAGATGAGCCTCTTTATCACGTGTAGTGCTTCTAACTTGACAGGGGTAAACCTCTCAAAGCTCCTCAATCTAACTTAAATATTCAATAAAAAAAAGTCTATCGCTTCATACTCATATTACTCATCTGGTTTTCTGGACATTCACTGCTACTTAACGACAGATAGATATCTGCATCTATCGCTAGAGATTTATATTTGGATCCATCCAGAAGGGGGCGTTCGGTGTCTCTGTGAATTGATCAACTCATGTACCTTCCTCCCTAAGCCGCACTCAGGACACACATTTGCCGCGTGCTGAGATACTACAGGCCGGGGATCTGCGGCCTATTCGGCTTGGTCCTCATGTTGTGGTTTGGATTCGGATATAAAGGATTCGGAGAGCTCGGGGATTTGAGCCTGGATAGCCCAGAACCGGTGCAGTTACACGGAGCCGAGCTTGGAAATAGACGGATATCTAAAGCTATCCCCGCATGGAGCTATACGGCCTTCCTGACAGGTGGAGACGGGAGGCCATTGTGCATCACCCCATGTTACATCAGTTATATGTGTAGTGCACAGACAGGCAGTGACTTCCCACATATATGTCACTAACATGATCAGTGTCTGTGTACAAATACATTGAAGAATGGAATTCTTTATAATTATTACACAATATGTATAATATAACAGCACTACTTGTATAGAAGTGCAATACACCAATATTATATATAATTATTACACAATATGTATAATATAACAGCACTACTTGTATAGAAGTGCAATACACCTATATTATATATCATTACTACACAATATGTATAATATAACACAGCACTACTTGTATAGAAGTGCAATACACCTATATTATATATCATTATTACACACTATGTATAATATAACACAGCACTACTTGTATAGAAGTGCAATACACCTATATTATATATCATTATTACACAATATGTATAATATAACAGCACTACTTGTATAGAAGTGTAATACACCTATATTATATATAATTATTACACAATATGTATAATATAACGCAGCACTACTTGTATAGAAGTGCAATACACCAATATTATATATAATTATTACACAATATGTATAATATAACATCACTACTTGCATAGAAGTGCAATACACCTATATTATATATCATTATTACACAATATGTATAATATAACATCACTACTTGTATAGAAGTGCAATACACCTATATTATTTATAATTATTACACAATATGTATAATATAACAGCACTACTTGTATAGAAGTGCAATACACCTATATTATATATAATTATTACACACTATGTATAATATAACGTAGCACTACTTGTATAGAAGTGCAATACACCTATATTATTTATAATTATTACACACTATGTATAATATAACAGCACTACTTGTATTGAAGTGCAATACACCTATATTATATATAATTATTACACAATATGTATACTATAACAGCACTACTTGTATAGCAGTGTAATACACCTATATTATATATAATTATTACACAATATGTATAATATAACAGCACTACTTGTATAGAAGTGCAATACACCTATATTATATATAATTATTACACACTATGTAAAATATAACGCAGCACTACTTGTATAGAAGTGCAATACACCTATATTATTTATAATTATTACACAATATGTATAATATAACATCACTACTTGTATTGAAGTGCAATACACCTATATTATATATAATTATTACACAATATGTATACTATAACAGCACTACTTGTATAGCAGTGTAATACACCTATATTATATATAATTATTACACAATATGTATAATATAACAGCACTACTTGTATAGCAGTGCAATACACCTATATTATATATAATTATTACACAATATGTATAATATAACGCAGCACTACTTGTATAGAAGTGCAATACACCTATATTATATATCATTATTACACACTGTGTATAATATAACGCAGCACTACTTGTATAGAAGTGCAATACACCTATATTATTTATAATTATTACACAATATGTATAATATAACGCAGCACTACTTGTATAGAAGTGTAATACACCTATATTATATATAATTATTACACAATATGTATAACATAACATCACTACTTGTATTGAAGTGCAATACACCTATATTATATATAATTATTACACAATATGTATACTATAACAGCACTACTTGTATAGCAGTGTAATACACCTATATTATATATTATTATTACACAATATGTATAATATAACAGCACTACTTGTATAGAAGTGCAATACACCTATATTATATATCATTATTACACACTATGTATAATATAACAGCACTACTTGCAATACGCCTATATTATATATCATTATTACACACTATGTATAATATAACGCAGCACTACTTGTATAGAAGTGCAATACACCTATATTATATATCATTATTACACAATCTGTATAATATAACCACACTACTTGTATAGAAGTGCAATACACCTATATTATATATCATTATTACACAATCTGTATAATATAACAGCACTACTTGTATAGAAGTGCAATACACCTATATTATTTTTATAATTATTACACACTATGTATAATATAACAACACTACTTGTATAGAAGTGCAATACACCTATATTATATGTCATTATTACACAATCTGTATAATATAACAGCACTACTTGTATAGAAGTGCAATACACCAGTATTATATATAATTATTACACACTATGTATAATATAACAGCACTACTTGTATAGAAGTGCAATACACCTATATTATATATCATTATTACACACTATGTATAATATAACACCGCACTACTTGTATAGCAGTGCAATACACCTATATTATTTTTATAATTATTACACACTATGTATAATATAACAACACTACTTGTATAGAAGTGCAATACACCTATATTATATATCATTATTACACAATATGTATAATATAATGCAGCACTACTTGTATAGAAGTGCAATGCACCTATATTATATATCATTATTACACAATATGTATAATATAACGCAGCACTACTTGTATAGAAGTGCAATACACCTATATTATATATAATTATTACACAATATGTATAATATATCAGCACTACTTGTATAGAAGTGCAATACACCAATATTATATATAATTATTACACAATATGTATAATATAACGCAGCACTACTTGTAAAGAAGTGCAATACACCTATATTATATATCATTATTACACAATATGTATAATATAACGCAGCACTACTTGTATAGAAGTGCAATACACCAATATTATATATAATTATTACACAATATGTATAATATAACGCAGCACTACTTGTAAAGAAGTGCAATACACCTATATTATATATCATTATTACACAATATGTATAATATAACGCAGCACTACTTGTATAGCAGTGTAATACACCTATATTATTTATAATTATTATACAATATGTATAATATAACGCAGCACTACTTGTATAGAAGTGCAATACACCTATATTATTTATAATTATTACACAATATGTATAATATAACGCAGCACTACTTGTATAGAAGTGCAATACACCTATATTGTTTATAATTATTACACAATATGTATAATATAACGCAGCACTACTTGTATAGAAGTGCAATACACCTATATTATATATCATTATTACACAATATGTATAATATAACGCAGCACTACTTGTATAGAAGTGCAATACACCTATATTATATATCATTATTACACACTATGTATAATATAACAGCACTACTTGTATAGAAGTGCAATACACCTATATTATTTTTATAATTATTACACACTGTGGGCCTCATTCTATTAGCGGCCGCAGCCGTTGCGGGGCCGCAAGGACCGGCCGCAAGCTATTCGGCTATTCTATTCCCTTACGGCCGGAGGCTCCGGCAGGCTTGCGGCCGGTGCCTTGCTATCTCTTGCGGCCGCTCGCGCTGGAGGAAAGACTTTGATCTAAAACGGCCGCAAGAGTTTTGCAATTCAATTCCTCCGGGAAACCTCTCTGCAAGGCTAAAAGCGAGCCGCAGCTTACTTGCAGGAAAGAGGTCCCGCTAGCACCAATTAAGCACATAAAATAGCTCAAATAAAGCCATCCTGCACTTTGAGAAGACTATAAAGGGATTTTAGGTGTTAGAAAAAATAGCACATAATTATCCTGTACTCAAATCCGTAAAATATTTATTTTTAATATCCGTAAAATATCCATGTAAAAAGTCCAGAGTGCTTGGAGCACCTCAGACCCGCCCACGCCGCAGCCGGAAAATAAAGAGTTAATTTGAACTCGGGTTTGGGCAGATGTGCAAGCTTGAGAGTGGGTTACTTTTAATCCTCATGTCCCCCAATATGATCCCTAGCATTTACAGAGCTGTACAGTGCAGGCTTGAATTTATTTTTCAGTTTTTATATTTCAGAGCTTACGGCCGGTTCCAAGATATGCGGCCGGCCGTAAAAGGAGATCCTTGCGGGGCCGTATAATAGAATCGCGAGTTAACTGAACCCCCGCAAGGAATCGCAGCCTTACGGCCGATTTACGGCCGATAATAGAATGAGGCCCTATGTATAATATAACAACACTACTTGTATAGAAGTGCAATACACCTATATTATATATCATTATTACACAATATGTATAATATAACAGCACTACTTGTATAGAAGTGCAATACACCTATATTATATATCATTATTACACAATATGTATAATATAACGCAGCACTACTTGTATAGAAGTGCAATACACCTATATTATTTTTATAATTATTACACACTATGTATAATATAACAACACTACTTGTAAAGAAGTGCAATACACCTATATTATATATCATTATTACACAATATGTATAATATAACGCAGCACTACTTGTATAGAAGTGCAATACACCTATATTATATATCATTATTACACAATATGTATAATGTAACGCAGCACTACTTGTAAAGAAGTGCAATACACCTATATTATATATCATTATTACACAATATGTATAATATAACGCAGCACTACTTGTATAGCAGTGCAATACACCTATATTATATATCTTTTTTACACAATATGTATAATATAACGCAGCACTACTTGTATAGAAGTGCAATACACCTATATTATATATCATTATTACACAATATGTATAATATAACGCAGCACTACTTGTATAGCAGTGCAATACACCTATATTATATATCTTTTTTACACAATATGTATAATATAACGCAGCACTACTTGTATAGAAGTGCAATACACCTATATTATATATCATTATTACACAATATGTATAATATAACGCAGCACTACTTGTATAGAAGTGCAATACACCTATATTATTTATAATTATTACACAATATGTATAATATAACGCAGCACTACTTGTATAAAAGTGCAATACTTTTTTTTTGCAAGGTCCGCAATTGCTGGCAAGGAGCGCCTTTGGCGCTCCATGCCAGCAACTGAGGCCCTTGCTTTGCGAGGGCCGCAGGCTCGCTGTGCGAGCCCGCAAGCGTTAGCAGCTACTCGCATGCTCACAACTATATATGTGACTAGCGAATTGCCCGTCAAAAAATGACTGCAATGAAATTGTAAGTGAGCTAATGGTATTTGGTGTACAATAATAAAATAAATAATAGATTAATAAAGTAATATACTTTACCTATTTTAAACTAATATATGCAGGAATCATTGTGTTGAAGAGCTGACAATCTGTTTTGATGTTGCTGCAGCATTAGTGGTGTGGAACTGCTGTGTAAGCGTGATGAATGTGTGCAGTGTAATAGTGTGCGTGCGCGAGACAAAACCGTTAGCGTAGCTGTGTACTTCCGCATTGTATAAGTTATTGTTCTAAAATGGCGGCTAATGTGTGGTATGCGTCTGTAGCGGAATATCCGTAGGTGTTTTGCGTGTTTAGAGTGCTGTAGCCTCGTTTTCGTTTTGTTCGGCTGCCATTTTTTCTCTCGCGTAGAGAATTTTTTAGTGTCTAAACTCTTTTTTCTTTTGAGTTAAATTGAGGTGTAACTTCATTTTTTGAGGTCCTAGATGCTCCCTCTTGCTGTAGGTAAGCTTTTTATGTATGTGTTGTGTGTATTTATTGTGTTTTTCATTTTTTCCTGTCCTTGGGTTGCGGCCGATTTTTGCGAGGTTGTAATTGCTCGTATGTTGTTTGCGTTACGACGTAAAGTTTGCGAGGGTTGCAGTTGCTGGCAAGGAGCGCCTTTGGCGCTCCATGCCAGCAACTGAGGCCCTCGCTTGCGAGCCCGCAAGTGTTAGCTGCAAATCGTATGCTCACAACTATATATATATATATATATATATATATATATATATATATATATATATATATATATATATATATTATTTATAATTATTACACAATATGTATAATATAACACCGGCACTACTTGTATAGCAGTGCAATACACCTATATTATTTTTATAATTATTACACACTATGTATAATATAACAGCACTACTTGTATAGTAGTGTAATATACCTATATTATTTAATATACTGGGCAAACATGATGACAGTATCAGGTATAAACTGACAGGATTATTTTGTAGTTTTTTATTTATTTAGGTAAATGTATTTGTTTTTAAGAAATAAGTCACAGCCACAAAGTAAACTTGAAATCATGACAGGTCTGAAGTATTTCATATTTGTTTAATTATGTGATTTTTTTTTCTGTTGAAATATAATCTACTATATAGAAAAATGTATTTAGTAACAATAGAAGACAATGTGATACTGCTGAGTGAGTGACATGGAAATGCATTTATTTGGAGAATCTGAATCCCTTTGCAGACAGTGGTGAGGGTGCATTTAATAAATGTAATTGTGTTTGTCTATTTAGAGGGGTAATTGCAGTCATTATATGATAATAATATTGTTTATTCACAAGGGTATTGTGCTTTTCTCTTCAGAGGATGGGTCTGTTGTGCTCTCTGGTTTGGTCGGTGGATGCCATGTGCAGGATCTTTGTCTTCGTGGCCTGAAATCCCACGACATCCTCCCTACAGAGAAGTATCTCATGCTGCTCTTTACAGACTGGGTGGGATGTTGGGACATTAGTACTGTGGGGTCTGATGGAACACAAGGAGACCCCATATGGAAAATGGATTTCCCAGACGGCCATAATGCTGGTAATGATTTATTTCATAGTGCCTAAAACAACATTACATTTACAACATACAATACCCAGAAGTAGTGCCCTTTCTGGATCCCTACCTTGTAATGGTGAAGGGGCATGTGTACCTCAATGAAGCTATGAGCTATACCATGTAGGTCACTCAAGAAGGGCAGGTCATAGCAGAAAGGTCAGACAAATCTGATCCACTGGAGAAGGAACTGGCAACTCACTCCAGTATCTTTGCCAAGATAATCTTATGGATAAGCACAACAGGAGACGTAAAGATGTGACTGGCATGCTGTGATCCATAGGGTCACTGAGAGTCAGACACAACTGAACAACAACAGAAATAGTGAGATATTATGAATAATTTATACATATTATATATATATATATATATATATATATATATATATATATATATATATATATATATACACACACACAAATTGTGTTATTGGTGCAGCATGGCTTGTTATCTGGCCATCTTATAATGTAAACCTATTGTTCTTCTGGCTGCATCCATTAGTGTGTCAGTACCTACCATCAGTGCACTAACATGACATATATATTACTTATTTTACACATTGCTTTATAAATATATTCATTAGGTTCTATGAGACCTCCCAATGTCCTACCTAATTCTATTTTATTCTATTTTAAGGTGCTGAAGAATGATATAGACACTAATGAGAAAGCTGTCACTTTAGTGAATATCAGCCATTATGCTCTCTAAGGGGTGTGTTTTGCAACAGGAATATACACAAGTTATCAGCCTTAGGATGAAGCAGCTATTTTATGCCTATGAGTTTGCCCCATTGTTTCTTCCACTGCATGCATACTTTGCCCTTGATCCTCTCAGCCATGGCTTGTACTGCTCAGATGTCAGCATAATTGATAAAGTAGTTCTTATACTGTACATACAGTGATAAGGAAACAGTATCAGTAAGGAGGTAATGGTATATAATACATTTTACAATCTCATTTTAAAGGAGAGAAATATCTAGAAGCAGTTTACTTATTTGGTTCTTAACGTAAATGTATTTCTTATTAATTTCAGCTTTCCCTTTGGTAGCCAATGGGCACATTGCTACTAATGCACCATTCTTCAGAGAGCTGCCAGCTAAGTGCCATGCTCACAAGTTGGTGTTAGGAAATGAACATGCTGTGATGATTACCTCTGACTGGACTTTATTCACTTGGGGTGCTGGGAGGTAAGGTATGATGGTCAGAATCTAATAAGCTGGTTATCTGAGAGAAAATACAATGCACATTCTATATACATTATTACAGAAAAGCACTATCATAGATTGTTAGTATGCCATGATTTTATATCGGCATTAGTATATGGGAACGGTTTAGGATTACTCTTGTCTTCCCACTATCTTGTTTCTCATCACAATACATTTTGTTAACCGCTCATTGTGCCTGTCACACAGCAGGATGGCCATTTGCTTCTCTTGTGTGTACTGCAAGTTGCTGCTTCACTTTAGGCAGATTTTTTTTTTTACTTTGCACAATTCACTGTGGTGGGAGAGATCTGAGATCCTGACAGCCATGTTTCATTGCAGAAGTTAACTTGGGTGACACGCTGACTTGGTTATTGCTGGCAAAATATTAGTTAACATATTCACATTGTATGTCATGCTGTTATTTTTCATAATAATTTTGGGTAACTTTTTTCTGTTCCTTGCAGATTTTTACTGTGTAGGTCATATCTATTATAATTTATACCTGTTTTCTTTGCTTGTTAAGACATGGGCAGTTGGGACATGGAGATCTGGAAGATGTGTCAGAGCCTCGGATTGTAGAAGCTTTGCACGGAATAGCGACAATGGAAGTGGCAGCAGGAGGCTGGCATTCAGGCGCCATCAGTGGTAATTTTATATATATATATATATATATATATATATATATATATATATATATATATATATATATATATATGCGATATATTCCCATAAAGAAGAGTTTTCTTATTAGTGAGGTGGGCATTAACATGGGAATGGAAAAATTTCATGTGGCTAGAAAGAAATGTGTTATTTACTGAATAAATCCTACAGTGGTTGTATCTCACAAGCTGTTACACAATGTTAGTTCTGCCCACATTCAACACTTTAACTTTTAAGAAATCAATAACCGGGATGCTCATTGCTGAAACCTCTTTATCTGCTTCTTTTGTAGAAGGTGGAGACATTTACTGCTGGGGCTGGAATGAGTTTGGACAGCTTGGATTGCCCTCTAAATCGTTAACACAAGAACGTAAGCAATTCATCATTTTAGAATATCATTGATGAATACAGCAAGTCTTCAAAATTGAAAAAAAATATAGAATATTTGTTTCTTTGATTAGGGGCCTGTACGCAAAAGATATCCACAGAGGGTGAAAATGCAGAAACCAGTGAGTTCATCACAATTCAGGCTTTTCCAGCTTTGATTGACCTACCGGAAGAAACAGAAGCAGCCAAGATAAGCTGTGGGTCTCGTCACACAGCTGTTGTGACTCGTAAGTTTGTAAGGGATTGCCACACTTCATGAGGTTGAAAATAATATAATATAATAATAAAAATAGACAAACGGAAACCAATTTAGTTTTGTGTGGGCTGCTGGTCTGACATGCTGGTAGAAGGCTGTTGTGTTGGAGAACTCTTAAATATATTAAATCTAAAGAAAGGAATGTTGGGAGAACCTGTCTATTCCTTCTAAACTAAGTCTTACTATCTTCACATTTCTGCAGTCCCTAAGAGAAAGTACAAATTTGCATAAAGAGTAGTAGATAAGTGGCAGAATTAAATAAATGTAAGGAATTTAAGCATACTTTGGAAATGCTATCCTGGTCATTAATTAAGCCAAACTTTTACATAAATAGAATGGGCAGACCAGATGCGCTTTTTTGGGGATCTTATCTGCCATCATCTATAAGTTAGTATGCTTATGTAACCGTAAAGCTTCTGCTTAAGTAGCTTAATTTTCTTGAAAACATATTATAAATGCAAAGTTATTGATGGCATTTCATCTTGTATAACTAACCTTTTAAGCATTTTTGTTGTACTTACACTTTAAAGGGAATACATTTTTAAATGTATACTATGCGCTTTTCTCTAACTGCAGGGTCTGGTGAGCTGTACACATGGGGCTGGGGTAAGTATCACTGATTTGAAATGTGCTGCATACCGCTTTTAAGCCACTAACAAATCCCAAATTTACATTCATTTAAAAGATTATGTTTAAACATTTTTTTATATTTATAAGTCTCATGGGTGCCATGTACCAGAGATATATGAACATGGAAGCAATTTGTTTTATGAATAGTGTCAAGTTTTATTACATACATATTATTACATGTTTTCTCTTTGGAATCTCCTTTGTATAATAGTAATACATTTTAATTTTTGTCTTACTGTATCATCCATCAGTTAAAATATCTAAAGTTTTTACTTATGGTAATCTCGCTGGAATTTAATACTTTATCACGTTAGTAGATCTTCCATGTTGCCACTTTGGTCTAGATAGGGTATCTGATATCTGGCATATGTTGAGCACAGCCATAGCATCCAATTTTATTTATCTACATTTTTAGAGTACTCTTATTTATTTCTGAAATTAAAATGTTATTTCAATGATTGCATTTAAAGGCATATTTAGCTTTGATGGAAAATGAGTGCATCTGATAGAGGAGAATCAGTAGTGTATGAAAACATTTTGTTTTCCATATAAAAATGCAAAAAGAAAACATTAACAAACTTACCCTGAAGCTTGCAAATTTCTTGAAGTTTCTGAGAAGGAATGGCCCTTTTAAACCTTAGTTAACGTAGCATAAAATGCATAATTCGCTTTGGCCAATCACAGGCACCTATAACATTGTTTCAATTACTGGGAAGTCAGTTTGTGCAACACCGCATCATGGGATGTTATGTGGATCGTTGCTATGTGGATTTCTGTACTGTGCTACTCTTGCCTTGAAGTTTAGTATAGTGTTAAAAAAGTACCCAAATGCAGTGTTAATAAAATAAATCTGTATATGTATAGAATGACTCCATGTAATGTGCGTTTCTGATATAAGCAGCATCTGTTAGATTAGATAAACTTGGATATACCTTAATTATCTCATTAAGATAACATTTCAATCTCCTTTTGGTGAGTGCATTGTGAAGGCTAACAGCCCAAAATGGCAAAATTCAATCTTATTTTACTGGTTTTTTTTTCTAATAGCATTCAATTGATAAAGTACTTTTTATTACCTATTAAATGATACCATGTTTGGAATCTGCTTTTTCACTTTAAAATTGTGAATCAGTATAGTGAAGAAAAAAAAAATATTCTTCACTGATAGTAGTGGAGTTGCCTGAACTTGCTATACACGGTCACTTCCTGCGGGTCTGGAACAGTTAATTTAGAGTTATGCATCTCTTGCATGTGTGTGACTTCATAAACCATATGTACCCAATATTCTTTTTTTTATCCTTAGGTAAATATGGACAGCTTGGCCATAGGGATACAATGACCTTGGATCAACCAAAATGTGTTAAATATTTTTCTATGAATCATCTTCGTGTTGAAAATGTAACATGTAGACATTGGAATACTTATGTATCATGTCATCATACAAATGTTTCATAGCATCTATCACTGAACTACAGTGGAGTTGGGAATGGTATACATTGAGGGAGAGTAGGACACAGGACATTCCTGGTATATCAGTACTTCCACAGAATGTATACTGAAAATGATTAATCATAGTATAAACATTAGACAAGAGGACAGATTAAAACCTTACTAGAGGAACATAGTTATCAGGTATACTTTTATTTGAAGGAACTTAAATAAGAGTATTTTGCAGTCATTATGAGACATGTTATATTTGGTCTAATTTTGTACAAGAACATACACTAATCCTATATTTAGCCTTGTGGATTAATTCTTCATTTAGTCCTACCTCTGTATCTTGGAGGTTTTTGAAATTGACAAACTTTTTGTGATACTCCATTAACATTATATAGTTACATGACCTGTGTACTAAGACTAACATTACTCTTACTTAAGGCTACCCCACATCTATAGACATTTGTTCTTCCATCTCCCTCAATGAAATGTTTTATTGACCAGATATACATTTTACAAGGTTCAATGTATTCCTTAATGTGATTAAGAAAGACTAAAACATTGGAGAATCTCAAAGCCATGTGGTAATATTGTTGAGTGCTATGTGTAGTCTGTCATTCATGTAATTATGTTTCCCCCATTTGTCATTTTTTTTTTTTTATAAAGATGACAAAGAACATAATGATAAGTGAATCACCTACCTCTAAATTTCTAACTGTAGCTGAACTATGTATTTTTTTTAGTAAGGGTAATACTCGATCCATGGTTTCTAAGTTTTATTTCTATCTTTTTTTAACCTGAATGTGCACTTTTAATCTCCTAAACCAGTGTTTTTTAAATTATTGGGCATAGGAGAAGTTTTTTTTCCCCCCTGGTCCATATTTAAATTAAACATATTTTAAAGTACTGTAAAAATGTGTGAATTTAGATATGATGCTGCAATGTTTCAAAATGTATTCTACAGTAATAAATAAAATAATCTCTATTTTTTCCAATTACACATGGTCTCTCAACCAAACAACGTGTGCCTATTCTCGCGCCACGGTCAATCTGTTTGAAGCTTTGCCTACAAGCTCCTGGCTAGCAATAATGATTGTGAGGGCAATCGTCCTAGAACCGTCCTGGGCATTGTACGGCCCACGGGCTACATCCGGCCCTTTGTCTTTCCCTGTCCGACCCGCTACAGTAGCCTACAGTGGGATCCAAATTTGTGTCCTGGACATAATCACACTGCCAATTGTAAAAGGGGGCAAATTGTGAGCAGCAGTGTTGTGACTAACTGGGATGGATAGCATTCTGTAGATACTGCTCCTGGCACTTAGAAAATAAAATAAAGGTATCAAATTAATATTGAGCAGAATTAAGTTCAGCCTATGGTTTGGCCCTTAAGATATATCATGGGGAAATACTCTATGTTTGTGATTGCTGTTTTGTAAAGTATATCTATGGGTAAGCTCATTAGTTTGTGATTACTTTCAGCGGACAAGAATTATTGGAAAGCATTTATATGTCCAGAATTGTGGTTTGGTAAAATATATAGACGGCTCATTTAGCATAGATCTTTATACATAAGATACCAATATTGCTCTTGGAAGGGAAGTCTTATTAAGTATAAGGGAGAACTGTTTCCCTTCTCCTTCTTCCTCTCTTCTCTTTTTCCACTGATTTGAAAGAATGAAAAAAGACAAGGTTTTAACAAAGGGGAGGGAGAGGGAGAAGAAAGGCGTTACCAAAATAGTATCTCAGCCTTCTCCTAAAGATAAAGACCTAGAAACGTATATTGTTCAAATCCATGATGCCTCATCTCTTGATGTCTCTAATGACTATTTGGAATATAGCGATCTGGAGAGAAAAGATATACAAATACAAAAACCAGGATCTCCTGGAAATTCAGAAGAAGTTCTGTCTCATTGTTAAATGAATTTAGATCTACATTAAGAGATTAAATATCTGAAACGGTTGCTAAAAATACTATAGCCATTTCTAATCAGGATAAAAGATCTGGAGAGATAGAAAATAGAGTCGAGGCATTATGGGCTGAAAACAAAGCCTTAATAAATGAGGTAAAAAAAATTAAGGAAGAGGTTAAACTATTAAAAAGTAAAACTGATTCATTAGAAGACTTTTCGAGGAGAACCAACCTCAGAATTCGGGGAGTACCTAAAGGTGTAACTGCAAATGAACTTAGAAAATATATGTTTGACTTATTAAATATCTGTTTAAAGATATAAACGAGGGTCAATTCAGAATACATAGAATTTCACTCCCACAGAACTACTCAAAAGATATAACAAGGGATATTATATTGAGACTCCTTTACTTTACATTCAAAGAAGCCTTACTTTAAAACAAAAAATAATTTGATGCACGCTTTAACACTCTAATAGTATTCTCTGATTTGACCTCTATAACGTTGAACAAAAGGAGGGCCTTTAAGAACATAACACTAGCACTGAAAAAGGAGGGAATCCAATATAAATGGGGGTTTCCATTAAAGTTAATTTATTTTGTTCTAAAAATCAAAGGAAAATTGTCAGTACACCCGAAGAGGGGGTGTGTATCTTAAGGGAATGGAACCTACCATGCAAGTCTGTTTCGAAGGATGAGATGTTGCTCTGGGAAAACGCATAAAATATGGAAGGTACTCCTTTTTTGGGGGTGGTGCTAAGAGGTTCGAGAGGGAATGAAGGTGTTAAATAGACCTATTGAAGGTATGCACATAAGGTGATTACTTTTAAGTAAAAAAAAAAAAAATGTAACAATACTGTAAATTAAGCACTATGTCTATAGGGTTCTGGTTGGCCAATTTCAAATAAGTAGATAGGGAAAAAAATAAAGACTGGGAAAGCTGTTTAGTACACATATGTACACCGCAATCACTGGTGTTTAAAACCGTTAGCATATTTATTGGTCAGATTGAATCACTTGATATGAAGTAAATACAATTGTTTTAAAAAGGAGTAGAAACTTGAGCACTGAGTTGTATTCATGACAATTGGTTTTGAGATATTAAAGGTTATGTTGTGATTAGATAGGTTTGAGTTTGCTTAGTGCTTCATCTGTTTAAACTTCACAGAAATGATTGACGAGAGTCTAAAAAGTTTGTTGTATATATTACCTTTACCCGTATCCACCAAGGTAGTTTCCCCCCTGGGGATTTTCCCTTAAGAAACAACTTCTCTCCTTTCCATATTTAAAAAAGTCTGCATCATTGTATTTAAAGATATTATAAGCTATATTGGTTGGACAGCCAGAGAAATAGGAATATAATATTTTATAGTTAATTTGTCTTCCTGGAGATCTTTGGATTAGCTCCTGGTCTGGGGTTTCCCTCACCAGACTCAGGACTTAATTTCCGCATGCTGATAAGGGGGATCCCGCCACAACATAGAGAGAATATTGAGACATGACTTTGTTTTAAGAATAAATGTAAGTGTATATGTTTTGTTATGTAATTGTTTTGTTAAAGATGTCCTATATACTGCAAGAGAGCTTGATAAGTATCTAGTGGGAGAGAGCGAGGTAAAGGATTCAGGGTAAAACACTATGGAATTTAAGATTTTTTCTCTGAATGTAAGGGGCTTAAATACCCCTTTCAAGAGACACTCAATTATGCATTTATTTAATAAAGAAAGTCTGGATGTTGTATACATCCAAGAGTCACACTGGGCAGTAAATAAAGAACCTAAGCTACCTAAATCAATTTATGACGAGATAATCTCTGCCCCTTATAGAAAGAAGGTGTGATAAACCTGTTTAATAAAAAAAAATTATATAGTTGAAGAATTAGTTAAACCACATAAAATAGGACGATATATTGTCTGGACCGGAACAATAAACAAGTCTATACGCTAGTAAATTTATACGCCCCCAATCAAAACCAGACCTTCTTTCTTAGAAATATCTTGCTCCCGTTACCTTGCAATTCAAATAGACGGCGCCGCAAGGATATCCCTTTATGGCCGGCCGCATATCTTGCAACCGGCCGTAAGCTCAGAAATCTTTTAAAGCAAAAATAAATTCAAGACGGCACTGTAAAGCTCTGTAAATGCTAGGAATCATAATGGGGGACATGAGGATTAATAGCAACCCCCTCTCAAGCTTGCACATCAGGCCAAATCCGAGATTTCATTAACTGTTTATTTTCTGGCCGCAGCGTGGGCGGGTCTGAGGTGCTCCAAGCCCTCTGGACTTTTTCCACGGATATTTGTCATAAATTAAAAAAATAATTATTTACGGATTTGAGTGTAGTGGAATGTTGTGCTATGAATGCTAACACCTACAAACACTTTATAGTCTCCTCAGAGTGCAGGATGGCTTTATTATGTGCTTAATTGTGTGCCTGCGGGACCTTTTTGCTGCAAGTAAGCTGCGGCTCGGTTTTAGCCTTGCAGAAAGGGTTCCCGGAGCAATTGAATAGCAACCAGGATTTTCTTGCGGCCGAAACTCTTGCGGCCGTTTAAGATCAAAGGCTTTCCTCCGGCGCGTGTGGCCGCAAGGGATAACAAGGTGCCGGCCGCAAGCCTGCCGGAGTCCCCGGCCGGAAGGGAATAGAATAGGCAAATAGCTTGCGGCCGGTCCTTGCGGCCCCACATCTCCTACGGCCGATAATAGAATGAGGCCCATAGCGTTTTCTTTGATGGCTGGAAAGTTCAATGCCTTTGCGCAAACTCAAAATGTGCCATTTTGTTTTTTGGCTGAAAGTAATGGCTTTCTTCTGGCCATTATAATACTTTTGCATTTATTTTGTAAATCTACAATAACTAGTAACTTGTCTGTCATAAATCACGGTATCAAATTTTATGTTCAAATGTCTGTTGAGTCTCTCTCTGTGCCGTCTATTTTTGTCTGCCCTCTGTCGCCCTATCTCTCTCTTTGTTCTCTCATAATCTGCACTCGGAAGCTAAGAATTAATTAGTGCCAATAAGTAATATTTGCCGATTGGGCTCGCAATCAAGCAATCTATAAAATGCATTAGATCATCTGTTT
Source organism: Discoglossus pictus (assembly GCA_027410445.1). Lineage (NCBI taxonomy): Eukaryota > Metazoa > Chordata > Amphibia > Anura > Alytidae > Discoglossus > Discoglossus pictus. The sequence continues at coordinate 189,958,373 of CM050167.1, read as the reverse complement.
TAGTCCATGTGTGTTTCATGATATGTATTAACCCCTTGTGTCCCGGGATTAATATTACTCAGAAATAGTATTTCATATTAATATTTGTATTGCATATTTGTGGATTTGAGACCGTTGTGCAATTAATTCTAATGTGTTTCCATGCCTCCCCATGCTTTAAAAGTACAATATTTGTGCTTCATTGCTGTTACAGCTATAACAAGTGTTTATAAAATGTTTTTTGACAGAAAAATGATACTTTTTTTACTTGTGGGTCGTTATTTATTTGCGAGGTAGTTCAATATTGCTTTTGTGTAACTTTATTTAGAGCTCATAATATTCGAACTGTGCTAAAACCAATGGAGTTCTACGGCCGGTTTTGCTGCTGTGGCTAATCCGTAGTAATTGTGGGCAGGTAACTCGTAATCGAGGCCCTGTCAGTACCATGAGATGGGGAGAGGCTACCATGGGCCCACAGATAACTTGCGCTCTGAAAGCCCAAACAGTTTTCAAGGGGTCTGGGGAGAGGATGGGGACTGCATTGAACCAGAGAGGGACTGTGAACCAGTAATGGGGGCTCAAGTGGAAAACAACTGTCCAGAAGCCAACCACAGACCATGGGGCAGACACAGAAAATAGCCCTAGGACCTTAATAGACCAAGGGAACAAGCCATGCTAGAGTACCATCGCTAGCAGCAAGGGTGTCCAGAAAATTTATCGCCAGAAATTTACCACCAACAATTAATTGCTAGCAGTTTACTGCCGCATCAGTTTATCGCATAAACAATTTATAGCCTACAAATGATCGCTAGCATATTTTACCGTCTAGAAGTAATGAGATGTGAAAAGTCCATTATTTAAACATTATAACAAGTGGTTCATTTTAAACTAAACAAATTATAACATAAAACATATTATGTTATAATTGTTTAAATAATGGACTTTTCACATGTCATTGCTTCTAGATGGTAAAATATGCCAGTGATCATTTGTATGCTATAAAATGTTTATGCAATAAACTGGCGCGGCAGTAAACTGCTGGAGGTGAATTGCTGGCAATACATTTTTCTAGACTCAGCAGCAAGGAGGTGGGGAGGACAGAGGACGTCTGTCAGCATGAAGATAGAGCCATATCCACCCGTGCTTGGAGGAGAAAATGGACTGATAGATTTCTGATCCCAGCCAGCTGGCAGGGCCCCTACTGGAATTATTGGTTGTTACCACCAAAATAGTATATTTACACTCCTAGTCCCATAAGAAGTAGTTAGCATTACCCAAGCCCAAGGTTTGTGCTGGCTGAGAGTTCATGGGGGTCACACCCAGAATTGTCCCCCCCGGGGTTTGGCACTGGAGCATAATGAAAATAATTTGTCCTGCACACACAGGCTCAAGTCACATGCAGGTGGAGGCCGAGATGGAGTTTGGTAGCCATTTCTACTGGAGATAATGGATGCTGCTGGGCTATCTTGTACCACACCCAAGACAAGGATGCATGGACAGACTGAGTATAGCAGCATACAGGCTATAATGTGTTTTGGACCATTGCCTGGATGCTGTGTTTGATAGGAAGGAGCAGTTGTCATTACTGATTTTTGGGGTCTGGGTAAGACTTCCCCTAAACCCCACAAGCAACGGCTATGTATGACCCAAAGCCAAACTGTCACAGCCCCTGAAGTCATTGACTCTGTTCTGGGGACCCTAGCACATCTAATTGCTGACATCAAAAGGCTATGGACATTCAATGTTATTTTAAAAGCGACTAAAGTCAATACTTTTTTGCTTATTTAATTTGTGCATTTATTTATCCTTGTTTATTGGGTGAAGAATGATGGAGGGGGTAAATGAACAAGTGAACTTTTAACTCCAATGGCACAAATAAACAAAATATTATAAACCTGAACCTGTAGTTTATTGCTCCCACTAGAGTGGAAGAACAGACAAGAAACATAGATAATGCGGATAGAAGATGTGAAATCCCCCCCCCGACATGTGGAAATGTGGGGGGGGGGGGGAGATCAAACAAGCCTTGGCTGCCCAAGAGGGCTGGACTATACTCAGGAATGTTTTTTTGGGAGTATGATCACTATCTGTGTAAGAAGAATAAAATAGTCGTCTACACCCAAACCAAAGGCTTCATTTCCAGTTGACAACTGGGCTGAGCTTGTAAACCAGATATTCTGATTTTCCATGACTAAGGTTCCAGAATGGGCATGCTGGTGCGCAGATATATGCAAAACCTTACCACTCAGGGTGTCCTGTAAGCTTAAAGCAGGAGGTTGTGGGGTGTACCTGATCCCCCTCGCCCTGGGTCATGACACCCCTGTTTTAAAATCTAGCTCTCTAATCAGTAGCACAATCTTTAAGCTATTGTAAGTAAGAAAGAAAATAAAAAAAAGATAGATGGTATAAATATTTCCCATACTCACAATATGATTTTACCCATTGTTTATAAATACTGATATAATAATACAAAAGTATATATGTACAAGATTAAAGGACACAAAGGTTGCCAGGTTTGCTCAGAACCCTCAGAGGGTGGAAAAGGTTTACATTGTTTTTCATTTATAAATAATTGACTTAGATATTGTCATTTTAGTTTAGCCATGAAGCTCACTCTCAAGAACCTGCATCACATATATAGTTGTGAGCATGCAGGTTGTTGACAACGCTGCGGGCTCGCCAGCAACTGCGGACCTGGCAAAATTTACGGACTTACGACACAAAAATACGAGACACGCTACGACCTCGCAAAAATACGACCTTATCGCCCGAAACCCGCACACATGAAAACATTAAAAAACACAATGAATGCACACAACAAATACATAAAAAGGTTACTACCTACAGGAAGGAGAGGCAGCCAGGAACTCAAACTGAATTTACATCTTAATGTCACAAAAAAAAAAAAAAGGAGTTTAGACACCCGAAAATCCACTAAGCGAGAAAAAAAAAAAAAAAAAAAAAAAATCGAGAGAAAAAAAAAAATCGAGCCTACAGGACTCTAAAGACGCAAAACACCTACGGATTTTCAGAAAAAGACGTACGAGCTCCGAAAACAAGGACACAACCTGCGCGACCCGAAGAACATTACAAACATAATAAATACACACAACAAACACATAAAAAGCTTACCCACAGCAAGTGGAACACCCAGGACCTCTGCAAGTGAAGTTACACCTCAATTTAAGTCCAAAAATTACAGAGTTTAGGCATCCGAAAATCACCTAAACAAGAGAAAAAAATGTCCGCCGACCAAAACGAAAAACGAGGCTAAAGGACCCCAAACACGCAAAACACCTACGGATTTTCCGAAAAAGTCAGACGACATCCGAAAACAAGGACGCTAAATCAGTGACAGCTGCATACCACACATTAGGCGCCATTTTAGAAAACGAACTTATATAATCCAGTACATACCTATCCTAACGGATTTGCCTTGCGCACGCACACTATTACACTGCACACATTCATGACGCTTACATAGCAGCATGAAAACAGATTGCCAGCTCTTCAACACAATGCTGCATATATTACTTCACAATAGGTAAAGTATATTCATTTCTTATTTTATTCATTGACAAAACAAAAGAAAACACCAACGCTGCTCATAGCACACAAACAACCAAGAGCCTCGCAGTGAGCACCGAAGGCTCGCAATGAGCGCCGAAGAATCTTGGAACACCAACAAAATTAATTTCTCACACAAACAACATTACCTGCCTTACAATCTTATTGCCGTCATTTTTTGACGAGCAAGTCACTAGTAAATAAGACTGGAGTCTGTAACAGTTATACATTTTATTATAGATTTACATAGACTTTATGAATAGTGATGTTGGTAGGGTAAGTTCTGTTTTAAAGAAGTTTTTTCATTGGCAAGCCATGAAATTGATTGCCCTGTATTCCACTTGTTTATTTAACTAATGCACATTATATATCACTGTTCGGAGCGCTTACGATGTTGGTAAGACACTTGCAAGCAAAAGCGAGGCGAACAGTCCACCGAGCAGCAATTCGGATGCAATGCGCGCCAAAGGCGCTCGTTGCAAAGCAAGGTGAGCAGTTAAGGCACGCAGGACTTGGGCCGCAATGAGTGCCAAAGCCGTTCATTGCACTGCTCGCCTCACGAGACTTAGGAGGCAAGCCGTTAAACGCAACTACGAGGGTCGTAACTGCAAGCCAAGCGCGTAATTCTAAAAACCCGAAAAATCAAACAAAATCATTTAGTAAAAATAATAACACACAGCACAGGGGGAGAGCCAGGAAGCGAGGTTGCAAGCGAATTGGAGCCATATTTGGGGGTTTTCGTCAATAAAAAAAAAAAAAAAGGGGGCCAAGCATGGGAAAAAATGGCAGACGAAAAACTTAAAAATTATGAAACTGGATGAAAAACAAGGCTGAGCAAAAGCCAGGAACGCGAGACTTAGAAAATACGACGGCAAAGACAGTAACACATACACGAACAACGCCAGGCACTCAGGACTTTGCTGAATGTATGGCGCACACTTTTATTTTCAGACACATAGAGGAGAAACACACAGGGAAGGGACAGAGGAAGATGGTGGAAAGACACACATGGCATTCCCAAGCACAAAACTTGCCGGTTAACGAAACCTGCAATGAGCAGCCCGTACAGTAGGCGGGAGGAAAGGGTTGCGTTGGGCGCTGATGGTGATTAGTGCAAAGCAAGGAAGGTTGAAGTACATGGGGGGGTCAGAGGGGCAAAAGCCTTTCATTGTGTGGTAAACAGCATTGCCAGCCTTACAATTTTAATTCTGTCATTTTTGACGGGCAAGTTCCTAGTGTGTGTGTGTGATAGATAGATATTCACATATATAGTACAGAAAATAAATAATACATCCGATTCAAGTAGAATGTGTAAAAATAAGTTAATAAACATATTTCCTGCTTCAGTTTCCCAGAAATACAGTTGTTACACTGCACTTTTAGAGACTGGAGGCAGTGACATGCAAATTACACCACAAAAGGATGGATTATGCACAAACCAGAAAACCTACCCACAGACAGCACTGTTTCCATCTTAATAGATCTTATCGCTGGTTTCTGTGGTAGATTTGGGGAGAGAGTAGTTCACTACAACAATCATATCACTTATGGTTGGTTGAAGAGTGAGAGAAGCTCTTCACCATACAGAAAACAAATACATGTAGGATTCCACTTGCAGGTCTAAAAAGGAGCCATGTATATATATATATATATATATATATATATATATATATATATATATACACATACATATATATATATATATATATATATATATATATATATATAGTGGTTTCATAAATGTGTTTGTTGTCTGTACTACTGTATGGTGGAGGGCTTCTATCACTCTTCAGCCCACAATAAGTGATTATATATATATATATATATATATATATATATATATATATATATATATATATATATATATAGAAAAAAACATGTGTGTGTTAATAGATACATTTATTTAGTGAAAATGTTTAAAACTCACGTTTTAACACACTAAACCCTCACACTTTAATAGATACAATGAACTGGATACCCGTTAAAAGGCACAAGAAGATAAAAGTCCACACAAAAAAAGTTAACACCACATGTAGATTTTTAATTTACTATACAATAACTGTACAAAGACCAAAATACAAAAGTAATATATCATGCGTTACCACAAAGTCATTTTTAATTTTTCAAACAAGGTTACATATTAGGTCTGAGTTTACATAGCGCTTTAAAACTAAGCATCTTCTTTATTCCCAATTGCTCACAGGTTAACCTTTTAGTACAATTTGTAGATTCCTAGCAATGAATGTGTTCAAATATTAGCACAACTACTTTACCCTGATGTTTGTTTTAAAAGTTCTCTGATAAAATAACCATTTGTAGTCAAAGCAAGTCTAAAAACGCTGCTTTGTACAAGGCAAATAACCTTTTAGAGAGAAATTTAATTTATCTTTAAAATATTTCCCTTGCTAATAAATTTATTTTTTAAGAAATGAAAAAGGAAATTGACAAATTGAATACCACCCAGTACTGATATAGGATTATTTCAGCAAGTACTAAAGTGTCTGGTCTCATGACACAAAAAAGGTAAATGGAAAGCTATTGATGGGGCGGTGCACATCGGACATTGGGGCAGCCCTGTTACCGAGTACACAACAGTTAGAGAAATCTATGGTCAGTATATGTCCAAAGGAACTCCACCCAGCTCCATCCGCTATTTCATTGTTAACATTATAGCACATTTTTTTTCCTGTAGATATCTTACAATTTAAAATTGTCCTTTCCAATACTATGTAATATACAGTATTACATATTTGTATTTCTACTGGCAGCTACTGTGAAATATTAGTTTTGAGTAGCACTACATATTTATGTTGGCTAGAACTTCAGAGGGACAATCAAAAACAGGACTTCTTTGCATTTTTACAGACTTTTTCTGTATTCCAGTCAAAAATACTTTAGAATTTTACATGGTTACATCTAATGCTTTGGAAGGCTTCTTGGCCTTGTAATTTGCTATACTTAAATAGCATCTCCTCTTTCTCCCTTGTAATGTCAGTATTAATTGTCAATCATGAACTGGCTGTAGAACTTACTACATAAAAATATTATTCATGAGCTACAGTTCTATCCTAAAGTCTAAAAGTCAATGCTGTTTCCAGCACTATAGGTTTGTCCTGTACAATATTCCTAACACTTGGTTTGCTGTACTCCTCTATTTACGGTTGGAATACACAAAAGGGGTAAGAATGTCAGTCTATATTTGTCTCATCATTGTTGGTGATGGCTAGTTTTCTATTTTTGTTTCCTGTAATAATAAAAATGTTTAAAAATCTATTTTATTTTTTTTAAGATAAATAAGAGCTGGGTGCCTATGGGAAAGTGCTACAACTGTCTGGTGTCAATTTACTATGGATAGAGGGATCTAAGCTGAATAGGAAGCAGTGCTGAGACATAAAATGTATAGTTGTAAATGTAGTGCAATACTACCAGAGATTAAGATATGTTAACAGGTTCCTGTTTTTGTATCATCATTTGAAAAATAAGAAATAAAAAAAAAACCTTTGTGGAACAGCTGTAGTGACATAAAAAAATAAAATAAAAAGGTGCAAAGGTGTTCATGATTATCTCAAAACTAAAAACCGTATATATACAAATAAAACGTTAAACCTTGCTGTGAGAACTGTAGTCATAAAAGTTCATATACAGGAATTATAAAGTTCTTATTATACAGTAAAATTTAAATTGCAGAAGGTATATATGCAAACTACCACCGTGCAAAATAAATGCAGCGACGTTCCTGGGTAGTTAAACGTATAGATCAGATCTTAAAGCTATGGTATATTAAAATATATGCTAAAGAGATGAAATTAGAGTGCAAAATTTGCATAGCCCTTTGCTTTCCATTTAAAGCAACAGTAGGGGCCTGTGGTGAAGGTTTCTTAGAGAGGAGATGGAAAAAGAAAACCTTTGTTGGAGAACCAATACAATTAACTTTGCAACCACTTTGGCAGGAGAGTGACATTGAAAGAACATGTCTAGAGGAGGGATAATCCAGTTCTTTTATCCTCGCAGTGGCTCCTTTTATGTCGCACATATTATGATGGCATATGTGTAATGGTAGAGTTTAAGATTCGAGCGTTGGTGTTAGATTTGGTGACTTTTGAAAGTTCTCGCTAAAATGAAAAAAAGAATAGTATATTTAAATATAGAAGCAGAACAACAATACATTTTTTGAAAAAAACATCAATGATCCCATATTTAACTGACAAAAATGACTGCACAATGAAAATAAAATAGTTAATGTATGTATAAAAACAAAGACACCAGGGGAGGGGGGTATATTTATTAAAATAGTTGGGTTAAGTGGGATAAAAACATCCCAACTTTTATTGTGTTATTTTGTTTATTTAACTAGATATAGCACTTTTCAGGGTTTATGTGCCATTTGGTGAATCTACCATATGTGTGCCAGCTATCAAACTGAGAACTTGTACACATGTCTGACAATGAGAGTCTACCAGCATGGCTGCCACCACTTCCTGCAGGAACTTTCCACACTGTGATCCCTGCAATGAAAATCATGTTGCACATGTGTACTTTATTAGTACTTTTTTGTGACCATTTAGTGCCATAAAAGAGTATTATAATATTTGATATAATGAATGCTTGCAGATGAGCAATTCTTTTGTTTTCAGTTTTGGAGCAGACTTTCTGTAAATGTGCAACATGTTTAAGGGCTAAATTAGGGAAATTGATTGGGGTACCTTATGGATGAAAATTTGACATCAAAAATACATTGCTTAATCAAGTTAAAGATGAGATCATTTCAAGTGAGATAACATTAAGGGAAACAATTAAAGCAACGGGAAAAAACATAAGCAGAATAGAGGGAACATTTAGCGATGTAGAACAACAAAAGCATAACAAAATAACATGTTCTATACTGTATAATGTGCCCATTTTCGCCACAGAAAACCATCCACTTAATGCATTATGGAAGAATTAAACTGCTTAAAAAAAACAAAAACATAATTTACTACATTGTTAAGCAAACACTGCTAAAACCAGAGCCCTCCAAGTGGGTGTCTCACAATGAAATGCACAGCATTATTTACTAAAGTGTGTTGCTTCTCATTAGGTGACATGATATCTCTGCAGTTCTTATATTATTCAAATTTGGAAACATTCAAACTTTAGTTCAATAAAGGTAGCATAAGAATTAGAGGGTTCTCACCTCACTCACTTTAGATATTATAGCCATAAGTGTTTTTTGGTATAAATGATTTCATATAAGGATGCTTACACACTTCAGAATTATTTAAATATGACAACTTTTAAGAAATGAGAAACAGTTTCTCAATTTAGACAAATCTGCACATATATTAAACATAAAAAAAGGGGGTAAGCCAATTATTTGCTTTGATTTGTAATAGAAACATAGATAATAACAGAACAAAAAAGCAAGATGTTAGAAGGCTCACTGAAATAGTATGTGCAACAGGACAAATAAAGTGTGATTTGTGCATTTACATACAATTATGTTTTCCAGTTTGAAAGTGTCAAGAAATTAAGATATTTGTGTAGCAAAGTGTTGTTAAATGAAACTATGCTTTATTTTGCAATGCTTGTCTCAATCATCAAATTTAGTTTTCAGTGTGCAGTTGAAGTCTGTGTGAATACAAGCACTGCAGCTCTCAGCATCAATACATATTGGGAGCAGTGTTCCTTTGTATCAGAAACTGCATCTCAAACAGTAAATACTTGTATTTCATGTTAGCTATTTGTGTTAGAACAAAAGCTTAAGCATAAAAATGCAGTTCTTTGCAGTACTTTGTTAATAAAGCAGAAACTCTGGTTACAAAAAGAAGCATAACAAGATGTAGATTGTTAAAATGGATAATGTTTCAGTGGCAATTGGTAAAATAGCATTAGTATGCTCCTGTAAGAAAATAAATGTTAAGTGAACATTGACAGAAGTATAAAAAATGCATTAAGTAGGTTAGTAATATCATAGCAAATAATCAGCAAGCAATGAGTGAAAAGAGCAACACAGTCAGGATCACTATCTAGAGAGTCTGGATGTCTTGTCTACCTATACTAAATGAAGAGCTGGTGAATTGTAAGGACCCGTGGTGTATAAATTCTGACCCATATCTTGAGAACAAGCTTGGTGCATGTTACACAGAGCATGGAGGTAAGGAAACAATAAGGGTTCCAAAGACATGCACTGGATATTGGTTATGTGATGATGTATATACAGACCTGGAATGTATGGTTGTGGAGTCAAAATGTGTGGAGTCCTTCTATAAATACAGAATATGAATGAAAACATGTATAACCATTTTACCATTGGGGCAAGTAATCTTTTTTTCATTGTTCCAGTGTGTAAGATGTGCCTTTCACTGGATTTGTACAGCATGCAAACTTGTAAATGTGCACAGATGTACTGTGCACATGAATGCACATTAGTGTGTTATTTGGTTTATCCTTAGATGGACTGAATAAAAATATTGAATTGCTCTATGAAGACTAAATTTACACTTATATTAAAAAAAGAGACAAGGAGCTCCAAATATTTATATTGTTCAAAATAGCATGTTTTAAAATATTTTTACATGACAAAATTAGATTAAAAAATAGACAAGCAAAAAAAATGTAGATTTAATATCGGAGCACCATGATTGGAGTTTCATCATAGTGCATGTAATTGTTCCATCAATATTGCTGAATTATTATTTTATATATGCAGTACATAAGTGGTGCTGGTTTACCATTCTATAATAGTCCTTTTTTCCCTGCCCAATTTATTTTCCTATGAAGTATAGCAGTAGGAAGATACAATATAGATCATACACAGTCAAATATATTGTTTTCATATTTGTTTAAAATACTTACATTAAAATTATTGAATGACCAATAGGCCCCTACGCTAGAGTGGGACAAAAATAGCCCTCTTGAACAACACAAGTCCATTTTATTTCTCCACAACTAGAAAATCATTATCTTGAAAACAAAAGCAAATATCCTCATTATCTATAAATTCATTACTAATCAGTTTACTTCTACCTCTCTATCAGAATGCTGTACATAAAATAAGAAATTAAAAAAACACTGTGTGACTGTTAAGCACTAGAGACAGATAGCTTTATATAAACACCACTTAGTTACTGCATATGTATTTGTGCAGCTATTCCATGAGCGCTTGTCTATTTTACTGCAATGACTAGAGTATGTTTTTAACATGAAACCAGTTCCATACAATGCAATTTTACAACTATTTTTGTTGTGCTGCCAATAATGATTTATTTCTATTCTTTCCTGACTGTGTGCATCAAAGCGATTGGTAATATCTGTGATTCACAGAAAAAGTGAATTACCGCAAACTCAGAATAGGTGCTGGCAACAGAATTAACGCTGATGTTACGCTGGGCAGGAATTTGAAGGTGGCACCCACCGCTCATGGCGGTTCCATTTAAGTGGGAAATATTTTCTTTGTTCTTCTCTATCCGTCTTGTCTGGGGAGTTTTGAACACTCTGCTGGGAGTCCGTGAAGATGGTATAGGCTAAACAAAGAAGAGAGACATATTTAAAATGTGATTAGTGCAACTGGAAAAATAACAGTCAGAACTGCCCTTATATAGATTTTTGTTGCTATACTGCCCCTTTTTTTTTTTATACAAATAGTATAATAAAAGACAACTGCAGTTCCAGAAGACAAAAAAACCTAACAAAAAAGCAAAGTTTTCTTGACAGATATTAAGCAGCTCTTTATGCCATGGCCATAAAACATTCTGAGTATGAATGGGCTGTTTTCTTAGTAGTGATCAGTGCATGGGTTGGTAGAGGAAGAGGGAACAAGCAGTACTCCAGGGCCTTTGTCTGATAACTGGATAAGTCTCTTCATTAGCCCAGTAGCCGCATATTGCATTTAAGGATACAACCCCAACTCTAAAAATGTAAACACCACACACACACAACTTCCATCAAAGCTTCAAGGATCCCTCCAGGGTCATGCAGATGCACCAAAATGATTTTGTTTCAAAATGAAATCCAGCTGTATGACCTTTTTCCTGCTTTATTATTTGGTTAGTCAGAATCAAAATGTTACACATATATATTTTTTTCTTTGAGCAGTGGTTCCTTAAAACCTTTTTACACTTAAGTATAAAACTAGAACTTCAATTAAAATATTTTTTAAAGTAATTGAATTTTTTTTAATAAAGAGGAGCATTATAACTGAAGCTTACAGATTAATGTGCTTTGGGCATACATGCAACCAAATGTGACTAGTACAGTGCCATTAACTAACCTTGCCAGAGAGGGGTGGTCGGGACACAGGAGAATGGCAAATTGTCCCACCGAACGCAGAGCGGAGAGTGCTGTTGGAAGCAGAACTGGAGATGGTGGTGCCATTAAGCTAAAGGGGAAGAGCAGGAAGAGTTAATGCAAGCAAAGGGAGTTAGAAATGAAATGCATAAAATAGCACATGCGCTACAGGGCTGTAACAATTATTGCATGTAGTAGGTGGTGTTTTATGGCTTTCCAAGTTTGATTAAAATGCGATAAATTACTGTATGTAATCAAAAGAGCAAAAAAAAAAAAAAGTCCCAGCTTAAACCGTATGTACAGAAGGCACAATAAATACATTAAAAAAAGCAAAACACAGATATTTAAAAAATAAAACAAAAAAAACTTACCATGCAGCAGAAAAGCTTGTGGGGGCTCCCTAACCCACTAATCTCTTAATTTCATAAATAGGACCTAAAACTGCAGAGGTTATTCAAACTTCTGAACAATCCCCTGGCAATGAGCGAAGAGATTATATATATATATATATATATATATATATATATATATATATATATATATATATATATATATATATATATATATATATATATATATATATATATATATATATACCGTATATATATATACCGTATATATATATACCGTATATATATATACCGTATATATATACCGTATATATATATACCGTATATATATATACCGTATATATATATACCGTATATATATATATATATATATATATATATATATATACCGTATATAAATAAATTAAAAAAAAAGGGATATCCTACAAAAAAAAAAAAATATATATATATATTGGCAGTATACGCCTTTGATTTCTTACATGGGGAAGTGTTCTCTAACAGTAACCTTATCAGATTTGTGTCTTGGCCATTAATTTGTTTCAGAATTGAAAATAAGCTAGTAGTAACTTCAGAACTTGCAGGTTGTCTGCTGTACCTGTTAAAAGCTGTTTTTTTTATGCTGCCAATTATACTTTAAACAAGGACTATAAATCACTGCACAATTCTTCAAATTTATTTTTATTTAAATGAAAGACTCAACATTATCTAATGCTAACCTCAAATAAGATAAAACTAATGATGTGCACCTAGAACAAAATTTAAGCAATACTATAAATAAATGTCTGATGCCTGCCTCCAATCACTTAGTGGATAAAAGCTTTTTATATGGTGTGCACAAAATGCTTACTTTGTAAAAAGTGTTTGAAACAGCAGATCACATGACCATATTAGTTAAAAAAAAACTTTAGCTAAAAGAGTACAAAATACTTATTTAACAATAATCTACCAAATGCTTAAATGTCCACTGAATGACAGGGACCTGTCTCTGGGTTCTTTTTAAATAAGAGTTCCACTAGCCATACAATAAACAATTCGTTTTTGAGATATACAGCCTGTGTGCCGCCTGGTATACCAATATTCTTCTATACTGGCACTACTCTTATGTTATCAGTCTTGTTGCATAGGTGATCTAAATGCATGAATTCAGTGTCACATAATAGCATACTATGCCATTATTTTCCACATGTTTTATAAAAAGATCATTCCTTTATGTTTTTGGCACTTCAAAACAATTTAGCATCAAGATATTCCAAGTTACAAAAGTAATTTCATTAAACCGCGCCAATGAACTATAGCAGTGTATGAAAAAACTGCCTTTTGTAAACATTCCACTTTCCATGGTAATTTGTTTCATTTAAAAGCCTTGAGGTTTCAAAGAGTAAAAAGGCACAACACACCTTGCGGACTTTACCAGGAGTAGTAGAGCCAAGCACCCTTCGCTTGCTGGGTGTCCTTGGTGCACTTCCATAATACATCTCCTCCTCGAGCTGACGATTCTTTTTCATCAACTGCATTAAAAGAGTAGAGAAACCGGGAATTAGAATGGAAACCTGCACAAGTGTTTTAAGTGTTTTGGCTCAGTACTTTTTTCAAAAAGAAATAAAACAAGCTGCAAAAGCAGAAGTCTAATACAGCAAAACAGAATATATTGAGTTTTAGAAAAGACAATTTACCAATATACAGTGTAATGCAATCGCATTAGTAAAATAGTTAATAGTATAGCTGTTCTTACTGGGCAAACATACCCGCTCTTGTTTTTCCTTCTCTTTCTCCTGGTGAAACATATCCCATTGCTCTGTAACATAGTCCATGAATTTCTTCCCATTAACATAGAACTCCCTCACTTGTTCCTGCTCCCATCCTGCAATGCGAACTTTCAATTCTTCTTCCAACTACATGGAACATCAAAAGTTATAAAATAAATAAATAAAAAAAAAGCACAGATCATCGATACTGACAAATTAACAGCAGACAATGCAGTGTAAAGTTGTTAGGACAGGTATACTTTGCAAACTTCATACCTTTGGAAGCATTTTCTGCAACTTTGCTCTGTTTTTTTCTTCTTTAAGAAGATTACCACCCCTGTTATTGAATCTGTTTGGGTCTGTTGCTTTTTTCTATAAAAAAAATAAAATAAATTAAAACAAAGACTCCATTGGGAAGACACATCAAGTTACTATTCAACAAATGCTACACTCCAAGGGAAACCCATACATTAAGAAAATAGGGGTCAACTGACAGAATAAAAATGAATAAACTAAGTTAATTACTGAACTTTGCCTTTATTGTAATCTAGGGAAATGCTCTTCCTCTAAAAATTATGGAAAATGTACTGCTCCGAGGCAATAAATAGAGCCATGTACCGGTTGGGATCAAGTTCAGTCAAGGCAATTCTATAGATTTATTGCATGTGTTCTTTGCAAGCAAACAATCAATGTTTGTATATAGGGCATGATGCAAAGAATCTACTGGACAAGGGTAGTCTCAGACCCATATTCCGAAAACCACTTTACATGGAATTTGAAGCATATTGCTGAAGGTTGTTATGTTTATTTACTATGGGGAAAATGCCATTGCAGTCTGTTGTGAATCTTAGTCACAGTATCTTTCCATCACCCACAACATTGCTGCACTGGTTTTCAAAAAAGTTCTGCACGTTACTTTCCCCTAAATCAATTGCCAATACCTTAAAATACTTTACTTTGAAGCCAACAGGGTTTAGGACATACACTATTGATGTATCCAAAGGGCTTTTTGGGCTGAAATAATGGTAAATTGTCTAAACATGTACTTTCTTTCTATCTGTAGGGAGATGTTTATTTTAAAATCTAAGATTGATTTGCATTTATTATTATTATCCTTTATTTATAATGCGCCAACATAATTTGTAGCGCTATAGAGGGGTTAAGTACAAGTCAAGAACAATTTCAAACAGTGCAAAGGATGGAGGGCCCTGTTATTGAGCTTTCAATCAATCAGACATACACAGTGCTTTCCCTGAAGCACCTATTGAGATTGAAAACTCGCAAACTTACATTCTAAAGGGCGGGGTGGTATACAGAGAGTGATAGATTAATAGAGCATGTAAAGGCAAAAGATGATAAGCTTCTTTTAATAGATGAGTTTTCTAAAGAGATTTTGAAGGATTTGAGGCATGAGGATGATCTAGTGGAGCGAGGCAAGGAGTTCCAAACTATAGGGGCAGCACAAAGTCCTGGAGGCGGGAGTGAGAGAAGGCGACGAGGGAGGAGGAGAGAATAAAGTCATTAGCAGAGCGAAGAGGGTGGGTGGGAGTGTATTTTGAGAGGACAGCAGAGCTGTAGGAGGGTGCATTATTGTGGAGGGCTCTATATGTTAGCATCATAATTTTGAATTTTATTCTGGAGGCTATGGGAAACCAGTAGAGTGCCTGACAGAGTGGTGCTGTGAACACCGAGTGTTGATTTTGGTAAATGAGTCTAGCGGATGCGTTTAATATGGATTGGAAAAGGAGAGAGACGGGAGATAGGAAGGCCAGCAAGGAGAGAGTTGTAGTAGTCAGGGCGACATATGATGAGAGTGAATTAGAATTTTTGTTGTGTCTTGTGTAAGGTAGTGACGTTCTTTTGGAGATACTTTTTAAAGGTGAAAGTGACAAGATTTTGAGAACGATTGAATGTGAGGAATGAGGGCAGAGTCCAATAGAACCCAGAGACAGCGGGCCTGGGAGGTGGGAATATGCGAGGGGTGGGAGCGGAGGAAGAGGGTGAAAAGACAAGGAGTTCCGACTTAGACATGTTGAATTTAAGTTGAACAAAGTCCAGCAGATTTAGGGGTTATATTCACATTGTTCTGCTAGAAACCATGAAGCTGTTTCAATCACGTATTGTCTTTATTAGCTTATGGTTCTCAACCAGTCTGCATCTTCAAAAGAAAAACCAAGCACAAGATTTGTATAATACACACGCAAACTGTACTTTTGATACTTGGTTCAGAGGGATGTACAAACACATTTTACTTACGTCCAGTTCCAAGAAAAGATGCCAGTTCTCTTCCCATTTATGTACGCCTTCAAAAAGCTCTTTGTGTACCTCGTAGTATTGTTTAAGGTTACTGATTTCAGTATCATGGAGACAAAGCAGGACTTCAGTGTAATTCTCTGAAAATAGAGAATTAGGTATGATTAACAATTA
This sequence comes from Discoglossus pictus, assembly GCA_027410445.1. NCBI lineage: Eukaryota > Metazoa > Chordata > Amphibia > Anura > Alytidae > Discoglossus > Discoglossus pictus. The sequence continues at coordinate 189,942,040 of CM050167.1, read as the reverse complement.
AAATATTTTTTCCTATAATTAAAAAGTACATTTGTATTCCTGTAAAATATTTATTTTTCTTTTAAATCTACGTAGAAACAAAGTTATATTACTAACCATCATAAAATGGAGCAAAAGCCTGCCTTTGCTCAGGACCATAGAAACATTTATCCCAGAAAGATGATATCTCTTTCCGAATTGCATCAACAACATGTTTTATATTCTGCATCTTCAATTCTTGTAGACGATTAGCTTCCTCTTTTAGCTGTAGAATAAAAAACAAAACAAAAATTACATGGAAGAGGGGCTGTTTAACAATATTTAAAGTTTAATGATATTATTATCCTTTATTTGGTGGTCTTCGTACATATATTAATCTATATTGCACTGAATCTTTCGTGTCGAAAAGCCAAGCAATACACTATATTTCCCTTCATAAAGCTGAAAGAAATACACAATAAACTTACAGCTTTAATGATGGATGGTTTTGATCCAGTCATATACACAGAAAACAGATTCCGTTCTTCTTCGGGAACATGAAGCCTATCCCAGAGTTCAGTAATTTTAGATCGTAGCTCTTCACATAAAGCCTGATTTGTGGCTTTCTGCTCTTCCAACTAAAAGTGGAAAAAAAAAAAAAAAAACAACATTAATTTTTGCACGTAAAAAAAATAAATAAATCCTTAAAATAGTTAGAAAAGGGCTTTAAAAACCTGGTACCTACTTGAAAAAGAAGTTGGTGCAGAGCTGCCAAATTCTCTTTTGAAAGGCAAAAGGCATCCTCATTTTCACATACCACATCTTGTTCAAAACTTGTGTCAGGAAGATGATCCAATTCATCCATACACAGAATAATCTGCCGTTTAGTATTCAAAAAGTCTGCTCCCCGGCGCTCCTGAAGTGACAATATGAGAATCCTTAGACATAATAAGTATTACAATTTGTAAAGTAAGACAGCAATTTACAGAAAGGTGAAATATTAAGTATTCGTTTTGCAAACCTTTTCAGCAGAAAGTCCGGCCAAATGCCTCCTAAACTGATCCAGTTCCTCCAAGCTAGGGACATGACTGCTGTCTAAGTAGTAAGGAGTTGTGCAGAGAATATCACATAAGTCTTGATCTTTTTCCTTTAATAGCTTTAACTCCTGCATTCTTTCCTTTTTCTGCTTTAACATAACTTCCACACGTGCTCGTAGATCTTTCTCTAGCTGCAAAATGGTGCTATCCTCCTCCTCCTGTACCAAAACAAGATAGATGCCATAGTCTACAAAACTGTATACTGAACCAATTTATTTTCAATCAACATGCTGAAAACAGATTGAAAAAAACAGTTAAAAATACAAACAAGACAGTCTATTTAGTGACTATGTCAATGTTTCACAGTAAAGTATATGCAAACAATATAAACAGAGACCATGCATTCAACAGCAACAAGTAAATCACAAGAATAAAATGTAGTACCTGCCAGCACAGTTATAGGAGCACTGTAGTGCGCTCTATTTAAAAAAAAAAAAAAAAAAAAACGCAATACAATCGTTATTTATTAACTTCAAAGTAGGATTTTAAAACTTAGGTTTTAATCTACATTTCTCCACGGCATGGGAACAGATCTACCCAGGAAGCTGTTATAAACAACTCAGACTGGTCTTCTAAAAAATTTAGAACAGCCTCATGGGCAGATCTTCAACCATCTGGACACCCAATATGAAGTTGGTTGGCTGCAATTTGACACACTAGAAGTTCCAATTTCCGTTTTAAAATCTACATCGGCATTTTCTTATTTTACTGATCAGGTTCTAAATAAATCAATGAAGCCACATTGTATGAATAATTATCCATCACAGTAGTAATTCAGCAATAAAAAGATAGAGCTTACTTCAAAGGGAGGAAGGTGTAGCTCTTTACACAGAGAGTCCAATTCTTTTCGGCTAACAGAAATACTTTTTAACAGACGCTCCCTCAGGTTCTCTTCTTCTTCAATCATCTTTACAAGTAGAATCTATTTGGGAGGTGGTAAAAAAGCATAAATATTTTATATTTTGAACAAATAAAAAACACATTTCCATTGCCAAAGGCTGAAAATTATGGTTGCTTACATTGACATGTCTCTTCACAGCATCAGTCCTCTGCAGTCGTTGGTCTTCTGGAATACCTATTTCTTCCCAGATATCCCGAAGACGAGCTAGTGCTGTATTTAAGCATGCCACAGATTCTGCGGCTATCACCTCACTTAAAGACAACAACATTTACAGTTTAGTTTTGTATAACTGTTCCTAAAAAATTTTTTTTTTTTTTGTGCATTTAAAATGATCAATTTTAAGTTTAGCACACCAAAAATGGTGTACTTCCTGTGAACTAACATGTTAAATGATTCAAAGTGGAACAAAGTGGAACAAAGTATTGGGACAAGATAATGAAACCACAACAATTTGCTTTACAATAATGTGTTAGCATGACAGGTTAAAGAACCACTGTAGTTTGGGGGGGGTCACCTCATGTATGAAGTATGTAACATACAAGCATTGTTTAGAGACTTGTGACTAGAGGCTTCTTCCTGAACCTGTGGAACTCTCATTGGTGGTGTGATCTGACATTTTTATTTCTATTCAGCAGTGTGAATTTAAAAAGGTTAGATCAGAGGGAAGCAAACACTTCCCCTGCAGTGTTCCTGTGTCTTTTCACTGCAAGTTTTCTAGACTTTAGTACAGGGATTCAGCGACCAATGACTACAGCCAAATGAAGCTTGTGTGCAATTCATACACTACTGATTCTCCTCTATTAGATGCATTCATAATCCAAATATGACTTAAATGGGAGGGGGTGTGTTAGGGACTATAGGGGTCTTGTCTTTGGGAACATCCATTGGGCATTTGGACCATGGGGTCCATAAGCACATGTATGGTAATAATATAGCATGCCATGGTGGTCCATAGGGACCCTATCATATTGGTGTTAATGTTAGGCAACATGAGGATGAATGGTATAGGAGCTAATTTAGGTGCCATGAGGACCTAGAGGTAAAAAAAAAAACAGACAGATACAGCAGAGTGTTGTAGATAAATTGTTATTACGTTAGGTGCTTTTATACAGGAAGCATCCTGGTATTGCATATTAGCAAAACCAATCAGATGAGGTTATTGCTATGTAAGCTTCCCAACGCGATACTACGTCTGTGACATTGTCACATGGCATTGCATAAGTGTACCCAATACACACCTTATCAGGATAGCTGTGGTACATACTGGCAGCACCTTAGACACAAGCATTTTATTTCACACAGTTCTATATACCCCCTAACTATGCTATTATTAGGGGGGGGGGAAGCAATGTCCCTATAAAAATACAATTGAAACCTATTACTTTTACCCAATTAACTGGCATACAATCCAGAAGAGGCACAACCTGTGGAAACTTTCATTATACTGAATACCTGCAGTTTATAGCATCCTTATTCTACAAATAATACCATGTGCTATTATTTCTAGGTACTGTTCTCAGAATCGTTTACAACTGATATTATTCACAGCCTATAAGTACATCAATTATAACTATAGGACAAGGGTTGACAAATTTGCCTGAAATTTGGGAGCCTGGCAGATTAGTTAAGAGCCAATACTTTTTTTTAAGGGGCAGAGTATGGATTATGTAAAGCAATATGATGTAGAAGTTAGGAGAGATCAGTAAAGGTTTAGCAGCCATGGCTCCCGGGATTTGTCATACTCTGCTATGGGACGTTTACTTGATATTATTCTTTCCCGTCTCCCATACCTTCTACACTTTTGGTTTTATAAATATGATGTTTGTTGCTGGAATAAAGTGTGCTAGGTTTGGAAACACATGATAGAGCTGTTGTTCAGTTCTTTGCTTTTATGCCCATTACATTGCATTCTGTCTCCCAGTAATCACCGAGTTCCTGAAACCCCTTGCTCTGATCAGAGCCCAAGACGAACTAGTAGGATTCTAGTACTGGCTGGCCCAGTGACAATATCAATGGATAATATTTTGTACAATGAACTTGTTATCCCAGATCAATTTCTTGTTGCTGATTTTTTTTTTTTTTTTTAAAGTTATTCTCAGATTATGAAAAACTAAGTTTAGACTGTATACCTCATTTTCTAGTGTAATATTTTCTGAGATATATTGAACATGTTAAATTGCATTATTATGCAAATCAGTTGCTCACAAATCTGAATAAGCCACTTTGATGTGATAATTAGTAGCACATTCTGCTTGTTTATTTCTATAGTGGCAAAAGCAATGTTGGTCAGTGAAAGCTGACAATCAATACAAACTCACATAACCTTCACAAAAATGCAGTTACATGTGTCATACAAAGCCAGGCCCCTCTAAGGTCATATGTTCTAAAAAACAATTACTTTTCTCTAAAATGCAAGTTATTGAGTCATGGGCACCACATAATATTCTAGCTTCAACGGTATCACTCCCTAATGACCTTGTGGGAGCCTCAAAGCCCAAGCCAGACTTCCCAAGCACAGAGCAGCAAGTCCGTGACTCATTCCTATAAAACTCTTCTCACTTAATATTATTATTATTAAGACATCCATGCATCTTCTTGCTTGCCTGTTCATGTCAATTAAACTTTTTTGGGAGCAGACATCAATTTATAACAAATTAGCACATTACCATAAGGGGTACACAAACAGTGCTGAGTATCTTGGGATGATTTACTGTAGATAAATTCTGCAAGCACAACATGCAGATGCAATGCGCTCTCAAATTAAACCAAATGTTTGTTGGGGTGACCTAGTCCCTTTAATAAAAAAGGTTAAAAAAATAAATAAAATAAAAAAAATCATAATTTTTTTTAATAAAGGGACTTCATTACTCTAACAACTCAAATAAGTATACATATTACAGATTACTGTACAGCATTTAGAGCATATAGAGTATGTAATGCTCTCAGATATCTAGGAATTCAGACATAGTACTAAACATAACTTGAACCAATATATTATCTATACATTTCCACTACTAAAAACGATAGTGTGGAATGAATGATTGTGCCGAACAAATAATTTAAAATGTATTTTTGTAAAAAGCCTTACATTAATCTTTTTGTACAAAAGTTCCCACTATTTAACTTTGTGACCTTATGAAACTGGAATGCAACAGTGAAGAAGCATAGATGCAAGTGCTTTGCAGTCACACCCACCAACGGCTTGGTTTCTACAGACAAGATGATCTCATGCCATTTTGCATTCTTTTCCTAAAGAACCACCACTGATAGAATAAAGAACAATTGGGAATTGTGGAGAAACTAGATAGCCTTCCTTCCTCGGTACTAACACCTTGATCGCATTAATATGTAAATTATAAGTCATGACGGTCATACAGTGGCAGAAAAAGTTGGCACAAAACAGAAGAATAAAAAATAGAAAAATAAAAAAAATAATAACTATGATCTATTCATCATATTTATTGCACCAAATGTAAACACAACATTTTGACGTATGAAAATGACCATATAAGTAAAAGGAGATTAATGGGAATCTTACAGTGGGTATTATGGGGTTCGCAAAATATAGTTAGAAAACCACAGATCTAGAAAATGCATGAAGGAATAAGAAGTCTGTCAGATACAATAAAGTTACTTATCAGATGCTTATGACTTTTAGAGACTTTTATACATAGCAAGGTAAATAAAATAAGCACTTTAGTTGAACAGTTTGCCTTAAAAACACCTGATCTTTACACAGATGTACAAGCCCACAGCTATACATTAATGTTTATCTATAAATGTGAATTCCTGCGCATGGTTTACAGCCAAGCTGTTATATGGTATTTGTGGAATGTGTGGAGGGTGATAATGCAATCAGCAAACACCATCCTCTTACCATGAGATCAACAATAAATATCATGCAAAATAGTGTATATGTAAACTGACATAACATCAAGTCTTACCATATAATAATACAAGTGAGAGGACTGAGCCCTAGAAACCAATACACAGTAATGTGAAAAGACTATTCTGAAACAGGTCCATCAACACAGACTGGGCAGGGTCACAATGACACCACTGTTTACCCACCTGCTTTCAGCCCCCTACAAATAATCCCTAAACCAGTATCACCTCTCCAGGAATGTGAGTGTACTCCTATACACAACCTGCAGTGTGTCCTGGCAGTACAGGTGGCATTGTGCCAGCTATATACATCCTGCCAGTCCTGGAATAAAAGGACTAGTGTGCGTCTACATGGAGGTCTGATATAGTCTCATAAAGCTGCCCAATGTAGCCATACAGCACAGGGGTGCACATATTAACCTCTTCATTACTAGCTGGGTTCACCCTATCATTGTCATTACAATCTAGGAAACAGAAACCAAAGGCGATAATTATACGAAAAAGCTCATTGATATTTATCCACACGTTACAAATGAGACTAAGGAGGGGGTGTATGTATGTGTGTGTGTATATATATATATATATATATATATATATAAATACACACACATAAATGCAGTATAAAACACACACACACTATATATATATATATATATATATATATATAAACTAGTTATTTTGCCACTACAAATGACATATTGCCAATGAATTAATCATGCCCTTATTTATTAAGCATGTCATCTCCCTGCTCCCACAGTCCCAGTTGCCCCACTCGCCATGACATTCTCCTCATGTTATAAACCTTTATTCTTCTCTATCTCAGCTGCTCCCAGTCCCATGCTCTCTATTTATCCCCCACAGCTCGATGTCTCACCTTCTCCTCATGTCGCCCGTCTCTCCGGTTTCTCAGTATCGGTCTCCCTGCTATCTCTCTCCAACCCTCCGACCGTTTCCTTGAACCACCAGACTTTCTTTTCAAATTCGCCACAAGAAAGCCAGAGCTGCGAAGTGATTGGTTGCCTGCCCTGACGTCACGCGTCACCCAGCCAACAGAGACTGTGTTGATACAGTGCGCATGCGTGCCAGGCTGAGGTAATTGCTCACTGGTTTATTATTGACAGCTTAGTATAGCAGTGTGCAGTACCAGTATGAGCCAAGCAGTGCAAGGGAGTGGGCTGAGAGGACTTTATATGGGACGCACATACGGGTCTGCTTAGACATGCAACATATCACATTATTAAAGGATTGATATCTTCTTTTACTAATATTTGTATTTAATGTCAACAAACTTATCCTGTGTGGTTAGGCTGGATAGTGACTCCCTATGGCTGCTCCTTTTTTTATTAGACTTAATACTCTGCAATGTTTGTCCCTGTCTTTAGGACAGAGCATCCACTAATATCTTTGTGGGATGAAAGTATTTGGAGGACTTACAGTGGAAGTCATCTAAACCCTATGCATCTAACTGACAATAGTACACCTGTTATGTATTTACTGGAATGCCCCCAACAGGACCAATGTGGTCATTTTTTGCTATATGGAATAACTAAATATGAGTTAGGACTGAATAATTAAATGTGCTAATAGGCTAAATGTCTTCACAAAGCAAACAAGCTTTACATTTTGCAACTTCTATACACAATTATTTTTTACTGCAGGGTTCCATTTTTTTCCCTTGCACTCACATGCATCACATATATAGTTGTGAGCATGCAAGCCTGCTCGAGCCGTTGCTCACGCTTGCAAGCTCGCGTAGCGAGCCGCGGCCCTCGTGAAGCCGAAGGTGCACCTTGCCAGCAACTGCGGCCCTCGCAGGCGCTCCTTGCCAGCAACTGCGACCCTCGCAAACTTTACGTCGCAACGCAAAGAACATACGAGATACGTTAACACCCATTACTGCAGCAACATCAAAACACATTGTCAGCTCTTCAACACAATGCTTCCTGCATATAGTACTTCAAAATAGGTAAAGTATATTCATTTATTAATGTATTATTTATTTCATTATTATACACCAAACAGCATTAGCTCACTTACAATTTCATTGCCGTCATTTTTTTGACGGGCAATTCGCTAGTTCGGTCACATTATTATGACCTCCCGCTAATATCCTGAATAATTGCAGTGTGCAGCACCAGCAGGCATGCTAGTGAGTCGATAAGATGCTGGAAGGTTGGCAAGGGTTATCTGGAGCCATACAGACTGCAGTGCTACTTAAGAGTGCATGGTGGAGGATCCATGCGGTGAACATGAAGTTGATCAAGGTGGTCCCACAAGTGCTAGATGGGGTTCATGTCGGGGGAATTTGGAGGCCCGGAATTACTTGGAAGTCCTCCAACTACACCCAGACAATTCAGGTCATATGACATGTGGCGCTGTCCTGCTGGAAGATTCATCCACTCCAGGGAAGACAGTCAACATGTATGGGTGTACTTGATCTGCAAGGATGGATAAATAACTCAGTCGGTTGAGAGTGCCTTCCAGAGGTATGAGTGGATCCGGACAATGCCAAGAAAACATTCCCCAGACCATAACGCTGCCGCCACCAGCTTGTGTTCTTCCAACAATGGTTGCAGAGTGTTTGTTCATGCCTAACACTCCAATGTCAGTCCAGTTGATGGAGCAGAAAATGTAACTCATCAGAGAAGGCAACCTTTTGCCAATCAGAGGAGGTCCAATTTTGCTACTGTCATGCAAATTGAAGCTGTTTCTGCTGATGAACCCTCGTCAGCATGGGTGCAATGACCAGCTGTTTGCTTTGGAGCCCCATATGCAACAGGGTTCACTGTATAGATATCACATATATAGTTGTCATAACTGCGGGTTGTCAAATGTTGTTGATAACGCTGCGGCCCTCGCTCCAAAGGTGCTCCTTGCCAGCAACTGCGGACCTCGCAACATTTACGGACTTACGACACAGAAATACGAGACGCGGGACTTAGACAAAAAAACATTACGACCTCGCAAAATTACGACTTTAACGGCGACCTGCGCGATCCTCAAAACACAATAAATACACACAACAAACACATAAAAAGCTTACCCACAGCAAGAGGGAGCACCCAGGACTTATGCAAGTGAAGTTACACCTCCATTTAAGTCCAAATTGAAGAGTTTAGACACCCGAAAATCAACTAAACGAGAGAAAATGGCCGCCCAAAAAAACAAAAACGAGGCTACAGGACCCTAAACACGCAAAACACCACCAAACACACAGATTTTCTGAAAAAGCCGTACGAGGTCCAAGAACAAGGACGCTAAATCACCAACAGCCGCGTACCACACATTAGCCGCCATTTTACAACACTAACTTACAGAATGTGGAAGTACACAGCTACCATAACGGACTTGGCTCGCGCACGCACACTATTTACACTACACACTGCACACATTGCTCACACTTACACAGCAGCTCCACAGCACTCAAAACACACATTGTAAGCTGCAGCAACATCAAAACAGATTGTCAGCTCTTCAGCATAATGCTTCCTGCATATATTACTTCCAAATAGGTAAAGTATATTCCTTTATTAATGTATTGTTTAGTTCATTACCATACACCAAACAGCATTAGCTCACTTACAATTTGATTCCCGTCATTTTTTGACGGGCAATATTCTAGTATGTATATAATCACACTAATGCATTGTTTTTTTCTGATATGCACTACAGCAGTTGTCGAATGCACTGAAGTCATACCCTTACAGCATCTTACTGACTCACTACCACGCCGTCTACCTGCTGTCCGTGCTGCACACATCGGTTATTCTTTGTATTAGCTGGTGGTTATAATAATGTGACTTAACCATGTATATTGTATTCTATACGCATTATAGAATGTGACAAAAGCTTGCTGTTTCAGTTTTACCATTGCTAATTCTTTAAAATCTAATTTAAAATGGAGCCTGATGCTCGCTGACCTTTTTCATTCATTATTGCAGTTGTTTCAATTTGATTCAGATCCTAATGTTTAATGTTCAATTAATTCCCTTAGGTTTAAAAAACATATTCTAATAGAAATTACACATTAAAATGATATACAATTACACTGGTCAGCAATGTAGTAGTTACATTTATAAATATTTCCTTGCATACACAAAAAAAACAGAGACCATATATACAAAATAAATACAATTTTAAGGAATTAATACATAATTACAAGAATAGGAGGGACAGCTGAAATCACATTTTTATTATTAGAACATGTTTGTAAAGAACATGTCAATGATGCCTCAACCTTTCAGCAATCATTTAAAATAATCTGATGCAAAACACTGACAAAAAAATAAATAATTAAATAAAGTAATATCTGCAGTTGTTGCTTTTTTAATTTCATACATCAAGCCTGAAAATAAGGAGCCTTTTCTGAATGAAAGGTCTAATTAGAGGATCTGTTTGCTCAGCTAGGAAGGCACTCTATTGGCTAAGCAGAGATAAGGATCCAGTCTTACAAATATACCTCATTCAGTGTTAGTTCATTAGACTAATTGGGGATTTTTCTTGTAGAAACCTTTTATGTTTCAAGGTGCAGCCATATGTAAATATAAGTTGTTCATAATGAAATTAGACAAAAAAAAAAACAACCAAAATAAGATTTTTTATTATCTTACATAAAATGAAACATCTCTTTTTTGGGATGGGAAACTTGATTCATGTAATGTTCCAATACACATTTGCTAATATCCAGGAATGTAGGTCATTTTTTTGTTATTATCTTGTTAATGTACAATGAGCATCTGAATTGTTTCCTACATGTCAGTTCCCAGGATGATACAGACCTAAATACATTAGGATTCAGTGCTTTCACCACTGAGATCTGGGTTTGTTTAAAGTCAGGGAACCAAGAGGTCACACCACCCTGAAGACGAGAAGGATTGGGCCTGGTCAGTACTTGGATGGGAGACCACCTAGCTGTATGCCGTGGCCCACTGGAAAAGAAACTGGCAACCCACCCCAGTATCTCTACCATGAAAACCAAGTGGATTAGCATTACCATGGACATAAAGATCTGCCTAGTGTGTTATGGTCCATGAGGACACAGAGAGTCAGAAATGACTAAACAATGCAAAAACAAATAAAATGCTGTGAGGGGGGGGATCTGCAAGTATGTCTAACCAGTCCTCTTAGGGGCACTAAAATGAATAATATATTGTCATTAAAAGGGCCTGAAGAATTAAAATAATCAAGTGCAACTTCCCAAGAGCAGAGCCCTCCCAATCTTTTATTCTACAGAGTCTGTCCACCTCTGGATTCGGTAATTGTCACTCCAAACTCCCAGATCTTGGTGGTGCCGTTCTTTATAAATCTTCTCCCCCTGATCTCAGTCCCTTGATCTTGGTATCTATCACTTGCAAGGCCAACCTCTCCTGTGTCTGCTACAAATTCCTTCTCACTTATCATAGATATTTTCTAGCCCCCTCCCCCTCCAGTGGGAATTTTTCCAAACCACGAAAAAGCACCAGCCAAACCAAGCCCGGTCTGTATGAAGTCTGAAGCAAAATCTGTATAACAGGACTGTATACTGGAGTATTAGTGGCGGAGCTACCGCCGGTGCAATGCACCAAGGCCCTGATCTGGCGGGGTCCAGTGCTATCGCTAGCCCTATCTTACATAGTCTGCCACACTCCCTCCCTTGCCTGTCTCCTCCTTCTCCACATCTCCACCATTCAATTGGGCCCTCAAGTCCTCTCAGTAAAGTTAAAGAGAAGTTCAATTCTATGTTATCTGATCTAATTGTTTTTTTATTTATGTCTGTTTAATTTTAATGTTGTGTATCAAAAAACAAGACTATCAGTTCAAACTAAAATGTGAAAAATCTGAGCTCCAGAACTGATTATTTTAATTTACATTGATTCCTATGGGAAATGCTGGTTTGGAACTCATCCTGCTGTCCGGAACAGATTAAGGACAAGAACCGAGGTACCACTGAATATATTTATATCTACTATGTGAGTTGATGCTGGAGGGGGGCCGGGAAGAGCACTGCATTAGCTCCGCCACTGCCAGGACTCAAGTACTTTCAAAGCAAAAAGTGTAAAACCCCACAAAATACACAAACCCACAGTTATGTTAAAGGTCCACAGTAGTAATCATAGAATAGGGTTTCATTTGATTATTTAATTTCTAATTATCAAAAACTGTAAGGAAAAAAAAACAACAAAGTAGCATTTTCACAGACAATTGAAATTAAGCATTGTACTTTCCAGCCTCTCTTCACCCCATATTAGGTTCCAGGAAGTGAAAGAGGAGCCACCCAGAAGGTTGTCTTAATTTTTTCTGACCGGTGTAGTTTTGCTGGCAATAGCAGATAAACATTGTTATCTGGACAACAGATAAGGTCACCATACAGGGCAGTCCCTCTCCCTTAGACACATGATAGGGGCTGGAGGGCAGTATATCTGCTGAAATCCAACAGTAAACATCAAGTATAAGATTTAAAAGCTCCACTGATTTGTTTTTTCTTCAAATATACAGTAGATATAAAAAGTCTACACACCCCTGTTAAAATGTCAGGTTTCTGTGCTGTAAAAAGACAAAGATAAATCATTTCAGAACTTTTTCCACCCTTAATGTGACCTATAAACTGTACAACTCAGTTGAAAAACAAACTGAAATCTTTTAGGTGGAGGGAAGAAGAAAAAAAAATGTTATGGTTGCATAAGTCTGCACACCCTCTTATAACTGGGGATGTAGCTGTGTTCAGAATTAAGCAATGACATTCCAAATCGTGTAAAATAGGAGTCAGCATACACCTGTCATCATTTAAAGTGCCTCTGATTAACCCCAAATAAAGTTCAGCTGCTCTAGTTGGTCTTTCCTGAAATTTTCTTAGTCGCATCCCACAGCAAAAGCCATGGTCCACAGAGAGCTTCCAAAGCATCAGAGGGATCTCATTGTTAAAAGGTATCAGTCAGGAGAAGGGTACAAAAGAATTTCCAAGGCATTAGATATACCATGGAACACAGTGAAGACAGTCATCATCAAGTGGAGAAAATATGGCACAACAGTGACATTACCAAGGACTGGAGCTCCCTCCAAAATTGATGAAAAAACTAGAAGAAAACTGGTCTGGGAGGCTACCAAGAGGCCTACAGCAACATTAAAGGAGCTGCAGGAATATCTGGCAAGTACTGGCTGTGTGGTACATGTGACAACAATCTCCTGTATTCTTCAGATGTCTGGGCTATGGGGTAGAGTGGCAAGACGAAAGCCTTTTCTTATGAAGAAAAACATCCAAGCCAGGCTACATTTTACAAAAACACATCTGAAGTCTCCCAAAAGCATGTGGGAAAAGGTGTTATGGTCTGATGAAACTAAGGCTGGACTTTTTGGCCATAATTCCAAAAGATATGTTTGGCGCAAAAACAACACTGCACATCACCAAAACAACACCATACCCACAGTGAAGCATGGTGATGGCAGCATCATGCTTTGGGGCTGTTTTTCTTCAGCTGGAACTGGGGCCTTAGTTAAGATAGAGGGAATTATGAACAGTTCCAAATACCAGTCAATATTGGCACAAAACCTTCAGGCTTCTGCTAGAAAGCTGAACATGAAGAGGAACTTCATCTTTCAGAATGACAACGGCCCAAAGCATACATCCAAATCAACAAAGGAATGGCTTCACCAGAAGATTAAAGTTTTGGAATGGCCCAGCCAGAGCCCAGACCTGAATCCGATTGAAAATCTGTGGGGTGATCTGAAGAGGGCTGTGCACAGGAGATGCCCTCGCAATCTGACAGATTTGGAGTGTTTTTGCAAAGAAGAGTGGGCAAATCTTGCCAAGTCAAAATGTGCCATGCTGATAGACTCATACCCAAAAAGACTGAGTGCTGTAATAAAATCAAAAGGTGCATCAACAAAGTATTAATTTAAGGGTGTGCATACTTATGCAACCATATTATTTTATTTTTATATTTTTTCTTCCCTCTACCTAAAAGATTTCAGTTTGTTTTTCAATTGAGTTGTACAGTTTATAGGTCACATTAAAGGTGGAAAAAGTGCTGAAATGATTTATCTTTCTCTCATTTTTTTACAGCACAGAAACCTGACATTTTAACAGGGGTGTGTAGACTTTTTATATCCACTGTAGATTGCATTGCTAGTGTATGATCACTATAGTGGTTCTTTAAACCAATAACATATAAAGTGGATTGGGTCTGTAGAAGCATACAACAGCACACAAATGTTTCACTAGCGGAAGTGGTTAAAGTAACACAGTCAAAGGTCCAAATATGGTACATTTAAAACTATAGATAGTAGAAAGTACTTTAAATACTGAATATTATTGCTCTTTGGGTATGAGCATGTCCAGACTTTATTTTTTCTGCAGCTGACTTGGACAAACCCAGAGCATCAGTGGATCATCAGTAATTATTTGGTATGCTATAGAGAGTAGATGATTAAAAACAACTTAAAAAGACCTAAATGGATCCCATCTTAAGTGGGCTAAAGCAAAAAAAAAAAGTGATGTGCATTGAGACTCATTTGCATGTCACTACCTATAATCCTAAAAAGCAGTGGAAAAACTGTTCACTAAGACATTCCTGGGAAATACGAGTCTTATGGTCTGAGACATGGAAGTATACTCAAACTGTTCAAACAGTGAAGGGTTTTTATTCACCTCTCTACCCATCATAATATATTTAGTGTCTGGTCAAGTCTCTCTCCAGCCTCATTTCACAGATACCAGAACCAACCTCTCACTGATGTGCCCCAGATAAGGACAAATCTGCAGCCTGTGAGAGGGTGCTGGCACTGTATCAATGGCTATATTCTGAAATCTGCCTGAGAGCAGGGCCCATGATCATGCACAAATTCCCATGTTAAAATGATTACTATACTTAAAGAGAAAAAAGGACACTTACTTTTTAAAGTATATAAAAAATAACAACATTCACAGTCATAGAAAACCTGATATTTTCAACTCTTTATCAGGACGGTGTGTTCTTAATCTTTTAGTGGAATGAGGTAGGAGGGAATAGGGAGAACTGAGAGGGCTTTGTTACATAACTGGACACCACACCTCTTCCCCCCCTTACAGAAACCGAAAATTTACATCAATAAATGAAACAACAGCACTTCACAAACACAGTGTCCACCAGTGTATCATGGATGCCTCCAGGATCCCACATAAACATCAAACTTCTTTTTTTTAAATTAAAAACAGGTTTAATGACTTTTCCTGCTTAATTATGCATTTAGTCAGATTCATAGTTTTCAAGCATGTATATTTATTTTTTTCCAGTCAATTTGTATTAGGAGTAGAGACATAACATGGTATATATATCTAGATTATGTTATACAAGTTCAATTCTTAGGAATGTTACAGTACAATTATATAATATGAAAGTCACAAGCATTTTAACGTTGCATCATCGGTCAGAAAATAAAAGTCTTGTATAGGTGCTAGTTTGTGTCTTTTTCTTCTTGAGGGTTATTATGCCTCTCTCTCCTTTACTCCTTTTTCTTTCAGTCTTTATTTCTTTTGTTTTCAGAATGAAAGGTTTGTTAAATTTGGAGTAATTGTTTATGACTATTAGTCAGCGACTTTAGACTGTAAGTCTGCGAGTTTCCCATCTTGCATGGTGCTTTGGAAAAGCTCCATGGACACCGGATTCTAAGCTCAAAGACAGGACCCTCCATCCTTTGCAATGTGTTAATATTGAATTTGTCGTTGGAACTTAACTTATGTATAGCGCTACGGAATATGTTGGCGCATTACAAATAAATGATGATAATAATAATAATAATAGTATAACATTATAAACGGAGGAGGGGGCGGAGGTAAATTCGCAGCAGCCCTCCATCTTCGGTTCTTCCACTTAATATTAAAGGTATGAATGAGAAAATGTACCTTCTGGTGTATATTTCATTTTCGTTGTGCAGTGGCCATTTAATTGGTCCATAGGTGAAAAGGTACTATGCTCCCAGCCTGATCTGTCTCATTAAAAGCAATAGGAAAAAATGGTCACTGACAAATTCTGCGGGAAATACAGAACTTCTGGCATGACTGTGACATATGAGTGTACTCAGAGTTGGTTTGCTTTCCTGAGTTTTTGGTATTGATTTTTAATTACCAAGAGATAAGAGTCTGATTGTGTGGGTGGTTGAAAAAGGATTACCAACAGCTAAATATATCAAACTTCAATGTGGATTTACGGTAAGAAAATGCATTTTTTTAATAGCATGCAGCTGTTAAAATACTTGTTATTACCTACATTTCTAAAGTACCATATTTGGAACCCCTGATTTGTCACTTTAAAATCTTAATAGATGATTTGTAAGGATTTCTTCAGCAAGCTTAGCAAAGAGAATAATACTAATACTCTCCATATTCTCTTTTATTTATGAAGGTCTAAAAGGGGTGACAAAGATAAAACAAATATGAACATAGATACAGTATAAGATTATCCTCAGGTTCTGGTCATGAGTTTTTGGAGAGATTGATAGCACTTAACATACAACAATTAAATCTGGGATATTTACAATAATTATTTTTAAATAACAAAAAGATTCATAGTACAAATGTATACACTGTAGCACATTTGGTTCTCAGTCGTCCTGCAATGTGCTGACCCCAGAAAATGTCCAAGTTTGTCACAGAGGAATTCACGATTTTGTCTCTGTCATCGCCTCTAGCAAACGTGCACTGTTTGTGATGGAAGTGGTTAGGAAGATAAATCTAGTCCCTAAAGAATAAAAAAATATATATTTATTTTTCACAAACTTGTCCTCATCCTTAAAACTTTGCATCCATCACGATCCAAGCATATTAAACAAATAATCAGCAAGCAGAATAAAACTGTTTAATAAACATTATTAGTAGTTATTAGGTTTTCGTTACTGTTCATAATATCAAGACTAGTTTACAATATCTGAAAACAATTGTATAACATTGTTACTCTGGTGACACTGAAATCCCATGTTTACTATTCAAGAAAAATATAAAAAGCAGAATATGTGAGATGAAATGTAACCAATATCCCAATGGTCTAATTATATAGAACTGCAGTCAAATAATTATATCATAGATTAAAAAAAGACATGTATTACATATAAGTACATTTTCTGCATGAACATGAGTGATCAATATTAAAGAAAATGTCACAGATATTTCCTCTTCTTGCTGTGTGTGTTAAATAATTCAAACAAGGATAAAGCTTTGGGGAGGTATTGTAAATTCATACTCTCTGAATCGGTACCATTATACTAAATTTAAAACTATATAAACCAACACAACTATAACAACCACTTAACAAGACTTCCTCCCTGTGTTGTTTCATTTAGCAAGTCAGGCCAAGAGGAGCAAACATATTCCCTTCACCATTAGGTATACCTTTAGATTGCGAGTTTCAATCTTGCAAGGTGCTTTGGGAAAAGCACTATGGACACCGGATTCCAAGCTAAAACACAGGGTCATCCACTCTTTGTAATGTGTTAATATTGCTATTGTTTTTTGCCTTTCGTAACCCATGTATAGCGCTATGGAATATGTTGGTGCATAACTAGTAAACTAATTAATTATTATTTTATTATTGTTTACTTAACTCCAGATAATTTACTTTTCATGCAAGAAAACAACACGTTTTATCACTTTATAAAACAAAGTCTTAATGCATGATATAAAATTTGGAAGTTCCATGTCGCCCTAGGTAGTGGATGTGTGTTCAGTAACAATTTAACGGAAAACACAGCGAATAGAAAATATTTTGCAGGTCATGTTTAGATCCTTTTGACAGACAAGCAAAAGTAGTGCTGACCATTATTTTTTTTTAAATTAACACTCACCTGTTTCTTTTCCAAGAAACCTCAAGGCAGAGATTTCTGAAAACGTGCAACCCCCAAGAAACACTGCGAGGATTACCCTTCGGGGGGCTGCATTCAAACTCTTTTCAGACAGTTGTTCTGAGACAAAAAGACAGATAAAAGATATATGTGTTTCTATTTATAAAATTCACCCTTACTTAGGCTGTAATCACCAACACTAGCAACAGTTACCATTATATCCATAGTCAAAATATATCCAGGAAATGTATTAATATGAGCAAATTAATATATAGTTCCATACCTACAAATTCATTGCCGTTGAGTAAACGGGTGACTTCTTCTAGACCTGCCCAACTTTTACGCTGTAAAACCTTGAGTTGAAAAAAAAAAAAAACACTTTGTTATTGTAATTTTTCTTATTACTATTTTGGCCCTTTGCTGAGCCGCCTTTGGCACAGTGTGAAGGTGAGAAATGTGAAAGGAAGAAAAGACGTGAAGGGTGAAATAGGCAGTTAGGGAAGGCATAAAGAGGAAGTAGAATGGAAGGTATGACAGGGAAACACTATCTAAATGTGTTAGATACCCCAGCAAGAAAGAAAATGGGGTGAAAAAGAAACAATAAGTACAAGAACAAGAGGTTTGTAGTTTAAGGGAGCTTTGTATTTTAGGAATTAAACTGACATTTGTGAAAAATATAACAAATTAACAATTGCTTCTTGAAGAAAATCATAAGTTTTGAAGTTTATATATAAAATGTTTCCATCTCCTCTGACTACAGCACTTTCTGATACCTTGGAGACGGGGATATGAATTTGCTTTACCTATCAGTGAAAGGAGGAAGGGGAGACTTTTTAAACCATTGGCTTTTTTGTGAATTTGACATGAACCCTTCTTCTGCACATCAAGAATGCAGCCGCAACTATAGCTGCAAGCCCTTCAACATATGCCCTTTCATCAAGGTATCATAGATACCTCCACAGTCCAGCAAATGCATCAACATTTAATCTATTTCTAATTAAAAATGATTATTACTGTAATTATGATCTTAAGCATACATTTTACATATTTGTTCACCATACAGAGGTGTTTTACTTATAATTCCAAGTGTTTTGTACATTGATTTGTTTTTTTTAACAGAACAAAAACTACTTACCTGCTCAATAAGTTTGCAGCTTAATGGGACATAGGCACCACTAAAAATATATGCCATGTCTTTTGGTACCTTTAGGTCATATTCACCATCTACTCGAGGAATCTGTGAAGATACAGGAAGGGGATTTAATATAACTGGTTCCTACACAATGGGACAGGTTTGGTAGGGTGTAGTATAGGTTCTGGGAGATCATAAACAATAATCACTATACTTTAGCTCTACCACCCTTGTGTTGGAAGAGGATAACAAAAAAAAAACAACCTTTTGTGTCCATTTTGCAGCTTTTATATTTAGTTCTAAAACTGCTATATTGAGCCAAGTAGGTGGAATACGGTATCTCACTGGGCTTGTGATTTGATCAAGCTTTATTTGGCAAAAACACAGGCAATTAGTGCTTAATGATTTACAAATCAATATGACTGAAAAATAGATATAGTTAATCACTACATCAGGAACAAACCTTTTCATGGACAGAATTAATATGCAAATTAGTGTTTACAACATCCCTCAGACGGGATTCCAGCAGCCTCACTTAGACCATCTTGTGTAACACTTTATACTTATACTGAAATTTGGTAATTCAAATCCATTTTATACGACATAGATTATACTTTGATTATTTATGACCATAATCCTATGTCTTGGTCTTGTTCAGTACAATGATATAAGTATATAGCTGCTATGACCTTAACTGACAACCTGCTTTTGTACTTATAACAGGCAAGATGCTGCTATGTTCTACCCACCTTAAATATTGCTGAAATGTTACATGTAGTAAACAAGTATAATATAGCCTCCAAACTGCAAACCAGGACAATCCTGAGTAAATATAAAACTGGTATTTCACTACACAATATCCCTGTAGAAAGTCCTGATGTATGCTTAGGTGTTTTGTGACAACTTTAACAAACCATTACTCAATTTCACTCACATATAAGTACCCTGTCTTGCTCTTCTAGGGATATTCCCCATGGGTTTATACAGTTGTTGTGTCATTTAAACTAACCTAGTTTGCCCCTCTCTTCTACAGCCACATTTTTCAGACCGAGAGTGGTCAACAAAATTGTATTTTTTATATATTTTATTACAAAACTCTGGGTCATGCTCTGTGCAGATCCATGTCTTAAAGTCTTTTCCACCTCCCACACCCTGATTTCGTAGGTACTGCTTTAGTCTGATCCTCCCCAGGACCCTGATTGTAAGGTAAGGGACACTTCAATTTCGGACAGCGCTGGGACCATTCCAACTCAGAGGGGACCTGAACTCGAAGGACACAGGATCCCTCCAGCCTCTAATTTCATCTAGAAAAGTGCCCAAATAAAAAATCCAAAATCAATGTCTGTGAAAAAGTGCCAGGTCAATGCCAAAATAGAGAGCGGAGTACACTCTAGGGAGAGCCCTCACAGGCCTCCCCTTAACATAAGTGCTTTTGGGGTACACATGGATGTGCTCCCCCAACCCTTAGGCGGTGAAAAAGAACAGAAATAGGGACCCCCCACCTCCACCCCATGAACCAAAAGGTCCTGACTGGGGGGCACAAAATAACTTCTAAGGCATGTATCCTCTGCCATTATGGCAAAAGGTGCCATTCTTCTCCAAGGCCTCCAGCATGGATGTCTGCTTATCAGAGGATCCAGTACCTCCCTGTACCTACACCCTTACAGGGGATGAGACTAGACCCCTGCAAGGCAGGCTTATTTCTCTTGCATAATAAAATCCCTCAACCTCTCTCCTTGAATCGAAGAGAGAGTCTTTTCAAACCTATGCTAATTGAACTGAAACTCAGGGTGTCACCTAAAACTTGCCCTTGTTCCACTGCTTCCTTTATTTTGCATGTGTAAACTAATGCTAGGATCTCTTAGTTATCTTCTATATATTACAAGCAATACTAATAAAAAAAACTCAACAGGCCTAAAATACATAACAAGTTTTTAAACCTAGCTATATAGCATATGTTACTAACAAAATGGCCGTGGTGTGACCGAGTAGCAGGAGGCAGTCCTATAATTAGAGGTTTTACATCTTGAATCCAAGTTTAATTGCTTTTGTTGCTGTCAGGTGACAAGAAACCACCTTTTTTGCATCAGTGGGTGTTGCAGTCTCCCACCATCTATCATGAATTAAAAAGGTTATTATTTTTTTCACTACAAAAAACTAATTTTTATCAAGACATGCATTTCCCCTCAGAGGTATCAACAAGAAGGTACATCATCAGATTGGTTAATGAAGAGGTAGCATGCAAAATACTTCAGATAAAAACAGTGTATTGTGCAGACATTCAGTCCAACTAGTTGGACCTTGATCAGGGTGACCGGTTAAAGGGCCAGTGTAAATGCTTTTCAATTTAAATCTATCAACGTACAGATACATCTGCAAACAGCAGCAAAGAAAGGTTTTGACCTGAAAATATAATTTAAAATCAGACTTCCTCTCTATAATGACTGCTGCACTCCACTCCTCACTCCTTGTCCTGGGCACTATTGTCCAGAAGACAAACAAACAAATCAACATAGATTGTCTAAATTATACAGACCAGATTGCCTGCATGAAGATGAACTATATTATCAAATTATAATTTCTATCTAAAGCCATTCTTTGATGATGTTTGGACATATATTTTTAATGTTAATGTTGAACTAGAAATAGATTTAACCTGAAAAGCCTTACACTGGCACTTTAAAAAACAGGTTCTGTTGTTACTTCCATTATTGTGCTGTTTTAAAGAGCTTTCAACAGCCTTGCAAAACAGCCAAATTATACTCTTTTCATTTTTTGGTATATCACCTAATAAAAAGAGTTTACATTAATTTGAGGCTTAAAGGTAGAATATTGCTGAATGTTATTTGCAACATATATATCCCTCTGTATTGTTTTGATTACACGTTTTGTTCTTTGCTGGTATGATGTATTCAAGTGACACCTGTACATTTCAATACAATTAGTCTCTGTTTAAAGTCGTTATGTACATTATCATGTGGAGGGAGGGGCACCTGCACATGGAGAACAGTCTAAAACAAATCAGTGGCAGAAGTACAATTCTATGAATAATCAGATTTGTCTGCTGCCTCACAAAAGCAGAAATAAAACAAAGCACAATTTAAACATTAAAAAAAATGGTTTTTGGTTCATGGAAAACTAGCAATTTTGAGTTTAGAAACAGATTCTGAAAGAGCACAGAAAAGTTGTGGAGTAGAACAGCATTCTCCACACTATGAAAATATGTGGGTAATTTGGGTAGTGATCAAAAAAAAAAAGAAGACATGTGGTGTGATTTATCTTCATTTTGTTGTGTGCACAACTGACTAACAAGCACAACAAATTAGTTCACAAGACTCCTTTGCTGAAGGTCAAAAAAAGAACAGCCTTTACTTTGTTACCTATCATATACAGTTCTGAGCAGCAGCATCACTGTCTTATAAGACATATATTATCTTGGTTGTGAATCAAAGAAACTTTTGAATGAAATTACAAATTTTATGGGATAAGCAAATATGTATGTATATCCCTTTAAAGCTACTTTTCTAAATGTTACATCATTCACTCTACAAGTCAAAGTTTAAATGGTCCTGATAAACACAGGATTTATGCAGTCAAAAAAACAGAGATACAGCACAGTGCTTTGACGTGCTCCAATATCAGTGGCACTAAACCCAAATTACAGGGCCTGATTGTTACAACACAAGTGAACTGGATACTCACCAAACCAAGCCTTTTGCTAATCCCTCTGAAATGACTCTTTTTTGCTAAAGATGAAAAGG
The DNA here is from genome assembly GCA_027410445.1 of Discoglossus pictus. Lineage (NCBI taxonomy): Eukaryota > Metazoa > Chordata > Amphibia > Anura > Alytidae > Discoglossus > Discoglossus pictus. The sequence continues at coordinate 189,919,519 of CM050167.1, read as the reverse complement.
CGTCTGTAAGCTTGCCTAGATACCAATGAGAACAATGTTAAAAATAATAAAATTCGTATAAGCATCATACAGCAGGGAATGTGTTAATTGCAACATTCTGCCTATTTCTAAAAGTCCAGAACTAACATGGCCATTCTGTAACTTCTCACTGTGTCAAAAGCAACAAAACAATGGCTTCGAATCTAATAGAAGTAAGATTTAAGTACGGCAAAGCCTTACAAAGATTCATTTTCAAGATGACCCTTTCTTGGGACAGAAAACTTTGGTTTCAGCAACATTAGCCTTAACCTGCTCCAGCACTGCCAGAGACATGCATGGTTGATTAATTGCCAGTAGTTTCAGGATGGATGTTTGCTCAATTTCTGACCTCTGGAGATGAAGATTCAAGTTCCAAATGGCTTGGACTACACAACATTGCCAATTAGCTATAGGCTGGCAGCCACCCTTGAATGTTTTTACACTCTCTACCTGTCTGGATCAGGCTTGTCGATCTCTAGTCTTGGGCGACTGATTTGGAAAAGCCTGGTAGCTCCATGTTGTGGATTGTAAATCCATCTTCTAATACATTCACTGTTTTTAATATTTTGCTCATCTTACCTACAGCCTTGTCTGTGACCAGCTTGCTTACTTTGCTCTCAACAGCAGTGAGGGTTTCCCCAGGTACTTGCTCTGTAAGAAGGCCGGTTTGCTTTAGATTCGAGATTGTCAGCAGATGTTCTGGCCCATAACTCTATAGGGTGCACACAAAAAGAAAAAAAAGAAAAGCTTATTTCGGGGCTAAAGTTATATCCAGAAAAGCATTTTAAATGTGATATTTCACAGCTGCTCTAGTTAATGTATCGATCTATACAAGTATAACACCATGGCTATGAGGGCAGTGGATTTTTCTCTTTATACACACACAGGCAAACATACAATGTTTATCAATCGGAAAGCAAGAATAAATCTTCCGGTATGTGCTGCAGTGTTACAAACCTGTAGGTACTGAGTCTTCAGTGAGCGATAATCTTTTGTTATCAAACCTAAAGATACAAATATTAGTAAGACATATTGAAAAGCATAAATAAACGGTTCTACGTCACTTTTCAATATTGGGGATATAACTTGACTAATGAATTGCTTTCACATGTAATTCTATTGCACCAATTGCTTGTTGACTTATTGGATTGTATCTGTATTTCTGCATAACTTACAACTGATTTATTTAATTTACTTATTGTACCCACTCTACTCTACTTCACTGTAGTCTTGTAAAAGTAATGTTAGAGCTCATAAATAGAGACTAATAATAAAAATAATAATAATAATAATAATAATAAAGGCTTAAGAGCTGCACAAGATTACAAAACATTGTAAGGCTTATCAGATAGTAAGTCACTAGAATGTTTGATGCTCACACTGTGTCAGCGAGGGGCAGATATACAGCTCCACTGATGTTATTGTGTAAAGCTCACACCATTGGATATGATTAGTATGTCACATTATTTGCAAGCTAACATTACCTTAGTTTTGAAGATAGAAAAAAAAATTGAATCTGCATATGAAAAAAGAACCACACCAGGAAAGTTTTATAATCTATTTAAAAAGGTTTTTGAATAAAAACATCATTAAATTAAACTAAAAAGAGAAAGGTATTGGGTTCCTTTCTCCTTCTCCACCATGACCATTTACATGACAAACAGGAGCAGCAAACCATTTGAATCTTGAACACAAGATTACACTTTCTCCCATGTTTGCTTTAATTCACTAGTCAGACTAAGGCAGAAAAACAGATCTACTTCTTTCCTGCTTTAGTGATAATTATCTTAAATATCTTTAAAGAACCACTGTGGTCATATTTTTTTTTAAATTGTACTATTTTAAAGAAAAAACAACATAAGATTTATTATCTTTTATATGCAACTAGGAAACTGCCCGTCAGAAATGACGGGAATGAAATTTTAAGGCTGGCAATGCTGTTTGCTACCTCGTGTCTCCTTTCCCCCCTCTCCCTTTCCCTCCTCTGTGTCACCTTTCTCCCCTCTCTTGTTCCTCCTTTCCCCTTGTGTCTCCTTTCCCCCCTCCTCCCTCTTGTGTCGCTGTTCCTCGTTTTCTCCCTCCCTTGTCTCTCCGTTGCCCCTCCCTTGTCTCTCCGTTGCCCCTCCCTTGTCTCTCCGTTGCCCCTCCTCTCCGTCCCATGTCTCTCCGTTGCCCCTCCTCTCCCTCCCTTGTCTCTCCGTCCCCCCTCCTCTCCCTCCCTTGTCTCTCCGTTCCCCCTCCTCTCCCTCGTCTCTCCGTTCCCCCTTCTCTCCCACCCAGGTGTCTCCGTTCCCTTTCCTCTCCCACCCAGGTGTCTCTGTTCCCCCTCCTCTCCCACCCTTGTGTCTTTTACTTGGTCCCATGACTGCCAGTAGCTTGCGCCCCGTACTCACAGACTTTTCCTCCTCTTCAGCTCCAGTCCTTCGTCAAGAACTACTTTCTGGATCAATCTGCGCATTTCGCATGCGCATCCCGACTGTGCGGCTTAATCCAGAAAATAGTTCCGGACGAAGGATAGGAGCCGCAGAGGAGGCGACAGTGGTGAGTATGGGCCGCAAGCTACTGGCAGGGTTTCCAGGTAAGCTGGGCCGTGGGGGCAGACAGAGAGGGAGATGAGAGAAGCAGAGGCTGAGATGAGAGATAGCCAGAGGGGGAGGTGAGAGATAGCCAGAGGGGGAGATGAGAGAGAGGCAGAGGGGCAGATGAGAGAGAGGCAGAGGGGTATTAGAGAGGCCTAAGTCTGCTGGAAATTGAATACACTGGAAGTGTTAGTCTGCACAATATTATTATTATTAATAATAATAATAATATCCTTTATTTGTAATGTGCCAACATATTCTGTAGCGCTATACAGGGGTTAGGAACATGGCAGCTACATCGTACAGTGCTCTGAGCAGGACTAAATGGAAGTTTATTAGTTTACAAAAACACATCCACCTGAACATGTAGCAGGCAGCAGCGAGGAAAAAAAGCAAAATGGATCCACACAGTAAACAATAATTGCATACACAAGTTAAAAGATGCATTTATTGTTTGTTTTGTAAAAAACAACAAAGATATATTGACCATTGTGGTCCTTTAACTAAATATATGTATTTTTCATGCAAAAAAACAACTTGTATACTGCATAAAATATGTTCATTTTAAATTTGTGGTGTGAAATTTGGGATTAAAGTTGTCCTTTAAGGGTGGTGTCTGAATCACAAAATGGAAGAGTGCAGAAGAATACATTCATAAAACCATTAATAAAAGACATGCTTACCATTCTCTGTAATTGAGAGGAGACACAACAAGCGTAGACTCTCAATGGGGGAAACCTATGGATGAAGAAACATGTATATAACAAGATAAAGAAACAAGCACAGTCACAAATCAAGGCAGCAAGTAAATGGGTTGGTTAACCAAGGTAATACTTCATTTATTATGTCCTTACCTGTCTGTTTATGTGCTCTTCTATAAAACTGACGCTTTCTCGAATGTCAAATCCTTCTAGTAATGCTGTATTGTAAAGGTATAACAGAAAGCACAGGTTTATATAATTAGATAGTGAAGTATAATGGTAACTGCCTAATTAACCCAATGGAAGGATAAATTAAATAGACTATATAAAAGGTGCATTACTCACAGTGTTCAGTTTTTAGTAGCTCCTGGAAATCCTGTTTTGTTTTTTTCTTCATGATGGACTCACAGGCACCAATATCTAAAATACATATTTAATATATAAAATAAATATATATTTTTCTCTATTATTAAAAGTCCTTACTTGCTCCACCATTACAGGTACTGAATATTAATGTTCATTAAACATTTGTGGACCAATACTAGAAATCTTTGCTGAAACTGCCATTTTATGCCAATGTTGCTAATCATTGAAGGCAAACTGATATTAAAAAATAAAATGGCACCATTAAAAATAATTTTTCGTATACTGTATATTAAAGACATATCCTATATAGTAAAGCTAAAGTAAAAAGAAATAAGGAAGGAAAGAGGAGGTAGGGTAGGGTAAGGATAGGATATCAATACTTCCATTACATTATGAATGTAACATAGAAGCAGTACGCTAACCCCCATCATGTTTTCAGAGGGGGGGGGGGGGGGGGTGCAGCTAAATGTGTAATAATGAGGATATAGAGTTATGTAGAATTGATGTAAGTTTCTCCATTTCTATGTTCTCCACAATAAGGGCTGGGATTCCAATAAGAGAAGGAATGGAGGGTTGTTTCTATTGCTGAGCTATGGCTCTCCTCATAGCTAAGGCAATTTGGAGGCCCAAGGAAATGTATTTTCTATATAACTGAAACAGAGTGTGATGGCAAAAAAAACAAAACAAGGATCACAAGGGATAAGACTATGAATACAATTAATAATTAGTTGACGATTTTGTTGCCAAAGAAGTTAAATCTTACGGCAATTCCACCACAAGAAGAGACTTGTACCTCTCTGTCTCTGGATGGAGTGAGGTAGCAACCTCATGAGGATCTTATATGATTGTGCTTTAAAGTTAGAGCAAATTGATAAAGATTTGCCAGATTTGTCATTCCTCCTCTGACAAAGTTTCACATAAATTTCTTTCTCATATTGAAATGTATAATTATTTTCCAGAGGCGTCTTTTGGAAATAAAGGAGAGTATAAGGTAAATTAAAATGTCTATAGGACTACTCTCCTAAGAAACCAAGTTGATCTAATGACATTAGTGGAGAAAGGTCCGCTTTTTTTTTTAGTAAGGGCTGTGAGGCAAAACTTCTGACCTGTGTGTATCGAAAAAAGTTGTGGGGGATAGTGTCACCCTAGCTTGTAAAGAGTAGAATGACATTATTTTGCCATTGCCAAATAAATCTTTCAATCTTATAAGATCTGCAGGATCCAGTCCCCTAAAACATTAACAAATAATAAGCAATTTTTAACTACCTAACAATCAGTCTTCTTATTCACACACTAAGGATAGGCTGATATTTCCTGTTAATGGGAGATTATTGCCAATAATTTCTCATTTTTAATTTTGTGTTTTTTTGCTTTTATTATCTGTGGTCTCACTGAAAATTGTGCAACTCACTACCAAAAGGGTTGGATACATTTATGAATAAGAAGGGGCATATATGGTTATATTGGAAAACTAGAACTGAGAGGATTTTGGTCCAGGTAATCTAATCAACAGTTTTTTGGATTAGGAAGGATTTTTTCCCTTATGAAACAATTGGTAATGTCTCATTGGTGGTTTTGTTTGCCTTCCTCTGGATCAATTAACAATTCACATAAAACAAAGATCAGACAAGATCTAAAACGGTTAAACTTGATGGACTAATAGTCTTGTGTCATCCCCTGATTACTTTGTTATTATCAACCATTATTAACTCATCTCCAACCACAATAAAGATGCCTCATTGTACATGCTTGGCGTTTTCTTATTGGGTTAAGCAAGCAACAGTTTGGTTCTTCTACATTCAACAGAGTTGCTTATCACCGTGAGATATCACAATACACATGCAACTGCAGAGTAAGCTTTAACCCATCTGTATGCCCACATAGTGTGAGTAAGTGCTATGTTACAAAAAGCTTAAACATACTGAGATGGGAAAAAAGGCACACTATGCAAGACTTATCAAGGTAATATCTTACGTAAACTAAGTAAACGATGCTCTTGTTTTAATCCTTTTAACTCCTGGGCAACAAATGTCTTCATCTGTTTAATGTCCATTCCCCGGCGTTTCTGGAAATAAGTATAATATATTAATACTATCCTTAATGACTAGGACTGACAAACAACAAATGTCCTCATTCACCGGCTAGATGTAAAGGCTACTACAAAACTCATATATTACCTGCAGAGAATTACTAGAAATAGTTCCTGGTGTACACTGTTGTTTTTTTTATTAGAATCATGTACCAAATTCTATTTTTCAGAGAGGAATTCAATTGGCATAAAAAAAAGAGTTAGCACAAAATGATATATCATGGGAAAGAAGTTAGAGAAAATAAGAATTTTGTGAAAATTGTAATAATTGTAAGTAATATATTTCTGTCTGAAGAAATGTGTTGTTTCTCACGGTACATCTGAATAAACACACATCATAGAGAAGCTATTGTTACTCACATCATATTGTGTTTGAAGATTCCTTGCTTTCTGACTCAAGAAGCTAAAGACATTGGAGAAATGTTCATTTCGAATTTCACCAAAGACCTAAGAAAAGTAAAACAAAGGGAGGTAAGGATACTCCGCTCACATTGTACTTTCTACAACTCTTCATACATTGAGGGATAAATACCAATTGTACTAAACAAACCTTAGTTATCAAGTTGGGGAAAAATTATTTCTCACACAAATAGCATGTACATGTAACTCTGTAGCAAATGTGTCATATTATTGAGCTACAGTATATTAAGAAGAAAGAAATCTACCTAATTACCTATGATGTTTTTGAAAGAATATGTTTTAAACACTGTAAACGTTTTTTCATTAAAAATATATAGCCCCATGGCACCTAGGAAACATATAATAAAGTAACTTGTATACTTTGCATAGAGAACTACTTATTTTTCTAGTGAGAAGGAATGGCTAAAGATGTACTTCCCCTATACAGAAAGCAACCACGTGACTACTCTAGCGTCACATTGCAATATTGTACAGTTTATGTGCCTCTAGCAGTGAAGAAATTAACTCAGCTGATCATCATTTCAACTGCTAACCTCCTTACATGAATATATAACACAGCCGTAGGGTGGGGGTAAAACAGATTGCAGCTCAATAACAAAATTATATGGCAGCATGGGTTAAGTCCGTAATGCAGGAACAAGAGGACTGAATATATAATTATAAGATAGTCATTTTATAAAAGTCCATTTGTAGCATAATTCCTTATGTAATTTAATCTGAAATTACTGGTGCCTTACACCACAAAAATGTTCATTTTAAGAAAACATTTTGAGAAATCTAAAAAAATACAATGTATGGATTGTGATATAAACCTGTGAGGGGATATATAAAGAATATAGAGATCAATCATCCTAAGTCAATCAAGGGATAGCATAGAGATCAGGCCTATGACCTTGTGGGTCCTCCTGCCTGGAAGGCTCTCTAGCAGCAGCCCCAAAGCTGACTAAAGTCTCTACACTAAACAGGAAGAAACAGAAAGTAGAAAAGGTTACTCCTACTTAAAGTCTTTAGTCAAATTATTTCCTTATGCATATATTTAATACATTTCTGAACCATACCGAAGTGTCCTTTACAAATAGAATAGAAAATGTAGGACTTCACTGCCCCTTAAATGTATCTTATTTGCAGATTGACAAATGGAATTTACTAACATCAAGCAGATACAAATATTCATAGTGGGCACAAAAACTCTGCTATATTTTGACAGCACAATGTACTAACACTGTGCAAACACATTAATTCAAGCCTAGAACGAAAGTATAAAACTACAAAATAACTAAAAGGTAAAGTAAATAAACAAATAATTGTACCCTCTATCACTTTTGTATGTTGCTCCTTGTATGATATATATGTAGGACATTATCTGTGTATGTGCATACATCAACTGTGTAAAGTTTTCTCAAAAGGGAGTGACAAAGTTACCTTGTCTTGAGAGTTCAGAAGAACTTTTATACTCTTGTCTGAGGAAGTGACTTCTGGACCAAATTCAACACTTCCTACATGGGATAAAAAGCGGTACCAGTGAACACATACTGCTAGACCCTTAGGTCCTCATTCTATTATCGGCCGTAAATCGGCCGCAACGCTGCGATTCCTTGCGGGGCTCCTGTAATCTTGCAATTCAAATAGACGGCGCCGCAAGGATATCCCCTTACGGCCGACCGTATATCTTGCAACCGGCCGTAAGCTCAGAAAACTTTAAAAGCAAAAATAAATTCAAGACGGCACTGTACAGCTCTGTAAATGCTAGGGATCATAATGGGGGACATGAGGATTAATAGCAACCCCCTCTCAAGCTTGCACATCAGCCCAAATCCGAGATTTCATTAACTGTTTATTTTCCGGCCGCAGTGTGGTCGGGTCTGAGGTGCTCCAAGCACTATGGACTTTTTCCACGGATATTTGACATATATTAAAATAACAATTATTTACGGATTTGAGTGTAGGGGAATGTTGTGCTATGAATGCTAACACCTACAATCACTTTATAGTCTCCTCAGAGTGGCTTTATTATGTGCTTAATTGTGTGCTTGTGGGACCTTTTTGCTGCAAGTAAGCTGCGGCTCGGTTTTAGCCTTGCAGAGAGGGTTCCCGGAGCAATTGAATAGCAACCAAGATTTTCTTGCGGCCGAAACTCTTGCGGACGTTTAAGATCAAAGGCTTTCCTCCGGCGCGTGCGGCCGCAAGGGATGACAATGCGGCGGCCGCAAGCCTGCCGGAATCCCCGGCCAGAAGGGAATAGAATAGGCAAATAGCTTGCGGCCGGTCCTTGCGGCCCCGCATCTCCTACGGCCGATAATAGAATGAGGCCCTTAATATTTACAGAATGAGCTGTGATTTTAATATTGAAATTTGAATTATTCATCTTGTTGCCAAAAGTTCTGAAAAGAATTACAGCTTAACATTTTACAGCACGTTTTGTCAAACCATTGCTAATTTTATTTTGTCATATTACTTAGCTTCACTCAATGATTTGCAAAAGAAGACCTGATAGATTTTTAATAGAAGTGCATGTCTTAAGCACTCAATTGAAGTAATTTAATTGCCAAGAATAACAAAAGTAACCACAAATAATAATACAATGCTTTACATATCTAAAAACAGCTGAAATGTCTGGATTATGTGAAACAGTAGCATAAGTACTATAGTGTCCATGTATATCAGGTGATCTAATTTAGGGCACTGTGGTAAATCTACACTAATGATAAGCCATAAATCCTGCCTTAGCCGCAACAGATTTCTGTGTAGAGAGTAATCAAGCCAAGCTCTACAGATGAGAAACAATTCTAGGAGCCAATAGGAAACGGAAACCTCATAAATATTATAACGAGTAGGAAGTGCTGTCACAAGTGCTATACCTGCTGCGGCAGAGATGTGACAATTGTATTTATAGCTTCAATGAATAAAGATGTGTTTATTTTGTGTTAAAATTTGATACATTTATAGACAATGCCTACGCAATTTGTTGATGTGTATTAACCCCTTGACTACTGGGTTGTGTGTTTCCCTGGATTTTGTATCATAAAACGAGCTTAATACTAACATATCATATTTTCTACTTACACATATGTAGATATTGGATTGTTAAGTGTCAAATAATGTTGAAATTTCAACATTTTGTAGTGTGTTTTTTGGTGCTATACTGTCACTTTAATTGCAGCTGGGGGACTTCGCAAGGGTTTGAAAACCATTTGTGAGTGGTGTTTGGTACTCGTAAATCTTTCTTCTGCTTTTTGTAGTTACAGCAGTGCCCTTATTTGCAAGTGATCCGTAAAGTGTTATTAGCATAAGGTTTGGGAGTCAATGTGTAAGGACGTAACTGGTAATTTATTGTCAGTGCAAAAATCAATTGAGATTTTTGCATTGATTTTGGGCTTTGTCGTGAAGTTCACTCGTAGCAGTTCTCTTGTAATGTTTTAGGGAAGGGTGATTAATATAGCTACAGTATGTAGGATTTACTGTGATGCTATGGCACTCGTAATTCTTTCTGCAGAGATTTGCCCACAACCAACTGATCTCATGGTATTAATTACAATAAAAGTATAGAAATATGACAGAAAACAAAATAATCTCTATTAACTGATGCAATAACAGAGTGTCTAGAAGGCCAGTTCAGTTAGGCAAACAAAGTTTAGTAGGAAAGAATTACATGAGTAGTAAAACCTACCACATTTTATACGAAAAATATCATCCACCAAACCTTCATATACAACTTGTGAGCACAAGGGAGTTACATAGTCCACATCTGGAAAAAAAGAAAGCCGGATTGTTTATAAATATACCATGTTCAAAGGGAAACTGAATACAATGGTGGAGCAATCTAAAGTAGACTGGATGGGAGAAGTCAGTAGCACAAAACAAGTAGCACTTACTAACTTGAAAATCCAGTAAGTGCTACCTCCAAATATTACTGAAATAATATATTCCAAATTGATTATTACATAGTAATTGAGGTGAAAAAAGACTTTTAGTCCATCAAGTTCAACCTTTTAAGATCTCCTCTGATCTGCAGTATTCAGATTAATTATTAATTGATTCAGAGGAAGGGAAATAGAAAAAAAAAAGAACACGTGAAACTTTGCCAATTGTCTCAAAAGGGGGGGGGGGGGGGGATTAATTCCTTCCCGACCATAAATACTGGAGATCGGACTCCTCCCTGATCAATACTTTCTCTCCAATTATCTAGGATAACCCTGAATGCCCTTTTTATTTAAAAATATATCCAATCCCTTTTTAAAAAGTTATCTATCAAATCCGCTGTCACCACCTTTGGTAGATCATTCCCCAGATTACCCACCCTGTGAAGAACCCTTTTCTTTCTTTGAGGTAAGATCTTTTTACTTCTAATCTCTGGTCAGTTGAAAACCTTTTTTGCTTCCTTTGCTTCTATACCCTTCTTAATATATGCTAATTTCAATATCTACTTTAAGGGCCTGTTTTTTTGTGGGGGCAGCTTTCTGAAAAGAATACCCACATTTTTTATAGTACAAAATAAATAAATGTAGCCTTTATGTTATTAAACTATTATATTCAAAAAGTGCTATACATAGAGCAGCCATGTTTTATCTGCTGTTAAATAGGAAATTACTAACCCTTTCACTAAGAGATGCAAGTGTTTATCAGAACTAAATGAATCTTTGTATTTATTCAAGTTCCCTCCCACTGACAAAACATATACAATCTAAAATAACTGACTTCTCCACATACAGCATAAATGCAAATAATAATTTATAATCAAAAAGCTGCATTTATTTTTATTAGACTTTCTACAAATGTATCAATCTTTTTTTAGTTCTTTAAAAGAGAAAACCATAACTATGGAATGTCAGTGGTCTTTTAATACTATATGTTGAAAAAGATATGGGTAGTTCAAGGGCCATGGAACGCAATTTTTTTTTCCATTCAAGTATGTTTTAAACATTATAAAAGTGTCTTTCTTTAAGAAAAAAAATAAGTTTAGTAAAACTTGTTTAAACACCTATTGCAAACTAACAGGAAATGTCACAGGAAATACCTGTATATGAGCAGAGAGTATGCAAAGCTCTAGATCTCATTGGCAGACTCTTTTTGGCAGCTACATTTCTGCACATTAGCTGACTGGGACAAACCCAGAAAGGCGGTTATACCTTCAGAACAGTATATTCTGCTCCAGGAGCTTCATTTTCATTTTTCAACATTAACAAATGAACTCTTTCAGATGCATCAAAGAAAAGTGAATTAGGTTTGGGGGTCCGATATGTGATCAGACTCGCAAACCCTCACAATAAAGAATTGTGAATTGTAATGCCAATACCGTTCTAGACAATAAGGGTGGCCTGATATGTATTAACTCATTGATACCAGCAATCAATTTAACCCAGAAATGAAACATAAAAATGAAACATTCTTTCCTGCTGATTCGCGAGCTTGAGACTTCTGCAATTATTTCTAATATCTGTCATTGCTTTCCCCATTATTTACACAGTGCAGAATTGATCTGTTATTGGCATTTACAGTGCTACGAATAGGTGATTAACCCCCTTGCGGGTCCTCTCTAGCATATGTAGGATTTTCTCCTTCATTTGTCATTTACAGGTGTGAATACATTTGCAAGCTGGGGAAAATTGAGCAACTGAATAACGATTTGCAATTTTAGCCAGGCGAAAGTGAAGGATCAAAGGCTTGGTGGGCATTAGCTTGCGATTTTGAAAATCGATATGAATCGCAGCTCGGAGCCTTGTAACTTGATGGGAGCCCGCAAAAAGTTGCCAGTAGAATAGCAAATTAAGTTACGGGCTCCATTTCCGAGCCTGGATCTCCCAAACGGCTCAATTGAATGAGGCTCCTAGTTTTTAATTAGACAATATAAATAATGCTGATACCTTTACAGGACCCTGAGATCCATGATACATTGGTGGTAGTTTCTGGAGAGCCGTTATTGCAGTGAAGGATGCAAAGGGTCTGCTTCTGAGCCATGAAGAGGGAATGTACATTGTGTCTAATTCTCTCTGTTCCCTCCTTCTGCAACCCTCTCCCCACTCTGCATGTTATTATTAGGTCACAGCTTTATTTTACAGCTGTTGGACATAATAGGCTCTAAGTTACCTCTGTCAATCATAAAGACATGTCCAATTTCTGGTTTTCTGTCTTTTTGGTCACCTTCATCATCTTCCAGCAGTTCCCTCCACATCTCATATATCATCTTAAATGAGAAAAACAAGTTTAGCTCAAACAACTGATGTTTTGGATTTTATTCTCTATGTAAAACCCTTAAGAGTGACATGGGGTAGAGTGGAAATATATTTCCTTTTTTTAGGTATTTATTGTTTGCTGTGTGAAATATCATACATATTTCTAATTATTGTTAGGAACATAGAATAGATCAATGCCCTTATACATATCTCCCGAGATATAGCTACATTGGCAGTATTGGAAAAATACATTTGGCTAGATTTCACCCATGAAATATGATGGAAAATCTATTAATATTATCTCTTGCACTCCTGTATAGCTTAGTTTCCATGCTTTCGAGCATCACTGGAAGTTTAAAATGACCTCTTTGGTGAATAGATCATTACGCCTATTGCATCTTTCGTTCATTTGATGATAAAATGACAAAAAAAGATGGTCACAGCAACCAATCCTGCAGAAGATGCTCATTATATTGAGGATATACAGGATTCTACATTTAACCATTTAATATGTAAACAATACCTTTGAACACCTTCCTATTCCATAAGCCTTTGAGATTGGTCCAAAGATTGAGTTTAATAAATGAAGAGCTCTGACTACAGTACCGATCCATCGCTGATCTCCTTCCTTACAAGCCAGAAGGAAACATAAATATATAGTTATACTCATATCTTAAATAATGTTAAGCAGTGTGCCTCACTGTTATACTACCCTTTACATTTCTGCATTCTAACTAGAAATGATATGAAAATAAAAAACTAAATATGAAATACTTGGTTTAATTACTCTCCCCTTTCCCACATACTTTAAAACTTTATACACGGTTTGATCAAACAGTGAATATTAGAGATTAGGATAGCCTTATGTCTATACCATGCAACTTCTAGTGCACTTGATGTATTAACCTCCATCACCTCTGCTGTGAGACTATTCTACAAATGTAGCACTTTTTCTATATAGCCGAATTTTATCATATTTACTATGAGTTACAACCCTTAATATTCACAGCAGGAACTTTTGTTCTCGTACAAGTCTCTCTGAGAAAATCTTTACAAAAAACACAGTTTCAACTTTATAGTAAATAGAAAATACTGAAGAAATAAATTGAACTGGATAGATAGTGTTGTACTCCTCCTCATACTCTGTAATTCCACATGTTTGGTATGCAACAATATTTATATTTCTATATATTCTCAAACATCACATAGCTGTGGACACACTTTACAGTGCTTGTATTGATCATAATACTCACAAGAAAATAGTCCCGGTAAAATTCTGGCAACTCCATGCTGATAATATCATCATCCAGTGGAAGGAGGTAAAAAGACCATTCATCGCAGGTCACCTCTATTAGGAGATATTAGGAGAGAGTAGGATATTATGCCTTGACACACTGTTGAACGTTAACAGTACAAGAGGGGAATTTGCATATTTGTAAAACCAGGGCTTGCAGTTATCCTTGCAACAGTCTGAGCATTTGTGGGGGAACAGGGTAAGTGCCAAATACTAAAAGCTCCAGTGATATAACAAATCTTCCACACTTTTCCCCAATCCACCACCTCTAGCTCCATTGATAGATACAATAACACACCCCTCAAGCTGCAATCTGACAGAAAGCTCTACCTTTTTGGTTTCTATCAAAAAGTGCTTTTATGCTCATAGTTTACACAACTGCCAATGATGTTAGTTCTACATTCTTCACAAACATGTGAAGTTGTTCCTATCTACTGATAATTTACTTTAGTAAATCATGGATATTGTGTTAAATGTAAGAGTCAAAAGGATGATCTGTGCATTGTGTACTCTTACCTCCAAATATCCCTTCCTGTTCCAGCACCATGTCACACGTATAAAACTGAAACAAAAAATATTTGTTTTCACATTTAAAATCTGTGACAAATAGTACATTTTTATGCTGAAGTTAAAAGGTCATATAAAAATAGATATACTGTAAAAAAAATTAACCTACCTTCTGAGGGCTGTATATGATCTTGTATTTCCTAGTCTTCCCCGCTGCCTTGTCTGAATTTACAATACCTGCAATTAAAAGGGTGAAACACTGAGACACAGATTTAGCTGTATATAAAATATAAAATGAAATTTGATGTATAAAAAAAAAGAAAAAACAGTAACCACTTGGTTTTGTACAGAAGAATATGTATATATGTGCTAGAAAATTATAACATCTGGAAGGGTTGCAAGCATTTTTGGGATGATAGTAATAACATCTCAGGACTTACTAGCAATATACTTCACATGCTTTATACGCGGCCTGATCAGAAAACACAATCTAGGAAGGTAAATGAAAGACACACCAGTTGAATATACAATAACATTTTAATAATTCATTTCTGAAGACTTACTTCATAATGGAAGTAAAACTAAAATTTAAATTCTCATTTTATGTAGGTCAGCTTAATTAATTTTAATTATATGCAAATGTAATATTTACAAAAATAAGAACAAGTAATTTTAAATACTGGAAAAAAGTATAATTTTAGAAACAAATCTTGAATGATAATTAAATGTAGACTATCAGTATTTCAGTCTAATTTGTCCTACATAGAAGGGTATTGGATATAAAGATACAGGATTCTGATAACTTACTGGTCACTGGTGCTGTAAATAGGTTTGTTCTCCAGCTTATATAATTTGTCAACTTCATGTTGCTAAAACAAAAAAAACATATATTACAAAAAAAATCTTGCCATGCAAAGGACACCCATCTCACACCATGAATAAGGCAGAATACCATTATATTATCTAAGTTGGCTGTGTCTGATCAATAGGAAATATATTTTATATCAACACCCTATCCTAAGAGGTTATAAATGCTAATATTTAAATAGTGTTCCTACATATTTTACAAATAAGTATACCTACAGTATAGAGCAAAGTATTGCAGAATTTTTTTTTTTTCAAACGCACACTAAAAACACAATAGTGAAGTCTGATAATTATCTACCATACTACTTTATCTTAATAAACCTCTTATGAATATATTGCACATAAAGACATGAATACCTTTAATATTGAGACATTAGCAATTCGATCAATCGGGCTCATCAAATCAGGCTCAATGAATAAATCTTTTTTTCCTGGAAGCTGCAAATTAAGACAAATTGGTTACTATGAATGTTGTCACATGGGTTCTTACCCAAAAAAGTAACTTGGGAAATTATAGCAAAAACATAAGGCAGGGGAAAGATGCAAAGCACTGAATAATTACTAGCAGAACAGAGGTTTTCTCTCCAAGTGGTCCTCAAGAACACTCCCAAAATTCTGAATCCTCACACCTAGTATTCAAGTACAGTTGGAACAGTTACTTTTATGAATGAGTAAAGTATAGCAACTAAAAGAAGGAAGGGGATCAGCATTCAAATGCTTAATAGTATGAGGCTGGAATACATGGTAGAATTAATGGAACACAGGGAAGTAATCAGAGGGAAAACATATTTATGGCTGATGGGTTAATGCAATGACAGTGGTAATGAAGGATGGGGGAAGAATAGAACGAGAGGGAAAACTAAATGAGAGGCAGATTGCAAGGGAGAATGTGGAAGAGAGATATAATCTGAAAAGAAGAATGAGATGGCAAGTGAAATGAGAAGAGTGTGTACAACCTTGTGTGTATCATTGGTAAAGACTCACTAGAGAGGCCCTAAACAGAGTAAATATAACATGTATATGATTTGGTTTGCCTAGAAATGGAAAATGTGTCATGCACCCTAAAAGCTTGGGGACCACTAATTCACTTACACACTAGTTGTGCATGTGTTGGGATGATCAAAAAAATCCAACAGTTTCATGTAAAACTCTAAAACTGCAACAAGAATGTAACAGGATATGTTATGTTTTGTAAGGGAAAATTTACTCTGTGTGAAACCCTTATTTTCTCCATAACCCATTGTATTCATAAAAAGCCAATTTTCTGAAACTTTGTCTGCTTAAAAATGTTTAGATTAAACGTAAGGAATTATTGCAATTTGCACTCACATAGACAACCTACCTGTTGCATGTTTATTTAACACTCTTTGCAGTTACATAGTTAGATATAAGTTAAATGGACGCGACAACTAACGTATTGGTCCGAATATAAGCCGCACCTGTAAAGTTCAAGGGGAAAAAATAGAAAAACGATAGTACTCAAATATAAGCCGCACCCGTAAAATTGGAGAGAAAAAGACTCTCAAAGTGATCAGACATTGCAAGAAACAGGCTTTCTAATTAGCACTGTAGCTTATTTTGCAGGTTACAGGATGTTAGAATCACTAAAACCGTAAATCGCTATTCAATACCGCTGTCTAAAGCACGAAAATCGGCACCCTTAACTCGCAATTGCGCAAATCGGAAGTAATTTTGCGTTCGCAAATAGTAGCTGCACATGTAAGAAGAAAAGTTTGCAAACCGGCAATGATTTTTTTACGGTCGCGAATATAAGCCGCACCCGTAACTCGCAAGCTCACAAATCGGAAAAAAGGTGTGGCATATATTCGGACCAATACGGTAATTGCAGTTCAACCCCATATTGGAAAACGGAAAAAGAGTAGGAGTAAACAGATAGTATACAATGTATGTATTAATGATGAGTCCATATGTCATAACAATCTGAATCCAAATCACACCTTGTATAACTACAGCAAATGTATGTACTTATATCTAGCTGTCTAATAAAAAGCGATTGAAAAAACAAAATACAACATATCAGACCAAAAACACAGTACATAAAATAAACAAGAAACAAAACATCTCCTCCAGTTTCCATTGAAATTATATAAACAACATATCAAACAATTATACAAGCTCTCTGTAGCACTGACCTGCTCCAGGATATATATCAGCTGGTCTCGAGCTAACCGTTTTAATATAGTGAAATCAGGCAGCTCAGGGGCATCCAGTCTATCGGACGCCATTGCTGGGTCTTCAGATCCTACACCAACAAAAATAAAAATACAATTTAACTAAAAACCACCACATAAACAGTCCTGGCTTGCATTCTTCAACAGATGTGCAATGCTTCATTAATGATAATCAGTGAACTCTAGGATTTGGATCTTACAACAATGAACAAATATTTACAGAAAAAGTGTTACTATTAACATGCTCTAACATACTATAGTATATATGCCTAGTTAGTGGTTTGACAAATGTTACTAGTCTTAAAATAGATTGCTAAAGTAATAGTGGAGGTGCCAAATATGTAGTATGAAACTACAGATAAAAAAAAGAATGTTATCAGTTGAATGTTATACATAACTTAGAATGTTCCTACATTGAACTTTGCCATCTTCCTATTTCTGATCCACCCACAAAAAAAGATTGACATATTTTGTTTATTAGTGATTATTAAAATTAACCACTGGAGTGTCATATTAACGGAATACTATGTTGAAGAGCTTGCCCTGACCATGGGCAACATTGAAGTATAATGTAATAACCAGTCTTTACTTTATTAACTATGACAAGCAATTATGCTTTTTTGTCAGCCTGTTTGTTTTGTGTCCCTGGTTTCTGTGTGGAGGGGGCTCTATATACAAATAAGATAGACTGTCAGTATCACTGGGAGATGGACAATGATGTGCAATAGGATGTGGTCCCTGCTGACAACTCAGGTAAGCAAAACACATGGCCACTCACACAGTAATAAAGTAAAGGCTGTGTATATGTTTTTATGTTTTAAAACATTTAGACAAAGACTAATTATCAAAACGAGTTAGCCAAAAGAGCACCTTGTGAATATAATACATGGAACCACACCTCTAGGCATTATTGTGTCATCACACTGAGGTGAATCGTCCTATGTCTTCATGTGATACACTGATGGCACTGACACCCCTAACTGAGCTGAACTGAGGTCAGGTCCTGCATATGGTGACAACATGACCAGCCCCTCCTGTCATCAGATCACCATCTGACAGATCTCACTGCCATAATAACCACATACCTATAAGATCCTGCCAAGCAACAGCCGGAACCTGCGAGGAACCAATATGAAGAGGAAATGTTACAGCAGGGAAGCAAATAGGTCCGGACAACTTCCTGAGGCGTACACAGGAAGTGTCATATCACTATGGAAACGACCTTTAATACACTAGCTATAGTGTGTTCGAAACCATTCTTTTGGATATGACAGTCGTTACGTTTTAAAACTGCTGGGCACAATGCATGCTGGGTATTTCCGCGTTTAATGAAAGAATGCGCTCTCAAGCTGATAATTGGCATACAACTGTATATCGGAGTCCAGTGACACCACCAAGCAGTCTAGAGCTGCTGAGGGAGTCATGCGATTCATGTATCATGGGAGATTTAATTAATGATAGCTATACACAGATAGACAGGAATATTTTTATATATATCCACATACAGATAGAGGGATAGACAGATAAATAGATGGATAGATAGGTAGATAGAGGGATGAATAGACAGAGGGATAGATAGATAAATAGGATAGATACACATGGGTAGATAGGTAGATAGACAGAAGGATAAATAGACAGAGGGATAGATAGATAAATAGAAGGATAGATACACATGGGTAGATAGGTAGATAGACAGAAGGATAAATAGACAGAGGGATAGATAGATAAATAGAAGGATAGATACACATGGGTAGATAGGTAGATAGACAGAAGGATAAATAGACAGAGGGATAGATAGATAAATAGAAGGATAGATACACATGGGTAGATAGGTAGATAGACAGAAGGATAAATAGACAGAGGGATAGATAGATAAATAGAAGGATAGATACACATGGGTAGATAGACAGAAGGATAAATAGACAGAGGGATATATAGATACATAGAAGGATAGATACACATGGGTAGATAGGTAGATAGACAGAAGGATAAATAGACAGAGGGATAGATAGATAAATAGAAGGATAGATACACATGGGTAGATAGACAGAAGGATAAATAGACAGAGGGATCGATAGATAAATAGAAGGATAGATACACATGGGTAGATAGACAGAAGGATAAATAGACAGAGGGATCGATAGATAAATAGAAGGATAGATACACATGGGTAGATAGACAGAAGGATCGATAGATAAATAGAAGGATAGATACACATGGGTAGATAGACAGAAGGATAAATAGATAGAGGGATAGATAGATAAATAGAAGGATAGATACACATGGATATATAGGTAGATAGAAAGAAGGATAAATAGAGGGATAGCTATGTAGAGCAGCGGTTCTCAAGCCTTTGCGGTCAAATGACAATTAGCAAAGGGTCGCCTAAAACCATCAGAAATTAGTTTTTTTTGTCTAATCTGTAAAACTTATACAATTTTTTCCCCTCTAGCAGTTAGTACTTTCTTACTATAATTGTCTTTTTTTTTTTTTTTTTTATATTTATTTTTCATTATTGCAAAAACAGATTTAAACATATTACAATAACATAGTCAAATAATTTTACAACAACAATTTATAAATTATCCTCTCTGCCATTCGTACTCTTTCATTCACCATTCAACCCTACTGACATTTAAATGTTGATATTAGTGTCTTGTTTTTGGTCCCAAATTTTCCATTTTAGTATGTCACCATTAATAAAACCCTTTTGTTCATAATCTTTCTCTAGTTCTCGTATATATTTTATTTTCCAAACGATATCGAAAAAGTTTGGAGCAGTTTTGGCTTTCCAGTTAGAAATTAAGATATTTTTTGCTACTGAGAAAGTCAAAACTGCAAAGGCTTTTTCCTCTAAAGTGAAATCGTTCGGAAAATTATGTAACAAGCTGCATTCTCCCTTAAACGGGAATTGCTTTCCCACAATATTAAACAAAAATGTATAGCAACTTTTCCAAAATGGCTCTAATCTCGGGCATTCCCACAGAATATGCAGCAAATGGGCGATATTGCCGCAGTCCCTCCAACACATTTTTTCCGTGGGGTTATGGGAGATTTGAGCGATTTTAACTGGAGTAAAATACCAGTGATTAATTATTTTAAAAAATGTTTCTCTATATGTTGATTGCTTGATAAATCTGTTTGTTAGTTTTAAAGATACTTCCCAGTCTTTAACCTCTAAAACTATTTTCAGGTTCTGCTCCCATTGCTCCATACCTTTTGTTTTGGATTTTCCTCCACACGATCTTGTTATGTTAAAGCATTTACTTATTAAATGTTTGTTTCCTGATCTCAGTAGAATTTTTTCTACTTCTTTTGACTCTTTACTATTTTGTGGGGTAATGTTAAATTGACTACAACTGGATCTATATGCTTCATAGATTAGCCATCCTTCTGATGCAATCTTAAATTTTTTCCTAATCTGGTCAAAAGATGCCATAGATCCTTGGATTAAAGTATCTCTAACTCGTATCAGGCCCTTTTTTTTCCACTCGTTTAAAGTGCCTTCCATATTTCTATGTAACAATGCTTTTAGTGGGGTCATTAAACTGCCCTCTGGTATTAAAACGTTTTTCTTGTTAATTTGTTTCCAGTTATTTAAAATTTCTTTTACCACCCCTGATCCAGTCATAATATCCTTGTGGGGGAATTTTCCTTTATAAAATAAGGCTGATAAGTGCCATTCTGGAATTAATGCTTGTTCAATATGCCACCATGGGAGATAAGCAGCTGTTTCCAGCCATTTTAACGCGTGAACTATACTATTGGCTTCTTGGTAAGGCAATAATAACGGGTAAGAAATTCCTCCTTTTACAAAAGTTCTTCCCATGGTAATTTTTTTTATTCTTTTATGTTTGGATTGATGTATATAAAAATCAATCATTCCTTGGAGTTTCTTTAACCATATTTTAGGGATTTTAAAAGGAATACA
Organism: Discoglossus pictus; assembly: GCA_027410445.1. Taxonomy (NCBI): domain Eukaryota; kingdom Metazoa; phylum Chordata; class Amphibia; order Anura; family Alytidae; genus Discoglossus; species Discoglossus pictus. The sequence continues at coordinate 189,898,385 of CM050167.1, read as the reverse complement.
TCTCAAAAGGTAGTTAACTCTTGGAAGAATCATCATTTTTACGACTGCAATTCTACCTGAGAATGAAAATCTGTTCTTTCTCCATTTTTCCATAGTCTTTTGACATTTCGCATATAAGTTTCTATAATTCTTATCCACCATTTTTTGAGTTTTCCTCATAAACACTATTCCAAGATGTTTGAAAGATTTAGAATTCCAATTATATGGGTATAAAGCCTTCAAATTGGATAGCAGCTTTTTTGAAAAATTGAAATATAAAGTTTCTGATTTTTTGTAATTCATTTTATAATACGAAATTTTGCTATATGTTTGAATTATTTTTGATAAGTGATAAAGAGATGTTTCTGGGTAAGTAAGTGATAAAATAACGTCATCTGCATAAAGGCTAGTTTTGTACTCCCTCTCCTCCACCCTAATCCCATAAATCCTGGGGCATGCTCTAATAGCTTCCGCTAGGGGTTCTATCATTAATGCAAATAGGGAGGGAGAGAGAGGGCAACCCTGTCTAGTACCGTTTGATATTACAATTGAGTCTGTGCTACTTCCCAACCCTGCTATTTGTGCCGATGGGGAACTATATAGGGCCCCAATTGCTTTAGACCCAAATTCTCCGAACCCGAATTTAGCTAGTGTTATTCGCATATACTCCCACCCTACTCTGTCAAATGCTTTCTCTGCATCTAATGACAAGAATAGGGTGGGAGTACCTCGGGAACTCGTTATTTCCCCTAAGTTCATGATTTTTCTAATATTGTCCGAGCCTTGTCTTCCTGCTATAAATCCCATTTGATCTGTTGTTATTAGTTTTCCTATCACCTGTTGAATTCTAAGGGCCAATATTTTTGCGTATATTTTAATATCTGCATTTAATAGCGAAATGGGCCTATAGTTGGAACAATATTGTGGGTCCAAATTAGGTTTAGGAATCATAATCAGTGTCACTTTTAACATTTCTTTTGGAATACATCCTGTATTTTTAATTTCGTTAAAGGAGTTTGTCAAATGAGGGCTCAATAGTTGACCAAAAGTTTTATAAAAACAATTAGTGTATCCGTCTGGTCCTGGGGTAGTATAAGGTTTAAGAAGTTTTATTACTTGAAGAACTTCCTGGGTATTAATTGGGTCATTTAGTTTTAATCGCTCCACTTCTGTTAATTTTGGTAATTGAATACCATCTAAAAAATTTTGAATATCTTCTGTTATTGGTTTGCATAGGTTAGTATCTTTTTCTAGGTTATACAGGTCCTGATAATATTTAAAAAAGGCCTGACTGATTTTTTTAGGGGAGGAGATATCCTCGCCTTTCTCTTTCAGCGTTGCTATTCTTTTTATTTCCCTTCTTTTTTTAACTTGAGTAGCAAGTAATTTACTGTTTTTATTGTTTTGGTGATAGTATGTCTGTTGAAAGCGCCACAGTGCTCTATCTGATATTTGCTGATTGATTTTGTTAATTTTGTTTTTAATTAATTTGATCTCTGTTTCCACCTGTGGTTGTGCATCCAACAAAAATTTAGATTCCAATTTATTCAATTCTATATATAATTTTTTTAATGGTGTGCCTCTTTGTTTTATCCATTGTGATTTCAGTTTGATCATCAAACCTCTAGTGAATGCTTTTTGTGTATTCCATAACGTGCAATTTGATGGTACAGTGTGTTTATTAACGTCAAAAAATTGTGATATTTCTTTATTTAAAAATTCTGTATTTTTTCCAACTTTTAACAAAAAATCATCCATTTTCCATTGAGGACGATCTAATTTAAGATTGTGAATTTCAACTGTTGCTATAATGTAGGCGTGATCTGATGTGACGATATTACTTATTTCTGTGTGAGAGACTTTCTCTATTATTTGAGAATTTGCTAAAATTAAATCAATGCGTGAGTATGTGTTATGTGGTGTTGAATAAAAGGAATATTCTTTTTGATTTGGATGTTGCACTCGCCATGTATCAAATAAGTTATTTTTAATAATCCATTCAGTAAATATTTGTGCTACTTTACCAACTCTTTTAAGATTTTTAACTTCCAGTTTTTTAGACCTGTCCAAAGTGGTGTTAGGGATCATATTAAAGTCCCCAGCAATGATAAGCGGACCTTGTGCGTATTTCTTAATTAAGTTGCTTATTTGGTGTAGAAATTTGCCCTGTGATTCGTTGGGTGCATAAATATTTATCAATGTTATTTTCTGTTTGTTAATTTGGCCGTTCCATAAGATGTACCGACCTTCCGGGTCTACGATGGAAAACGCTTCCACAATTTCTAAATCATTAGAAAAAAACATTGATACACCTCTTATTTTTTTCCCGCACACTGAGTGCAGTGAAAAGTCAAAACGTCCTGCTACTGCGCCCCAACTATTACTTTGCTTCCAGTGTGTCTCCTGAATAAATATTAAGTCTGCCTTTTCTTTATTACATTGTCTGAATATTGTTTTTCTTTTGCTAGGGGAATTTAACCCTCTAACATTCCAACTTAAAACCTTTATACCCATATCTCTATGAACCATACCTTTGAGTGATCTGATACAGTTTCTCTATCGTCTTTTTGTTTTTGGGACCAAGAATTACTTTTTTAACATTCATACTTACATTCTTACGTACATTCATTCTGTTAGAACAGAAGGTGCTGTAATACAGCCTTTCACCATTACTGTTCCGCAGGGATTCAGCCATTTTTTAGAAATGGATAGCGGTCTAATGTGGAGATGGCTATATGTTTTAACTTTCTTTAATTCTTAATTGCGCTGTTTATGTCTTCTATATTTGTCTTCATTATTCTAGATTGAAGAATAAAAAAAAGACAAAGCTGGGGGATAGGAAAGGGCGAGGAGAAGGGGTTATGTCATATTATAGTTTATATGTATTATTAGTATAAACCTCACATTAGAAATAGGTACTATTCGTATTCTGAAATGCTCTTTACAATTTATACTATTCTCAGTGTTTCCGACTTTTGTCCTCATTTACTCCCTATTGCTGCCCCCTCTACTCTTTCTCCTTTCCCCTCCTCCGACTTCCCAAGACAAAAGGCCCCAGACCCCGCCATACTGTGTTCTTATTTTTAGTCCTGGTTTTTTATACTGATCTTATAGCTCTCTGATCTTTTCTCAGAAGAATCTTCTTCAATGTTAAACAGCCTTGAACACCTATCTTAATGTCCCTTTCTGTCTCTCTATACATGTTTATTTATTTCTTCTTCTGCCAATCTGTTGTTGATAGTTGCAGGTTCAGCGTGGACTCCTTGGTTTCATCTGTTTTCAGGTGTAGGTTCTTTATGAATGTTTCTCCTTCTTCTAAGGAATTGATCTTATGCCACACGGATCCTTGTAGTACTAGTAGTCCTACTGGGAAAGTCCATTTATATATAAGATCCGATTTCCTTAGTGTTTGTGTTATTGGATAGAATTCTTTCCTTTTATTCATTGTGCCTTTTGATAAATCTGAGAAGATTTGTATCTTTTCATAAGGAGATTCAAATGTCTTCTTCGTGTAGCTAGCTTTAACGATTTCTTCTTTTGTAGTTAAATGGTGTAATTTGACAATCACGTCTCTGTTTTTTTTTTTAATAGATGGTTTGGTAAAGGGATTCTCTGAACTGTATCAAATTTCTGATCCAGTTTTGAGTAAATAGGGCAAACGTTAGAGAACATTTCCTTGAGGTATGTTGGGAGTTCTTCTTTTTTTATAGATTCATCAACTCCTCTTATTCTGAGGTTATTTTTCCGTGATTGATCTTCCATTTTGTTTATGTGCTCCTTCAGACTTTTAACTTGTGTTGACATATTTAGTGACTGTTCCACCAACATTTTGTGGTCCAGGATTAATTTGTCAAATTTGGTTTCCAGGTCCGAAGATCTTTTATTCACTTCTGTTATTAGTTTGGAATTTTGCATAATTTGCGTTTTAATCTCTGAAAAAAATTCTATTTGAAAGTCTTTTAGGATTTCCTTCATTTTCCCTATTGTCAGAAGGTTCTCCTCATGAGTCTCAGGGTCTCTGTTAGTTAATTTTACCGCTGGGAGATTTGAGCTTTGGTCTAGCCCTCCTTCTGTGGTTTGTTTTTGCGACTGTTTTGTAATAGCCTTAGGGGAAAAGAAGGTGGATGAGTCTAAAGTAGGGCTTTTTCGCCCTTTTGCTTTAGTTTTCGTCGCCATTTTGTGATAAATGTGTGGTATAGTTATTTCACTCTTATATGTTTGTAACTTTATCACACTTGCTGTGTACCCCAATGAGTCTATACTTTTCCTAACAGTGTTAGGAGACTTTCCTTTTGCCGGTTTTAATGTGTGTCCAATAATTAGCGTCCAGTTTTTTAACCGTGAGCTGCTAGGACCCACCTGACAAGTTCTTTGCAAGTAAAGACAGTGTTTTTAGCATTTGCCCTATTTCAATAACAACTTTTAAAGAAATTTTATTTCTTTATAAAGAATTTTTCACGAGTGTTCAGATATGTCTTACTGCACCCTTTTACCATTTTTATTTACAGTCTTTTTAAGAAAAAATTTGTAAAGATGGCGTATACACCAGCGTTTTTTGTTTCTATTGTCATAGTAACATCATTTTGCTTTTACAGCAGTGTAAAATGGAGATAATATTTTACTTAGCTTTTGTTGTGCTTGAGTCCTTGTACTTGATGCACTTTATGTAGCCTCCTCCTCCACTGCCATCTCTGTGTCTTTATCCGCTCTCGTGCTCTGTAGCCCCCAGCCTTTTCTTGCTTTAATGCTCCTTCAATATGGAGGGGGGCTTACAGGCCTCTCTTCATTCACTCTCCCTTCCAAGATGTGACTTTCAGGGCTCTGGGTTCAGGCTGTGGAAGTGCTGCAACTGCTGTAATGAGAGGCTGGGTCTGCGCTGTCCCCTTATTTTGGGGCTGCTTGCGGGGCTGTGCTGTGTAGTGCTGAGCTGCACTTACTCAGCAGCTACCCCGTCAGCGTTCCTGCTTGGCGCCATCTCCTCCCGCAAATCGCCGTTCTGGACGGCTACGCAGCCATTTCCGGTCACTCCCCCGAGAGTTGCCCTCCTTCTTACTATAATTGTCATTTGATAGATGTTGGCAGACAGTTTAATCATAATGATTACAAACGTTTCCATACTCGTAACTTTACTATTTTTAATTTTGGCAATATATATTACATATTGCTTTTGTGATTAATCACTACACTTTGATTATGTTAAATGTGTAAGAATGAAAATACATCCTGCATATCAGATATTTATATTTCGATTCATAACAGTAGCAAAATGACAGCGAAGGAGCAATGAAAATAATGTTAGGGAGTCGCCACAACTTTGGAAATTTTATCAAAGGGTTGCGGCACTAGAAAGGTTGAGAACCCCTGATAAAGGGGGATATGTGGATAGATAGAGGGATAGATTGAGACACAGATAGGTAGATAGAGGGATAGATAGACAGAGGGGGTGGATATATTTTTGTTCCCATTGCAGAATAAAACAATAGACTTTATCATATGAAGTTATAGTTCCACTGAAGTATTGTATTTATATGGTCTAATGAAAAACTTTAATGGATAGTAGATAAAATGGTTATAGAAATGTTAAACCCCCCTAGCCAGGGAAATCAGGGCAAACTCGGAGATCTCCGGAATTAAGGTGGGACATCACCACTTCAAGATTTGCCTGTTCGCAGACGATCTACTATGCGTAGTAACCAACCCAACTAACTCAGTTCCGGAACTCATTAAAACACTGGAAAAGTTTGGCCGACTCTCGGGCCTAAAACTAAACTTAGAGAAAACAGAGACCCTGGCCATAGATGTTCCGGCAACAGAAAAAAATAGTTTACATGATAAATATAAATTTAATTGGGACATAAAATACATAAACTACCTAGGAATAAGGTTAACGGCAAACCTGGGGGATCTTTACAATGAGAACTATTCTAAGCTACTAAAAACCTTGATTACAGATTTAGGTCGATGGACGAAATTTCCTGGGTGGGGAGAATTAACACAATAAAAATGAACATTTTACCCAGACTCCTTTACTTGTTTAGAACCCTCCCGATCCCGGTGAGAAATAAAGAGTTGTCTAATTTCCAAAGGCAGATCTTTAGATTCATTTGGAACCAGGGCCCATCAAGAATCGCGAAAAGAATCATGTATCTGCACAAACTAGATGGAGGATTATCCTGCCCTAACTTTAAACTTTATTACAAGGCCGCTCAATTATCCTGGTTGCCAATCGCCCATTCCGTGTCACATCAACCAGCGTGGGTTTATATAGAAAACCAGTCAATGAGACCATTGACTTGGGACACAATTATATGGCTACCAGATATTCCCCCCAAATTGAGAAATATTCCCAATCCTATGATAAAACACACGCTCACATGTTGGAAATGGGCCCACATGCACACAAAATTATTTCCCAAACCTTCTTACATGATCTCACTCCTTAATCACCCTCAGATGTCAGTTGGCCTAAACTCGGCTTCCCAACACTGGTGGAGGAGCAAAAAACTAGATAGGCTGGGAGAGTGGATTGAGCAGGGGCAAATTATCTTGTTCGAAAAATTAAGGGACAAACACGATCTACCCTTGACAGAACATTACAATTTCTGCAGGCTTAAACATCTCGTATTAACCTTGTTAGAGAACCATAAAATTCCAGAAATTAACTGGCTATCAAAAATGTGCCAAGTGGCACCTCTAACGAAAGGCACCCTAGGGATGCTTTACAAAACATTTAATGCCAGACCGGTAGGTCTCAAATTTAAACACATGGTAGACTGGGAATCTGACATGAATACGAATTGGGATTTAGGTAAATGGAGGATAGCTTGGTCCAACATATATAGGGGCTCCCTGAACTATAGCATTTTAGAAACTGCCATCAAGGTGTTACACAGAGTATACATAACCCCGGAAAAACTTGCTAAATGGAAAAAGTCAGAAAACCATTTGTGCTTTAGGGGATGCCAGGTAGTTGGGACATTTCCCCATATATGGTGGTCCTGCCCCAAAGTAGCAAAGATATGGGACCTGGTTTCGGAACTAGCCTCGGACTTATTCCGTACCCAGGTGGATAAGTATATAGACAACATGCTGCTGGGATCCCCTTTAACACCCTTACACCTCCCCAAAACAGGCTGCTGCAATACATAACCCTGGCAACCAAGAGCCATATTGCTAAATCCTGGAAATCCAGTAACCTAAACTTCCAGCTGATCAAACATAAGATAAATTATATTGCCATCAACGAAAGAATCACCCACCTTCTGGATGACTCTATGGACAATTTCAGGAGAATATGGGACCCATGGATAGTATACATAGGCCTAGCCTTAGGCTGTTAGGACTAATGTCTAGTTAAAAAGTAGAATCTTTCCCTCAAATAGGTCGGACTGAAGGCCTAGGGAGGAAGTATGGGAAGGGAGTGGGGGACATCCTCATTATAAATTACCTGTATTAGGGGATTCCATAAGGGACAGGACAGGCCAGCAAGCAGTTTAAGTTTGTAGTTTTGAAACACGTTTTTAAAAGATTTATGTTCAAAATAAAATGGAAAAAAAAGAGATAGTCACTTTATATGTACCATAGCCTTTTGGCTCGATTTGCAACAGGCGAACACTAATCTTGACTGTACATGCTGCGATGTTACAGAGTTTTCTTTATGTTGCTGTATACAAATACATGTATGTTGGGATTCATGGATATACGAAAACCAGAAAGGCCTGCGAGCCAAGGTACAATGTGTAAATTGATATATGACATGTGGTGACAATAAAACTCATTGTTATAAATAAAAAAACGAAATGTTAAACCAAATACATTGTTTCATTTTTAACATTTGGTTTTTATTGTGAAACACATTAGACATCTGGGAGGTATTGTGTATTCAGAGAACATTTATATTAAGTTCACTACCACTACAAAGCGGCACTTCACGATAAGATTGAGTAGAGAGCGAGCCCCAATGGGATAACCCTTTCCCTTAAGCTACAGGCAAACTATATAAGATGAAATCGCCAGTAATACAAGCAGAGTCTGCTAAACTGAAGAATTCAAAAATATATAGTATATACTCATATATTTGCTAATGTTGCTAGTTTGTTATATACTTTACAAAAGACATTTTTCTCAAAATATCTTTTTAATTTTCTGTGCAACTACTGTTCCTGAGTTTGCAAACTTCATATAGTATCCAGAATTACTTAGTATACTCAGTGTTAGCTCCATTATAATGTATATTTTATATCTCAATTAACTTCACAACTTCTGTGCTTTTGTATGGAAACATTTACAGTCAATAAGATAAAAATGCATATACAGATCAACTTTATTTAGTGTATTTATTAAAAGTACAGACCTTTAGAATAGAAAAAAACATGTTATAATGTGCCACATACATCACTGTATGATTTGTATGTACTGATGTAACGCCATATATAAAATATATTTCACATGCCTCACACAGCATTTCTTTACATTGTACAACCCTATGAGCCCTTTGTGCAATTATTTCTTTCATAATGATGTTTCCTTATTTTTGTTATGTTTAAACCAAAGAAGTAAATGTATTATATTCACATTTTGATTTAGGATATCTAACTTTATGATGATATAACTACAATAATTTTGGGTTATATATCTACATTTTGTTTTAAATTAGTAATTTTTTGGTACACAAGAAAATAATAGCAAAAATGGATGAAATCATAGGTTTAGACCATTAGTGTACTTGTCCCATTATGCATTTTGTAATCCTGATTTACAATGATTGTGTTTACAATACTGTGCCCAAGAAAAGGGGCATAAGTGCATTTGTGTTATCAAGTAATAAATATTATTAATTAACAAACGAAAATAAATCATACTAATTATATAGTGGTTGCATTGTTTCACTAAAATATTAAAATCCTCATTAATAAGTTAAACATTTGCCCCATTCAAATATGTGTTTAACAAAAATTATTAACGGACTTCAGCATGCTTGGGTCAGCATATACCGTATTGGTCCAAATATAAGCCGCACCTTTTTTTCCGATTTTTGAGTTTGCGAGTTACGAGTGCAGCTTCTTTTCGCGACCATAAAAAAACCCACTACCGATTTGCAAGATACGGGTGCGGCTTCTATTCGCGAATGTAAAATTACTGCCAATTTGCGCAATTGCGAGTTAAGGGTGCCGATTTGCGTGCTTGAGACTGCGGTATTGTAGCAATTGAATAGCGATTTACGGTTTTAGTGATTCTAACGTCCTGTAAGGCCTGTAACCTGCAAAAAAAGCTACAATGCTAATTAGAAAGCCTGTCTCTTGTAATGGCTGATCACTTGGAGAGTCTTTTTCTCTCCAATATTTTTTGCCCTTGAATTTTACAGGTCCGGCTTATATGCTGTGCGGCTTATATTCGGACCAATACGGTACTTAGGCACCTCAAAAGTAATCTCTACAAGTATTAATTAATGAAAACCATTCACACAAAGTAGATATAAGAGATGGTTTAGATTACAATTCTAATCAATGGCATTTAATATTAGTAACACAAGGCACTTTATGACCATGTACAAATAAAGTGTAGTAAATAGAACAAATAATGTTTGTTTTTTTATCCCCTTCAAAAACTGACAGAAGGTGAAGAGTGAACACCTTTCATTCTGGCAGCCATGATTATGATTACAGCTCTTCTATCAGCAATGTGAGTTCATCCCCAAATCTAACCATCTAGGGAAATGAGATTTTACAAAATAATAGCCTACTTTAACATTTTTCAGAAAGCTCCAAAAACTGGTGTGTTTTTGTATTAATTGTTACATTTTATTAACTATAATTTGTATTCGGCCTTACAAGTCAGTGCCTCTCTATATTTTGCTCCTCTGGAAATAGATATAGTTTCTTAGATATAGTGGCATAAATTACATTTCTCAGTACGGAACCCTATGCTTCTTCTAAGTTTTATACAAAGATTTGTGTTGACACAGATAATATTGATTAAACAATTGCTCAGTGGTTTCCAGTCTAGAACAACATTTTCAAGTAGTTTATCCACAATAGTCACACAGCAACTCCCCTTTCAATAAACAACTTGTTCAGCTTTTCCTCCAGCACAGCACTTGTCCCTTGTAGTCCATTCACTACTTTAGCTGCCCATTTAAAGTATTCTTGGACCCGTTGTTCTGTCCAACCTAGGGTAGAAAAAAAATATTGTTACATAGAAAGAAATACATATAAGCACTAATAACACATGCAATACCTTCACACGGTCAATGGCTATTACATGAATCCAGTTCACATTTAGAATATTACCAGGCGACATCTCAGGATATTTATACTTCTATATTTACTAACACACAAATGAGTAGATGTGAAGGAGCAAAAAAATATCATCTGCTATCAAATCCTGGGTTTATAAACTGCTTGAAAACATTCCTTTCCATTACAACTTCTGTTGAGCAGCATCACCTTCTTATTTGACACTCTTGTTCTCTATGTAGCTGGCGGATCTATCCTGTTATGTTGTCGGGACAGGTCCACCGCTGCAGTGCGGCCTCCAACCACTAGATAGTGCTGCCGATATTTTGCAGCGCTGCCGAAATGTGAGAAAAGTTCTAAGCTTAGAATGTTACCCTAACCCTTGAACTAACCCCAACCCTAACAGTTTACCTAAGCATTGACTCTATATGTCACCAGCGCCATCTAGCAGATGCTCACCACCACTGCAGCTGCCTTGTGCTGCACTCGCATAACAGGATAGGACCGCTGGCTTATTAATTTATTAAATAATTAAATGATAGCAAATGTATCTAAATCTAATATTCAATTTTCATAAGATACAGATTATTCCTGTTATGACTGACGGCAGTAGCAGCAAGGAGCTGCTAGATGGCGCTGCCAAAATTGTGCACAGTTTGCAAGAGCTACTCAGATCATGCTCTATTTGCAAGCTTAAACTTTTACCCTTACCCTAAAGCTATGGTATGGACAGCAAAATATTGTCAGCGAAATCTAGCGGATGCTCACTGCCACTGCTGCTGCCTGTGCTGGCGCAGTCATAACAGAAAAGGACCCAAGATTCTTTTGTAATGTTACCTAATATCTTGGGTTAACTGCATTTAATATGTAGCCCATCCTGCATTTGTATGGTGGCTGCAGCAGCGTCCTTTCAGTCTGCTTGTTCAAGCCCTCATTGTGCTAACATAGCTGAACACGGTGGGGATTATCAGCTGACTAAACAGTTTCACTATATGGGGTAAAAAAAGCTAGTGAGTAGTCATTCTGGCAGTTAAATGCTATTTTCTCTAATTTTCTTGTAAGAAAAATAAATAGTTTTCACTAGAAATATAAACTTTATTCTGTAGTCAGTGATCAAAGCAGAATAATGTTAATATAACAAATGTATTAACAGATATTATTCCACATTTTGATCAGCAGTATATAAATATGTTCTGGGTAACACCCTATTCTCTCTTTTTTTATATGTTGCGAAAGGCAGACCTTTATGGTGAGACTTTACAATATTAAGATTTACTTTCATTTTGTAAATCCCTGTATTTAAATGATGGTTCTGTCTAAATAAAATCTAAATAATCAATATTTTAATCTAAAACATGAGTGGTGCATACCTTGTGGAGTGCCGCGGTTCAGGTCTCGCAGGTTGTACAGTTTGTCTGCTAGTTTCACCAGCTTGGATTTATGACTGCAATGTGGTGCATGCTCAATTTGCATCTGTTTCCTCATCATTTTTGATAATGTTTTATCATCTGTAACTTCCTCTACTATCCCCCGGACCTCCTGTCCAAATTTCTCCTCAATTTCTTGGAAGCTGGTATTGGTGTCTTCAACTGTATCATGGAGCAGAGCAGCCTAAAAAACAAATACATGAAAATACAAATTGTTATGCAACTTAACCTATGATGTGCTGTATTTGATTTCTAACAATTACTTAAAAACAGTAACCCTGTATCTGCTATCTATGGTCCGTTCACTATAATTATAGGTTAGTTGAATCCTCAAAACTACTTTAAATGCTTTTAAGGACAATGTCATTTGTAATACAAACCACCATCTCCATACTCTGGGCAGACCTTATGAATGAAGGTTATAGGACAACCATACAAAGAAAAAAGAATATTTGTTTGAAAATTTAAAGGGGCACTTTATTCAGCACAACTTGGAGCACACCACTGTAAAGTTCTCATAAAAACATGTTGAAATACTTTTTGAATTTTTGAAATAGGTGCCTTTTTCACAGAAAGAAAATCATAAATGGTGTCTGTTTACACAAGACTCTGACATTATGCCACACAGAGTCACAGGAACAGCTTTGTGCAGAGAGCATACGCAGAAAGAGAGTTAACCCTTAACTGATTGCTGCAGCATTCCTGAATGCAGCGAAAAAAACATAAATCTTTGTGTTGAGAGTCTACACCACTTGTGTTGGCAGATGTGGTTAATCATGGAACAGTCAGGAGTGTGTTTGTAAACAGACCTAAGACCGTAGATTTTTAGCTGTGATTAAAAAAACAAAAAACAATAGATCATTTTAACATAGAATCTTATGCTCTTTCACTCCATGAAGAGCACTTATAGTGAGAGAAATGGCCCTTTAAGGAGGACTCAAAGCAAAATTAGAAGGAAAAAGTCATACATCTAGTTTTTAATCAGAAAAACAAATGTTGATGCCTCTGCAGGACCCTGGAGGAATCCATGATACATTGTACAATAGTGGAAGTTGTGTGTGTGAGAGAGGTGTTTACATTTCTGGAGAGCTTTTATTGCAGTGAATGATGCAAGGAGTCTGCTTATGGGCTAGTGAGAGGGAATGTGCAATGTGTCTATTTCAGTCTTATCCCGTTATCTTTACAATAGCTTTCTGTTTTCTCCTTTCTCACCCTGTCTTCGCCGTTAGCCATAACACAGGCCCTTGTGATTCAGCTTTGAGGAACTGATGTAACAAACACACAATTAATTCCTGTACTTATAAACAGTCTTGAAAATGTTGATTTTTCCCAAAAAATGCTTTTTTTTTGTCAGCAATCACATATAATAGTTGTGAGCATGGGGGTTGTTGCTAACGCTGCGGGCTCGCATAGAGAGCCAGCAGCAACTGCGGCCCTCGCAAAGCAAGGGCCGCAGTTGATGGCAAGGAGCGCCAAAGGCGCTCCTTGCGCTGGTGACAACCACCTACAACTTTCAACCCGCAAATGCGGACCCTCGCAAATCGAGGGGCCGCTTTTGCGGAGGTGGAGGCTCCCATGTCGGCTGCAATGAGCCACAGGCGGGACTTACACCGCAAAATTTACGGACTTACCATTCAAAAATACGAGTTGCGGGACTTAGAAAAAAAAACATTATGACCTCGCAAAAATACGACCTTAGCAGCCGAACCGTGCGCACATAAAAACATTAAAAACACAATAACTACACACAACAAATACATAAAAAGCTTACCCATAGCAAGGGGGGGCACCCAGGACCTCTGCAAGTGAAGTTACACCTCAATTTAACTCCAAATAAAAGAGTTTACACACACAAAATCCCTAAAGCGAGAGAAAAAATGGCCGCCGAATAAAACGAAAACGAGGCTATAGGACCCTAAACACGCAAAACACCACCAAGCACATACGGATTTCCCAAAAAGCCGTACAAGGTACAAGATACACCATTAGAAAGGACGCTACATCATACACAGCTGCCTAGCACATACACATTAGCCGCCATTTCACAACACTAACTTACACAATGCGGAAGTACACAGCTACACTAACGGCTTCCCCTCGCACACGCAGCCTATTTACACTACACACTGCACACATTGCTGACACTTACACCTCAGCTCCACAACAGTGCAAACCTACATTGTATGCTGCAGGAACATCAAAACAGATTGTTAGCTCTTCAGCACAATGCTTCCTGCATATATTTAAAATTATAGGTATTATAACTGAGTATGTATAAAATGCTGACATTTCCCATACTGCTATACAGTTGGAGATAGTTACAAGTATACTTAAAGGTCATCCACCAATATGGAAAGCTGTGAGGGCCATGCTCTTGAGTAGTGATATAATTCCTTGAGGACTGACATTAGCCAACCGTCCACTGTGAAATTGCCCCTTTAACAACATGACAGAACACTTGCATGCAAACATCTTAAGTAAATTAAAAGGGTAATTTTATTAATAATATATGAAGAAGGGAGAAGAATGTGTACCTGTAGCACTGCAACATCTGTAATACCAGCTTCATGAGACAGAATCCTAGCAACACCTAAAATAAAATCAGTATATAAATGGTGAGGGAGGATTACACTTGTTGGCCACTGGCAACTGCTCTTGATAAAGTACCAGGAAAACATTTAACATTGACTGCTGTGCTCTTTAATGTATGTCTTTAATATGGTTTGATTCTGAAGCTGCAAATGGAAACAAAGATGTTGGAAAAGTGTTAGATGATGGGGCACAAGGTTATAGATTATGCACTGACACAGATTGAGTTCATTATGTTAATTGGAAATGTCATCATGTAAATCTAATATATTCTGGTAATAATGTAATATATATATATATATATATATATATATATATATATATATGTGTGTGTGTGTGTATTGCATCCTTGTGCATTGTACATTTGCTGAGCACTGTGTGCTGCATACAAGGCATTGTTACCTATAGGGTGGTTGATGTAAGGGGTTTTCTCAATGTCCTTCCTCCTCTGTTTTTTGTGCTTTTCAGCAGCAAAGTTTGTAGCTTCCAGAATTAATGCAACGTCCGAGTTCATTCTGAATTAGCAGTGACAAGAATAAAAGCCAGTGATTGCATGTAGCTAGAATAATACTGAGCATGCGCACACTGGCAATTCCTGCTTGGCAGACCCATCCCACAAGCTGTGTTTTGCTCTGCGCCTATTGGGTGGTGATGCAAAGCATCGGACTCCATATTTGTTAAGGGCAACTGATTCACTATGGGGCCACCATGGTCATCTTATTGAAATATACTATTTTGTAGAAATCAACTTGAAATTATGGACAAAGAGGATTTTAAAACAGAAAATAAAAGAAAACAGTCTTGTAATATATTGCTTTTTATACCCTATTTTGCTGACATTTTGGTTTCTGGTAACCAAATTCCTCAAGTTGGAGGAGACTTCTATTGCACAAGAAGTTCTACCTACACAATGGGGATTGGCATTAGGAAGTCTCAGAGCTTTCAGCAGGAGTAATAGGAATCTCATTAGTTTACAAGGTCACACTCGTGCAGAGGTCACTAGGTGGCACGATGGTTGCTCACCGAGACTTTGTTCAATTTGTTCCTAGGATGAGTGTTAGATTTAGGGGTTAGGGTAGTTGCAGATGATAAGCTTTACTTAGTAAAATAGTGACCCTAATCCCTAAATCTAACCTTAACCCTAAGAAATTGAACAAAATCTTGGCAAGCTCCCATAGCGTCACCTACTGTCCACCATCGCTGGCAGGGACAAAACAGGAAAGGTCCCAATTGCTTTACCTCATGAAAACATTTTGACCGTTATCAAAGTTATTTATTGAAAACATCATTAAGAAAAAATGTAATTACTGTGTTACTTCAAAATATCCAATTGTGTCAATGTTTCTTAGATGTTACTTTTATTCAAAATCAAATTTAATCCAGTTACAGTACTCTGTAAAGAGGTTAAAATAGCTCAAAAACAGGGCCCTCCATTTTTTATAAGGTGTTCATTTTACTCTGCCATGTACTCAACCCCTGTACAGCTCTTCGGAATATGTTGGCGCGTTACAAATAAAGATAATAATAATTTACATGTGTAATATTAACATGATGGTGACAGGTGATAGTTCAGTGATTATTTCACTGTACCTTCGTTTTTGTCTTTGAATTTCATTTTTTTTTTTTTACTTTATTACTTAAAGGACACTATTGGCCCTTTTTTATGTATGGTGTTTGAAATAACTAAACTTGATAATTATCAAAGTTTCAGAAAGCCAGAATTTTTTTTTACATTAGATCATTTTCTTTTTGACCTGACTCTTTTTCCTTCCCTGTTTCCATTAGACACAATTCATACCTCCTAACTGTCCCTCTTCAAGAGAAATAGCCTCACATTATCAGGGAAATCCCTGTCTCTCTTAATTTCCCAAATGTTTCTCTTTTTGAAGGAAAGTTGAACTTTGAAGAACAAAAAACTATTATTCAGCTACTCTATGATTCACATTGTCACAACTGGATGGACAGCTGGACATTTTGTGCATATACAGCCTTATTAAATTGCAATTTGGCCAGATGAATAGGGCTCCATATAAGCACAAAGCATATTTAATTTACAGAAGTTTTTAGTTAGTGAAGACCTTGCTTTTGGATAGAAGTTCACTAACTAAAAACTTCTGTAAAAAAATATGCTGTGTGCTTTTATAGAGCCTTATTCAATTGACCAAATTGCAATTTAATAAGGCTGATAGTTACTGTCATGAGTTCTGGGTGAAAATGTATGTGCTGATATTGATGTATGGTGGCAATATGGCTCATGTAATGAACACAGTAAAATGTGTCTCACAGGCTCTGAGTTATGTTATCAAGGCCATACCGGCTCCAGTAGGACTTATTATCAGTTAGAATAATGTGGGGACCTGCTAGTCCATTGTGGTTAATCCATTTTTCATATGCATGGGGTCAGCCATGTTGCCTAGCTGGGTACCACAGTGACTGTTTAGTGACCGCAGGCTGCATAAACTCTCAAGTGTCTTAACACAAATTACTAAAACTCAATCCCCCTGACCTAAGCAGAACAGATCCATGATTCGAAATATAAACATACAAACATCAGACCCTGGATAGTTTATTGCCCTTATAGCAAAACACGTTAAACATAAATATAAATTGAATTTTTTTTTAATAACATTTGATGTAGCTTACCCTTTATTACCCATACAAGAAACATGCTTTTTACTCTTCCCCCCCCCCCCCCCCGCTGTTAGATTTCTTGAGCCAGCTCATTATGTCAAAACTGTCATCAGTAATTCCAGGAGCATATCCTCCATTTTTTTTACCCATAATGTTACACCTTCTAGTATAAAATACTTACAAACAACTCTTAATGACATAAGATTTTTTTCAGGCTCCAATTTATTATTAGTCTTTGTTGGAGCTATGGTTAGTTCACTACCTGGAGAGGTGGAGATCAGTGGTCAAATATACATTTTCTTTGTGTTTAGTTTAATATAATAAGGTACATGCTGCAATAATGTGTAACTTTTTGTCATACTTTCTACTCACAGATACACCGAGGGAATCACCAGCATCATGTAAAGAATAAGAAAGAAAAGAGCTATATGTTAGAGGATTTTTCTTGTACATAGTTTCAGAAGTGAAAAGCACTATGTGTAATGAAAATCCCAGAATATGCTCCTGAAGGAATTAATGACAGTTTTGACTTTTCCAGCATACTTAAGAAAGTGAATAGCTAAGGGAAGGATTCACATGTTTGCCTATGTTCCCTTTATGGGCAATTTAGGGTACACTGTAATTAATGTTCTAGAAACATTATTACTGTTTACTGAGATTTGTGATTACATCTATATGCTTAAACATAAAATGAAAATGATTACAAAGATTTTTTTAACTTGAGCAAAATGCCAGTTTGCAAAAATTGTAAAAGCAGACACATTGAAACAGCCATACTGTTGGACCAAAGCAATACCCATATGTGAGCTAAATTTTTTTTTATTTGGTACAACATAAATACATGTTTTTATTATTTAAAATTACATTTATGTTGTTGTAGTGGGGTGGTGGATGTTAAGTGGTCAACACTTGGATCGAGATTTATCTAATAAAATATTTTTTTAAAGTAAAGAAAAAAAGATTTTGGAGCTTTTAGATGTCCTTCCTGTAAGTAATATAATAGTGGATTAATGGTAGGAATATAATTCAAGAATCCCCTGCAGTGAGTAGATAACTGTATAACCTAAAAAAGAAGACTGAAAGGGACCGGACCGCTGTTCTCTCTGCTGGACAAATAAGTGGGTCAGGAAGTCAAGCAGCCCTGGCACTTAAAGATACAGTGTGACAATCTGTTCTTCTTATGGGGCTTGAGAAGGCAGTATAGGTTTTTGTTTGTTTGGAATCCACTCTGGAAGTCAGCAGGAGCCGGAGGCAGTGCCCCTAGGGAATATTTCTGCTTGTACTGCAGCAGGAGCCCTGTTGGTAGTGTTCTCTAGGATGGATTTTCCTTAGGAGATTTTAGCCAACAGGGATACTCAGTTCATGTCTGCTCTGACCCAAGATCTATGGGAGTTATGCGGGTTTAAGAACCTCACTTCTTCCCATTACCACCCCCAGACCAATGGCTTATGCGAGTGCTTCAATGGCACTCTCAAACGTATGCTCAGGACCTTCATGGAGCAGAATGATTGGGTGAAACTGTGACCCTACCTTCTCTTTGCATACCATGAGCTTCCACTGGAGTCTACAGGATATTCCCCTTTCGAAATCCTGTATGGGCAGCCTTTGAGAGGGCCACTGGACCTCATTAGAGAAACTTGGGACGGGGAGCAGAGGTAGGAACCTCCCCTGTAACTACAGATATTTAGTTAGTTGACCAGAGTAACAACCATGATACAAGGAGAAATTAACTCACGGATCCACAACAATATATGTGTGATCCAGAAGCAACTGATTTATTTTGAAAATTCCAACATATTTAAAGAGAATAGGGCGCAAGGGGTGTATACAATACAACGATGAGAAGGGGTGACAGATAATTACAGGAAATTTACCCCACAGAGAGTCTAGCAGTAGCATCCTGTCTTGCACCTCTAATAAACATAATGCTGTCTCTGACCATCTAGACCCTGAATACAGGGCATGGGGGATTAATTTAAAAGGCTAAAAACAGATTATACAACAGAAGTTTTAGTCCTTTCTGCTTAGTCTGAAATGCAGGGGTGCATAGAAAGTCACAGTAAGCCCAAAAGAGTCCAGCAAATATTCCAACATCCAGGGCTACTGTGACATACTGGTTTCCAGAAATGCAAAATATTCAGTAGGTCCTGCTGTTCAACCAATAACTTTTTTAGGGCGTGCAGTGGGAAAAATCATTTTTTCCCTCTAGTGGCTACATTTGATACAGCCATATATTTTTCAGGACACCCAATAATTTATTATATATAATCACATATATAATTGTCAGCAATACGGGTTGTTGCTAACGCTGCGGGCTCGCATAGCGAGCCCGCAGCAACTGCGGGCCTCGCAAAGCGAGGGCTGCAGTTGTTGGCAAGGAGCGCCATAGGCGCTTATCCCTACGGCCCCCTACGACTTTAGGCACGCAAATGCGGCCCCTCGCAAAGCGAGGGGCCCCATTTGCGGAGATGAAGGCTCCACGTCGGCTGCAATGAGCCGCAGGCGGGCTTTACACCACAACATTTTGGGAATAAGCAGCCACAAATACGAGCCGCGGGACTTAGAACAAAAAAAACCATTACGAGCTTGAAAAAATACGACCTTAACGCCAAATACATAAAAAGCTTACCCACAGCAAGGGGGGGGGGGGGGGGGGCACCCAGGACCTCTGCAAGTGAAGTTACACATCAATTTAAGTCCAAATTCCAGAGTTTAGACACACGAAAATCACCTAAGCGAGAGAAAAAACGAAAACTATGCTACAGGACCCTAAACACGCAAGACAACAAACACATACGGATTTTTCGAAAAAGCTGTACGAGGTCCAAGATACACTATTAACAAGGACGCTAAATCAGCCGCGTACCACATACACATTAGCCACCATTTTACAACACTAACTTACACAATGCGGACGTACACAGCTACCCAACGGATTTTCCGCGTGCACGCACACTATTTACACTACACACTGCACACATTGCTGACACTTACACAGCAGCTCCACAATAGTGCAAACCGACATTATATGCTGCAGGAACATCAAAACAGATTGTCAGCTCTTCAACACAATGCTTCCTGCATATATTACTTCAAAATAGGTAAAGTATATTCCTTTATTAATTTTTTCATTAGCATACAAAAAAACATATACACAAAAAAAACAACCTCTCACAATAAACATAAAAGCCCTTCTCTGCGCCACTCGGACCACCAACAAAATTACGGTCTCAACCAAACAGCATTACCTGCCTTACAATCTTATTGCCATCATTTTTTGACAGGCAAGTCGCTAGTTATATATAAATATTATAGATTAAGTTGCATATAGAACACTGCACACTTGAGTAGTTCCTCATTGCTTTGAATCTGAGGGCATTTTTATGAACTAAACAGTGGATGGAGTGAGGGGGAGGGATGGGATTTGTTAAAACATTACACCATTTAGAATTTGACATCTATCCCCATCCCTTGCACATGCTCAGAAGGCTTATATTTTGTAAAAATATAAATGCTTCACCCACCCATCACTAAAAATTCATGGATGCCTCTGGAGTCCAGATTTGCAAAATTAAAAACTAGCTTTCTGACATTTGTCACATATATATATATATATATATATATATATATATATATATGCACATGCAGAATGCAGTGTAATAACTGTTTTTCTCGGAATTCTGAGCAGGAAACAAGATTTTTAACTTGTTTTTGACTAACAGATGTGAATACAAATGTACCATTTATATACTGTATTACTATACGGTGGAGGGCTTCTATTAAATGATTGTTGTAGTGAAGTACCTATTGAAGGTATCCACTACACAAGCTAAGGAACCGGCCCCACGCTGATGATAGGCAGTAACCTTGAAACGGCTGTCCATTGGTAAGAATCCCAGCTTGTGTAAAATCCAACCAGGGCTTTGCATAAAAGCTGTGTAATACAGCGGGCATAAGCTTAAAGGAAGCCATGTTTAAAATGGTTATGGATATAAGAACAAAGCATTTGTGGGCACATTTGAATGTTCGTTCTCAGCTTCCCAGAATGCAGTGTAATAACTGTATTTCTCGGAATTCGGAGCTGGAAGCAGGTTTTTTACTTGTGTTAGACATTCAAATGTATATACAATACATTATATACAGTGGTCCTTTAAGTAAATGTTTGACAAGATATTTATGCTCACTTTTTGTAAGCATAGACAGAAGGTATTAATACTTATTCAAACAAAGAGCAAAATCAAAACATTTTTTATTGTTTATTATTTGCAATTGTAAATACTGAATAAACAATGTGATATTTATGCTCACTTTTTGTAAGCATAAACAGAAGGGATTAATACTTATTCAAAGACAAAAATTCATTTTTATTGTTTGTTATTTGCAATTTTTGACTTATTTTCAAAATATATATTTCTAAAATATATTTCATTGAAAAATCAAAAATGGATATATTTTAAATAACAGTCATTATATATGCATGTGAATTTCTAATATTATGTTCAGATCCTGTACAGAAAATTACCATCAGTGTCAAAGAACTCCCTTCCTTTTTGCACTACTTTCATAGTGTTCTTTAATCCATTTTCTGATATTTCTTCCAGTTCGCCATCACTCAGTACTTCTCTATCCCACTCATCATCAAGTTTCTGCTCTCCCTCTACAGATGATAGTTGATCAGCATTTGAATAGTCAGCTGAGGACAGAGCCCTCTTTGACCGGGCAGATACAATCTCCGGCTTATTCTGTTCACTGCTGACTTGTAGGCTTCCCTTGTTTCTGAGTTCAACATAATCCCCAGATCTCAGTACTAGAGCAGCAGCCTTCTCAGGTTGTATCTTCTCTGGAGGCTGCAGGAGCTGCTGAACGTGGGCTCCATTAAGTTGCTTCTCGTTTCTCCCTGATGTCAGGAGCTGCTGTGCTGTGTCCTTGGCAGACAGTGCAGGCTGCATCACATCTCTTGATGAGCCCTGAGGAGGCTGCGCTAAAAGCTTGGAAACGTTGGCGTCCTGCTTAGCTTTCCTTTTGACATTTGGAGAAAATGTTGACCTTAGAACTCTTATAATTACATCAGTGCTGACATTAAACCCTTCAGCCAATAGTGATACTGTCCACTCTTCAGGGAACTCTTTCTTTAAGTACCTGATATGAGAAAGCAAATAAAAATAAATGGAGTCCTGACAATTATTTTGTAAACACTAAAGAAAATTGTTGTGAAATTGTATACTTTTGAATGGCTATTATGAATTTATGAACACAATAATTTCTTATTCTGCACATGACAGTAAACAATATGACGAGAGAGAGAGAGAGAGAGAAATATTTTTAAAATTGTATCTACTAAAATGGAATTTGCTAGTTAAAACAAAATATTCTGAACACTGTATTTTACAGAGTCCTTTATTTTAAAGTATAATAAAAATCTTCCCAGTAGAGAAACAGTGATATACTGAATCTCTCTAAAAGCTCCCTGCAAAAAAGCAAGTATTTGGACCTGACAACTAACTGGGACTGCCTTTAGACACACTTACACTTTACTGATTTCTCTATTTTTAGATGTATTGTTGATTCAGTGCAAAAAAAAAAAAAATCAATTTAATTATTCAGAAATCCCATCATTATTTTACAATTGTATAAAAAAAACTGAGAAAAACAACTTGACTAATCTGCCTCTATTTAACCAGTATCAAACTATCAAGCATTACTAACACTCTATCCTATTTAGCTTTCAAAAAAAGCCCTGTCTATCAAAGGGACCTATATAGTCCAATGTTTCTACATGGTATTTTAAATAACTAATCTTGGTAATGTGCAAAATATTTTTTTTCTTAATGTTACAAAAAAATATTATTTACTGCAGTGTTTTATTTCCTTTGCTGTACTGTTTCTTTTAGCTGCTCTTTGAGGATAATTTGCCCTTGTTCCATTCCATCAGTCCTAGTGGAAAAAATGGTATTTTAATCTGCACATTTTTCCCTTTAATAGATGAAACCTCTGAAACCAAAGTCTTCTCCCATCTGTGGAATCAGATTAGGAGAATGGTAGATTTCACTAAAGTACAAGAGCATATGAAAGGTTCTTAAAAACTCTATTATGTACTTTTTTTTATTTCTAAAACAGTTTGGCCATTATGAGGTATAGTTCGTCAGATGAGTATATTTAAATTTAGGACTACATCTGGGTTGCTGTTCCATCAAGCCATTATACGATCTATAAATCAGTACTTCCTAATGCAGGCGTGTCGAAACTCGGTCCTGGAGGGCCGCACCTAGGCCTGGATTTTAATATATCCTATCTGTGCACAGGTGAGTCAATAAGGATGACTGAAGAAGTCATTGACTCACCTGACAGCAGGGTTATCATCAAATCCAGGCATGTGTGTGGCCCCTAATGGGTCCATTTCATCTACAACTCTCTATCTTCATTCCACTGATGATACAGTTTTATTTTTTTTCATGAAACTTGTTCCTCCCCTCTGTTTAAAATAATATATATAAATATTATAACCGCTTACTTGCCTTCGTAAAATGTGGTTTAAATGGGTGCTGTACCATATAAATTGTCTATGTCAGTAGTTCCCAATCCAAATCTCAGTAAGCCTCTAACAAGTGAGGATGACTTTATATGACTGATGGATCCACCAAATGCTTCACTTATCTCCAAAAATTGCTATCCTCCAATTCTGATCTGTTATCACTAGGGAATGGTTTGGAAATCACTTGCCTATGTAAATGATAACAATATCTAATCCCGACCAATCATCAACACTCCTCTTACCGGATCTGTTCAATTGCACTCCAAGTGAGGCATCTCTCTGGGGGCCCTGGAGGCTCCATTTGTCTTTTCATACGCTGGAATAAGATTGCTTTCCGTCTTTTTTTTAATGCACTGAGTAAAAGAAGATAAATGAAAATACTCTGAATTATGTAATTACAAGTTATAAGTTACCAATGCCATTCATCAATATATATCCCAGACTGCAGTGCATATACTGTATTTCTGAGAAATTTAAGCAGGAAATAAGTTTTCATCAACTTATTTTTAAACATTCAAATGGAATCACTAATGTACTATTCCTTATTTGTACTACTGTACTTTTTACGGTGGAGGGCTTCTATCACTCTTAGCCCACCATATGTGAAACAATTGCTGTATAGAACTACTCTCTACAACGATTACCACACAAACCAGGCACTCACACCATACTGAGGATCGGCAGTAACCGTGAAACAGTACTGTATGTGGTTAAGTGACCTGGTTTGTGAAAAATCCATCCGTTGCTATGTCTAAAACTGTGATATACAGTAAGCATATGCGTAAAAGGAGCCATGTTTAAAATGGTTTGGATTGACAGAGTGATGGTGCATTATGTGGCCTCATTTGCATGCCCCGCCCAGTTTTCCCAGACTGCAGTGCATATACTGTATTTCTGAGAAATTTAAGCAGGAAATAAGTTTTCATCAACTTATTTTTAAACATTCAAATGGAATCACTAATGTACTATTCCTTATTTGTACTACTATATATATATATATATATATATATATATATATATATATATATATATATATATATAAAAAGTGTGTGATCCCAGCTAGACACACAGGGCCCTGGATTAGGGCAACATTTCTGTCTGTGTACTGACATGCTATATATATATATATATATATATATATATATATATATATATATATATATACACACATATACATACACACAAACATACATACATACTTACGCTTTGATATATAGAAAGGAGGGGCTGCAAGTGGGGGGTACAACTCTGAATGGCCTAGGGCAGCATAAACTCTAAATACTCTAAGGATACACACACACATATTTATATATTAGCTACTTGCCCGTCAACAATGACGGGTTTAAAATTGTAAGGCTAGCAATGCTGTTTGCCACACAATGTGAGACTTTTGCTCTTCTGAGCACACTGGGCGCTGATCGCAAGTCCCACGTTATGCGCATTCGGTGCACATTGCGAGCCTCTCCCCCGTGTACTTGAACTTTCCTGCTTTACAATGATCACCTTTGGCGCTCATGGCGATCCTGGCGCGATTTGGCCTCTGGCGCTCATTGCAAGCTTATCCCGCTCGCAGAGCTCATCCTGAGCCCTGCGATCAGTGGCTTTGGGGCTGATCTCGTGACCCACAATGAACGCTTTTGTTGCTTATTGCGAGCCTTTCCTCTGGCCTACTGTACGGGCCGCTCATTGCAGGTTTCATTAACCTGCAAGTTTTGTGCTTGGGAATGCCATGTGTCTCTCCCCTGTCGCTTCCATGTGTGTTTCTCCTCTGTGTGTCTGCTGAATGTTTGTGTGTTATGCGCTGAAGGACGTTTGTTTTATTTTTTAAGACCCGCATGGTGAGACAGTAGCAGTATCTATTTTTTTTACAGTGATCATGGAATTTTGTGGGCCCTTTTAGTGCCTAGCAGTATGTACAAAGCGGCAATGACATGTTGAGGGGGGGCAGTAAATATATAAACATCCCCTCCCTCTATGGTCTGAACATTAAAGTGAGATAGCATGGGCTAATAGATTTACCAACTCAGAGTGCTGAAGTCTCTATAAGGATAATGCTTGGCATTGTCTGCCTTGTGTGATTGTTTAAATTAGAGAAAGAATCACTAGTCTTATTTGTGGGCACCATACAAGGTAACACTATTATGGGAGCCATGACTTAAAGTACCATTGTAATGCTCATACAATAGGGGTTCATTTGTTTCATATCTGATTACCAATACAATAGTAAAAATAAAGAAAAAATCTATTTAGTCTTTAAAATGTAAATGCTATGCTTAGTGTTTCACACTTCAGAATATCTGCTTCTTTATGCCCACTATCAGTTGTCCAGGGGGTGGGAGAGGATATGCCCAGGATGGTCGTGATAAAAGGATTTATCTGATAAAATTGTTTATCTACCTGCTTCCCTGCAGGCAATCCTACATCAAGCACAACAAATTAAGGATAGCCTCTTGGGCAGATCCTCTTTCACCACCTGAACACACAATAGAGAGAAGCAGTTTTGCTGGAAGCAACAATGCTAAGTTTAAGTTCTTCAAATACTCACTTTATTGTTAATCCGTTACTAAATAAGCAAATTAAACCTTACTGTGTGATAACTACAGTGGCCCTTTTACTTTTATAATTTTAAACTTGTATTTTAATAATATTATTGTTGCAGATAGCACCTATAAAGATAACTTTTTTTACTGTAACTTTAATAATGGTACAGGGTGAATATTGTCTCATACTGTCATATATAGTGCCTTGCCAAAGTATTCACCCCCCTTGGCATTTTTCGTGTTTTGTTGCCTCACAACCTGGAATTAACATGGATTGTTTGAGTATTTGCATCATTTAATTTACAGAACATGCCCACAACTTTGAAGATGTTTTTTTTTATTGTGAAGCAAACAACAAATAGGACAAAATAACAGAAAAAGTAAATGTGCATAACTATTCACCCCCCTAAAGTCAATACTGTGTAGAGCCACCTTTTTTGACAATCACAGCTCCAAATCAATTGGATAAGTCTCTATGAGCTTGCTACATCTTACCACTGGGGTTTTTGCCCATTCCTCCTTGCAAAACTGCTCCAGCTCCTTCAGGTTGGATGGTTTGAGCTTGTGAACAGCAATCTTTAAGTCTAACCACAGATTTTCTATTGGATTGAGGTCTGGGCTTTGACTAGGCCATTCCAACACATTTACATGTTTCCCCTTAAACCACTCAAGTGTTGCTTTAGCAGTGTGTTTGGGGTCATTGTCCTGCTGGAAGGTGAACATCCGTCCTAGCCTCAAATCACGCACAGAGTGGTACAGGTTTTGCTCAAGAATATCTCTGTATTTAGTACCATCCATCTTTCCCTCAACTCTGACCAGTTTCCCAGTCCTGGCTGCTGAAAAACATCCCCACGGCATGATGCTGCCACCACCATGTTTCCCTGGTGATGGTGTTCTTTGGGTGATGTGATGTGTTGGGTTTGCACCAGACATAGAGTTTTCTTTGATGGCCGAAAAGTTCAATTTTAGTCTCATCAGACCAGAGCACCTTCCTCCATACATTTTGGGAGTCTCCCACATGCCTTTTCGCAAACTCCAAACGTGCCATTTTGTTTTTTTTGCTGAAAGTAATGTCTTTCTTCTGGCCACTCTGCCATAAAGCCCAACTCTATGGAGCGTACGTCTTATTGTCGTCCTATGTACAGATACTCCAGTCTCTGCTGTGGAACTCTGCAGCTCCTCCAGGGTTACCTTAGCTCTCTGTGCTGCCTCTCTGATTAATGCCCTCCTTGCCCGGTCTGTGAGTTTTGGTGGGCGGCCGTCTCTTGGCAGGTTTGCTGTTGTGCTATGTTCTTTCCATTTGGTTATGATGGGTTTGATGGTGCTCCTGGGGATCATCAAAGATTTAAATATTTTTGTATAACCTAACCCTGACTTGTACTTCTCAACAACATTGTCCCTTACTTGTTTGGAGAGTTCCTTGGTCTTTGTGGCAGTGTTTGGTTAGTGGTGCCTCTTGCTTCGGTGTTGCAGCCTCTGGGGCCTTTCAAAAAAGGTGTGTATATGTAATGACAGATCATGTGACACTTAGATTGCACACAGGTGGACATCATTTCACTAATTATGTGACTTCTGAAGGTAATTGGTTGCACCAGAGCTTTTATGGGCTTCATAACAAAGGGGGTGAATACATACACACATGCCAATTTTCTGTTTACTATTTCTAAAAAATAGTTTTATGTATATATTTTTCTCATTTCACTTCACCAACTTAGACTATTGTGTTCTGATCCATCACATAAAATTCAGACTAACAAAACATTGAACTTGAGGCTGTAATGTAACAGGTAAAAAGTCAAGGGGAGTGAATACTTTTGCAAGGCACTGTATGTATATATATATATATATATATATATATATATATATAACCTATCCTATTATATGTGCGCATTTCTGGAAGCGTGCCGCCAGTGACTCTAGGGACGGGAGCCCAGCATGCAGGGAAAGTGGTTAGGGGTTATGGTTACAGAATTAGGGGGTTAGGGTTAGGAAGGGAGGGTTAGTGTTAGGAAGTGAGGTTTAGGGGGTTAGAGGGTTAGGGACTTTGGTGTACTTCCTATTTTTGACAGCTACATGGGGACGCGAACACAGCTGCATTCCTTACAGTCCTCGGCGGCGCGCTTCCAGAAATGCGCACATAAAACAGGATAGATTTTATATATATATATATATATATATATATATATATATATATATACACACACATATATACATTGTTATGTTCCATGTATCAGGAAAGAAAATAAATAAAACTAAACGGGTGTATTTATAAATATGAAAAGTCTGTTTAATGAGCTGTCATGAACATAAAGCAGCCTGCTTATATACTGCTCATTATTCTCCACACAACACTTGCTGCTATAACCTTTATGTCGGTGCTGCTGCATGTACATGACTACTGGGTGCTTGTGTCCCTGTGCTCTCTCCTTCTCTCTCACCTCTCCAGGGCCGCTGCTTCTCCCTCCAAGTCCACCGCCAACTCATCTTCAGAGTAGGTCGGGTCTTTAGACCTGCCGGTGACTCGTAGCCCCCGAGAGCTGAGCACAGAGACTTGGGGAGAGCAAACTCTACGGAGCCGCCACAAAAATGTGACTACTGCGGCTGCCATCATTACCGATCAGTCAACTGTGCTTCGATTACTTAAGTCTGGAGTGCTGTCAGGCTTTGCTCGATGAGCTCTGGGATCGATAATCACCCTGCACCACGTGCACAGCATGGAAACATTGGATGCCGCTGGGCTTATGACATAAGTGCTGCTGGGCTAGTGATGGTCATTGCATGCTGCACCAACCAGCCCTGATTATAAGTGCCTTGTTTTGTAATCTGATTGTCTTCCACTGAATTATCTTTATATTACTTCATATACATACTTTTTTTTTATTTATTACTTCTAATCAACTTTATATGATCTATATTATTATTGTTATATTTTATTTGTAGAGCATCCACAGCTTTAGCAGATCTAGGGGTACAGAAGGATAACATCTGACATACACTTCAGTGGGCTTAAGAAGGCCAATGTGACCAATCCTAGCCATAGATCACACAGGGTTCATCAATTCCTTTGCCTATGAAATTAGCAGATAATCTTTCTTAGGAAATAATAAAAGTCCCCTCCCGCCAAGAAACAGCCATTACCAGGTGTCCAACAGAGCACAAAACCTTTACACCATAAAACAATGTAACATCTACATGATAAACCTGGTGTCCCCCATTTTGTCCTTGGGCCAATCAGAGTCATTAATGGTAGGTGCTGAACAGATTGATCCGTTAGGCTAGCCTATGACCAAGCCATGAGTGCTGATTGGTGTGGGACCAAAGTATAAGACTTTCAGGAAGAAAGCGACAGGTTCACCCTAGGAGCTGGGCACCAGCAAGTCAACTGTCCCTGGTGTCAGATGGATGTGACCAACGTTACTTGCCAACCTAGTCAGCACAAGCTCCATGACCAATTGGCTGCTGTAGGGGACCCACTCACTTTCCAGACCCTATGTTGCCATCTAGATTGTAGGCACATGGAGGAGGGATTAATACCTCTGAATTAGCTTTGGATAGGGGAACATTACCCTGCCGTAGGTCTTCCAACCTTTATTCGAGCTGCCATGGGTTTGGGCTCAGCTAGTAGAGGCTAAACCACAATGCTGGGGTTGGTCCAAAGCATGCCAATGGGCTACTTTAGCTGGCCAGAGGGTTCAGTCTTAAAGGTCATTACCCCTCTCCAAGTGTCATATTAGTTTTATCACATGGTATCATCACACATACAATATAGATCCCAATAAAACATGAATACAGCTTTGTTTTCGCCACATGATTTGCAGAGGCATAATGTTCGAATAATCAAATATAGTCTTTTATAATTCTTCTTGGAACTATTACAATAGCTGGTTGTCACTGTAGCTGATGGGAAACAATTGATCTTTGCCAGCAGGGAACAGCCAATCTTTACACATTTAAATATAATAAGAATAAGGCAAGACAGCAGATTTCTACAGAAACATTGAGGAGATGAGAGCCCTACTCTTGTGAGAGTTCAGAATCTAAGATGGGTTGCAGATAAATAAGCAGAGGGAAGTACTTAATTGAGTGGAGGACACAGTGAGAAAAACAGAACAGAAAGTCTTGTTTGAACAGATGTGTGTTCGAATATCTGAAGACTAGGAAAAAGTCCGATGGAGCCAGGTAGGGAATTCCAGAGTTGAGGATTGAGAAATCCTATAGGTGAGCATGTGAGGAGGTAGTGATAGGCACAAATCATGAGCAGAGTGGAGGGGGCAAGCAGGGGTTAAGGTGCTGTGAAGTTCAGGGCTTTGTATGTTAGGGTTAGGATTTAGAATGTTATCCTTGATAATAAAGGGAGTCAATGTAGGGACTGGCAGAGGGTGGCATCAGATTATGAGCATTGAGATGGATAAGGCTGGCAGAAGCACTCATGATAGATTGGAATGGAAGGCTAGTTAAAACTGAGTTGCAGTGGTCAAGTTGTGTGATTATCAGAGCATGGATTAGGGTCTTTGTACAATTGTATGTGAGGAACTGACTAATTTTGGAAACATTCCGGAGGTGGATACAGCAGGATTTAGCAATGAGAAGTGGGGAATGAAGAAAAGGTCAAGTGTGACTTCTGATATTGGTATAATTGTGGTGTTATCTAGAGAAAGAGATATTTAAGGTGGAGGAGCACGGAGGAATAACTAGTAACTCTGTCTTAGAGATGTTAAGTTTTAGACTTGAGAAACCATCCAGAAGAAGATGTTAGGCAGACTTGCTGAGACACAGGTTAGCAGATGGGGATAGATCTGGAGAGGAGAGATCGAGTCAGCATAACGATGGTACTGAAACCCAAGAGAGTTGATTTGTTTGCCAAGATAGGAAGTGTAGACTGAGAAAAGCAAGTGTTCTATATGTTTGTACCTCAGCTAATACGGAAACAGTAATGACATTTCTGAATATTGCCTGTGTTTTTTGTTTTGTTTGCTTAATATACAATGGATGGCAAAGTCATTTTTTTTGTCATCACCTGAGGTTAGATTTAACTACAGTTAAGATTTGGGGGGATGGTGAAGGTCAGATGTGTCTTAATCTGTAAAACCATAGAACTTTAAGAGGGTGTACTTTCTTTTGCATATCACAGTAGATTATGATTTGTGCAGGAGACAAAAGGATTCACACAAAAACAGAATATGGTCTGCATGGGATAATGTGGTCTGTGTGACAAGCTGGAGACTTATATTGGTCATGAATGTGTTAAACAGTCCTGCTACACTGTCTGGGATGTACTATTTTTTTAAGTTATTCCTAAGGAACATGAAAAATTAGCTATGCATTGTGCTAGCCATTTTATTCTAAAATGAGTAATTTTTGCTTTCCTGAACTAAAGTTTTGAATGATTGAAAAATAATAGGTCTATGCAGACTATAGTACACTTCGTAACTGTAAATTAGCCTTCAGGGGTCAAAATGGTCTCCTTACCAAAAAACATCTTTCTCCAAATCAAAATGACCTTGCTTCATCTACGTACTAGGCTCTTCTTGCAAGTGAATGAGGCTTGGTTTTCAGTTTATAATTCTGGATAGGGACATATGCAGCTTTGGTCATAGGCAAAAATACTTTCTTTGCACAAACACTAAAACAATAGACAGAGTTATAGGTGACATAGAAAATACACTATAGACACATCTATCTGCATGTAAACTCATTTATCTGCATTACAAGCCATATAGACAGATACTGCCCTACAATCAGAAATATGCTCCTCTGGGTAGTACACATATACAGACACTGACAAATGATGACAACATAATAAAATAAAGAATATAATAGTTTTGCTAAACATCTTGACCAATGTAATATGGTTCTATACCGTTATGCAGGGTGTCTGCTGTATGTTGTCCAGTTGTGTTCGATTCTCCATGGCCCTATAGACTGCAGCATGCCAGGCACATCTTGTGTCTTGGTGTGCTAATCCATAATGTTTTCATGGCAAAGATACTGGAGTGGGTTACTTCTCCAGTGGACTGTGATTTGTCTGACCTTTCTTATATGACCTGCCCATCTTGGGTGACTACGTGGTATAGCTCATAGCTTCATTGAAGCACACAAACCCGTCACATGGTAGCGATCCAGAAGTGGCCGCTGTATGTAGGGTAGTGTAACATAAACAGATCTGTATACAAAACTCATAAAATGTTTATTGAAAAGGAAGCATGTGTGACAATCTGCTCTTTTTATGGGGTTTGAGAAGGCTTAGTAGAGCCGACCCAAGCCCGCAGTATCGTTTTTGGTCTGTTTGGAAATCCCCTCTGTAAGTCCACAGGACCTTAGCCAGACACTCCCCAGTAACCTCAGACCTTTTTGGCAGCAGGAACACAGCTGGGCTGGAGTTGATCAGAGTAACAATCAGGATACAGTTAGAAAATAACTCAAGGATCCACACCATTATCTATGTGTTCCAGGAACAACTGGTTTATTTTGAAAATACTCCCTTATTTAAAGGGGATAGGGCACAAGGGGTGTATACAATACTACAATGAGAGGTGGAGACAGATAATTACAGGAAATTTACCCCACAGGGAGTCTTGCACCTCTAATAAACATAATGCTGTCTAGACCCTGAATAGAACACATGGGAAATGGGATTAACTTAAAAGGATAAAAACAGATAACAAATAGTCCTCAGTCCAAGGATACCATGACATTACTCCCCCCTTCCAGACTGTCAAGTGTGAGAGCTAATCCTGACGGATGACTCCCTAACTTGACCATTACTTGTCTGGACAGGCCATCTGCATTGGCATGGGCCTTACCACTCCGATGTTTAATGGTGAAGTTATGGTGAAGTTATAAGCTTGGAGGGATAAGCTCCATCTGAGTAATCTTCCGTTGTCCCCTGATACTCGAGTTAGCCATACCAGTGGGTTGTGGTCAGCGACCACGGTGAATTCTTGTCCATATAGGTATTATTATTATCGTTTATTTGTAACGCGCCAACATATTCCGTAGCGATATACATAAGTTAAGTTACAGGCAATGACAAGTTCAAGATTCACACATTGCAAAGAGTGGATGGCCCTGTCTTTGAGCTTGGAATCCGGTGTCCATAGCACTTTTCCCAAAGCACCTTGCAGGATTGAAACTCGCAGACTTACAATCTAAAGGTTGAAGTGTGTATGTGGTACAGTAGGGAGAGAGCAGTCATTAGCATGTTAGGGAGGAAGGGTATAGGCTTCTTTGAAGAGGTGCGTTTTTATTGAAGGATTTAAGGCAGGAGGATAGTCTGGTGAAGCGAGGCAAGGAGTTCCAGAGAATAGGGGCAGCACGAGAAAAGTCCTGGAGGCGGGAGTGAGAGGAGGTGACAAGAGTGGTAGAAAGAAGAAGGTCGTTAGCAGAACGAAGAGGGCTTGTGGGGGAGTATTTGGATATAAGAGCAGATATGTATGGGGGTGCCCTGTTGTTGAGGGCTTTATAAGATTTTAAATTTTATTCTGGAGACTAAGGGAAGCCAGTGAAGTGGTTGACAAAGAGGAGCTGCCAACACTGAACGATGTGTACAGAAGATGAGTCTGGTGGAGGCATTCATTATGGATTGAAGTGGGGAGAGGCGAGTGATGGGCAGGCCAACAAGGAGTGAGTTGCAATAGTCAAGACGAGAAATGATGAGAGAGTGTATTTGAATCTTAGTAGTGTCTTGTGAAAGGTAATGGCGTATTTTGTATATGTTTTTTAGGTGGAAAAGACAGGATTTGGTTAGAGACTCTGTGTGGGATGAAAGAGAGGGCAGGGTCCAGTAGAACCCCAAGACAACGGGCTTGGGAGGTGGGAGTGATGATGGCATTGTTGACAGAGAGAGAGATGTGAGGAATTGAAGCTGCAGTAGAGGGTCGGAAGATTAAGAGTTCAGTCTTAGACATGTTGAGTTTCAGATGGTGAGCGGACATCCAAGAGTATATACTAGAGAGGCAGTCAGAGACGTGTGCTAGAAGAAAGGGGGATAGATCTGGTGCTGAGAGGTAGATTTGGGTGTCATCTGCATAGAGATGGTACTGGAACCCAAAAGAGTTTATTAGGGTGCCGAGTGTGGATGTGTAGATGGAGAAGAGGAGGGGGCCTAGGACTGATCCTTGGAGTACGCCAATAGACAGGGGGTGAGGAGAAGAAGATGTGCCGGAGAAGGAGATGCTAAATGATCGTTCTTGGTGGTATGATGAGAACCACAAGAGAGCAGTGTCTCGAATGCCAAGGGAGGAGAGAATGTGGAGTAGAAGCGGATGGTCAACTGTGTCAAAAGCGGCAGAGAGATCAAGAAGAAGCAAAATGGAAAAGTGCCCTTTAGACTTGGTGGTGAGCAGGTCATTGGTGACTTTTATGAGGGCTGTCTCAGTGGAGTGTTGGGGCTGAAAGCCGGATTGGAAGTTGTCCAGAAGAGAGTTAGAGGAGATGAAACTGGTAAGGCGGTTATAGACGAGCCGCTCCAGCAGTTTGGAAGCCAGGGGAAGTAGAGAGATAGGGCGATAGTTAGATGCAACGTCAGAATCGGATGAGGGTTTCTTGAGAGTGGGTGTAATTATGGCATGTTTTAGAGATTATGGAAATGTGCCAGTGTTTAGGGAAAGGTTGAAGATGTGTGTGAGAGCTGGGATTAGTGTAGTAGAGAGGGGAGGGACGAGCTAAGATGGAATAGGATCCAAAGGACAGGTAGTGAGGTGAGAGGATGATATTAGGATGGAGACTTCATCCTCTGTTGCAGGGGTAAAGTAGTTCAAAGTGGCTGTGGGAATGGGGAGGGGAGTCGATTGGGTGTTGTTGGTTAGTTGAGAGGGTGTGAGCCACGATGAGAGGAGAGTTCATTGAGTATGGCTGCAGTTTCTTTAAGGCCCACACTACTGCCAGGCATTCTTTCTCAATGGCTGAGTAAATCACCTCTCTGGGCAGCAGCTTCCTACTGAGGTAGGTGATAGGGTGCTCTTCCCCCTGCCCATCTACCTGGCTCAGCACAGCTTCAAGTCCATAAGTGGAAGCATCTGTGTGGACGTTAAAGGGTCTCTGGTAGTCAGGGGTGGCCAAGACTTGAGAGGATGTCAGGGTTTGTTGGAGGGCATGGAAGGTGGCTTCACAGGCTGGTGTCCATACCACCTCCTTGGGGTGGCCCTTCTTGGTGAGGTCGGACAGGGGCTTTGCCAGGGCACTGTAATGAGGATCACCAAATTAATATATATAAATATTACACAAGGTTCGTCTACATTAAAAGGTATTTATTAAAAGGCAACAACACAATACTATAAATGTATCACAAACACACAGCCCAGACCCACGGAGCAACACCCCTTTTTAAATCTATCTACCTATATAGTAATCCCCTTTCCCAAACGCTTGATCTTACCCACGGTTAGACCATCGCCATTCATCACCACCATCACCCTCTCCATTCAGGAAGAAAACAGGAAGCAACAGCAGTTTCCTGCCTGGATATACCCTTAGTTGCATCACTTCCTCCAGCAATTGTGGGAGGGAAGCAAAGACTCCCAGCCCTCCCACCTAGAATTACCATGCAGGGAAGACAAGTTACCACATTCCCTCACTTTTTCTTCTTCTATGTTGCTCAGTTTCCTAGTTATCCCTCTAGTACAGGAGAACCTAGTGGGAGCAAAAACCTGATATACAGGAGAAATTCAACCCACCGTCCCTCCGGAATAGTTCCCTCAGCGACATAAGTTCTCCTGTACTTTCCTATGGCTGTCAATCCAGATATTACTCAAAAACAGAACTTATAGAATTTAGGTGAGAGTGTGTGATAAATGTTTATGTATGTGCAATGTAAAACTTTATTGAAGAATGTATGAGAGAGAGAAAGAAGAGGAAAAAGACACATTATTATATATCCTCCTTGCAAGTTTCTTCCTCATTTGTTTCATTGCCACACAAAAGTATATTATTATAATTGTCGTTAATACTTGAATGAACATGAGTACCAGCGACAGTGTTCGTAGGACTGGATGTGTCTCTGACTCATGAAGTTCCAAGGTAAAAAGCTTCATTGTCAAATTTGTCCAATCTGCATTTGCAGTAAAATTGATCATTTCGGTGGTAAGGTTTCTTGATGGAAATAGTGTATGAGTTCCTACATGTATAGTAGTGGTTACCATGATACAAGACCCTTCTTCCACCAAACATATTTCATCAACTGTCCTATATTCAGAGTGGCCGATAAAGCATGCAATGTCCCCTATGCAGATCACTTCTTGCACCAGGTTTTCTTTTATCAACTGCACCCAGCCATCCTCCTTAGCTCCTTTCTCCCAAACACAACTGCACAGCCATCGGTGTTGAGATTTCCTGCAACAGCTTTCATCCATCTCCAATCCTGTAATAGTGGCCAGTCTTTTTGATGGGAAGTGTTGCTTGTAGATTCCATCACTTAACGTGCCAATGCTATGTATAAAGTTCAGTTGCTCTGCCTGCCCCTCCCAACGGGGAATTGCCAGGATTAGTCCTATTGTCCCAGATTGTAGTCCATGTGGCATCCATTGATCTGGGCCTTCAATATAGCTGTATTTAAGATTGTCCTCAGTGATGTCCACTCCTTTTCTTTTCAATGACGTGATAATCCTTGTTGCATTGATTTGTCTTGCCCACTTGTTTTCCTGGATGTCTTTAATAGTTTCCTTTAAATCTGCCAACAGCTTTCCTCCAATCATAGAACAGAAAATGGCAGTTCCCACTATTTCATTCTTAATGCTGTTAGCAATGGAAGCAATATTTTCCTCAACTAGATGCAGGTTGTTGGCAATGGTGTGTATGTCATCAACATTGTCTGTCAGTCTACTCACTATAAGGGGGTCAGCTACTCCACCTGTTTTCATAGCATGTCCCATGCCATCAGTAAGGGAGTTTATCCTGCTGTTCAGTCCAATGATGTCTGCTGAATTCCATACTCCCAATCCAGTTCCGACTCCTCCTAAAAGGGCTGCAAGTGTGTCCCGTTTTTCTCGACTCCCTGCTCCGGTCCACTCAATGATGGTCTCTTGTATACTTTGCTTAAACCACTGCCGCTGTGATTCCGGGCACTTTGGAGGAATAGAAAAATCATTAAAATTTAGAATTATTGGGTAGTAAGTCCACCCAACCCCTTGCACAACTGTTTCATGTGTTGGTACCACCACCAATCCGCCTATTGGCCATGGTACCTTCTTCTGATCTTTACAACGTTGCAGCTCCTTTACAGAGACAAATACTTCATCTATTGTTAGAACACACCCCTTTCCAGTATCAAAATTGCAGAATTCCTCTAGGTCAGGCTGGGCAGCTATAACTGCAGCGTCCCATTCTCCACCTTCTTCTAATGTTAAGTTACTCACTACTACTGTAGTATTTGTAAACCTCCCTTGTACCTTTGTTGTTATTTTAGTCCTTCCTTTAAAGTTTCCTGTGTTCATTATCTGTCCATCTGTTATAACCCATTCCCAGTTATGTCCCTCTATACTTTTTATTGGAGCTCTAAGAGCTAATCCCCTGGTACTATTATGTGGCAAAATATTGTTTACTTGTAACCCTCCACCCTCTTTTACTTCCAATTCCCTGGGCCAAATAAATCTATCTGCTTGAACGTAATGTAACTCCAATCTTTTCAAACTCTCTCCCTTATTTGCGGTATCTTCTGGCCTTATTGCCTGTCTCCCCATTCCTACTGTGATACAGCTTATACTTATCCATCCTGTAACAAGGATCCACCACAATCTTCTGTTGACACGCATCTTCATTCTTATACGGCCTTGCTCTGTGGGAACACTAGATTCCATCATTAGAAACATATACATAACAAAAACAACAGGGGCCATTCTTTTTGCAAGTTTGTTCACGGCCCTGTAATCAATGGTAACCTGATTCACCTTTTCTGTCTTCAACAAACAAAAATTGGCAAGATCTACAATGAAATTTCCTTTTTTTAAAGCTTCTATTCCCAATATTTCCTCTGTCCAACCCACTATTGCTTCTACTTGTATTGTTTTTTCTCCAACTGCTACATCAATTGGACCTGCTCTAACCTCCTGTGGATTCCCAGTAACTCCCATAATACTTACTGAAGAATCCCCATTTTTGACCCTGTCCCTCTTTTATACCACTATATTGCATCTTTGCCTCACTTTCCTTCAATTTCCTCTCTGACTCAGCTACCTTGTTTTTAAGTATGTGATTTTCCTCTTCTATCCTATCCGTCTGTCTCCTGAGTTCCCAATAGCCCATGTTACCGTTTCTCTCTCCCTCCTGATTAGCCCTCCAGTTGCTGCCATCCCTATTCCTATAGTCCCTAGGTGGATCTCTCCATCTTTTGTCAAAGTTCTGTTTTGGTCTCCAGTTTTGATCATCCTTCTTGTTCTGGGGTACATCCCACGTCTGGTTTCTCCATTTACCATCTATATCTCTACCAGACTCGACCTTAAATGTTCTTACAGCTGAAACAGAGCAGGCCTGTTCTGTGAAAGGATGCTTGATCCACCACTTATCAGCTCTAGTTAGTACCATTTCCAAGTCTGTTGGTGTTGGATCAAAAAGCCTGACAAATTCTTGACACTCCCGGGGAAGGGCTTCCATTACTTTTGCTATATGTTCTGGTGAGCCCAGCACTAGAGGCTGTTGATGTTGTCGTAGAGTATACCCAAAAAATATCCTTTGAGCTACCTCTCTAGGACCATCTGTTGGCCTCATGGTAATATTTGCTATTTCTTTCTCTATGCTAAGTAGATAGAAATTAGTTGCAGCAATTCTTCCTGCCTGATCAGACACACTGTTATTAAATCCCAATAGTCTACTAGCCAAAGGACCCATAGCGTATTCTAACAGTTCTGTCCATTCCTCTAAGTTAAGATCTCCTTTTTTAGCTCTATCTGCTCCCCTCTTAAACCAATGTGTAAACGTATTAAAGTTGTTAGTTGGCATACTTCCCCACCATTTCTGGAAATTGTCTTTATCTGCCATAGACATCGGTCGAGTCTGCATAGAAAATCCTGTAGGTGTTTGCCTTGCATTAAATAATTCTGAAACAATAACTGGTGCTTGTGGTATGGTATCTACTTGTGGAACAGAATAACATAAGAAATCTTTTCTATCTTGGTTCATTTTCGGCACTGGTTCTTTATTTTGTGCCACGAACATATCCAGATCTGGATATATTTTGGCAATGTCTCTGACTCCTTTTATCCCTTCTAACTTTGTTTTATTTTTATAGTCCATTATTATGTTTTGAAGTTCTGTTATTTTTACTCCATAAGCATCCCTCTGCTCTTCTATTTCCTTTAACTCCCTTTCTAGTTCCCCCACAATTGTAGTTGTTCTCAAAGCTGCAATTTTTAAACAATCCCTTTTGTCCATTGCTTCCTCCATTTTATTTGTTGTTTCCAAATTATGCTGCCGTAATTCTACAACTAAGTCTATTAGGCCTCCTATTGTGGCTACAACAGCTTGTGTGACCAAACTTTTTCTCTTCTTTGTTCTATACTTTTTGTTATTTACAATTTGTGTTAGAACATCCATTAATCTCTTCTCTTTTCCACTGTCTGGGTTTGCTGGCTCTGGAAGCTCATATGGACCATCATGTTTTTGAATATGTTTCCTAAAGTACTCACGCACTTCTGTGGGAAAGTATTTGGCCCCTTGAAAAGACATTCCTACTCTTTACTCACCCAAGTAAGAATCCAAATCAATTTGCGACTAAAGTAGCATGCTTCTGAGTAGCCAACAATAGTTGATGACTATTCAGTAGGCCAGGTGTAATATGTAGAAAAATAGACTAGTACCCACAATGCAAATTATACTTACCTTAGTATGGTGAAGGTAATACTTGCTAATTAACTTAAAATATAATAGCAAGGCCTGCAGGGTAGGAGATATACCTGAACTAGGATATGCAAGACACCCAAAAAGTATAAGGTATGGAAGCCTATAGTGTATTAAAATGCACGCCTGAAATAATATATATATATATAAGATTTAAAATGGTTTATTTATTTATTTTTCTCCAGGCCTGTACTATGATAAAGGATTAGAGAAAGAAAAAGAAAAAAGAGAAAAAAAACAAAAAAACACAAAAACAAAACAAAAATAATAGTATTAACAAACTCAGGTATTTGAAACACACAACAAAACTAATTGTGGCCTGATGCCCAAGCTTGTATATTAAAAATGGAGGCTTGAATTAGCATTCAAATACACAAAGAAGCCACATGGAGCCTTATTCAAATGCAGGGCTAGGCCTGTACTTTGATAGTCAAAAGCACAACAAAACTCAACTCAGATATTTGAAACCCACAAAAACAACCTGTATGATATCTATTTGTTTTATGTATCAAAATAAGCTAGTACGAACAAAACTCAACTCAGAAGCTAGTACGATATATATTAAAAATGGAGGCTTAACCTAGACTCCACACACAATCAGCACTTGATTTCCCATGCAGAGGATAATTAGACAAAGTACTTTTTTTTCTTCCCCCCAAAAAAAAAAAAAAATATTTTA
This sequence comes from Discoglossus pictus, assembly GCA_027410445.1. Lineage (NCBI taxonomy): Eukaryota > Metazoa > Chordata > Amphibia > Anura > Alytidae > Discoglossus > Discoglossus pictus. The sequence goes on along the minus strand of CM050167.1, from coordinate 189,857,946 downwards.
GCTGAGCGAAGTCTCTCCAAAAGTTCAGGAATGAGAGGCAAGGGGTAGCGGTTTTTAACAGTGATGTTATTAATGTCCCTGTAATCAACGCATGACCGTAGGCTGCCATCTTTCTTCTCTACAAAGAATATAGAAGCTCCTGCTGGGGAAGTAGATGGTTGAATAAAACCTTTGGCAAGATTTTCTTGTATGTATTCACGAAGAGCTTTCAATTCAGGCTCAGAAAGGGAATATATAGGGCCAAATGGGATAGCAGCCCCAGGCAACAGCTCTATTGGGCAATCATAAGGCCTGTGGGGTGGAGGCTGATCAGCATTCTTCTTATCACAGACATCTGCAAAATCCCGATATTGTAGAGGAAGCTTAGTCAAGTTTGTAGCAACCATTTAATTAATTGTTGTGGCAACAGGTGTTACCTTAGTGGGTTGACAATTCATTAAGCAGTGTTCTGAAGGAAAGGACAAAGTTCTGATCTTCCAATCAATCTGTGGGTTATGCAGAGCAAGCCAAGGTACCCCCAAAATCACTGAAAACTGTGTTGAGGAAATTAGGTGGAAAGATATAGTCTCATGGTGATTCACTTCCAGAGTCAACTTTAAGGGCACAGTCTCATGTGTAACCGGACCCGATGAAAGTGGAGAACCGTCCACTGTCTCCATTAACACAGGTGAAGAATTAGGGATAGACTGAATTATATTTCCTGCTGCAAATTTAATGTCCATAAAGTTTCCGCCTGCTCCAGAATCTATCATAGCTGTAGTTGAAATTTTATGATCACCACATTGCAACGTGATAGGCACCACAAAATGAGGATGTTGAGTCAACATACCCTCTTCACCATGAGCCAGAGAAAACAAGGGTTGTGTGACAGAATCCAGTTGATCTGCAATATGGGATTGGTGTCGAATCTGTGCACCCTCAGCAGCCATAGCTATTGTTCTTTTGAATTTGCTAGGGCAATTGATGGCATAGTGCCCTGCACTACCACAATACAGGCATAAATTGTGAGTGCGTCCCCACTGTTTTTCTTCATTGGATAATGGCCCTCTTATTAGATTTACCTGCATAGCCTCAGGCTCAGAGTCTGAAGGTGTTTGTGGGGTTGGAGTAGAAATTCTTGAATAGGAAATAGGAGTAGTACTTGGTCTAAAAGAGCCCTGTCTTTCCAGTCTTCTTTCAGAAAGTCTCCGATCGATACGGATAGCCAAACGCACGAATGCATCAAAGTCAGCAGGAAGATCAACACGAGCTAGCTCATCTTTTATAGCTTCTGAGAGACCTTTTCTGAAGTGGAACCTCTGAGCTGATTGGTTCCAGGTAGTATCAGCAACCCACTGTCTGAATTCAGCAGCATATTCAGCCACGGAGCGCCTCCCTTGATGCAAATGAAGTAGAGTGGCTTCTGCTGTAGCACATCGATTGGGGTCATCAAAAACTAGGCACATGGCCTCAAGAAAGTCATTTAGATTACCCAAGACTGTTCTGTCCTGTTCCAGAAGAGGGTAGCCCCAAGCCAGGGCTTCATCTTTGAATAGTGAAAAAATAAATCCCACCTTCTCTCTTTCAGATGGAAATTGGTGAGGTAACATCATGAAGTGCTAACGGCATTGATTTAGGAAACCCCTACATTTTTTGCGATCTCCTCCAAACTTTTCTGGCAGGGGCAAGCGGGCATCTTGTGCAGGTGTAACAGTAGCAGCTGAAACATCACGTGCCCTGTAGCTGGTGTACTCACTGTGCATTGACTGAAATTTATTTTGCAGTTCAGCTACCTGGTCCTGCAGCACTTGGATGGTCTGTGCCTGGGTCTGCACAGTTCTTGCAGTAAAAGCAACCTGCTGGGCCAATGCAGAATCTGTCCCGGCGGTCTCCATGAAAGGGCCAGATTATTCTGTAATGATATAGGAATCACAAAGTTGTGGAGACCAATAGCCAAGGTCAGCAATAATCCGGTCCAGCAACTTGTAGGTTAAACGGGAACAAGCTTTTATTGAAGGGATCAGGAACCAACAATAATCTGGCAAGAATACAGAGACAGGAAGTGCCTTATATAGGCCAAGAACCAGACACCTGACAAGACACAGCTGAAGAGACTTAGGTACTGATAAAATTGCTAGCAGAGTCAAGCTTATAAGGTCTCAATGGATTTCACAAAAGGCAGGCTGGCGCAGTGGTAGGGAAGAGGTATAGCAGCCTGGGGACCAGGGTTCAAAACCCAGCAGAGTCAATTCCTCACAGGCTGTCAACTCTGTCTCTTTTTGTTTAAAAGATTTTTTATGTAGAGAAGCAAGCTTAATACAGGAGCCCCTTACATAGTCCTTATGGGCCAGCCAGAGCCAACTAGCCCCCATCTCCGGAGAATCATTGCAGTCAAAATACATTTTAATATCCTTTGCCAACAATGCCACACTATTAGGGTCAGATAATAGATGTTCATTGATTTTCCAGTTATTAAATGGAGAATGGCTAGGACCAAGTGTTAACCTAATAGATACTATTGCGTGGTCAGACCAGGGGCAGGGGGCAATGTCCCGAGGAGTCCCGAGTGCAGTCATAGATGAGGTAATCTATTATAAATGTATCAATCCTTGAGTATTTTGCATGAGTGGGGGAGTAATAAGTGTATTCTCTAAAATCTGGATGGAGACCCCTCCAGGCGTCCACCAGACCCATTCCAGCTGATTAATTTGACTTAGTTTTTCGGAGAATGTATTCTCCAAGGTCTTCCCTGATCTGTCTATCGCTGAGTTCAAGGTGAGGTTGAAGTCACCTCCAATTACCAATCTTCCCACGTCCATTAATTCCAGATCCCTCAGTAAATTAATAAGAATTTTATGGGGTGAGGTTGTGGGGGAACACAGGGAGACTAATGAGATTTTAATACCTGAAACTGTCCCAGTTACTATTATATAGTGTCTATCTTTATCTATAGTGCTATGTTCTAGATTAAATGGGAAATTCTTATGGATGAGAACTGCTGCTCCAGCCTTCTTTGTGGGTTGGGTGGCAGCAAAGAGTATGGGGTAATCTTTATGTAGGAAGGTTGGCTTTTTCTCATGTGAGAAGTGGGTTTCCTGCATAAAAATAACTGAGGGCTTAAACTGTTTGTAGAATTTAAAGGCCATCCGACTCTTAAAGGAGGAATTGAACCATTTCACATTGTGGGTTGTAAAAGTGTAGTCTGATGCACTCATTCTAGGTTAGGGCCAGTGTGTGTAATCTGTTGTCAATTACCTGTTTTCTCTTCCTTTTTGGAGCCCCCGGGAGGGATTGAGGCGGAGAAAAGCTCAGAGATCCTCTGAGAACGCAGGAGTGTCGGCTTATTATCGGCATAGACTAAGAGTAGAGCAGAGATATAAAACATTAGTGTTACATTACCTAGACATCTAATATATAAATAGTCAGTTGGAGCAATGTCACTCTTGAGCAGTAGTTCTGCAGCATTCGAAGGGACTACCCTTAGACAACCATAGTATAAGTAAACAATAAGAGCAATAACTGTCTTAAAGAGCAATTCAGCTGCTTCTAAAGAGACTACACTACAAAAAATTTTGCATTTCTCTTTCTCTATTTTCAGTAATTACCAGACTAGAAAACATTCTAACGTTTTTACATTTCAATTATAAAAACTTATATCAGATTCAAAAAGTAGAATCTGCTTTTCTACGAATCCAGGGGCCTGACTAGCACAAGCTAAAGCTAAACTCTCAACTTCTAGCTTCCTAAATCTTTATTCTAAGCAGTAGGTAAGAAGTCAGTCAGCATCCTGCACTTTCCTGACAGACTACAGTGCTATAATAGAGTATAGTAATAGAGTATTATAAATAACTTTTAGGTTCAATCAGATCTTGCAGTGGATGCTAAATCGGCAGTAAGTCTGGATTCCCCCTTGCGAGGAGAGCTGCAAGTACTCTGGCCTTTACGGCCTGTGTTCAAATCTCTGAGGCCTCTAGGCGGTAGGGAATGCTTGTTCTGAGGTTGTGAGCCGACCAGAGTCCATTGTCTCTTAGGAATGGGAGGGGGAGGATAATTCTGACCCCCTATCATTATTTCTGTAGAGCATAGATACAAATGACGCAGTACAGCTAGGCAGTCCTCCAATGTGCGAGTGGTATGTGCCGTACTTTGATAATTAAAAGTGAGGGCAAAGGGAAAGTTCCATCAATACTGTATTTTTTGCTGCTGGAGAATGGCCAAAGCAGGTTTCATCTGCCTCCGTCTGTCCAGCGTGTTAGATGACAAATCAGCATAGAATTGCAGATTTGGAGTTGTTCGGGCCCTTGATTATCTGCAGCTTTCTTATCTCTTAGATCAGAAGGCCCGCTCAATCTCCAGTGTAGTTTCCACTTGATCTGGGAGGATAGCAGCAAAGGTCTCTTTCAGATATGCCATTAAGTCTAGGAAAGCTCTTGGTATTCCACATACCCTGATGTTATGACGGCGAGACCAATTCTCTAAGTCTTCTATCTTGTCTGTAAGATCCATGATGTTAAAAGTGCTCTGGTCAATTGATGACCTGTCTCGTTGTTGAGCTTCTCCCAACTAATCTGCTATTTCTTGCAGTAATTGGGTTATTTGCCCCAACTCCTTTAAATCTTTCCTCAGCGGTTCTATTGCCTTAGCTAGGAGTTGCTCAATTGTGGCTATTAATCTAGTGCAAAGGTCATTATGCTGGTTAGATAATTTAGGGATGTCCTCCTTTTTGCCTTTCTTCATGTTTGAGATTGAAGATTTCGTTGTCAGGAAAGCTGTCAGATCCTCCCTTGATTTCTGCTTCTTTGAGACAGGCTAAAATGTTTTAAGAGCATAAACACTGTGTCTTAACTTGCATTAAAGTTTGGTGGCTGTACTCAGAAAGAAGACTAGTGGCAATATTGGTGCAAGTCAGAGCCCCCTACAGGCATATGTTTATATCTTTTAATTTAGAGTCTTTTGGGCAGCAGGAATGATTGAGGTATTTGTGTAGAGAATAACAAATAAAGAGGAAAGTACAGGCACCTTTTAATTCTGATCAATAGTATATTTGCCACAAAGCAACCATAATAGCATATTGTATCTTAAATTTGTAAAATAAAGACCAACTCCATATTTAATTGGAATAAAATATAACTTTTATTGAGTACAATATAAAAGTATATACACAAATTTAAAAAATGGCGTATAAAATATAGAATTTGACTCCCAAACTCACTGATGACCAAAAAATAGGTGAGATAAATGCAAAAATAATAGTGAATGCAAACTTTGAGAAAACATTTATACTTATCAGTCATTAATATATCACAAGATATTCCAAGAAGTACAGGCAATTGTAGTTATATAGTGCATTCCCTATTTGCATATAAAATCTGTTAGTTATTGGCACAGTGAGATAACCGGTATGAATACAGAAGTGTGTACTTATAGGATTTAACGGCAGTGGTGGAGATAGCAGGGGAACAAAGATTTACCACTGTGGCCCTATCTAGGCATATTATAGCGGTGTTGCCCTAATGAGCAAATTATTATGGGGACCCGCTATTTATCCCCTATCCCTGGTAAGTGTATAATCCCTATACTAAACTGTCTGGGACTAGTCCCCTTTACTCCACTTACCTTATCTTCTAGACTGCTATGTTAGACGTCGTAATACCGATCAGTTAGTACATAGTCTCAGGCAGCTCATGCCTGCATAGCAATGTCATCAGAGGGAGACATGAACGGCATGCATTGGTGTCGTGGAAGGACAGAAAGTAACAAGTTGGTCAAGCAGGCAAAGTAACGATACAAAGAAGTCAAATAATTAACATTGAACTGGACAGTGATGTTCATATACGGATAATGTTTTAATCATGAATAGAAGTTTTTTATATACTATAATTATAACTTCTATTGTGGGGAAAAAAGCTTGTTATAACGCCCAGGTCCTTGACGGCACACCTACAGAGTAAAGGAGGTTATACACTGTCAGGTAGTAGGCTGTATACGGAATGCCTTAATAAAAGAGCCATAATTTATATCGCAAGATACATTTTACATTTTAAAGCAGGATCATCGAATCGTTAGCACAGGTACATTTGAAGCCTCTTTTTAAAGGGCTAGGTGCTTGTGACTAGAGCTAATGATGATCCTCCCTTATGAACGTGGTAAGTTTGACATACATTAGGGTAACCAAATGACAGTGTTATAGAGCTAGACTAGAAATAACTTGGGGGGATTGTTGGGGTCCCAAGGTTAAAAAAGTCAGTTTGATTGTGGCCCAGTTCCTTGAGCTTTACAGAGTATATTCAAAAATATGCTAAAGCAGAAGAGATGACTTATAACGTTCTACCACTATCCAACATGAATCATCACTAATTCACCACTGGCTAAAAAGGAATACATATACGTAGTTACATGATAAGTAAAATATTAATATCATGTCAATGGTGGGACTGGTCATCCCAATTCCCTTTGTAATTGAATTTTTAGGTTGGCTATTCTCTCTGACTATGAGACTGAGATACAAACTGAACTTGACAAAGAAATTCATGAGTTGAATAAAAAAAAATTAAAAATTTTAGACTCTGGAAGACTTCAAAAAAAGTTATCGCAAAATTCAGTCTGACCTAGATAATAGAGAGACAGATATCATTAACTTGAAACGATAAAAATATAACACATGATTTTGAGGTGGGTAATATTTTCGACTGGACCCATAAATCTATCAACCGAGCAGATTAAGAACAAGAGTTGATACCCCCAGATTCTCACATATATCTTCATCGGAATTTGATAACTCGGCGACTGATGAAGATGAAACGAAAAGGAAAAACCAGGGTGAAATCAGTAGAAATCAGCCTGATTTTTTAGATTATCAACAGAGACTGAGATCAGCGAGACATCTAACATACCTGCAAGAAGACAGACTGGACCCTCCACGAGGTGAGATTTCAAGAGGGTACCAAAGATGGGAACCCAAGGGGAGAGATTCACAAACTTCAGGGAAACAATGGTTGAGCAGAGATGATGAACCAAGAAAACATGCACATCATCAACTTATCCGACCAACAACTCACCTCCTCACAAATATCCCTGTTACACATAAGACTTTCATTCTCACCCAGTCAGAACTTTAATTTCTTTGAAATGCTAGCAAATTATTGATCAAGAAATTCTCCTATAAGAATGAAGACACCCCTTCTGTTCCCACACCAGTTGATGATACGAACACATTAGAACTGGAGTTAACAATCCAGGTAATACCCACAGACAAATTGAAGATCAAATCACATTTCAACCCCATACTCTCCAGTTGTCCTGCAGTGGACATATTTGTCAAGGCTGTGAAAAATGACTAGAGAATCTTGTATCAGCCAATAAATGTAATATTTCAAGAGAAGAACAAAAGGCACTCAAGGAAATAAATGAATGGAAGTTTTTATACTCAAACTGTCGGACAAAGGAGGCAACATAGTTGTCTGGCCTACCAACATGTATGTGGAAGAAGCTGAACGTCAACTCAATGATAAACACTGTTACGCCTATTAGGTGATCCTACCGATAACTATACAGAACTATACAAAAGGATGATTGAACAAGGCAAAAATGACAATGCCATCAGTGGAAAGGAATTTATATTCCTGACGGTAGAGACCCCAAGAACAGCCACATTATACATGCTGCCTAAAGTGCACAAAGACCAACGCAAACTACCTGGGAGACCAATCATATCAGGCAATGGCAGTTTGAGTGAAAAAGCAAGCCAACTTTTAGATTCTAAACTCAGAGCATTTGTTCTAGACTTACCTAGTTATGTCAGAGATACAATGGATGTACTAAATAAATTAGATGGCATCATATTATCTCCTGAATCATTATTGATTACATGCGACGTTGAAAGCCTTTACACGTCAATTGACCACAAAGCTGGATGTGAAGTGACAAAATATTTCCTAAACATGGAAACCATCACTAATCAAGGAAAAAACAATTTCCTTATTAGGCTGCTCAAATTCATCTTGCATCATAATTATTTCGTCTTCAATGACAGAGTATATTTAAAAAAACGGGGAACCGCTATGAGATCTGCAGTAGCACCCACCTATGTCAATCTCTATCTGGGATGGTGGTAGAGAGAATTAGTCTTTAATGAAAACAACACACTTTTCACTGAACATATATTATTATGGCTGAGATACATAGGTGATATTTTCATCATATGGAATGATACTGCCGATAACTTTGAGAAGTTCATACGGATACTTAATGACAATACTTTGAACTTAAGACTGACTCATACGATTGATCCTGTGAAAACAGATTTCCTTGACATCACCATCATCAAAGATGAGAAAGGCTATATCAAAACAGATCTATACAGGAAACCCACTGCAACAAACAGTACCCTGCCATTCAAAAGTTCCCAATTTCTGCCTACTTTAAAAGCTATACCAATTGGTGAATTCCTCCAATTAAGGAGGAACTGTTCCAACATAATGATATCCAAAAAGAGAGCTGCTGAACTAAAGAGAGACTGAAGAGTTAAGAATATAGTAATCTGTCATTGAAGAGAGCTTACCAGAGAGCACTTCATAGTACCAGAGAGACGCTACTACGCCCAAAACCAAAAATCAAGAATGATGGACCGATAAGATTTATTTGGACTTACAGTGAAGACTGGAAAAAAATTGCCCATATCCTAAACAAACATATCAACATTCTGAAGACTGATACAGTCATCAAGAAGTTTATAGGTGATGAAATACAGATGGGCTGGAGAATGTCTAAGAATGTAAGTGACACTGTAGTACGCAGTCACTTTGTCCGAAACAAGATAAGACCGAAGTCCTTACCCAATGGAACTTTTTGATTTGGTCGTTACATACATGACCAAAAGATTGGAGATGATGGACAGAATCGGCAGAAACATCCATTTAAAAGGCATCTTCAATTGTGGAACACAGGGAGTAGTTTACAGTCTGGAATGTCCGTGTCCTTATAGATACGTTGGTATCACTATATAAGAACTCAAAAGAAGATTAGGGGAACATATACGTAACATATACGTAACAGCCCAAAAGACATTGAGAGTGGCAAAAAACTCACATCAGTAGCCAGACATTATAATTAGTGATGTCGCGAACCTAAAATTTTCGGTTCGCGGACCGCGAACGCGAACCGCCGCAAATGTTCGCGACCCGGCGAACATCGGCGAACCGCCATAGACTTCAATGGGCAGGCAAATTTTAAAACCCACAGGGACTCTTTCTGGCCACAATAGTGATGGGAAAGTTGTTTCAACGGGACTAACACCTGTACTGTGGCATGCCGGAGGGGGATCCATGGCAAAACTCCCATGGAAAATTACATAGTTGATGCAGAGTCTGGTTTTAAGCCATAAAGGGCATAAATTACCTAACATTCCTAAATTGTTTGGAATAACGTGCTTTAAAACATCAGGTATGATGTTGTATCGATCAGGTAGTGTAAGGTTTAGGCCCGCTTCACAGTGACAGACCAAACTCCCAGTTTAACGCACCGCAAACAACCACAAACAGTCCATTTGCACAACCGCAAACTCCCCATTTGCTAAAGGTTGGATACCAAGCTAGCCATGTCCTGTTCCTTGCCCTCACTGATGTCATTGAAGGTCTCTTCCTCCACCCAGCCACCAAGGGTCCCCGAAAGGTGACAACAAGCCCCCTGGGTCTTCCACCTCCTCAAAGCCACCTTCCTCCTCTGACTCCTCTTCTTCAGACTCCTCTCACTGCATTGCCTCTCTCTGCATTATTATAAGGTGTGTTAAGTAGTACTACTCTTATCAGTTTAAAACCTGTTACAGCACATATCAGGGGGCGTGTATAAGGCCTGGATTTTTAGAACCAGGAGATGGAAAAAGATGCTTTGTTGGTCGTATCACTTCAATTTTGGGGCACGGCACGTGCAGTCAAAGGTGCCACCAGATAGGAGTGACGTGTTTGTAAGTACTACTCTTATCAGTTTAATACTTGTTACGTCACCTATCAGGTGGCGTGTATAAGGCCTGGATTTTTAGAACCAGGAGATGTAAAAAGATGCTTTGTTGGTCGTATCACTTCAATTTTGGGGCACGGCACGTGCAGTCAAAGGTGCCACCAGATAGGAGTGACGTGTTTGTAAGTACTACTCTTATCAGTTTAATACTTGTTACTTCACCTATCAGGGGGCGTGTATAAGGCCTGGATTTTTAGAACCAGGAGATGGAAAAAGATGCTTTGTTGGTCGTATCACTTCAATTTTGGGGCACGGCACGTGCAATCAAAGGTGCCACCAGATAGGAGCGACGTGTTTGTAAGTATTACTCTTATCAGTTTAATACTTGTTACGTTACCTATCAGGGGGCGTGTATAAGGCCTGGATTTTTAGAACCAGGAGATGGAAAAAGATGCTTTGTTGGTCGTATCACTTCAATTTTGGGGCACGGCACGTGCAGTCAAAGGTGCCACCAGATAGGAGTGACGTGTTTGTAAGTACTACTCTTATCAGTTTAATACTTGTTACGTTACCTATCAGGGGGCGTGTATAAGGCCTGGATTTTTAGAACCAGGAGATGAAAAAAGATGCTTTGTTGGTCGTATCACTTCAATTTTGGGGCACGGCACGTGCAATCAAAGGTGCCACCAGATAGGAGTGACGTGTTTGTAAGTACTACTCTTATCAGTTTAATACTTGTTACGTTACCTATCAGGGGGCGTGTATAAGGCCTGGATTTTTAGAACCAGGAGATGGAAAAAGATGCTTTGTTGGTCGTATCACTTCAATTTTGGGGCACGGCACCTGCAGTCAAAGGTGCCACCAGATAGGAGTGACGTGTTTGTAAGTACTACTTGTCATGAATCACCCAGGGGCCATATTGGATTTGGTGTGAACTATGCTGGGGCCATTTTGTGACTGGCAGCAGTGGCCATTTTGGGCTTGATTATCTTACACATGCTGTTGCCATGTGGAAGAACAAAAGGTTTGGGTTGTGGTGATAATATGTTAGTATTATATTGTATATTGTATTGTGGAGTGATAGCTATGTTTTAATTAGTCAACCCTCCCCCATTGTATAAACTCTCAGTCAGGAGTTGGCCATATGGTCTTTAGAGTAAACACTTGAAGTGATAGCAAGGCCAGAACAAAGAGATTTGCCAGACTGCCAGGCACCGTAGGACAATGGGATAGTACAGGGGCTTCCAGCCTCAATACTAGGGCCATAGGCCAGGGCAGAGATGTTACTCTCTCCACAGACAGGGAGAGAATGAGCTTGTAGCCACACCTAGTGGGAAGGCCCTGGGGGAGGAGACTAATAAGTTCCCACAAATTACTTCTGTGAGAATGGCCAGAGGGGAATGAGGGTTTGACTAAGAGTAGCCACTCCCTCCACTGTGTGTGTGTGAAATGTTTTAAATATGTGGTTCCAAAATAAAACGTGGTTCATAATTTTCATCAAGACGTGGTGTATAGATTTATTTTTTACCCGGGGACATATGCTTGCAGTAAGATTCGTCAGACTTACTGTCAATATTGCTCAGTCTAAACCAAGGGCTGAGACATGATGTTCCTGTACTCAAAGCTACTCCAAGGTCCAGAGTAACCCAAATCAAGTCAGCAGACCCCAGCCAGAGAGTGGGTCGTGATAATTGGTGGCAGTGGTGGGATACTCTGAGAAGGACCAGAAAATGGAGCAGATGGAAGCAGAGGACTACAGACTACTCCTGCTAAATCAATGGATGGCATTCATGCAATTATGGCATGGCCATGAGCTGGCAAGCTGGTTGGAGGAACTGGTAGAGAAAGAGATGGACTTGGAGGAACAGTACCTTGCCAGGATAGAGTCCTTGGGTGGCCGGAGAGAGGATCTCTATTTTCGTTTGGATCTAGAATATGGGGTCGGTGAGATTCTGAATGGTGATCCGGAATGTGGCATGGGAACTGCAAGGAGGCATAATAACTTGTTTGTTGAACGCTGCCGGGGTCTGGGACTGGAAGCATGGTTCCCGGAGGCTCCTTTGCTGGAACCCCTGATTCAGCAAGAGCTGCAACTGGAGGCTCAGTATGTGGAATTGTGGGATGCGATACCCAAGAAGTATTTTTACAACTCAGACGGTATGTACCAGAGGGAGTATGCTCACTGGAACTGGGGAGAGGCATTTCTAGACTGTAAACAAAGTGAGGAGTGGGAAGGGGTAAACACTGTTCCTTTGCCAACTCCTGGGGATGGAGAATGTTTGCCCCTAGAACATGCAGTAACTGTGTCAGGGCCTAGTCACCAGCCCCAAGAGCCAGAGACCCAGTGGAATGTTCCCTGGGTGGGGTCAGATAATCCATGTCTGCCCCCTGATACCCCAAGAGATTTAATCCCAGAGGAAGTGGGAACTGTTCACAAGCTAGGGCCAGATAAGTTAAGTCTGCCCTAAGAAGTTCTAGGCAAAGTGTGTTGGCCAGAACTGTTAATGGAGCCAGAGGCTCGGGATGATTGTGTGATGGACGGTGGGAAGGGAGCCTTAGAGGCCAGGCTGGAAGGGAATGATGAGATTCCCCAGCCTGCATCAGATAACCACTGTCTGTACCCTGACAGTCCAGGGGAGTTGTCCCCAGAGGTGCTAGTGAAGCACAGAGCCCAGGAGGGTTGTGTAAGAGACTGTGGGGAGGGAAAGGAATTGGTTTCTGGCTACAGAAAACCTGACCTCACACAGCAAGAGAGTGCCAGGGGCACAAAGAGCCAGGCGGGGGCAGCAAGCATGCCAGCCTTGGCAAAAGCATTATGGGTGCAGAGTGGCACCATGAAAGAGGGTGTACCAAGTGGGGAGATACCCTGGATAACCATTGTCCAGGGGCCCACTGGAACAGACACCACTCCAAAGATCCAGTTCAACAGAAAGGACTGGGATAAAGTTGCTCAACCCTGGCAATGGAGGAAGGTAAGCACAGCTTGGGTGGGAGCAGCGTAGCTCCCCAAGCAGCAACGGAAACAGCTGGACCAGAGGAAGAAAGCCAAGAGGAACGGTCCCTTTGCAATCCCATAGGCCCAGAGACTGTATTAGAGATCCCAGCCCATCTGTGGGGACTGGCTGGGGGGAACAGAGTTGCTATGGGACAGAAACTGTGGCCCACCTGTTGTACTCTGGGATACCAGATTATTGGGGAGGTACCCTGGACTATTTGGGTGGGTGTGAATGGGAAGAGCAATTTGCTCTATACAGTGGGAGCAAGGCCAAGGGCTGGGGGAGGTTTTTACTCTGCACCTTGGGACAGACAAGAACTGGCATAGCATACAGAGGGCCAAACCAGCACATTCATGACTATCAGCGTAGCTGGAAAAATCAGGGATGTTTCCTGCCACGCTTGGGGAGGTGTTGTCATGAATCACCCAGGGGCCATATTGGATTTGGTGTGAACTATGCTGGGGCCATTTTGTGACTGGCAGCAGTGGCCATTTTGGGCTTGATTATCTTACACATGCTGTTGCCATGTGGAAGAACAAAAGGTTTGGGTTGTGGTGATAATATGTTAGTATTATATTGTATATTGTATTGTGGAGTGATAGCTATGTTTTAATTAGTCAACCCTCCCCCATTGTATAAACTCTCAGTCAGGAGTTGGCCATATGGTCTTTAGAGTAAACACTTGAAGTGATAGCAAGGCCAGAACAAAGAGATTTGCCAGACTGCCAGGCACCGTAGGACAATGGGATAGTACAGGGGCTTCCAGCCTCAATACTAGGGCCATAGGCCAGGGCAGAGATGTTACTCTCTCCACAGACAGGGAGAGAATGAGCTTGTAGCCACACCTAGTGGGAAGGCCCTGGGGGAGGAGACTAATAAGTTCCCACAAATTACTTCTGTGAGAATGGCCAGAGGGGAATGAGGGTTTGACTAAGAGTAGCCACTCCCTCCACTGTGTGTGTGTGAAATGTTTTAAATATGTGGTTCCAAAATAAAACGTGGTTCATAATTTTCATCAAGACGTGGTGTGTAGATGTATTATTTACCCGGGGACATATGCTTGCAGTAAGATTCGTCAGACTTACTGTCAATATTGCTCAGTCTAAACCAAGGGCTGAGACATGATGTTCCTGTACTCAAAGCTACTCCAAGGTCCAGAGTAACCCAAATCAAGTCAGCAGACCCCAGCCAGAGAGTGGGTCGTGATACTACTCTTATCAGTTTAATACTTGTTACGTCACCTATCAGGGGGCGTGTATAAGGCCTGGATTTTTAGAACCAGGAGATGGAAAAAGATGCTTTGTTGGTCGTATCACTTCAATTTTGGGGCACGGCACGTGCAATCAAAGGTGCCACCAGATAGGAGTGACGTGTTTGTAAGTACTACTCTTATCAGTTTAATACTTGTTACGTTACCTATCAGGGGGCGTGTATAAGGCCTGGATTTTTAGAACCAGGAGATGGAAAAAGATGCTTTGTTGGTCGTATCACTTCAATTTTGGGGCACGGCACGTGCAGTCAAAGGTGCCACCAGATAGGAGTGACGTGTTTGTAAGTACTACTCTTATCAGTTTAATACTTGTTACATCACCTATCAGGGGGCGTGTATAAGGCCTGGATTTTTAGAACCAGGAGATGGAAAAAGATGCTTTGTTGGTCGTATCACTTCAATTTTGGGGCACTTTGTGACATTAGCTTCTTACGCTCAAACATGTCCTTTACAGGCACCTGACTATGGGCAGATGAGCAGGAACTGCTCAAGGCGAGAGACGGAGTGGCGGATGGTTGAGAGGGGGCAAGGAGGACAGCAGTGGTTGATGTGGCTTATGATGCTGCACCAGGAGGAGGATGGCGGCTTTGAGTTTGTGTGCTGCTTGTACTCATGTGTTGGTCTGGAGTCACCCAAACATTAGGTCTCAACCTGTAGAGGATAAGGGAACCAGGCTACTCTAGACCTCATTCATCATTACAGGTTTTGACAGATCGGTACTATGCGTCCAAGCTACTGTGACAACAGATATGAGTGGCACTGTGCACTTGCAGAAGTTGGTAGAGTAGACGTTGTAGGTCTGATACACCCGCTTGCAGACAACTAACTGCTATGCAATCTATTACAGTAGATTTTTTTTTGTTGTTTTAAATGTACACTACTGTTACACCAGATATGAGTGGTGTGTTAAGTAGTACTACTCCTATCAGTTTAATCCCTGTTATGTGCCTTTTTTTGGGGTTTGGTTGTTGAAGCCACAGTGCAGCACCAGAGGCCAGAAAAATTAGGCATGTACACATGCCTGAAAAATTAGGTATTGTTGATCTTGCAGCGAGCAGATAAGAAGGTAGGCCTGATTCAACGCCCCATCCCTGCATATCCACACTCAGAGATTGAGGGGGCGACCCTTACAAGGCCACGGGACGGAGATATAAAGGGGGGCCATCCCAAATAAGCACACAACCGGGGACAAAGGTAGTGAAGGGGACATAGAGGCCCATGGACTGACGATCGCCATCTTGGCGGGAAAAGGGCCCAGCAATTAAGCCAAACTGACCCAGCACAGGCAGCTACTTGAGTCAAACGCTGTACAATTACACCTTAATAAAGCTGAAACATGCAGCAGCAGGGATTCTAAACGGCCACACAGGGACAAGGAGGCTAACAGCCCCCACAGTCTCTGCACCACTCTTTTTAACAGATAACCCAAGGGGCTAACCAGGGACCTTGCCCACAAAAAAAAAAGCAACATTTTATTGGAGGAATTATTAGTGTTTTTACCCCCCAAGAGAGGACATAATATACGGTGTCTTTAGAATACCTGATGGCCAAACCTCCTTTAGCCCCAATGCTATCCAAGAAACATTTCAAAACTTCGATCAGACCATATATTCATCCCAATCCCACTGCAGCGGATCTGACATAGAGTCCTTCCTACTACAGCAAGAAGTCCACAAAATACCTGTACCTCAATTGGACAGCTTGAACCTAGACATATCCCAAGAGGAAGTTAAATCTACAATCCAAGATCTTAAATTTGGCAAGTCCCCAGGGCCAGACGGTTTTACTCATCTGTACTATAAGAAATTTGAGCCCTTACTTACCCCCGCACCTAACATCTTTGTTTAACGCTATACTAAATGGAGAACCTATGCCCCCTTAATTGAATCAGGTCGACCTCATAGTCTTTCCAAAAGAGGGTAGGGACCCGAATCTCAAACTGTATTACAAGGCAGCGCAGCTGGCTTTCATTCCTCTGGCGCATTCTCCAAAACACATCAGCCGCTCTGGGTATTTATGGAAAATGTAAGCATGTCACCTTATACATGGGATACAGTAATATGGATTCCAGGCCTGTATACTTTTTTGAGAAACTTGAAAAACCCATTGATTAAGCACTAATTAAAAATATGGACGGAGATGAACTGGACACAAAAACTGGACACTCAGGTATCAGATCTTACCCCTATCGTACCCAATCCCCACTTTAAGATACATCTTCCGGAAAGCTCTCTCAGTTGGTGGAAGTCTCAGAACCTACTAAGGGTTGGTCCATGGTGGCATGACGACAAAATAATGACCTTTGAGTGGGTGAGAGATAGATACAATTTACCCCTGGCTGAACACTATAATTTTTGCAGGATACATCATTTTATATATACGATAAGTGGTAGGGGAACCCCCCAAAGGAACACATGGCTACTCAAAAAATGTAGGGATTCCCCCTTTCAGCCTGGTATTATTAGCCTCATGTATGAACTATTTAATGAAAACTCATGGGCAAACAAACCAGACTATCCCAAAGCCTGGGAGAGGGATTTGGGCACCGAGTTGGCAGATAGCACATGGAATAAAAGTTGGCAAGGCTTAAGTAGGGGATCTTTAAATTATAGTCTGCTTGAGACTTCAATAAAGGTCCTACACAGGACATATATTACTCCTTTTAAGCTAATAAATGGGATCCAAAACGGAGCAGCTCATGTTTTAGGAACAGTGGTAATGAGGCTACATTTATTCATGTCTGGTGGGAGTGTTCGGCAGTCATAAGACTATGGGAAGAAACATGCTTACTAGCTTCTAAAATGTTTAAGATTCACCTAATAAAATATTTTTTGAAAGAAAAAATACACATAGCTAGTAGTTGGAAAACCCCAAATTAAATCTTTCAGGAATTAATCAAAAAAATCAACTATTTACTGCTCAACGAGAGATTTAACCATGTAGTCTTGGATAGAATCACCCAGTTCCAGACAATTTGGGATCCCTGGATAACATCCCCATTTAGTGCCCCCCTAATATATTTAGTGCCCCCCTAATATAATAAAACATTTGTTAATGGTTGAAGCGACTCGGGGGGAAGGACCGGAGTGGGGGAGCCCTGGAGGAGACCCTTCAGAAGCAACCAGCGGCAAAATTATCCGAGGAAAGGAGAGGTCGCCTACTGAAGCCTGCCCTAGGGTAACCCAAGGCCGATTGAGCAGGTTAGATATTGTAAATAATAAGCTACTGCTGGAGTGATGATAGATAATAGTGAAAGGGTTAATTGTGTTTCTGTTCAGCTTAGCAGGTGCCTAGGTACCAGACAGTGATAGAAACTGCTCTCACAGCTAAAGTATGTAATCCTGAAACCTGTTATCTATAAACATATTTTTTACCAATTATTTTTAATTGCATAGGCCTTGAGAATGTTCTAGAGAAATGTGTACGTGATGATCTGTGCACTTTTCTCATGCACTTTTCTTATGCACTGCTCTCATGAACTGCTCTCATGAACTTTTTCTGTGGCACGCGCACTACACCTGATTGGTTGGTACCTGACACTGGATATTAGCCAATGAGAAACCTGACATGTGAGAATTATTATCCTATCTGTTATATAAGCTCAAAACGTAACCAAATAAACGAGACTCTGTGTGGAAAACTTATATGTGTATGTGTGCGCTCATTTCCATACGGAATCTCCAGGACGTCTTGCTTATGAGTAAAGGTTTACCCCGGTGGTCAGAAAATACAATTGGTGTAATCTTCACTGGTCCCCTTCAATTGGTGTCAGAGACGTGGGATGGACAGGACATCTGAGAGGTGAGTAGAAAGTGTCTTTTATTAAGACCTATTCTCTTGCCCTCATTTATCCTAAAGTCCAACTAGATTACTTAGGGGAACCTATGGAAAGTCTTTTGGTAAGACTTTAGGACAGTCTTTGGTAGACTGAAAGTCTTTTGGTAAGACTTAAGGACAGTCTTTGGTAGACTGAAAGTCTTTTGGTAAGACTTTAAGAAGTCTTTGGCAGACTTCGTGTGGTCTTTGGTAGACCTTACGTGCTTTTAGCACAAACAGCGCTGTTATATATGGGATTTCTTTGGTAGAAATCAGGATATTATGGGATTTCTTTGGTAGAAATCAGGAAAATTATAAAATTAAATTTTGACTTACCGGGGCAACCATACTCATACTGCTTATATGCTTGCTTAAATAGATATTGTGCTGTATTGCTGTGCTGGTTTAAAGCTTCTGCTTGCTTAAGGAAAAATTGTGCTGTATTGCAACGCTGTATTGAGAGGAGGTATTTTTCTCTTTGTGATCTTAAGCAGTTAATGCTCTCCTACACCTGATGGTTTTGCAGGAGCTATTCTAGTTCCACGCAGCCACTCTTGTGGGTTGATTGATCACTAACTGAAACTACCGAGGGGATATTGTGCTGTGACATTGCTCAAGCGTGAACTTCTGATGGATTGACGGGGTCTTTGGACTCTAACAGCCACTCCTGTTCCGTGGGCAACTGTCGCAGTCACAATATACACAGTCAAGTTGAGTGGTGAGACAACTGACTTCCCTTTAACAAAAGAGCAAACGAGATAAGGGATAATAAAACAAATAGGAACTTTTTCTTTACATACATTTATATAATATTCTGATTGCTTGTGTTTATAAAGTAGATGGATTGTCTTGTGTTTTGCTGCAAATAAATTTGTGAGTGTTTGCTGTACTTTCTTTTCTTTGCAATACAATTGATAAATGCAGGTTAGATAATTTTCCTCTGTGTCTTTAAGGCTGTGTCCACCACTGAAATATATTTCTAAAGCCGGCATATATGTAAAAAAAAAGGAAATCTTTTTCCAGAAATATGTAACAGTGGAGGATTTATGGTCTATCTTGTTTGTAAGTGTAAGACAGTGTGTTTATTCTATTTTAAAGCTTGCTAATACTTATCTCCGTGTCCCGAAAAAAAAAAAAAAAAGAAGAAAAAAAAAAAGCTGTGAAATTCTGTCTCCCGGCAGAAAATTCTTAAGGTCGTATTTAGTTTGGATAAGATGTGTATGGAATGTTGTTGAACTTTTTAAGGTGGATTCCAGTATTTGTAGTTAAATGGTTGGGGAGATGTCTCAGGAAGTGTTAGTTGGGAATTATTGTAAGTTAAGTACGAAAAAAAAAAAAAAAAAAAAGGGAAATAGCAAGTGGTTTGGAAGAGAGATTTTGTATGTGGATTTGATCCAAATTGGAGTTTGTTTTTGAATCAATTGCAAATAGTAAATACGGAAAGAGAAAACAGGCAGCCCTTAACCCCCGAATTAATCCTTCTACATATATGATGTATCTGAAGTGAATGTGTCAAGGACACCATAACTCAGACTGACATCAGACTTCTTATACAGACTTTTAGACTCTGATACAGAGTCAGGATGGAATTGGGCTAACGTCACTTCCATTACGTGACAATGACTTTAGATTTGTCCAGGATTTAAGGGCAATTAATTGCTTAGTCATCCCAATTGCCCCGATTGTCCCTGATATCACTGCTCTCATTACGGCCATTTCCCATGACACCACTATATTTATTATTATTGATTTATCAAATGCATTCTTTTTGGTCCCATTGGACTTTGAGACACAACTACTTATGGTTTTTTAATTTTTGATGGGCGCCAATTAACATGGACCCGTCTTCCCCTAAGGCTACGTGGATTCACCAGCTGCTTACTCACTGGTGCTCCAATACCTTGCGTTCATGGACCCGTGTCATGGTTCTGTCCCCATTCAGTACGTCAAAATGACTTACTGTTTGTGTACTCCTAACGGGGAAGCCAATAGACAGGATTCACTCAGTCTGCTACAGCACCTAGCAGCTGAAGGTCACAAGGTAACTAAAAACAAAATACAAATGGGGGCAACACATGTTGATGATTAATTATTGCAGGCAATGGATCCCTGAATGCTCACTATGACTCCATTTTACGTACGGCTGCTAAGGGGGACAGCCCAAAACATATTCAGTGGACTCCAGGCGTGACTGAAGCTTATGTGACCTTAAAAGTTAGCATTATGCAGGCCCCCGCTTTAGGACTACCTGATTATTGTAAACCATTTCATTTGTATGCAAGGGACAACTGTAAAACCATGGCCGCGGTCTGTGCCCAAGATCACGGAGGTAGTATGTGTCCCGTTGCATTCTTTTCCAAAGTAGTCCCTACTCCGGTCCAGGGGATGCTGGGGTGTCTCCAAACATTTGGCCCCTTGTGATGTGGCCGTAGAGAAAGCAAACCCCCTTGACTTGACTTACCCCCCCCCCCTTCAGCTGCTCTGGCAGAAGGACTGACAGAGAGAACACAAGCTGCAGCTGCAATCCACCCCCAAACCCCCCCCCCTTGGATCCAGTAGTACACTGAAAACGAAACTAGTAAAACTGATAGCAAGTACAAAGAATCGCAATGACTTTGTTTCCAGAGGTAATGCCTTTGCTGACCAAGTAGCTAAAGAAGCTGCACTTAAACCACTTTCTACTAACCTTACTTACCCTATGCTCCAAGCCCCGTCTTACCCATCTGACCTTCTTTTCAATGAGTTACAAGGTTTTGCCACACCAGAAGATTTATCATATTGGCAATCACAAGGTTTGGAAAAAGACAATAATGGTCTTTTCTCAAAAGAGGGGAGGATAGGTATACCTGAGAGTAGTGCCCCTATATTCATAGCACAGGCACACGGGTAGGACACAAAAGAGTTAAAACTACCATGCAACAGTTACGACAATCATTTTGCATCAGAAATATGATGCTGCACTGTCATACATACATACAGAGATGTGTACAATGTTTGCAGAATAATTCTACAGTGCCAAATAAAGCAAAGCATGATCATTTGCCTCCACCTACAGCTCCATTCACTCATCTACAAATTGATTTTACTCATATCCCAAAGACGGGATCAAAACAGTTATATCTTTTGGTGATAGTGGACCAGTTTTCCCGATGGCCTGAGGCCTTTGTAACACAAAGAGAGGATGCTAAGACAGTAGCTAAAATTTTGACTATCAGCGCAGTAATTAAGGAATTGATACAGTGGTTACAGATAACCTGGAAATTCCATATCCCTTACCATCCTCAGAGTTCAGGAATAGTGGAAAGAATGAACCGCACTATTAAAGAGAAACTTACAAAGGCCACTGCAGGTACATGGGTTAATTGGCAAAAATATTTACCTGCTGTACTAGCAGAGATTAGAATGTCTCCTAATAAAACTACCAAATTGTCTCCTTTTGAGATTCTTATGGGAAGACCATTTCCAACTCCTTGGGTAAAAGACCCACTTGTAATTATGTCAGGAGATCTTGATCTTATAAGAGAACAATATGTGAAACAATTCATTGATAAATTGAATGGCATCTATGGTGATGTGTCTTCTCGCTTGCCTTTACCCTCACAGGAACCAACCCATCCTTTCCAGCCAGGTGACCTCGTCTGTGTCCGACAACTGAACAAAGCAAAGAAGGGAGGCTTCCCATTCGGACCACCGACGACTGTGATAGCAGTGACTAGGACAGCCGTCCTCACCGACGCACAGGACATCTGGATTCACGCATCACGACTGAAGCTG
Organism: Discoglossus pictus; assembly: GCA_027410445.1. Taxonomy (NCBI): domain Eukaryota; kingdom Metazoa; phylum Chordata; class Amphibia; order Anura; family Alytidae; genus Discoglossus; species Discoglossus pictus. Next base: position 189,836,157 of record CM050167.1, on the reverse strand, counting down.
TGTCCAAAGAGGGGTGAAGCGGGTGACAAAGTCTCCCGACCAGCGACTGAAGACAGCGATGATGATGATGTCAACTTTATTCCTGTACCCGAAGAACTTCCTTTTGATGATGAGCATTATGCTCCTGAACTTTTTTCCCTTCTGGACAGTCCTTAACTGCTATTATGATCCAGAAGAACTAGGACTATTGAGATCCATTTGTGATGAACACAATGTCACTGATATTGATTTTAATAATAGAACCAGAAGATCATCGCCTAATAACACAGTATATTCATATAGTGATAAGGAAAAACACCCATGGGAATATAACACATATGTTTCAATACTAGAAGGCTTTGCTCACTCTTTTAATCTTTCTAATTGCTGGGTTTGCTCACATATTGCTACACATGGAGAAATGGGGATGCCTCTATTTGGTCTACCTGCAGAGAATTTTACTCAAAAGCACATGTATATTAGCGATAGTACACAACCTTATAATTGGAATTTCTTTACTTATGTCCAATCTGCTACCTCTCTCAGCCTCTCACTAAAGATGAAGATTATCCGTACATACTTTCCTTCCAAATATAATAAAAGTGTCTCTTTTAAGTTAGTATACACTACCGAAGGTTTTAACTGTTTTCGGGCCCAGGGGAATGGAACAAAGGTGGGATGGTCCACATGTACTAACACTACCCTTATCTTTAATAGGACCACCTCTAGTAGCACACTAGGAAAATTACATAGAAGTTGTGCACCTAATGATTGTATGGGCCCTGGATGTTCGTATGTATATCAATTTTAGACTGCAAATATATATTCCATTCAATAATTACATATGCATACGTACTCTCAAATATGTATCATTTTTATTATGCTTTTATTATTTCCTAACCTATTTCTTGTTAAGAGCTTTATATTTTGTCTATTTATATATACCATTACAGCTCTAGATGTTTTTGAACAATTAATCCATGCTTTCCTACTTTTAGTCTAGTTCTTCACGAAGATCACGTTGTGATCTAATAGGGGAATGAAAGGGTTAATTGTGTTTCTGTTCAGCTTAGCAGGTGCCTAGGTACCAGACAGTGATAGAAACTGCTCTCACAGCTAAAGTATGTAATCCTGAAACCTGTTCTCTATAAACATATTTTTTACCAATTATTTTTAATTGCATAGGCCTTGAGAATGTTCTAGAGAAATGTGTACGTGATGATCTGTGCACTTTTCTCATGCACTTTTCTTATGCACTGCTCTCATGAACTGCTCTCATGAACTTTTTCTGTGGCACGCGCACTACACCTGATTGGTTGGTACCTGACACTGGATATTAGCCAATGAGAAACCTGACATGTGAGAATTATTATCCTATCTGTTATATAAGCTCAAAACGTAACCAAATAAACGAGACTCTGTGTGGAAAACTTATATGTGTATGTGTGCGCTCATTTCCATACGGAATCTCCAGGACGTCTTGCTTATGAGTAAAGGTTTACCCCGGTGGTCAGAAAATACAATTGGTGTAATCTTCACTGGTCCCCTTCAAATAGGACTTTACTATTGTCTGTTTTACCATGTCTTAGGTTTCTCTTAAAAATTGCAATCACAGTAAAAAAAAAGAAAATGTATTAACCAAAAAAGTAAAAAAAAGAAGGCCTAGCCACCTAATTTTAACAAAATGTCTCCATTGTAAATATGTATTTTTGCAGAACTGTTGTGTTATGCAAGACTGTTCAATATGCTTTCTTTTCCATTACATGCCGTACGCCTTCTGGCATAAAAATTGAAATTCAAAAATTAGATATTGTTGCAACCGCTTCTGTTGCAGCGGCCAGAAAAATTGACCTTTGTTCCCCAGGCAGAAAGTGCCATAAAACATTGCCTCTTCTTGAACCCTAGTTGGTGGCGGATAATTCACGCAAGTCATCCGGCATTCACAGATAACATACAGCAGCGTGTGGACCATTTATAGCCGAAGGCAGCTCATCTCATCAGGCCTTTTTCAGTCGAATGTATCGCCCAGTGTCAGTCCCTTCGGGATCCATCCCTCATTCATCTTTATAAAGGTGAGGCAATCTAGACTTTTTTGCCCTAGGCGACTTCTCTTCTCGGTGACAAAACCTCCTGCTGCACTGAAGGTCCTTTCTGACAGGACACTTGAAGCGGGGCAGGCCAGAAGTTCAATTGCAAATTGGGATAGCTCAGGCCACAGGTCTAGCCTGCATACCCAGTAGTCAAGGGGTTCATCGCTCCTCAGAGTGTCGATATCTGCAGTTAAGGCGAGGTAGTCTGCTACCTGTCGGTCAAGTCGTTCTCTGAGGGTGAATCCCGAAGGGCTGATGCGATGCGTAGGACTGAAAAAGGTCTGCATGTCCTCCATCAACAACACGTCTTTTAAACGTCCTGTCCTTGCCGGCGTGGTCGTGGGAGGTGGATTACTTTCACCTCTTCCCCTGTTATATTGCCCTTGTGCTGTGACATCACCCTTATATGCTGTGTAAAGCATACTTGTTAATTTGTTTTGGACCTGCTGCATCCTTTCTGACTTGCGGTAATTTGGTAACAAATCAGGCACTTTCTGCTTATACCGGGGGGCGAGTAGCGTGCACACCCAGTACAGGTCGTTCCCCTTCAGCCTTTTTATACGAGGGTCCTGCGACAGGCACGACAGCATGAAAGACCCCATTTGCACAAGGTTGGATGCCGAGCTAGTCATGTCCCGTTCCTCATCCTCAGTGATCTCGCTGAAGATATGTTCTTCCCCCCAGCCACGTACAACACCACGGGTACCAGATAGGTGACAACGAGCACCCTGGGATGCCTGTTGTGATTGGTCTTCCTCCTCCCCCTCAAAGCCACATTCCTCCTCTGACTCCTCTTCCTCACAATCCTCTTCCAGCGTTGCCGCAGGTCCAGCAAGCGATGCTGATAAGGCTGTTTCTGGTGGTGATGGTGACCACAACTCTTCCTCTACCTCGTCACGCTCATCTACGGCCTGATCCAGCACTCTACGCAGGGCACGCTCCAGGAATAAAACAAATGGTATGATGTCGCTGATGGTGCCTTCGGTGCGACTGACAAGGTTTGTCACCTCCTCAAAAGGACGCATGAGCCTACAGGCATTGCGCATGAGCGTCCAGTAACGTGGCAAAAAAATTCCCAGCTCCGCAGAGGCTGTCCTAGCACCCCGGTCATACAAATACTCGTTAATGGCTTTTTCTTGTTGGAGCAGGAGGTCGAACATTAGGAGTGTTGAATTCCAACGTGTGGGGCTGTCACAAATCAAGCGCCTCACTGGCATGTTGTTTCGCCGCTGGATATCTGAAAAGTGCGCCATGGCCGTGTAGGAACGCCTGAAATGGCCACACACCTTTCTGGCCTGCTTCAGGACATCCTGTAAGCCTGGATACTTATGGACAAAGCGTTGTACGATCAGATTACACACATGTGCCATGCACGGCACATGCGTCAACTTGCCCAAATTCAATGCCGCCAACAAATTTCTTCCGTTGTCACAAACCACTTTGCCAATCTCTAGTTGGTGCGGAGTCAGCCATTGATCCACCTGTACGTTCAGAGCGGACAGGAGTGCTGGCCCGGTGTCTGCTTTGAGGCAAGTCAACCCCAAGACGGCATGACACTGCCGTATCCGGGATGTGGAATAGTATCTGGGGAGCTGGGGGGGGTGCCGTTGATGTGGAGCAAGACGCAGCAGCAGAAGAGGACTCAGCTGAGGAGGTTATGGAAGAGGATGGAGTAGGAGGAGTAGAGAAGGTGGCAGCAGGCCTGCAAGTCGTGGCGGTGTCACCAACTCCTCTGCAGAGCCACGCATTCCATGCTTGGCAGGCGTCAGCAGGTTTGCCCAATGCGCAGTGTAGGTGATATACCTGCCCTGACCATGCTTTGCAGACCAGGTATCAGTGGTCAGATGGACCCTTGCCGCAACACTGTGTGCCAGAGATGCCATTACTTCCTTTTGCACAATTGAGTACAGGTTGGGGATTGCCTTTTGGGCAAAGAAATTTCGGTCGGGTACCTTCCACTGCGGTATCCCAATCGCTAAAAACTTTTTGAACGCCTCAGACTCCACCAGCTTGTATGGTAAAAGCTGGCGGGCCAAGAGTTCAGACAAGCCAGCTGTCAGACGCCGGGCAAGGGGGTGACTTTGTGGCATTGGCTTCTTACGCTCAAACATGCCCTTGACAGACACCTGACTGTGGGGAGATGAGCAGGAACAGCAAGAGGCGAGAGACGGAGTGGTGGAGAGTTGAGAGGGGGCAAGGAGGACAGCAGTGGTTGATGTGGATGAAGATGCTGGACCAGGAGGAGGATGGCGGCTTTGAGTTTGTGTGCTGCTTGTACTCATGTGTTGATCCCATTGGCGTTTGTGATGTGACATCATGTGCCTTCGCAAAGCAGTTGTACCTAGGTGGGTGTTGGACTTCCCACGACTCAGTTTCTTTTGGCACAGGTTGCAAATGGCATCGCTGTTGTCAGAGGCAGACACACAAAAAAAATGCCACACTGCTGAGCTCGGCGGTGACGGCATTCTGGTGGTGGCAACAGCATGCGTTGATTGGCGTGCTGTCTGGCTGACCCCGGGTGCTGATGCATGCTGTCTGACTGTGCCACTAGCTCGTTGCGATGACCTCCCTCTACTTCCAACTCGTCTCCTCCTTCTCTCTGTCTCCCCATCTGAACTTTCCCCCTGTTCTTCTTCTCTTCTAGCAGGCACCCACGTGACATCCACGGACGCATCATCATCATCATCACCCGCCTCACTTGTATATGACAACTGAACAAAGGAAGCAGCAGCGGATACATCATCATCATCACATCGTACGTACATGTGTGTAATGCTGTCTGACTGAGACATTTCCCTGTTATCTACATTCTCTGGCAATAATGGTTGCGCATCACTCATTTCTTCAAACTGATGTGTAAATAACTCTTCTGACTGATCAATTGAATTGGCTGTGGTACTAGTGTTGGTGGTGGCGGCAGGCGGGTGAGTGGTAACTTGAGAGGTGCCCGAAGCTAAGCTGGAGGAGGATGGTGCGTCAATGTTCCAAGCGGAAGCTGTAGAAGATTGGGTGTCCAGTGTTAGCCAGTCAACTACGTCCTCTGAACTTTTCAAGTTCAGGGTAACTGGCCTCTGAACACTGGGCATTATTGTAGGGCCAAAGGGAATCACAGCACTACGACCACGACGGCCTCTGCGGGGTGTCCTGCCTCTGCCTGTCATTTTTTTAAAAATGTGGACCGTTGGTACCCCAACTAGACTGGATTGGTTGAACTTGGCACAGTACTTGTAAGCAGGACACACACTATGGGTAGCGGTCAAGCAAATGAACTTTGATTGACGGTCAGGCAAATGCACTTAGATTTAAGAAAATAAAAGTTTGGGTTTTTTAAATGTGGACTGTTGGTACCCCAACTAGACTGGATTGGTTGAACTTGGCACAGTACTTGTAAGCAGGACACACACTATGGGTAGCGGTCAAGCAAATGAACTTTGATTGACGGTTATGCAAATGCACTTAGATTTAAGAAAATAAAAGTTTGGGTTTTTTAAATGTGGACTGTTGGTACCCCAACTAGACTGGATTGGTTGAACTTGGCACAGTACTTGTAAGCAGGACACACACTATGGGTAGCGGTCAAGCAAATGAACTTTGATTGACGGTCAGGCAAATGCACTTAGATTTAAGAAAATAAAAGTTTGGGTTTTTTAAATGTGGACTGTTGGTACCCCAACTAGACTGGATTGGTTGAACTTGGCACGGTACTTGTAAGCAGGACACACACTATGGGTAGCGGTCAAGCAAATGAACTTTGATTGACGGTCAGGCAAATGCACTTAGATTTAAGAAAATAAAAGTTTGGGTTTTTTAAATGTGGACTGTTGGTACCCCAACTAGACTGGATTGGTTGAACTTGGCACAGTACTTGTAAGCAGGACACACACTATGGGTAGCGGTCAAGCAAATGAACTTTGATTGACGGTTATGCAAATGCACTTAGATTTAAGAAAATAAAAGTTTGGGTTTTTTAAATGTGGACTGTTGGTACCCCAACTAGACTGGATTGGTTGAACTTGGCACAGTACTTGTAAGCAGGACACACACTATGGGTAGAGGTCAAGCAAATGAACTTTGATTGACGGTTATGCAAATGCACTTAGATTTAAGAAAATAAAAGTTTGGGTTTTTTTAAATGTGGACTGTTGGTACCCCAACTAGACTGGATTGGTTGAACTTGGCACAGTACTTGTAAGCAGGACACACACTATGGGTAGCGGTCAAGCAAATGAACTTTGATTGACGGTCAGGCAAATGCACTTAGATTTAAGAAAATAAAAGTTTGGTTTTTTTAAATGTGGACTGTTGGTACCCCAACTAGACTGGATTGGTTGAACTTGGCACAGTACTTGTAAGCAGGACACACACTATGGGTAGCGGTCAAGCAAATTAACTTTGATTGACGGTTATGCAAATGCACTTAGATTTAAGAAAATAAAAGTTTGGGTTTTTTAAATGTGGACTGTTGGTACCCCAACTAGACTGGATTGGTTGAACTTGGCACAGTACTTGTAAGCAGGCACACACTATGGGTAGCGGTCAAGCAAATGAACTTTGATTGACGGTCAGGCAAATGCACTTAGATTTAAGAAAATAAAAGTTTTTTTTTTTTAAATGTGGACTGTTGGTACCCCAACTAGACTGGATTGGTTGAACTTGGCACAGTACTTGTAAGCAGGACACACACTATGGGTAGCGGTCAAGCAAATGAACTTTGATTGGCGGTCAGGCAAATGCACTTAGATTTAAGAAAATAAAAGTTTGGGTTTTTTAAATGTGGACTGTTGGTACCCCAACTAGACTGGATTGGTTGAACTTGGCACAGTACTTGTAAGCAGGACACACACTATGGGTAGCGGTCAAGCAAATGAACTTTGATTGACGGTTATGCAAATGCACTTAGATTTAAGAAAATAAAAGTTTGGGTTTTTTAAAAGTAGACAACTAGTAAATAATATTATATTGTATGCGTTGTGCACACACAGTATAAGCTGTGAGCCTGACACACACACTTGCAAGCAGGGGCTAGCAGGGAAACAGGCAAATGAAGTTAGATTACACAGAAAAAAAACGAAGAAAAAAAAATGATGTTATAGCCCTAAAAAGGGCTTTTTGGGGTGCTGTGTTTACAGCAGAGATCTGATGAGTCCTTCAGCACTGCACTGGACACTGAATTAACTTGCCTAGCTATGGTTTTCCCTATTGATGCAGTATCACCTACACTCTACCTCCTCTCAGTAAGACTGCAAGTTAGTTCTGATTCCAAAATGGCTGCTGTCCATGAGGTAGAAGGGTGTGGAAGGGAGTGTATGCTGCTGATTGGCTGGAATGTGTCTGCTGACTGTGACATGCAGGGTCAAAGTTTGCTCAATGATAAAGTATTGGGGGCGAGTCGAATCTCGCATATGTTCGCTGTTCGCCGCGAACGCGAACATGCTATGTTCGCCGTGAACAATCCACCGGCGAACTATTCGCGGCATCTCTAATTATAATGAATGCCACAAGTCAAAATCTATGATACAATGCTGGGTACTTCAGAAAATATCCCTTGGCATCAAAAGAGGTGACTTGGAACTTGAACTCCTTAAAGCAGAGACCAAATGGATATCGGTGCTTTACACTTTATCAACAATTTTAGTGTCTATCTTTAGATGCAACCTTAATATTATTTCCTTTTTTTTTTTCCTATTCTAAGTCATGTGTGTCTCTAAATGTCTAGATTCTGTCAATTTGGACCTAAATAAACTTTTGCCAACCTAAAAATTTAATTACAAAGGGAATTGGGATGACCAGTCCCACCATTGACATGATATTAATATTTTACTTATCATGTAACTATATGTATTCCTTTTTAGCCAGTGGTGAATTAGTGATGATTCATGTTGGATAGTGGTAGAACGTTTTAAGTCATAACTTCTGCTTTAGCATATTTTTGAATATGCTCTGTAAAGCTCAAGCAACTGGGCCACAATCAAACAGACTTTTTTAACCTTGAGATCTCAACAATCACCCCAAGTTATTTCTAGCCTAGCTCTATAACACTGTCATTTGGTTACCCTAATGTATGTCAAACTTACCACGTTCATAAGGGAGGATCAGCATTAGCTCTAGTCACAAGCACCTAGCCCTTTAAAAAGAGGTTACAAATGTACCTGTGCTAACGATTCGATGATCCTGCTTTAAAATTTAAAATGTATCTTGCTGTATAAATTATGGCTCTTTTATTAAGGCCTACTACCTGACAGTGTATAACCTCCTTTACTCTGTAGGAGTGCCGTCAAGGACCTGGGCGGTATAACAAGCTTTTTTCCCCACAATAGAAGCCAATAACTACCAGATTGTATATGCAAATAGGGAATGCACTATATAATTACAATTTCCTGTACTTCTTGGAATATCTTGTGATATATTAATGACTGATAAGTAACAATATTTTGTCAAATTTTGCATTCACTATTATTTTTGCATTTATCTCACCTATTTTTTGGTCATTAGTGAGTTTGGGAGACAAATTCTATATTTTATACGCAATTTTTTAAATTTGTGTATATACTTTTATATTGTACTCAATAAAAGTTATATTTTATTCCAATTAAATATGGAGTTGGTTTTTATTTTACAAATTTAAGCTACAATATGCTATTATGGTTGCTTTGTGGGAAATATACTATAGATAAGAATTAAAAGGTGTCTGTACTTTCCTCTTTCTTTACTTATTCTCCTAATTAATACACTGCTGATCATAAAGTTGCTCCATGGTGATAAAATTAGGATAAAATTGCTATATCATAGCTAGCCCACATCACCTAAAGAATTTCCCAATAGTGTTGATCACTAATTTCCTTATCAATTTGTGTAGAGAGCACAACTTTTAGAAACCCAAAAATATAGACTTCCAGTAGCTTTTAGTTTGTAACAAAGGTTTCTGTGAGAACTCATGGGGAGCTAGTGAGGTGGCAATCCTCCAAACAAGCAGAAGCTTATATTCTGCAAAATATCAGTTGCAATTATTCTGAATGATCACACAGTGGAAGCTCAAGACAAAATTGTCAGATAGTATCCACCACTTGTTTGGCTTCAGCTAGAAGCAGATCAAAGTTAACTGAGATTACACACCGGTTATACTGTCCCAGCCCAAAGCAGGCTTATTAAGTCTCTGCTGATTGTGTAGTCTTTTATCGCAAAAGTGCCACTCCAACAGTAATATTTGTGATATACAGATTTTGATTTTGAGGGGCAGCTACGTCCCAGATGCAGCAATCAAGCAAACAATTTCAGTAGCTCAGCACCCATGGCACAGGAGAATTGGGTGTAGACTGATGTAGCCAAGATCGGCTATGGCTAGGGGCCAGGAAATCAACCTGTAGTATGACTGGAGTGAATTGTCAGTTTTCTGAATTGAATAAAGGTAAGACGTTTTTGACAGCAGTTGTAATAATGTCTATGGGCCTTGAGCTGACTGAGCCAGATATGGAACATTTCTGGCTGTAGTAGTCTCTTGCTCCTGCTGCACAGTGCTAGCAAGGGCCTCCCCGACCCCCCTAATATATTTGGTGAAATGGCCATCCCAGATCTTTCCGTTTCTTCCTCTATCCCCTCCAGTACTCAAATTTCAGGTGGTTCACCATGTCATGTGCACCAAGTTCCCTCCTGAGACTAATATACTTCCCAAACAACGATATCCAGAGGAGTAACAGTTCTATTCCACATATGCGGGTTATGATTATGTGCACCTTTACGCATTGGCTAATAAAATCTGTTAACTTGACCATGATAAAGGGATGGGGAGTGAAGCAGCCATATTGTACTGGGGGTAGCCATCTCTGTACATATTGTGACACATAAGGAGGTCAACCATCTGGTCTCCCAGGTTATCACCCAGGTAAACACACTGGAGTGATAACTGTCAGAACAAAGGGGTCTTTACAGACATTGAGGCACCTCTCAGGGGCAGATCTGACAGGGTTTCCTGGCCTTCACTTGAGGGGCTAACTATCCATCTGGGAGAAGTACACTGGTCGCCAGTCAATCTTCAAAAAACCCCTTTAGCCACGCCCAGGGGGCCGGCTTTCGGGACAAGGCTGGCCGTTCCCAGGGATTTCTTTTAGCCCATCGACCAGGACTAATAGGAAGTCTCAGAGACCAGTTACTATGGGTCAGCATATGTACAGGAGGGCGTCCTCAAGGTTAGCCACCCCCAGGTCTTTGATGATGACTGCATATAACCTGTCCAATGTAAAATAAAGGGTCTTATTTTTTTAATCATGATTATGGTGTTGGAGTGAATTATTGTCCAAGCTAGCAGTCTGCTACAGTAATGTCTGATCCAGGCTTACTGTAGATCTCCAGAAGCATCTCTGGGCACTGCTAATAAATGGGAGAGCCCTGCCAGGGCTGGCTGCATCCATCATTCGGTCCAGAGTCATCCCAACAGAGCTATTCCTGCAGTAAATAGGGGTAGGGAGTGCCTTTCATATCTCACTTAAAGAGAAGGTCATGGCACACCAGTTATAGGGTCTCAGGGATAGTGGGTGAGGGTAGGCAGTAGCTTCTTCGCCGGGCCCAAAATCTGAGATGGCGGCTGCCCGTTTCGCTGGCTTTTACCCCCTCCCTGCCACTGCTCAAGCTGCAGCACAGTTTGGTCCGAAGCTTCCCTGGGTGACTCCGGTCGGAGCCAGCCGCCACCGGATGCCTCTGTGAATCTTCTGTATCGCATCATGGTACTCACGGGGCTTGGGCCTTCTCCACAGCTCCCACCTCGTGTTGAGCCAAGATGGCTGCCGCCTGGTCCCAAGGCCTCTGCAGTGCCCACCGACTCCGGACTTCTCCGTCCAAGTCGCTCCGCAATGCTCAGCCGGATTTAGAGTGCTCCGACTGGCCCAGAGCCTCTGCTGTCCTCTCCTCCTGGTAATTCCTAGCAGGGAAGCAGCCTTATGGTAAGCTGGCTGGGTATAGCCTTCTCCGCAGCTGCGCCTCCTGGTGTGCGGTTTGAGGGTCCCACGGGGGTTATGGGTAAACCCCTCTTCTTCCCCCACCTTTTCTTGGTGTAATCAATATTTTTTTTATTGCTCTAGGGCAATTAATAAGCCCAATTATAGAGCTTGATGCAGGAGCTCAATATGAACGCGTTCAGCTCCAGCAAACGCAAGCTCCACCCCCCTTTTCTAATGCTTTTAGGGCGCTCAGGACATTCTCCCTCACCCTTCCCATGAGATTGGCTATCTGTTCTCTAAAGGCGAGAACATAGGGGACTACTGGCACCAGTTCCTGACTCTGCTCCCCTTCCCAAGTTTTTCTAATGAGGTCCAGTGGCCCTGTCAAAGGCCGCCCATACAGGAGTTCAAAAGAGGAATACCCTGTGGACTCCAGTGGAAGCTCACGGTAGGCAAAGAGAAGGTAGGGTAACAGTTTCTCCCAATCCTTCTCCAGCTCTGTGAAAGTCATAAGCATATGTTTGAGAGTGCCACTGAAGCGCTCACATAAACCTTAATACCGCATAACTCCCAATAAGGTGCTTAATCCCACATAACTCCCATAGATCTTTGGTCAGGGCAGACATGAACTGAGTACCCCTGTCAGACAAAATCTCCTGAGGGAAATCCATCATAGAGAACACTACCAATAGGGCTCCTGCTACAGTACGGGCAGAAATATTCCCTAGGGCCCCTGCCTCTGGGTACCTGGTGGCATTGAGCACTATGGTGAGGATATACCTCTTCCCAGTCTTACTGGGCCTAGCTAGGGGTTCTACTAGGTCAATGGCCACTGTCTGGAAGGGAGTATCTATCACTGGTAGGGGTTGTAGCGGCAACGTGGCAGCTTTTCCAGCATGTCCATACCGCTGACAGGCTTCATAGGAGTAACAATAAGCATTAACTTCCTGGTTCAAGGCATTAGAACCCCGGGGTCAGCTTCTACCTAGTCCTTTTACGGCCCATGTGACCAGCTAAGGGTACATTGTGGGCTAGTCCCAGTAAAAGAGTCCTGAAACTTTTGGGGAATATCAGCTGCGTCAGGCCTACCCCATGCCCTACGTTCTCATCCCCAGGAGTCACCCTATACAATAGCCCATTCTCCCAGAGAAAACTCTCCCCATGAGAGCCTGGCTCCCTCTGAGCCTCCCTCTCCCCAAGCAGATAAAGAGCTCACCTCAGGATCCTCTGGGTCTTCCAGACCTCAGGGCTGCTGACTGGAACCCGGTAATGATGTTTAAATATCGGCATTCCATGGGCCACAAGTCATTCGCCAACAATACATCCATGGGCAATCCCTCCATGACCCCCCACCTCCTGGATCTCTTTGACCTTGCCCCAATCCAACTCCATACGGGCAAGGGGAATGGTATACTGCTTCCCTCCAGCAACAACCACATACATAAATTTGTCTCTAAACCCATCTACTTACTGGCCATCCACTAACATAGGCTGTACATGGGGTAATCTCCGGTCCCCTTGGCCAAGTGGATGGCATGAATGTACGGGCAGGTGGTGATCTCCTCCTGACAATCCTGAAACTCCTTCACCTCCTCACTCTCATGGCCCTAATGCCCCAAATACATTAGGGGACGGATAGCAAACTGCTCTGTCGTGCGGGGTTGGCTAGGCCAATCCCTCAGGTAGTGGTCCCGCTGTTGGCATTTGAAACAAATAGGGACTGCCTTGCTCTCCTGCCCCTGTTGCCGACCACTGGCCCTTGTTCCTGGTTTAGGGGGTACCCGAACCCCTGGATTTGAGCCCCTGGCTTCCCCTCGTTAGTATCCAGGCACCTGTGAGGGGGTATGTAGGTTTGGGAGACCCCTGATGCAGCAGGCTTAGCAGGTTGGGGTGGGTGGACAGTAGGGACAGGTATCTGACCTCTCACATCCTCATACTGGTCAGCTAACCTTATAGCTTCCTCTACAGTATTAGCATCTCCAAGGTACGGACCTCCTTAGCCTTTCACCAGTTCTCTAGAGCAGTCCTGATCCTCCAGACCACTTCAGTGTTGGTGTCCCCTTTTCTCCTGACCATACTCTGGAACATGGCTCTGTATGTCCCAGCAGTGAGAGCATATCTGAGACACAAAGCAAGTTGAACCTCGTTGTAGTCATGGGCCAGTTCTCTAGGAATAGTTCGGTATGCTCGGCTAGCCCACTCACTAAACTTACTGATCAGAATTTTGACCCATTCTGCCTTTGTTACCTCATGTAGCTCACACTGCCTTTCAAAGTCCTGTAGGTACTCATCCAGGTCATCTTGGTCATCCACAAAGGGCTGGATGCTGCTGTATGCCAGCTTAATGTTGGCTGGCAAACCCTCTTTAGCACTCCTGGAGTGGGAGACAGCTGGAGATGGACAGTAGCCCCCTGGATGTCCCTGCTCAGCATGTACCTCCTGAGCGATCAACCTCCTCATCTTATTCAGTTCAGTGAAGAAGGGTGTAGTGGACCCGAGGGCACAGGTTAGTGTGAGGCGTCTGATTACCTCGTCTGGCTCTTGGGGCATCTGTGCGGGTACCCTGGATGGTTGGCCACCTTCCCCACTCCGCTGGGTAACCTCCTCCTGAGCAAACTGCTCCTCATCATAGTGTAGTAGCTCGTCCACCAGTGCCTCTTGGTCTCTGGTCCCAGGAACCTTTATCCCCCTCTCTTTGACCAGGGCATGAAGATCATCAATGGGTAGGTCATAGTAGCTGGCCATGGTAGCTGTCTCTTTGCTAAATGAAGGGATTTCCCGTCACTTCCACCAGTTGTGACGATCTGCTCTTCTTATGGGGCTTGAGAAGGCTTAGTAGAGCCGACCCTACCCTGCAGTATCATTTTTGGTCCATTTGGAAATCCCCTCTGTGAGTCAACAGGACCTTAGCCAGACACCCCCCAGTAACCTGAGACCTTTTTGGCAATAGGAATACAGCTGGGCTGGAGTTGATCACAGTAACAATTAGGATACAGTTAGAAAATAACTCAAGGATCCACACCATTATCTATGTGTTCCAGGAGCAACTGATTTATTTTGAAAATACTCCCTTATTTAAAGAGGATAAGACATAAGGGGTGTATACAATACCACAGTATGTTGACAGATAATTACAGGAAATTTACCCCACAGGGAGTCTTGCACCTCTAATAAACATAATGCAGTCTAGACCCTGAATAGAGCACATGGGAGATGGGATTAATTTAAAAGGCTAAAAACAGATAACGATACAATAGAAGTTTTAGTCCTTCCTGCTTAGCCTGAAATACTGTGATAGCATCTTATTTACAGAAGAGCAGAGTATATTTTATAGAACTGAGATTATTACCTGCATAGTAGTGGATAATATACAGATGTGAGAATAATATGCGTTAATGAATAATTTACTGAGCTGCTATATAATAAGAGATATCAGTTACAACTCACTATAAATTCATCTGAGACTTTCAGTTCTTAAATGGCCACTGATACATGGTTATAATGTAATGTGATTATGAATTAGAAATGGTCTGAGTGTAGAATTATCCATCTTGTCTCACTTGTCTCACTTGTGTCTCATTCCCCCCTCTACCTCCCTTGTGTCTCCTTTCCCCCTCCTCTCCCTCCCTTGTGTCTCCTTTTCCTACCTCCTCTCCCTCCCTTGTGTCTCCTTTCCCCCCTTGTGTATCCTTTCCCGCCTTCTGTCCCTCCCTCGTGTCTCCTTCTCCCACTCCTCTCCCTCCCTTGTGACTCCTTTTCCACCTCCTCTCCATCCCTTGTGTCTTCTTTCCCCCCTCCTCTCCCTCCCTTATGTCTTCCCCTCTCTCCCTCTCCTGTACCTCCTTTACCCCCTCTACCTTTCCCCCTCTCCCTCCACTGTGTCTCCTTTCCCCCCTCTACCTCCCTTGTGTCTCCTTTCCCCCTCCTCTCCCTCCCTTGTGTCTCCTTTTCCTACCTCCTCTCCCTCCCTTGTGTCTCCTTTCCCCCCTTGTGTATCCTTTCCCGCCTTCTGTCCCTCCCTCGTGTCTCCTTCTCCCACTCCTCTCCCTCCCTCGTGACTCTTTTTCCACCTCCTCTCCATCCCTTGTGTCTTCTTTCCCCCCTCCTCTCCCTCCCTTATGTCTTCCCCTCTCTCCCTCTCCTGTACCTCCTTTACCCCCTCTACCTTTCCCCCTCTCCCTCCACTGTGTCTCCTTTCCCCCATCTTCCTCCCCTGTGTCTCCTTTCCCCCTCTCTCCCTCTCCTGGTCCTCCTTTCCCCCTCTCCCTTTTCCCCTGAGTCTCCTTTCCCCCTCTCCCTTCCCCCCCTTGCGTCTCCATTCCCCCTCTCCCTCCCCTGTGTCTTCTCCCCCCTTCTCCCTTCCTTGTCTCTCCATTCCCCCTCCTCTCCCTCCCTTGTGTCTCCTTTGGCCCTCCCCTCCCTACCTTGTGTCTCCTTCCCCCCTTGTGTATCCTTTCCCACCTCCTGTCCCTCCCTCGTGTCTCCTTCTCCCACTCCTCCCCCTCCCTTGTATCTCCTTTTCCACCTCCTCTCCATCCCTTGTGTCTTCTTTACCCCCTCCTCTCCCTCCCTTGTGTCATCCCCTCTCTCCCTCTCCTGTACCTCCTTTCCCCCCTCTACCTTTCCCCCTCTCCCTCCACTGTGTCTCCTTTCCCCCATCTTCCTCCCCTGTGTCTCCTTTCCCCCCTCTCTCCCTCTCCTGGTCCTCCTTTCCCCCTCTCCATTTCCCCCTGTGTCTCCTTTCCCCCCTCCCTTCCACTCTTGCATCTCCATTCCCCCTCTCCCTCCCCTGTGTCTTCTTCCCCCCTCTCCCTCCCTTGTGTCTCCGTTCCTCCTCCTCTCCCTCCCTTGTGTCTCCTTTGGCCCTCCTCTCCCACCCTTGTGTTTCCTTTCCCTCCCCCTTCTCTCCCTACCCTGTCACTCGTACCTGGATGCAACCCTGCCTGCAGCGCCGCACTCACCGTCTTCTCCTCCTCTGCAAGGCTCCCATCCTTCAACCGGAACTGCTTTCTGGATCAATCCGAGCATTGCCCATGCGCATCCCGCCTGCACTAGGAGTGGCTTGATCCAGAAAGTAGTTTGGGAGCCGCAGATGAGAAGACGTGAGTAAGGGCCTCAAGCTACTGGCAGGGTTTGGAACCACTTATGGGCTGCAAGCTACTGGCAGGGTGTCCAAGTAAGCAGGTACGGGCCTTGGCAGGGGTGATGCGAGGTAAATTCTGGGAGACAGAGGGGGAGATGAGAGAGAGGCAGAGGGGGATGAGAGAGAGGCAGAGGTGAAGATGAGAGAGACGCAGAGGGGGATATGAGAGGCAGAGGTGGAGATGAGAGAGGCAGAGAGGAGATGAGAGAGAGGCAGAGGGGAGATGAGAGAGAGCGAACCTGTCTTGTGGTGCTCATTGCAGCCCAAGTCCTGCGCCACTGGCAATGAGCGCCTGTGGCGCTCATCGCAAGGCCTGCAATGAGTGCCTTCGGAGATCATTGCAGCCTAAGTCCCGCGGGTCTAAACTGCTCAACTCTATTCGCAAGGCTCGCAGGCGGCCCTCGCTTTGCGAGTTTCGCAAGCATGACCAACATCGTAAGCGTTCACCTCACTGACAACTATATATGTGATTTCACAGTTAGACATTCGTATTTACAATGGGAAAATCATGTCAATATATTCACAAGTCTCTTCCCTTTTTTGTGTAGTGGTGTGTCTCCTCGGATGGCGACTCAGTTGATTCCCAATGTTTGTAGCTCTGTCTATTTGTCGCTTAATCGTGATGTCATCAGCTGTGGACGTGTATGTACGGTGGCCGATGCACGTTTCGTGGCTGCTTCCTCTTGGGCCAAGAGGAAGAGGAAGCCAAGAGGAGGTAGCCACTAAACGCGCATGTCGGCCACCGTAGATACACATCCACATTTGATGACCTCACAATCAAGCGCCAAAAAGACGGAGCTACAAACGTCGGGAATCAACGGAGTCGCCATCCAAAGAGACACACCAATACACAAAAAAGAAACTTGTGAATATATTGACATGATTTTCCCATTGTAAATACGAATGTCTAACTGTGAAATACTTTATAATTATTACAAAAAAGACCAAAATTAGAACCCAACCACACAGGGAATATTTAACTACATATTAAGTAAGTAATATTGTGCTAAATTGAATTAACCCTGTATTCGCACTTATCTTATGCGTCAGAAATCAAGATACATAGAACGGTTAGATTAGATATGATTTTTAGGTTAGTTTTACAGGGTAAGTGACAGTCCCCCAGTACCACCAATAGTTAATTCACTAGATCAGAACAGATAGTAACACTCTAAGCAGGGGAAGAAGTGGAGGCTTCCCAGTTCTGTCACTCTAGGCAGCAGAGGGACTGACCCATAGACTCTCCCAAAAAACATCACTAATACAATCTATGCACATTTAGCACTTTATACAGCTAATATGTGGATCATTAGTTCACTACTAATAGAGCACTTAATATAGCACTCTTTATTGCACTTTAATTATCTCTGCCCTTACCAATATACCCTATAAGTATATTTTATGAAATGTAATATTATTCAAAAATTGAAGAAAACAATGGGTAAAAATTAAGAGACCAATTTAAATTAATAAATTATTTGTAGTGTCTTCCATTCTCTTACAATTTATACACTAGTTGCATCCGTGGCAACAAAATATTAATATTGTGTATTTCAAGATGCATCAGTTGTATCTTCAATTAATTAACTGCTGTATGTTTAGAACAAATGACTAACTACAATATATACTATGTGGAGTGTGTATAAACACATTTTAATTGACGATTTTCATTTTGAATTAATTTCCAATAAATAAGTTGTAATAATACAATTGAAAGAAGTTAAGTTCCAAAAAAGGTGTCTTTTTCTCTATTTTAAAAAAATGGTTCTCTAACTCACATCTTGTAACAATCACCGAGAAATAATAAACAAGATTAATTAATATTTTATTGATCTTTAAATATATCTAGGCTTTTTCTTTCGAAGTAAGGCATTTGTCTCAAAATATCAGTTAAGATTGATAACTTGCAAATTTACAATCTAAAAGGAGAAATAATACAAGGGGTGAAGTAATAAATAGAAAAAACAAGAGTTGAAAGTAATTGTAGAGAGATTAGAGGATTAATTAATGAAAGTGAATCTGCACAATGGGTAGTATCAGGCACGGTGTCTTTGGATGAGTCTCTGCAGAAATGGCTGCTCAGTCCTGATGGTAAATGAAACTGAGAAATCATACTATCCCCTCCAGAAAGGAGAAAATTGTGTAATTTATATGTTTTCTGCCATTTTTAAATAAGTACACTATGTTGTTAGTCTAACCTCCATTTTGTTATTCACCATGAACTTTATACAGAAATACCGAGTGCTGTAAGCTAATTTTATATCTAATAGCCTAAGGAATCTGTTGGGAGGCAAGATGTTCCTGTGTACAGACTAACATAACCTTGAGATATTTACTGCATCTATTTTGAGAAAGTGTAACTATGTTCACTAGATGTGAGTGTAATGTGTAATTTTTGAAATAATATTATCTGTAATGTAGAATGATACAAGACATCTCTAAAGGTACTATGGGCCTCTTTCAATTGAGAAATTGTAAGTTACTGGAGCCCGTAATGTAGGCCGTAAGCTAATTTGCTATTCAATTGGCATTTTTTTTTGCGAGCCGCAAATGGTCTATGGTTTACGGGCTTGAAATCCTTGCGGTTGTTACAACCGTAACTTACAGCCTCCCAGAGCCTTTGATCTTTCAAGTCTGCAAGATTTCCGAGTGCTAAAATCGCAAATCTCTATTCATTTTGCTACAATACCCTAAGACTGCAAACACATTCAAGCCCGCAAATGGCAAATGTCAGGCAAAATCTTAAGGATCCAAAATGGTACCCGCAAAGTGTTTACAGACTATCAGCCTTATTAAATTGTGATTCAGTAAATTTAAAAGGGCTCTATTTAAGCACACAGCATATTTTTTTTTGCAGAAGTGTTTAGTTAGTGAACTTCTATCCAAAAGCAAGGTCTTCACTAACTAAAAACTTCTGTTAAAAAAAAATGCTGTGTGCTTAAATAGAGCCCTTTTAAATTTACCGAATCTCAATTTAATAAGGCTGTAAATTTCCTAATTAACAAATAGCCCTTAAAAAAAAAAAGTCATATGTTGGAATCGTCATGCATATGCCAAAATAAAAAGCCATGCTGCAAGATAAGATGCTGAAAGCTACTAGACACACTACCTGATGAAATTGTAACACAAAAACATTAAACTGCCTGCCATATTAAGCCTTTCACACTCACAGAGGCTCTAATGTGGACCCTAAAAATACAAAGATCATCTTATATACATCTCACTCATCAGATCTACATTGGGAAAACAAATAGTGGCCAAATTACACCGCCACATCACATATATCAAGTACAAGGGGGACATTTTATTTATGGTTCTTAAGTTCCTCTGTTGTGTCCGACTCTCTGTGGCCCTATGGACTGCAGCACACTTACTTATGTCTCTGTCTGTGCTTATCCACAAGGTTTGCATGGCAAACATATCGGAGTGGGTTGCCAGTGCTTTCTCCAGTGGACTGTGATTTGTCTGACCTCTCAGCTATGACCAGCCCACCTACAGTGGCCCTACATGGTATAGCTTACAGCTTCATTGAGGTATATAAGCCCCTTCACCACTACAAGTTAGCAATCCAGAAGGGGACCAGGGGAACATACACCACCCTAATCTACTCTAACCCATCAGGAAGAGCCTCAAAAACACATGGAGGCTGTGCTGAGGCAGGTGGAGCAACAGCCAACTCACCTCAATCAGTGACAATCTCCTCTACGTCCATCCTTGAAAGTCCCACACCATTGATGGTGGCCATGTGCCAAGATGTATACCCATTATCATTTGGTGAAATCCCATCAAGTGTTTTGCTACCAATCAATTTACATTATCACCTGTTATATTGTTATCAGGCCTTCAGGGGAATGTTGATACTCCAATGTATCACAAATTGGAGTTTGCATGTGTGTTGACCCTTCATTATTATATATCTTCGGCTAGCCCGCTTTCTATTGGGTGAAAGGCCTGCGTCACACCCCGTAATATTGTATTTGGATTGTAACTGTGGACCTCTTTTATTCCAGCCCATTAACAGCTTGTGGGCATGGGAGGGGTTTACGGTCTTGAGGCTTCAGCCCGTGATTTTTGAATAGCACTGTAATTGTAGCAGAGTTCAAGCCCGCAGACATACCGCAAGTTTGTGTTCATGTGTTTATTATTCGGACCTGCTGCAATCTATCACCACAAAAAACAACTCATCTTTCCATCATATGTCCCCTTAACATTCCCTCAAACATCCCCCTCAACCTCTTATATCCTCCAGAACTCCCATATCATCAACATAATCATCCATAGTATCCCCACTTATCATCCTGTCAAACATCCCTTATCCTCCCCAAACAATCTCCTTCGGATCCTCTAAACCTTTCATCATCCCACATCATCATCTCCCCGTTATCATTTTCCCAAACACTCCTCATATTCACCAAAATCACATCATCCGCTTTTTCTCCCCATCATATCACCCTAAAACCCCATTATATCCCCTCTAAAACCCCAGATTATCTTCCTATTATATCTCATCTACACCCCCTTATCATACTTGCAAACCCCCCTCATAATGCTCCATCATCCCTCAAACCCACATATCATGCCCAAAACACAGAACTTGGTAAAATTTGTAAAGAAAACTAATTGTCCACCCCCCTAGTATATCAGCTTCTCTCATAGCTAGTATTATTAGCATAGTGGATTCAATTTCTGCCTTAAACCTAATGGATATTTCATCAAATCTGAATTATTGTATCAGTTTTACTAAAATGCTATTGTTTGTGCTAATTGGAAAAGGACAATTATAGTAGTCTTGCAATATGGTTTTATTTGTTTATTTAGTTGCTGTTTGGCAATAAAAAATAGTATTTAAAGACATTATTCAGTGTAGGTTTTAAAACTGAAATTTGCAAGTAGCATTGTGGCTTCCAATAGATGTGCTTTTCTCCACCATCTATTAGGTGTCCAGCAAGTGAAAGAGTATGTGCCCATTTTTTTCCTGTATATTTGCATACATTAACCACTGCAGGGAAGGAGGCAGATGAACAATGTTACAGACAAATAAGGTATCTTCAGTACTGGGTTTATGTATGTTATATCCCTATATATATATATATATACACCGTATTTTTCCGTGTGTAAGATGACCCCTATTTTTGGAGCCCTAAAATTAAGAAATGAATAAATATGCAATCATGGCCATTTTGTACCGGACAGTTGGCGGACCTTGTCCGTTAGTCCAGCGCCAGGCACCGCCAGCAGCAAAGCTGCAAGATAGGGATGTGGCAGTTGTAAGGCAGGAGAAAAGTTCACACGTCTTGGAAAAGCATTGGTTATTATTACAGTGCTTATGTCCATAGAAATGTGTATTCTATAAATTCTTATTGTGCTACACATATATTTAAGGGCACTTTCTGTTATGATTTTTTTCTTTCTATACTAGCTTTCCACTTATTTCCATTGTAGCTCAATATCCCTGTGAGCACATCACTTATTACTATGTTAAACTGGAAAAATGCAATGCACAGCGTGAGTGAGCTGAACAACTTGTGTGTGGCATATGTGTGTGGTGCTTGTGTCCATATACATGTGTATTCTATAATACTTTTAATAGGACATGTGATATACAAATAAAGTACAATGAAATATGAGTCACATTCTGTGTGTATTAGATGCCACACACAAGCTGTTCAGGTCACTCGTGCTGTGCATTGTATTTTTCTGGTTTAACATAATAAAGTGATGTGGTCACAGGGATATTGAGCTGGAATGGAAATGAGTGAAAATCATGACATAAAGTGAACTTAAATATATGTGTAGCACAATAAGAAGTTATAGAATACACATTTCTATGGACACAAGCACTGTAATAATAACCAATGCTTTTCCAATACGTGAGATCTTTTCTCCTGCCTTAAAACTGCCACTACGCCATCTAGCGGCCACTTGCAGCATTGCTGTTGGTTTGGCTGTGCTGTATTCAGTGTATAAGACAGGGGGTGAATATGGCTGCTGAGGGGGCCCTGGGTGTGAATATGGCTGCTGGGTGGGGGGGGGGGGGGCTGGGGGTTTTGGGGCGGGGGGGGAGGGGTGAATGGTGCTCCTGAGGGGGCTCTGTGGGGTTGGGGAGTGAATAAGGCTGCTGAGGTGGCCCTGGTAAATATGGTATCTGAGGGGGTTGGGGGTGAATGGTGCTGCTGAGGGGGGTGAAAGTCGGGAGGATCAACACATTGAAAATAAGGGGGAAAGAAGTGATTCTCTATGTAACTTCTTCCACTAAAGATGACATTTGTTGAATATAAAAGTTGTTTATACAAGATGTTACTGAAATGTCCACATGGCTGGAGAGATACAGTGTCTAATGATACAGTGATTAATGTTTTCATTTTAGGGTTGCTGTCCAATACAATAAAAAAATGTAAACAGAGGAAAATAACAGGCATTATTTTTATTAAAAATCACATTTTATTTATAATATTTTCTGTGCAAGAGTGTTTAAAAATATCCTACAAAAATAACTATCACATTAAACCCTTTATCCCTTAGATATCACCTCTGTAAAAATAATACTATAAGATTTGTTCCCCTAATAATGTGTTAATATTAACCCATTAGTGACAGTGCATAAAAAAATCATCCCTAGATTATTTTGTCTCTGTACAAAAATATAACAAAGTACACATGGAAATCTCTCCTCTTTATCTGGCATTCTGTTCTACACCCTCTCTGAGAGAGGTTTGGCGTTGGTGCAGTAATCAGATATGTGTTCTCCTTCTCTTCTTGTGGATTGATTTCTTAAACACTTCTGTTTAGTTTTATACACTTTTGGCACATTCTCCCATCACATCTGTAGAAATACAGGACTAGGCCCGAATCAGGCTTCTCTGAGGTCGTTGTATAAAAGTTGTTGGCACATGTTCAGGTCCATCTCCTAAAATGAAAACTCAGTATGTAAAATACAAATAGAGTAATAAACTGGATAACAGCCACATACAATAGAATATTACCAGTTTATATTCAAAAAGTTGCCCAAAGTATTGTGTCTTTGTGAATTATCCGTGCGCTGGGCAATGGGAGAGGATGTTGCAATGAGTAAATGTCGATCAGCAGATGAGATCCCACTGACTGCGGGTAATGTGCAGCCAGTAGAGAGGAAACTTGTACCTCTACCAGAAGGTGGTAAGGCACCCAGAGATTCAGAGTAAACACCCTTAAAGCAGCCGTGCTTCTTATTGATCGGAACTTCTGTAACAAGAACAGACATTAGGAGGAATGCATCAACATATAAAATTTGTATGGATTTCTAATAAGAGTTACCAATATCTCTTTTTTTATGCTTGTGTAGATTTTTTTCTTCTTATCTTAGCAATGTAACACTGTAAAGGAATCTAGTTTTATTTTCTATAATGATGTTTTGAACTCATGCTATTAAAATGTGTAATAAGACAGTTAGGCCTAGAATAAAGTATTGATAGCAACTGTTTTACAATAGAGAAATGTTTTTTTTTTTACCTGTAGTGAGAAAGTGATTGACATTATGTTTTGGTTGATTTATAATTAACCATATTACACCTCCACACAAATTACATACATAATAATAGATAGACTTGCCTTAAAACTTCTCCACATGACCACATTCCTTCACAACTTATCCCTCCCCTCTGTACCACATTTATCCCTGCCCTCGCACATTTATTCATCCTTTCCCTTAACACTGGTTTCCGTTATCTTTAAAACATGTCACAATTACACCCATTCTTATGAAATTCTCATCTGACTCCGCTTCTCCATCTACTGCCCTATCTCTCTACTTACCCTGGCATCAAAACTGCTTGAGCGTACAGTTTACGATTGCCTTATTCAATTTTTTTACTCCAACTCCATCCTTGACCCTTCCAATCCGGCTTCCGATCCCCAGCAACAGCTCTCACTAAAGGCAAAGGGTCACTTCTCTATCCTAATTCTTCTGGATCTCTCTGCTTCCTTTAACACACTTGACCACTGTCTTCTAATCCAAATTCTCTGATCTCTTGACATCCACCACACTGCTCACTCATGGCTCACATCTTACCTTGAAGATGAATCATTTAGTGTCTCCTTCGCCTCGCCCTCTGACTGTTGGCATACCCCAGGGTTCAGTCCTAGCCCCCTTCTCTCTTCCATCTATACTTCCGCCCCTGGTATTTTTGGGGATTTCATTATCATCTATATGCAGATCTATCTAGCACAAGTGGCCAACTACTTCTCAAGTATATCCTTTTGGATGTCCGCTCACCAACTCCAACTCAACATGTCAAAAACTGAGCTCCTAATCTTCCCAACCTCTACCACAGCTTCCACTCCTCACATATTTCTCACTGTTGACTTTGTCATCATCATTCCTACCTACCATGCCCATTGTCTTGGCGTTCTATTGGACCCTCTCTCTCTTTCATTCCTCTTATACAATCAACAAATTTGATTATACAATCATCTTGTCTTTTTCACCTAAAACCATTGCCAAAAAACGTCACTTCCTTACACAAGACACAACTAAAATTAAAATTCACTCTCTCATCATATCTCGCCTTGACTACTTCAACTTACTCCTTGCTGGCCTCCCCATCACCGTGCTGTCTCAACTCCAATCCATATTGAACACATCTGCTAGACTTATCTACCACACTCAATGCTCAGTGTCTGCAGCACCTCTCTGTCAGTCACTCCAGTTGCTTCCCATAGCTTCCAGAATAACATTTAAAATCATGACCCTAACATATATAAAGCCCTCAACAACAGTGAAACCCCTTATATCTCTGTTCCTGTCTCAAAATACTCACCCATCCACCCTCTTCACTCTGCTAATCACCTTCTTTTATCCTCCTCCCTTATCACCTCCTCTCACTCCTACCTTTTCTTGTGCCGTCCCTATTCTTTGGAACTCCTTGCCTCACTCCACTAGACTATCCTCCTACCTCAAATACTCCAAAGCCTCACTAAAAATGCATCTGTTTAAAAAAGCTTCTTACCTTTATCCCTAATACACACAACACATTTATCATCCTTCTATACTTCACCTATACCCTTTAGATTGTAAGTTTGCAAGTTTTCAGTCTTGCTAAGTGCTTTAATGAAATGACTCTATACATTTGATTTTAAGCTCAGGGCCCTCCAATCTTTTGAAATATGTTAATATTGATTTGGCTTGATCCTACCCCTACGGAATATGTTTGCTTGTTACAAATAAAGGAAATAATAATAATAAAGTTTTCTTTATATATTATATATAATAAAACAAATCTGCTTACTTGAATCCATCTTGCATTTGGCACTGGAGAACCTTGACTGGTGGACAGCTTTCACTGACTTGGAATATGACACAGGATCACTACCAATTGTGGCTGTCCGTACACTTTGGATCCCATTCCAGTTTAAAGTCTTTTGCTGTGCATGTTTCTTCAATGCATACTGTGTTGCAGGAGGTGGTCCACCAGAAGTCATTAAACCAGAATTGTATCCTGGGTACCCAAATGATAGAGGATTAGTTGTAGGATGCAGAATTGCTTGTGTTCCTCCTTCTAGTGCTGTTCCTCCCAAGTTGGCAATGGGGCCAAGAGACATTATAGCCATAGGGTCCTGATACATTAGCAATCCATGAGTATATCGTGGCTGCATGGAGGAGCAAGAGCAGAATTATCATTCATTCTAGACCTTTTTATTGCTATTGTGCTATCAATTAGTAGTAGTAAAGCGTGTGCCTTTGAAGGAATATGTTAAATCTAGCAAAACAAAAGCCATATGAGCCAGTTATAGAAAGTTATGAATAATTGCTTTAATATAAATTTACTTCGGCTCGTCTCTAGAGGACTGGCATATTGACCTCTCTTCTTCTCTCACACTTCAGAGAGTGTCACAATGTGAGATGGGCGAGCATCAAGCTGTGAATTTCTATATTGCATCTATGGCTTCCTATTAATCCACAAAATCATGCTATTTAGCTCCTAGTGCAGGAGCAGCCAATACATGACCACATGGAGCAATAGAGTAAGATAGCTGATAATTACCATAACTTTTTAAATCTAACTTTAAGTGAGTAATAATTACATTTTTGTACACAGTCTTTGATACATACATGTATTTATAAAACTAATTAAAAGAAACATTTAGATAATTTACAGGGATTATTTTTAACTATGCTGAAAAGTGGTCATCCAGTCAGAAGCAATTTGCAGTTCTCTTTTACATTAGCTGTGACTATGTGAAGACAGATTGTATGATACTAGAGAGAAGAAAAAAAATCGGTGGCACATCTTTCGCGCGCTCGCAACCAACGCACCATTATCAGGGCACCGAGAACTGCACACTGATGGCGCTCTGTGCTCCAGCCTGCATCCAATCTGCCCCATATCATATTTGCTGGACCTGATTGCTGGAGGCTGTCAAGGCTAAGGTAAATGGCTAAGGTAAATGGCTGTCACTGGGACTGGCACGTGTCACTAGGTTCTCGGCGCCCTGATGACGGCGCGCTGTTCTGCAGCGTGCCAAAAAATCAAGTGAGAAGTCTTGGCTGATCAGTGACATTTACCTGATTTTTTGTAATGGCTTCTGAGTGGTATTCCTGCCCCTGATGGTTTGAAGATTTGGGATCCACAGTTTGTAGCAGTCTGTAAATCTGCTCCACGACACCCAGTCCACGGATAAGCTTCTCCCTCTGCTGAAGTCCTTGCAGCCTCTCCATTTCCTCACGTTCGTCAATGTCCACTGGTTTCATAGAGTCAATTTTCACTTCCTGCACCTTTTAATGCACACAATTGAACAACACATGAGACAAAGCACTTAAAAATGAAAGTAAGACAAGGGAGAGACATAGGCATCATAGGGGAAGAGGCAAATTGGAAGAAATGGACACAGGAGGAAAGGGTTACAAGCAAAGTTACAAATGAGGAGATGGGGAAAAAATAGTCGAGACACAAAGTGAACTCCATGATGCTGACAGATCTTTAGGTAGTTGCATAAATGTGGATTTTGTTTTACGGCAATTATAAATAGTGAAATCATCCATTTAAATTGAGGTTCAGCATAGGACCTTCTGGCACTAAAGAAAATGACGTTAAAACACCTAAACCTTACTATCCGATCACAGATCTAGACCTATGACTTCATTTGTATGGATGAGAGACATGGGGGTGAGTGCACTAAAGAATTATGTGAATGATGTGGCTGCAAAGGTCACTGTAATGAGAACATTGGACGTTGTCAGCACTGGTAACTGCAATGATATATGACAGTAGGAGACAATATTCACCCTGTACCATTATTAAAGTTACAGTAAAAAAGTTCTCTTTATAGGTGCTATCTGCAACAATAATATTATTAAAATACAAGTTTAAAATTATAAAAGTAAAAGGGCCACTGTAGTTATCACACAGTAAGGTTTAATTTGCTTATTTAGCAACTGATTAACAATAAAGTGAGTATTTGAAGAACTTAAACTTAGCATTGTTGCTTCCAGCAAAACTGCTTCTCTCTATTGTGTGTTCAGGTGGTGAAAGAGGATCTGCCCAAGAGGCTATCCTTAATTTGTTGTGCTTGATGTAGGATTGCCTGCAGGGAAGCAGGTAGATAAACAATTTTATCAGATAAATCCTTTTATCAGGACAATCCTGGGCATATCCTCTCCCACCCCCTGGACAACTGATAGTTATAAAGAAGCTGATATTCTGAAGTGTGAAACACTAAGCATAGCATTTACGTTTTAAAGACTAAATACAATTTTTCTTTATTTTTGCTATTTTATTGGTAATCAGATATGAAACAAATGAATCCCTATTGTATGAGCATTACAGTGGTACTTTAAGTCATTAGCCCATGCTATCTCACTTTAATGTTCAGACCATAGAGGGAGGGGATATTTAAATATCTACTCCCCCAACATTTCTGTCTCATTATCGCTTTGTACATACTGCTAGGCACTAAAAGGGTCCACAATATTCCATGATCTCTGTAAAAAAAATAGATACTGCTACTGTCTCACCTTTAGTTAATCCCCCAAGGAATTATAAACCTGTGCAAATTTTGCTACATCTGTGGGACCTTGCAGTCAGCGCCAGCAGGAAAATTGCAACTGGCCACTAGATGGCGCTGTTGCGGTTCTGCCTCCGGCAAAGGTGAGGGGCAGAAGAGAGGAGAGAGTGACAGTGGAGGGTGAGGGCCAGGGACAGAGGGGGAGGCAGGGATCCTACCCATGGATTTGTTTTACATAAAATATAAAAAATGTAATAAAAATATTCTGAGCACACCAGCACCTCCTTATTAGTGATGCCCCAGGAGCCACTCTGTTTTCCTCCCCTTGGCTATAACATATTGTCACACAGTTACTTCTAAACCTTCTCCATTACCACAGGATTTATTACAAAAATGGATATCCAGTCTTCTACATGTAAAAGTTTTTCATCTGTGGAGATGGGTGTACTGTATGTATGCACATCATTGTGTAACATTTGTGACGAAGGCAGTAGTAATTTTTTTTTTTTTTTTTTTATAATTAACTTTTTTATTGAAAGAATAAACAAATAGAACATCGTAAGTTCAGCAAATCATATAACAAATCTCTCAAGTATCAACAAGATATATCAAAAAGTTTCTTTCAAAGTTTTTCTTTTTTGGTTAGAATAACACATGAACATGTAAAACATATATATAAAGTCACACAAGGTCTTGAACATATATACATTCCTCAAAGCAGACATGTGTCTAGGAGGTACAGTAAGGTGAAACCATAGATCAAACATCAGGTCAACCCATAAAAGTAGTTCACACGAACCTTATTGTGGACCTCGTAGAGTCCATAAGTCCCAGCAGGAGGCCCATCGACGGTATCTTTCATCAATTTCAGCTGAAAGTGAGCTCATAGCCCGAATGAACCTGATTTTGTGAAGTACTTCAATGTGAGTAGGGGAGGTAAGTTTCCAGTGTTTAGCTATGATGCATCTCGTGGCCAAAAATATCTGTGTTGTTAAACATTGTTCTGATTTGAATAGCCCCGTAATTGGAAGGCCTAGCAAAGCTTCCTCAGGCTTTTGTGTTACTGTTGTCCCCAAAAGTGTTTCTAATAGGTCGTATGTTGCTGTCCATATGGGTCTTATTTTCGGACACTCCCACAGCATGTGAATCAGTGTACCAGTGTCTGTGCAGCCCCTAAAACATGTGTCAGGGTGTGTTTTGTTCAGAAGATGGAGTCTTGCTGGTGTAAGGTACCACCTCATTATTGTCTTAAAAGAGTTTTCTTTTAGTGTCACGTTTAGTGAAGAGGTATTGGCTTGTTTTAGGATCTCATTCCATTGGCTGTCGTCTAGAGTTACCTGCAAGTCAGCCTCCCATGCAGTTTGGTAATGTGGTTTAACCCTGTTGGTGAGAGACACCATCTGATTGTAAATGATGGCTATATTGGCCTTACCTCCGGGATTGTTGATACAGCATTTCTCAAAGGGAGATTTGGTGTGATATTTGTTGATTTTCGCAGAGTGTGTTAGTGTCTCATTAATTGCCATCAGATTAAGCCACTCTCTATGTGGCACCTGAATTATGTCAGTGATAATTGACGATGTGTTGCTTTGTGAGGTCACCCAGGTATCTGCCACAATTGTTATTTTGTTCTTTATCCACCATTTCATCTGGGTAAATTTATTGAGGTGCTGACCTTTGTGTGATTGCCATAGTGGAATCAAGCCAGAACCCACGCTCAGGAGGTCCACCCTTCTGTTCAGGTCTTTCCATAATTTCAAAGAGTGGCTAATACAAATTGGTAACTCTCCTGTTCGTAGGTCCCGACCCAAGCTAAGCCATAAAACCTGCGATAGTACCCAATGCTTGTCTTCTAGAAGTTGCCTCTCTATGTCTGCCCACACCGGTATGGCCTCTTTTTTAAACCAGGTCGTGGTTTGAGCTAATCTAGTGGCCTTATAATACTTGATTAGATCAGGGAAGGCTAGCCCCCCTTTCTGTTTAGGCGCACACATTGTGGTTCTATTAATTCTTGGTTTCTTGTTATTCCATGCGAACTTAAAAAGTGTTTTTTGCAACACTCTAAGGTCGGGTAACCTGATCGGGGTTGGGATTGTCCTAAATAGGTATAATAATTTGGGAATCACATTCATCTTGATGGAATTTATTCTGCCCAACCATGAGATGTTAAGGAAGGACCACTTGGAGATATCTGCCTTGATTCTGTTAAAGACAGGAGGAAAATTTGCCTCGTATACCAACGCTATAGACCGCGGAATATGAATACCCAAATAAGTTATCTGTTTGGGTGCCCATTTTATGGGAAAGCTGTTTTCTAAGTTCTGTTTCACCGTTTGGGGTAGTGTAATGTTGAGGGCTATGCTCTTGTTAGTGTTGATTTTGAACCCTGACACTCTGCCAAAGTCTGTGAGAAATTGGAATAAATTAGGCAGGCTTGGTATTGGATCTGTAAGTGACAGCATGATATCGTCTGCAAAAAGGTTGAGCTTATGCTCATTAGGGCCAATCTGCACTCCTTTAATGTTTGGACAATTTCTAACTGCCGCTGCCAATGGTTCAAGACTAAGGGCGAAGAGCAAGGGGGAGAGTGGGCAGCCCTGTCTAGTTCCCCTAGTAATATTAAATTGTTTGGACACAAATCCCTGATATATAATACATGCTCTGGGATCGCTGTATAAAGGCATAATGCCCTTCAAAAAGCCGTCCCCCAGACCAAACTTCGCCAATGTTTTCCACATAAAAGTCCAGTCTATCCTATCAAATGCCTTTTCGGCGTCTAAAGATAGGAGCATTAGCGGGATATCCTCTCTGGTAGCCAAGTCTATCAGGTTAAAGATTCTCCTGGTGTTGTCGGGTGCTTCTCTACCTGAGATGAAGCCTACCTGGTCCGGATGGATCACGTCCGGCAACAATGGGGCCAATCTGTTTGCCATTATTTTGGAATATAGTTTGAGGTCCGTGTTGATCAATGAGATCGGTCTATAACTACCGCACTGTGCTGGGTCTTTCCCCTCTTTGGGTATTACGATAATTTTAGCCTCTAGAAATTCTGGTCTGAATGAAGAACCAGAAAGGAAACTGTTAAATAATTCTTGGAGGTGCGGTAGCAAGAGATCGATGTATTGTTTATAATAAAAATTTGTGAATCCATCCGGACCAGGTGCTGCATGTGATCTCGTGGCCTTAATAGCCTGTTTAATTTCCTCAGCAGTTATGGGGTCTGCTAGGGTCTCTGCCTGTGATTCCTCAATTTGTGGCAGCTGAATCCCAGAAAGAAATTCATCAATTTGTGATTTGTGAGAGTAGGATCCTGAGTGAGAGGGGGCGGAATACAGTTCTGTATAAAATTGTCGAAAGACATCAGCAATCTGGTCTGGCTTAGAGACCGGGCCTTTCCCTTTAGTAAATATCTTTGGGATGAATGAGTCCGCCCTCTGTGCTTTAAGCTTTCTGGCCAACATACTGTCAGGTTTATTGGTGCTCATAAAGAAGCTGGCCTGCGTACGTTGTAGCATGGAGACCACCTTCTTCCTGAGCACTGTGTTTAAGGTGTGTTTGTATTTCAGAATTTCATTGTAGATCTTAGGATCATGATTCCTGGCAAATAGTGATTGTAACTCTGTGATCTTGCTATTGAGGTCCCTAATTTGCACTCTATCTGCTTTTTTCGCTGCTGCTCCTAGCTGAATACAAACTCCTCTAATCACAAGGCAGTAGTAATTTTGATGCTGGCACTGACTGGCGCTGCACTAACACACAAGGCATCTATGACTATTAAATCAAACATTAGATGACTGTGGTACCTTTTTGTCTGCAATATGGCCACTAGCAGAAACAGAGCGTGTTGAAGGCCTTCTTGTCACCCTCTGCTTTACAGGCTTTTCTCCTGCTGACTCTCCTAGTAAACTTTCCTTGTTCTCTTTCTTCTTCCTTACAATGGGTATTTCCTTCTGTTCTTGCTTCAGACGAAGATCTTCTAATTGTTGTCTGCCATGAAAAATGTAATGTTTTTTGCATTCAAATCATCTCACAAAAAAAACTAAAAATATAGATAC
This sequence comes from Discoglossus pictus, assembly GCA_027410445.1. Lineage (NCBI taxonomy): Eukaryota > Metazoa > Chordata > Amphibia > Anura > Alytidae > Discoglossus > Discoglossus pictus. Next base: position 189,803,981 of record CM050167.1, on the reverse strand, counting down.
TGAACTTTACATGTGGAGGAAAAAGTGATATGTATGCAGATTTTTATTACATGTATTCTGCTGATATTTATTTATATTAATAAATTATAAAATGCCAGTAGGTGAAGTGGAATCTATACCCAGTATTGTCATAAGGGTTGCCAGTTTTTTTGTTTGCACAAGCCCTTTATTGCCACCTAGTAAATCTTGTTTTTTTACCAAGGCTCATCAAGATTGGAACCTTGGCAAGAAACACCATTCAGTCTCATTTGAGCCTACTTTGGAGAGAGTAAGCAGGGTAGATTTTTGCAATACACACTCTTCAGACCCAAGCAGAAATTAAAGAATGAAAGGCAAAGCTTAATGTAAGGGCACATACACCATCTTACCCCTGTTTATATAACCTATAATAAAAAAAAAACTCCAGACGTGGACCCCTTGCTCACTGTGTCTTAGGGAGTTCAGCTGCACCTCACTGACGAGGCCCATAAAGGCTGAAACGCGTCTGGGGTTTGCTGTTTCTCCTGTTCAGGGTAGAATTGCCTGGTATTTCGGGGCTGGATCACTCTTTTGAGTGGGACCAGACTGATATACTACAGGATATTTCTCTCTGTGAAGGGCACAAGTGAGCTAAAAGAGGTTGCTCTCAGAGTAGCGTATCATGGCTATAGAACTAACCTACTAAGGTTGGTTCGTTCTCTGATGAGCACCTCTGACTTTGTTGTTTTGTATAACCTATAATAAAAAGACTACTGAAGTAGTCCATTATTTATGGTACGCCCTATTTTTTTTTTTTTTTTAACCGTTTTATTGAGAGTAAAGACATAAAGTAACAAATATGTTTAAATGACAATTTGCAGATTTGTAAAACTTTGCCATATGAGGGACATTAGAACAATTTTTATTGTTATGTATATAATCTAAACATTCGTAAAATAAAGATTACCTTAAAATACACATTTGTATCCTCTCATTAATAGTAGTCTCATACTCTATTTCTCCATCTTTTTCCTTTTTCTACTTTTATCTTTGTCTCTCGACAAGTGCACTTAACTTAGGAACATACAAATCTTGAAATTGAGTCCTTGTAGGTTATTAGTGAAATATATAAAAAATATATAAAAGAAGAAAATATAAATAAAAGGGTGGGGCAGACACCTGGGGAGCCGTCGAGCACACTTTTCCCAACCCCTATGTGCTTTGGAGTGGTGGGCTTATTAAACCCTAGCATCCCATAGTGTCCTTGTGATACCAGAAACACACATTGAACATAGAACAGGAAACATTTAACACATAGCGATCACTGGATGGTTTTACACCATGGATGTGTTTTAACCTAGTCTCACAAGGTCAAGGCCTAAAGCAGCATGGAGGCTGTCAGTTACTAATGCAATGCCATGCAATCTGCACAGAAATGTCTATATGCAGAGACAATGTTATCTGTAACTGTACCTGACACATAAACATATTATTTTCTATATAGGTATGTGATAAACTTGATATAAAGAGCAAGAGAAAGAAGGAGTAGGATTGTTGGAGAGGAGCAAAAATCTGTACATGCCTAGCACAGTATAAAACTAGTTTACACATAAGGGTTGAGTTATGACTATTTTAATAATTATTATTCTGTTAAGAAACTTAAGATTTCCTTTATCATCCTTTTAAAATAACAGTAATCTGACCCCATCCACATACTGTTTTTATTACAGTATAGTAAAGATAGAGTAGTTGGAACATACCTAGCACATTCCTCTCTTGCCCTTGAAGCTGCAGTCTCCTGGAATAAAGACCCACTGTGCTTGAAGAACTTGTCATACTTGTCTCCGTTGGCTTGTGGATAAATCCTCTGATAACCCCCTAGGTGACTGTCCTCATATTTTTCAGCTTGTTCCAACCAGGCAGCCTGGGTACTTTCCAACTGCTCACGCCTTTGTTCACAAGGAAAGAAATAGAAAAAAAAAACAGCAAAACTCATTATATACTTGTCTGTACCTTTTTACAGAGATGTATTTATGCATCATGCCTAGGAAAGGAGAACTGATAGGACAAGCGACAGTCTGCTAAGTCTGAGTCTAGTCAAACTATGCTTAAACAAATATTTCTGACTATGCTTGGATTCCAAGCAGTTTATGGTTGTGCCAAGCACTAAGTTTTAAGACAGGTATCCATTACAAAGTCCAGCTATTGCCTGAGAACGGCTGAACCACCTGTAGTACCACCTAAATGCCAAGTGAATGTAAGACAAAAGCAGGATGTTAAAGGAAAATAGGAGAGCTAGGGAAAGAGCACAGAAAAGCGCGGAGGGTATAGGTGATAAAATTAAAGTTGGATCAAGAGGAACAACGAAACAGAAGAGAAGTTTAAACACAGTGGCAATTGAGGGGAAAAGTAAAGGAAAAAAACAGATAGACTGAAGAAGTTGATTAGAAAAGACACAAAGCAAAAGAGAAAAAAGAATATGAGTAAAGTAGGGGAGTGATAAAGAAAACATGGAGGCAAAGGAGGGGAAATTACTAAAAGACCAAAGCGAAGGAGGCATATACCATACAATATTTTTTTATTTATTATTTTGCCTCCCTTTTAGTGCTAGATTTGCATTTTGTAGTATTAGTTATGTTTATTTAAGACAGAAGACTCTCTAGAAGAGGCTAAGTGGGGGCTACTACAACCAGCTTCCCTCCTTTGGATTAGATATCTTACCTTTATTCTGATACACATGAATGCTTATGGTGCTGGAAAACTGATTGGGTGACAAACATCTTTTAGATGAAAACAATATTTGAATATGCCCAAAACAATTAACCTAATCCATTAGTTACATGTACAAAATATAAGGACAAAAGAAACGACCTATTCTCAAGGTTCCATAGAAAGAATACAAGACAGCTTGTCTCTAGATTGTTATTGCATCCTGTTCTGTCAAATATTTAGTACATATGTAAATGTATTAGTGTAATGCATTTTATGGTCACCTGGCTTCTCGGGGTGGGTTCCGTTGGAACAAACGCTCTTTGACTCTACGTTTATCTTCCTCAATAACCTTCTTTTTGTCACAAGCTCGGAGGTTGATCAAGTTAAGGGTATCTTGAAGAAGTGCATCCTTGACTTCTCTGTCCAAACGAGAGTCTGTGGTAAAACTTGGGGAATGATTCACCTATTTAAGTAAATACAAACACATAACTTGAAAGAGAGCCAGAATAAAAAAGACAGGAAATTCCCATAATTTATATTTATACAAATGTACTAATGTTGTATATATACCAACTAAGTATTAGGCATAGCACATTACATAGCTACATTTCTCTCTCTGCCTCATCCTGGTATAACAAAGTTCATTGTCACAATATCTTTCTTGATCCATGTTACCACTATGCCATGGAGTTTCCATGACATAATGTTCCCATTACACCAGATTCAAAGCTCACATTAAGTGCTTGCTGTAATAGTCTTGCTTTTATAACCTTAACTACCTACCTATAAGTAGTAACAATCAGTATAAACAACTTTTCAAATCACTGTGATTTTAAAAATATGATCTTTTGTGATAAAGCTTACGCTCAAAAGCTTGTATTAGCCGGGAACTCTTCCCATATTTTCCAAACTGTGGCAGAATGAAAAGCACATTTTCCTACACTGTGAACGATGTTGTGTAGTAATAGGGCACAGCTGAAAGAAATGTACATCACACTCCAGCTATAACCAGCTATTTTGACAAAGATCAGTTTTATTAATCATTATAAATAGAAAATCCAAATAAAAAACAAGTACTTCATCAATTCAATGTTATTAAAAATATTGCGTTTTCTTATTTTAAACTTATATTGAAGTTTACCGGTCAATCAGCCTATCTGATCCACCCACCAAACCTATGGTTTTATCTCTGTGGTAGAATGCAATTATTACCAAACATGATAATTACTCCCTCTGAGTCTACTTGGATTGTTTTCCACCTAAAAGCGCTTGTGTTAAAAAAACTACGCATAAACAGATGCCAGGGTTTAATGAGCAGTTATAGCAAGAATTATATTCTAGCACAGAGATAGAACCAAAGACTTGGTAGGTAGATCTGAAAAGTTTGAAGGAAAAATATAAGATGCAGTATGAATCTGGTATAATAAACTGATTGTTAATAACATTCAAATGATGAAGTGCTTGTAATTACATATATCTTTATCACATCAGATTTGGAACCTCTTCTGAGTCCATTTTAATATTGACTCTATTTAATCCATTCATTTTAAAAGATTCAAATGCTTCATGCATACCACCCAAACAAATCAACTCTTCATCTGATACATTATTCTAATATCACTTTTAGTAATAGGAAATTGAAACGCTACTTGTTACCTCTAGTACCCAAGGCTTTAATTTTTTGTCCAAAAGAATGTCAAATCCAAGAATCTCAAAGCAGGCGCTACCAGCAATGTGGTTTGGGAAGCAGGTGCGGTAGTTATGCTTCAGAATAGGGTGGGCCGAAATGAGGGTCTTAATTATCACATCTTCAATATCTTCCCAAAGTTTGACTGTGTCATAATTGTTGTTTTCCAACCAGTTGTTTAGTGTGGTCAGTTTCCTGAAGAAAAAAAAACAACAATATGTCAGTTATTTTTTTATAGAAAAATGATGCTTTATTCATTTAAACTAATGACTTTTGGTAAGTTTTGATCACTACATTGACAGAAAATGGAATTATAATTAAAAAATAATATTAGTGATGAAAAGCTGCCCCCTAAGGTTGATCGACAAAGGAAAATAAATACGTTTTTAATTTATTTGGATAATAAATTTACATAAAATACTGATTGTTTGTCCTTTATGCACTGCTATCATCCAATGTTAAGCCAGGAGTGACAAGTACATTTGATAAAATACATACCTTTTACTTCCAGTCATTTCATCTCTAATAAAGTTTTCATTGTTTTTGTTGATGGCGTAATTTGTCAGATGCATGCAGACATCATCCTGACAAAAACAAACAATTCTCATGAATATTACACAGTAATGGCAAACTGAAAGGTCTAAAATCCACGTCTAATACATATATATGCACCAAGGTCATTTGGTTATATTTCGGCAATTGCTATTTACCAGGTTACTGTCTCTGGGTTCTGTGTAATTCATGGTTGCAAAACGTGCCAGTCCCTCCCTGTAGATAAAAATGCGTAGGGGTTCACACGATGTCACAAGGACGTATATCCGCAGATCGAATTTAAATCCATCAATGAGGAAGGGCTGTGTAATCAAACCAAATCTAGATGAGCACAGTGTAAAAGGTACAATGGAAGATCAAGGTATGTTCACTCTTTTACTGGGAGTGTGATATACCATAAAAGTGAGTTGGTGAGACATGGACAATTTACATTCATCCTGAGTCTCAAATGATGACTCAATACACTGAAAACCCTCATGTATCATAAAACAATCAATCTAAAAATCACATAGTCAATTAAATAATGTAACTTGATTGGGATATAAAATGTTCTGTGATTATTCTTCTGTTCTGAAGTTATTTACATCTTCCGTTCCCTACACTTTTTTTTATATGTGTTAATAGTTGATCCTAGAATATAAATTATTAATGATAATGACCCTAATATACAAAAACCTCAGTGCCTCGGCTCTCATCTCCAAACAGTCCCCGAACTGGAGATTTTGTTGTGACTCCTCTCTAATGACATCATCTCACTGCCTCCTATAGGACTCCTCATTAGCTGATCTCTTTGCAATACCCAATCTCGCCCTGTCAGACTTGCCCTTAGAGTTCTGAACTTTAAAGGACCGCTACAGTAGTGTGTAATTTGCTGATTTAATAAATGCTTCACAATAAAATCAATATTTGAAGAAAATTACAATGTCGGTTTTAAAAATTGCATTCGAATTTTAGCATTGGCGTCTCTGGGAGATATTCTTCTCTCAAACCCAATTATGTGATCAGGGAGTGGGAGGCCGTTCTGATATGAGTCTTTGGACATTTTATATAAAATGTTATGACATCCTCTTGGCCAGATCCTCGCCCACCCCCTGGATACCTAATAGTAGGTGGATAGAAGCAGATCTACTAAAGGCTTCAACACTAAAGTTCAAATGTAAGTTTTAAAAGCCGCATTGATTTTTGTCCTCAAATACTAAATTGAATTGCTGTTCAGTTATTATATAAACAAATATTGCAGGAACGCTACAGTTCGCCTTTAATTGTTCTTTAAATAAAAAAGTTTAGCATAAAATAATCTCCTCGTCTCAAGGTTCTATCTATTTTTTACCTCTAGTTGTTATTCTTTATTAAATGAGACATATACTTATCGCCTGTATAATATTATTTGTTAACTACATTTAAAAAAAATACATTTATAAAAAAACACTATTTTTCAATGTAGCCATAAGACCTACAACCCATAAACAAAACCATCAACATGATGTACAATCACCCTCCTCAACCTGCTTTCATTATTTACAGTATCTCCCCTCTCCTTTTCTATCTCCTTTAAAATTTAAGTTCTCGGGAGCAAATAGCTCTATTCCTTCTGTATCAGCAAGTTTTACCTGTACCATTTTGAGTATTTTAGTATTTAATGTTTTTACCTCTTGTATAAAGTGCTGCATAATGTAATTGTGGTTTATAAATAAATGTAATAAATAATACTAATAATAAGACAAGAATCTATGTTTATTATAAAATCTAATAGGTTAATATAACTAGCTTTCCTAGCAACAACTTATCATATGTATTTGATGATTGCAACATTTATTAATATATAACCTATATAATTATTCTGGGTTCCCTGGTGGTCCAGTGGTTAGGATTCGGTGCTTTCACTGCTGCAACCTGGGTTTGATTCTAGTCAGGGAACCAAGAGGCCACATCACCCTAAAGGCATGCAGGGTGGGGTCTGGTCAGTACTTGGATAGAAGACCATCTAGGAATACCAGGAGCTGTAAGCTTTGGCCCACTGGAGAATGAACTGGCAACTCACTCCAGTACTTCTGCCATGTATACCAAGTGGATCAGCGTGAGGTGACAGAGAGTCGGACACGATTGAATGATGAAGACACACATATATTATTCTGCTAAGTACTTGGCACTTAATCATCAACCACTTATCTGAAAATTGTGCCAGAATTGCTGAAAAGATTAAAATACCATGAATATCAATGATGAATGTGCAGATAATTATTAACTGTCTCCAAACCACCATGTCCTGTTACCTTAGAAACATACTGTTGACAGATCATGTTATCACCATGTTTTATGTCCTTCATGTTCCGAGAGAGAAAAATACCCTTGCCTTGGCACCCGCTATCAGGTTTACAGATGTACGTCTTGTTTTTCTTAGTGCGACAGTAGGCCTGGAAATCACCATAGCTGTAAATTGAATAGTGGAAATGGAATAAAAGGTAACAAAGATATCATGATAGCAGTGTGAAGTGGCCAGTTGAATGGTAATGACACTGGCCTATTCTCTACCTGTTAAAGGACCACTGTACTATACAAATAATGGCTGTTAAAATGAAAGTACATGCATAAGTATACTTGATTTATGATTAAACTTTGTACTTTAAATCTCTTGCCTTTATAGGTTTCTGACCGACGTGCTGTGCCATTTAGTTCTGTCCCTTTTACATTATCAGCTGTAGCAGACTTCCTGCTCTGTGTTCCGGTGTCTGACTGGTGTAGATCTGAGATCTGATCTACATTAGACAACACAGTAGGAAGTCTGCTTCAGCTGGCCTGCCCCTAAGAAGGCATAAGGGGCAGAGCTAAGAAACACAGCAAGTCAGCCAGATACTGAGAAAAATAGGAGCTTTAAAGTATAACTACTAGCAATACGAAGTTTAAACATTATAAATCAAGTATATTTATACATGTACTTTCATTATTTATATAGTACAGTGGTCCTTTGAGCTATTTTCCTATCAGGCTCCAACAATTGTGTAATGATTGATAGTCAGTCTTGTTTTACACTCCAAATAACTCATCAAAGTTTGCTTAAAGCACCACTGTGGTCACATTTTGTTCTGTATTGTTTCATTGAATAACTAAACAAATTAAAAGAATAACATTTGTAACTGATTACTGGAAATTTATAATCAAAAAGTTCTATCTTGCATTGAGGACAGCATATTTTTAATATTCTATGCTTTTAAATGAAAATGGGTGATCAGTAGTTTAGAAAATACATGACATGGTGAAACGAAAGGAATTAGCTAATTTGCCATTTGCAGGGTTCTTATGATTTTTGGTCTTGCTGAAACTGAAGCCCCCCTCCCCACCTAGCAAGTAGTAGAAAGAATAACTTGGTTATATAAAACTCATATAAAACAATGAAATATGCATGAATTTTAAAAATAAAAAAAATAGTTGGTCTTGGGAGGGAGCTTACAATTGGCAATGCATGAGATAGCACATGGCATTGCGCATAATCATTCTCTCTCTGTCTTAAATATATATATATATATATATGTGTGGTACCTCAGCACTCATCGAATTTGGAGGAGGTGAACACTAGACATTTTCAACTGAAACTCACTCAGCTGGCAGACACCATGTTCGGGGAAATATGTTGTATTCTTTTGGAAACAGTTTAAGTAGCCGATTCATATTCCTCGCCAGCAAGTCCTTTCTGCATATCTCATTCATCCCTGGAAAGTGGTTGATTTTCTGTTAAATATAGCAAAAAAAGACATATAATACAATAGGGGTCCTCCTGCATTTTCTGTGTAGAAAGACAACAATGCTTTGCACAAGATCTTGTTAAGTTACCTGAAATCTTTTCATCTCCATGACACGCTCTAATGAGACTGAGCAGTCAGTCCAGTATACTGTCCACTCCTCTTCATCTCCAACTTCCTTAAGTCCACAAACTCGAGCAGCCCGACGCACTTCAATCAAATGCAACAGTGACACTTATAATTATGCTTGATATTCACCATTTAAAAAGTGTACTTTATTACAACTTCAAGGAACATGGAATTTACAGATTTCCTATAATCCATTTAAAAGAGTAATGTTTCACTTCTTCCTTGCATAGCTAGGATACATATTGAATGTGACTACACTGAACTGTTTTCCTTTGTTATAAAGCTTGTGGATCATATTGTAATTTTAGATTATGTACTTGATCAGTAAAAAAATAATAATATATAAATATATTACTTACCGCTTTCATACTTGCAGTTCGTTAAATTAATACCAATTATTCTATGAAAACAAAAGATGAAACATGATATTTATTTTTTCTTCCAAGGTCTGTTTAAAGATCACATGCATTAAGAGGATTGTGATATAAGTAGAGTCTTTACAATAACTAAGTACGCAATACATAACAAACAATTATATTTTTCAAAACGAGAACCAGACCTAGGCAAACAAATAAGCCTTTAATCCATTATGGCTATCTTGAAGACAATATGCAAAGCTCCTCATATTAACATTTCCTTGATATCAAATTCATTAACATGATAAAGTAGGTGCCAAAATAAAATCTCTTTTCATTGTATGGCTATAACTGCAGTGTTGTCATAAGAACTACTTTTGATGTCTTAAGAAAAACATGTCAGTTCAAGGTTGCAACCAAAATTAAAAGCATATAATAATAAATATATGTCAAAAAATGTGAAACACCTGCGTTTTTTCTTTTTTTTCTTTTTGGCTGCATCAATGGCTGTTGTGTCTTTATCCGACATGTTGCCAGGATTATCCGAAGTGGGACTCACAGTTTCTTGGTTATCTGCATTTGGATCTGAAGATGTTTTACTTTGGGATGTGTCCTCTGTACTTGCTGGAGGATCCTTCAGGTGGAGAGTTGTTCTACATTTTATTTCATCACTTTCATTCTCTGATTCTTCTGTTTGAGGATCTTCTTCATCCTCCTCATCCTCCATTCCTGAATCATCATCGGATTCATTACAAATAACTGATTCAACCTTCATTTTGCCCGATTACACTCAGTATCTGAAAGTTCATAAGAATACTAGTAAGCTTTGGGGCATCATACAAGCTGAGCCTTCCAGGTAGGAGGCATCCCATTCAGGATTACAGGCCGGCTCGGCGTATATCAATTTTCTTTAAAGGTATATCTGTTTCCCTTTTCTTCCCTTTCTCTAATCTAACACATGCTGCTTATATCAGACATACACCTTACACACACCCCAGAGCTACTTACATAGGCACAGTGTACCTACCGATAGAAACACTTACTTTATTAGAAGTGCAATAATAATTATTTTGGTATTTTTTCATGCAATGAAATGTTTTTATACACTGCTGATTCTCCTCTATCAGACGCAATCATAATCCAGGAAACCTTTAAGTCTATGGATGTTTTGGTGTAATTTTTAGTGTAGCGCTGCTAAATTGTAATAAGGTTTCCTTTTTATGAGATCTAATAAGATCCAACAAGTGTTAGTGAGAGGTTTTATAACATTTAGTTAATCAAAAGAGCATATTGTAAATGTGGAACGACAATGCACCTTTAACATATACTATTTATTATGGGTCTTTCCCTGTTATGAGTACTCCAGCACAGACGGGATACAGTGGCGGTGAGCAGCCGCTAGATGTTGCTGCCAAGATTTTGCTGCCGATGTCATAGGGTTAAGGGGTATGAGTAATGGTTTAAGCTTGGAAATAGTTTACAATCTCAGCAGCGCTTACAAACTGTGAACAATTTAGGCAGCACCATCCAGCAGCTCCTTGCTTTAACAGCTGGATTACTGTTAGGAAAGATCCTTATTATGTAGAAACATATTGCAATACATAAAATACTAGTAACAACAATAATAATAGATTGCATATTGTTTTACAACCTTGGTCCACTCACAAACACAGATTCTTGGAAAATCTAATTAGCTACTGACAGCATTATGTAAAATATGCACCATTGTGAATCGTATTTTATCACCTATTACCTTAGAGACATTACAATCCTAGCTTGGACAGTAGTTTGGCAGCTTTGATTTATGTATCCAGTAGGGGGCTGTATCTGATACAATATGTAATCTAATATAAAGTAATGATCCCTGGACTGTATGTATATAGTGTATGTCCTTATCAGGTCCCACATACACCAGGCTAGTTGTACACAGCTCGTGTCACTGATCCCTGCAAGTAATAAAACTTTTATCCCTACTGACACACTAGCTGTAACTAGGGCCGGTTGCTAGGGACGCTTTACACCGATTTCCGGTTCCCTGCTCCAGCACCTGATACTAGCCGCATAACTCTGCACAGCTATCCTGTTCGGTCCTGTCCCGTTCCTCGGTGCACGTCCAGCAGCCTCTGTCTGTGCTCGGTCCTCACTTACCTGGCTGTCCGGCCTCCCAGGGGGTAGAGCAGACAACTGAGCGGTAACCATGGAAACCGGACATCGCCACCACGGATTGGAGGCGTGTCTGGGGGCGGTCCCTTCAGGCTATAGGTACAAAGTGACGTCACCCAAACATACATCCTGATTGGATAATCTAGCCCTGCGCGGTTTGTTTATCAGCTACACGGCATTTGGCAAGTAGTCATTTGTGTCTTAGTAACACAACAAGCATCTTTAGGGGACGTGTATAGAGCAGAAACATTGTAATGTAAAACAATGATATGTACATTATATAGGCCCTCCAGCCGCCTCATACTGTGTCCATTAATAGTTATTGGGATTACATACACTGCACACAATTCGCTCTATCTATAATCTGCCACTCACTAGGGTAAAGTGCCCTTGCTGGAGTAGGTTATAGCTGCTCTGGGACATTATATACTACTAGCGAATTGCGCGTCAAAAATGACGGGGCAATAACACTGTAAGGCTGGCAATGTTGGTTGCCAGATAATGTGAGGCTTTTGCTCCTCTTTTTTTTTTTATTCCAAGTCCCACGTGTCTGGCATTGTTAATGTAAGTGTCACTGTTTTCGCAGAGCCTCGTTTTCATGCTGTTTCTAAAATTTTGCGTTTTTTTTGTCTGACATTTTTTTTTTTTGCTTAGGCGATTTTCGTGTGGTTGAAAAACGCCAAATATTGGTGTAATTCACTTACAACCTCACTCCCAGGCTTCCTGTGTCTCCCCCCGTGCTGTGTGTGAGTGTGCTATAATTTTGTGTACATTATTATTATTATTTTTTGGGGTTTTTAGAGTTACGCGCTCCGCGGCTGCTTCACCTCGTTTCGCGAGGCCTCGCATGTGTGACGGCGCCACTGGCTGCACCGAAGGAGGCGCACAAGCATGACGACAAATCGCAGTTTGACAACTATTATATGTGATAAGTGCAAAAGCAACAGGATCAGACATAACATACACAATCTGCCTCAATCTATTATCAGTATAACATTCACCCTCCTATCAATAACACAATGTACTTATCGAGGCCCTATTACCTCAAAAAGTATCCACACTAAGTCATAACATATATTTTTATTAAGTTATAAGTCATATCAGACCTAGCCATGATACTATACAATGGCAGTGACAGTACAGGAATACCCTGTTTAGCGCTGTAGATAGGCTCGGGCCATATTTATCTGTATATGAACATGCAATGGCTATTGTACTCAAACTTAGACTAGTCTTAACAAAATAGGATAGCCTTCTGGGCAGATCCTCTTTTAGCCAATGGTCACATAATAAATGGTGGAGAGAAGCACATGAGCTGAAAGCAACAATGTTGATTTCAAAAGTAAACTTTAAAGCTATATTGTTTATTTTCTTCAAAGACTGATCATTACAGTGGCCCTGTAATTACTTGGATACGTGTCCCACATATTCCTACACCTGCACAGACAAACATGGCAATTTATTTGTTGTATGAATTCTTAAACCTGTCCTAGCCAGCTGCAAAAACTCCTTTATAAGTGCAGGTGGGAACAGGATCGCGTTGTTAGGTTTACTTAAATGGAACCACATCACACTGTTGTCTCTAAAAACTCCTTAAATGTCTTTTAAAAAGAAAACTGTTAAAAAATGATAATTGTCTGGAACATGGACCAAGCTTATCTATAAAAACTGCACCCTCAAATATCCAGAGTGTCAAAGCAATTATGGAGGGGATGGTATGTTACTACAAGTACTCCGTCTTCAGGTTAAGCCTTTATAGGTCTATGAATCCTAAATCTCATGGATATAAAACTAAATACAAGACAAGTTGACACCACCTATGGCTTTATTAAACCTTACTTATAAGCACACACACACACACGTCACATGCACTGATGTTGGAGCCTATATGGTTTGCATTTCTAAGCACAGGGAAGTGGATTCCCCCTCTATGTATTGTTAAAGCAAAGTTATGGCATTGCTGCTCCAGATATCGGAAGACTTGGAAAATAGATGTAAAAAGAGCTCAGCTATGTTTGGTTCTTCATGTCCCTGGAGCTCCTCTATTTTTTAAATTGATTTTTATTAGACAGGTCAGACATACAACATAGTCCAGCAAAAACATTTGTGATGGTAAGTAGAAATTAACAATAAACGTGTTTCACATATCTGGTTTCTAGTATGTCATCTGCCTCTCCAAAACTCCTCTCTTTTTCCGTTTTTCTGGAAATATAATAGCTGGTATTAGCTTTCAATTAACTTAATACTAATAAAAAAAAATAAAAAAAACTATATGTAATAAAGTCCCATAACTATGGGAAACATTTTTTTATGAACTTGGATTCCTGACCATCTGTTGTCTTGAGCTTGGTTGGTTTCCACTAATATGTTGCGAACTCTGTGTTTAGGTTACTGTATGAGGCTAATGGTGTTGGGTAAGTTAAGACAACTCCTGATATGGTTCCCTTAATAGCTCCTTTGGAGGGAAAAAGTGTCACTCACCCTATTCATCTGCCTCGTCTTGTCTCCCAGGCGGCCCAGCAGGAGGCCCAGCGTTTGTAGTTATGGTCAACCTCAGCGGACAAAATGCTCATGGACCGAACGAACTCAATTTTGTTTAAGACTACTTCAAACAATGGGGTGGGTGATTTCCAATGGGCGGCTACTACTATCCTAACTGCTAAGAAAATTTGGTTGGTTAGGAATTGTTCTGAGTTGGACATCCCTTCTACCGGTAAACCCAGAATGGCCTCTTCTGGTCTCATGGGATAGTTTTGACCCCATAAATTCTCCAGGGTTTTGTAAGTGTCCACCCAGGTATGTCTAATCATAGGGCATTCCCATAGTTTATGGATTAGAGTCCCTTTCTGGTTGCAGCCCCTTTCGCAGGTGTCGCTAATCGTCTGGTTTCCTATGTGCATTCTTACTGGAGTTAAGTACCACCTCATGATAACTTTATAGGCGTTTTCCTTCATAATTACGCTAAGTGATGTGATTTTTGCTTGTTTCCGAATGCTGTTCCATTGGTCTCTGTCTAATTGTATGTTGAGGTCAGTTTCCCATGCTGACTCATAGTGTAATTTAGGGGGCGTGACTAACTCGCTTAAATGGTTGTATATTATGGAGATGTTCCCTTTCCCTCCCGGGAATTTAATGCAACATTTTTCGAATAATGATGTATTTTGCCCTCCTTTATTCTTAGTGATGTGAATTAATCTTTGATTTATAGCGAGTAGGTTAAGCCATTCCCCCGGAGGTAGTAGTTTGTCCTCTAAGAAGGCGGTGGTGGACCATTTTTGGTTAACAACCGGTAAATCTGCCGCTATTGAGCAATTATTATCAATCCACCATCTGTATTGAGCATTAGAGTTTATTTTGGGGTTAGTTGACAGTGGCCATAAGGGGCTGAGCCCTGACTCTGGGCCAAGTAGCCTGTTCCTCTTATTTATATCCTTCCATAAGTTAATTGAGTGCCTCACACTGGATGGGATTGATTGGGGTAACTTGAAGCCCTGCTGAGTTGAGAGCCATAGTAATTGGCGCATGATTAAATCATTGGACCCTAGTATGTGTTTTTCTAATTGAACCCATACCGGGGGGGAGTCCTTGATATACCACTTTACTAGTTGTGCTAATCTAGCTGCTTTAAAGTACCTGGAAATGTCTGGAAATCCAAGCCCACCATCCCTCTTGGTCGAAGTGGTTGTTTCTCTGTTAATTCTAGGTTTTTTGTTGTTCCACAGAAAACTCATTAATAATTTTTGTATTTTTTTCAGGTCTATCGCTAATATCGAGATAGGAATAGTTCTAAACAGGTAGAGCAGTTTGGGGAGTACGTTCATTTTGACGGCATGTAGCTTTCCTAACCACGAAATCTTTAGTTCTGACCACCTGTGTAGGTCTCTAGTTAGTTGTTTAATGAGGGTTGGGTAGTTTGCTTCATATAGGGTCTTAGTTGATTTTGTTATTTGTATGCCTAGGTAGTTGATAGAATTCGGGGCCCATTTTATTGGGAAGTTATTGGCCAGTAGTTTTTCCGTGGAGGTAGGAAGTGATATATTAAGGGCTATGCTTTTACTTGTGTTAATTTTGAAACCTGACAGTGGGCCAAACCTAGACAGAAGTTTGAATAGATTGGGGAGACTGATCAGGGGATTGGATATTGTTAGCAGGATGTCATCGGCAAAAAGGCTTATTTTATGATCTATCGTGCCGACTCGTATACCCGATATGTCCGTGTGCTGACGAATGGCAATTGCTAGGGGCTCTATACTAAGGGCGAATAAGAGTGGTGATAAAGGGCACCCCTGTCTTGTCCCTCTCGTGATGTTGAATTTTAGTGAGTTGTGTCCTTGGTATGTAACCTGCGCAGTCGGTTCTGAATATAATGATGTTATGCTTCGTAGAAAACCCTCCGGAATTCCGAATTTGTTTAGTGTGGCTTCCATAAATGTCCAATCTAACCTATCAAATGCCTTCTCGGCATCAAGTGCCAACACCATTGCGCGCCCTCCATCACTTTTGGTTATGTCAATAAGGTCAATTATTTTTCTGGTGTTGTCTGGCGCTTCTCTCCCCTTAATGAACCCTACCTGGTCCGGATGTATCACTTCAGGTAACAAGTTCGCTAGTCTGGACGCTAAGATTTTGGTGTATAATTTTAAATCTGTGTTGATCAGAGATATTGGTCTATAGCTAGCACATTGGGCTGGATCTTTGCCCGGTTTAGGAATAAGTATAATTTTAGCCTCTAAGAATTCCGGTTTAATTCTTCCACCTGCTAAGAAGCTGTTAAATAGTTTGTGTAAGGTGGGGCTAAGTAGGTCGCTCATGTGTTTATAATAGAGGTTAGAGTAGCCATCTGGCCCTGGGGCCCCGTGTGCTTTTGTGGATTTGATCGCATCTTGTATTTCCTCGACCGAGATGGGCACTAAGAGTGATTCGGCTTTGGTAGAGTCTAATTGGGGTATTGTTAGTTTGCTTAATGTATTTTCAATTTCTAGTTTATGGGTTGGGGTGCCTGATTCGGGTGATTTGCTATAAAGGTCTGCGTAAAAATGTCTGAATTCATTTACTATTTGATCCGGTTTAAAAACTGTCTCCCTATTTTTGGTGATTATTTTGGCTATGAATGAGTTTGCTCTTTTTTCTCTTAGTCTTGTGGCCAGCATCCTATCGGGTTTGTTTGCGTATCTGAAGAATTTAGCTTCAGTTCGCTGTAGGATAGTGACCATTTTCCCTCTTAAAATAGTGTTTAGTTCTTGCTTGTATCTTATTACATTCTCGTGAGTCTGTCGTGATTTATCTCTAATGAATAGTTTCTGGGCTTCTGCAATTTTCTGGTTTAGGAGTAAAATTTGTGCTTGGTCCTTTTTCTTTTTGGATGAGCTAATTTGTATACAGACTCCCCTGATCACTGCTTTGTGAGCCGCCCAAATTCCATCTATGTCTATCTCTCCTACTGTGTTGAGGTCAAGATAATCTACGATTGCAGTTCTGACCTTATCCCGTGTGATTGGATCATTCAGTATACTGGGATTTAATGACCACCTCGGGTTATTGCCTTTCGGCAAGAGGTTGCTTATGGAAATTTTGACTAGATCGTGGTCCGACCATGCTATGGGGCAGATAGAGGCCTCAGTTAGGTTCCCGGTTATGTTCTGTGGGATCAGGATATAGTCTATTCTGGAAAGCGAACCATGTCTGGCGGAAAAAAATGTGTATTCTCTTTCCGTGGGGTTCATGTTTCTCCAGGTATCAATCATGCAGTTTGATTTTAGGAGATTTTTGAGTGTTTTGGTCGCCGTGGGGATTTTTTGTGAACCTAGGTCGTTTGATTTGTCTTTGAGCGGGTCTAGGACCGCGTTCATGTCTCCTCCTATTATCTTAAGCCCGTCTTCCCAGCTATCTGTAAGTTTCTGTATCTTTTGAAAGAATGGCGTTTGTACTGTGTTCGGGGCGTAAATGTTCAAGAATGAAACCTTATGTTCGTGTATTGTCCCATGTACTGCTATAGACCTGCCATCTTTGTCTTTTTGAATTTTACTTAACTGAAAGTTGAGTCTTCTGTGGAACAAAATAGTGACTCCTTTTTGTTTGGTATCCGCGGTAGAATGGAATGCTTGGGTAAAGACTCCCCCCCAATATTTTGGCACTGCTTGTTTTCTAAAGTGAGTCTCTTGAATCATTACTATATCTAGATTTAGTTTTTGGTAGTTTCTCAAGGCTACCCCCCTCTTGACTGGTTCGTTTAGCCCATGAGCATTATGTGACGCAATGACAATGTCCATATTTCTTAATGAGGTGTATGACCTTTTGGTGCGTGCAATTGGCTATCTCACCTTTCGGGATGTCTGTGACTTCGTTATCTTGTGCCTCCTGCTGGTTTCCGCCCCGAAGACCGCTCAGCAGCTAGCTGTGTGGAAGAGTACCTGTACTCAAAGGAAAAGAGACAACAGATTGTGAGACAACCTGACTGTACCCGATCCCTTGGGATTATAAAATCTTGGCTCAGTAACTGAGCTAATTCCTATTTCTCCTCCAGTGGAGTTCCCTATGTTAACCCTGGGTAAGGTGGCTAAGTTCGTGAGTCTGTTTAAATATCTCGCTGTTGGTCAGGAAAGCTCTTAGTATATTTGAACTTTATCGTGATCCTTACTTAACTAAGGTGTGGTAATTTAAACTACTATGAGGAGAGCGTTTGCTGTCCTCTTTGGATTTTACTGGTGGGCCTGTTAGTGTCTCTAAACTGACACTGAATTGGTCCGCCTAAACTGTCCCTACTGTTGGGGTTTGTGGCAGTCTATTTGTAAGCGCCCTTAGGGACGCCTTCTAGGTGTGTGAAGATTATGCCTTTACGGCCTGGGTTAACTGTCTATAGTGTATATTAGAACTTACACTGGTGCGGGTGCTATCTTAATGAACCTAGACGTTAAATGATTCAGTTAGCTTTGTTTGTCAGGTTAGCTTGGAAATAAAGAGAGAGAGAGAAGAAGTGAGAGAATACATAAGAAAAAACAAAATAGGTGACAACTCATTGTATTCAGTCTGTATCTTTGTTCATGGAAGGACTTCTCGCTCTTGGGTTTTCTGTTGACTGCAGATTCTCACCGACTGTGACTTTGATGTTCCATTCCGCCAGCAAGTTGATGCCCTCCTCCAGTGTTCTAACCGTGAAGAATTTTCCTTCCTTGGAGATATTGAGGCGAAAAGGGAAACCCCATGTGTACCTCCATCCTTGAGCCAAGATACAGTCCAGAACCGGTTTCAGTTGTCTCCTTTTGGCAAGGGTAACCGGGGCTAAATCAGAGAAAAGCAGCGGTGTGTGCCCCTCGATGGGAGTAATGCTTTTTCTTGTGGCCTTCATGAATAATTCTTTGGTGGAGTAGTAGTGGAATCTGGCAATGATGTCTCTTGGTCGTTCTTGCGGAGATGAACGGAAGCCTAGGGCTCTGTGGAACCGATCCATCCTCAAGTTTTCCGGATGCATGTTAGGGAGGAGAAATTCGCATAGATCGCTAAGGTATGCGTGTAGGTCTTTTACCGTTTCTGGCACATTCCTCAGTCTTATGTTCTGTCGTCTTGATCTGTTTTCCAGATCCTCCTGTTGCAATTGTTGTCTGGCTTGTTCGTCCTTCAACGCCAAGATCTCCTCAGTCAGTTTGTTGTTATGTTGCATTATTTCCGAAATTTTAGTTTCCAGTTTTGTTGTTTTATCATCCACCTTCTTAATTTCTGTGGATAGTTCTGTCGTCACCTGCCGGATCTCTGATTTGACCTCCTCTCTGAAGTTGGATATTAAGTCCTTAAGGTCCTGGATGTCACTTTTAGTGCTAGGTGCTGACATTTCGTAGTTTTTTGTTGCGTGGACTGTGACTATGGGTGCTTTATTGGTAGGAGAGCTTGCCGAAGGTTTGGGTAGGCAGTAAGATTGGATCCCTTTATTGTTCTTCCTTTCTTCCAAAGTGCTGTAGTTCGAGTTGTTACCAAATTTCTGGTAACATTTGTCTAGTCCCAGTGCAAATGTTGGCGTCCCTATGTTCCAGGGCTCTTTCCTAGTTACATCTTTTTGGGTCCATTAAAAGTTCTGGAACTGGTTCAGCCACCTCCTGAAAGTTTGTAGCTGGAGAGTAAGTTTTTGTTGATTTTTCGCCTGGAGCTCCTCTATTAAAGGGGTATTGGGCAATTTTTCATGAATTTAAAAAAGCATGCATAAATATTACAAAAAGTGTACACTGTAAATCCTGTTTAAACTTCCTTGAAACTAACAGGAAATGCACACAGCATACTGTAGTATAAAGGTGTCTTGGCAGACAAGTATGACTATATTTGGGTCAGTTTGTGGCTCAATGATTTTGATTTACTTAAGTTTACTCACAATAGAATATCCTAAAAATCTGATCCTGCCACAGCAATCAAGGACTAGATTTTGGCAAGCCTGGTCTAAACTCACAGGTTCAACCCCATTTTCTAAGAGACTTTGAGCAGCTCTAACAATTCTATTAAGGATACTGATACTTTTATAAATATCTAGAAAATAAAGTAGGTGAATGCAATTAAAAGGAAAACTGGGTTCTAGAGATTACAAAGGCATGCCCATGAAACCTTTTTTTTTTTTAAAGGCCAATGAAACCTTGATAGCTGTGATATAGTTAGGTAAATCACCACTCCAGTATTTTCTTTAATAATATAATTCATCATACATTTATTAGCTTACATGTCCACACAACAGGTCACCTTGACAATAAGAGTCTTCATAAAGGCATATTAAAAGAATTGTCATTTTGAGATTATTGGTTCTTTTTAAAGAGTATTCAATGCTATTTTTTTTCAAAATGTTATATATTTTTTAAATATATATAGTCTTTTCTCTGAAAGGTATCATGAAGCATATATTTCCTTCCTCAATTGTGACAAGACCAAGTATAATGAAGTAGAGCCTGGACGGCTTGAAACAGGAAGCCCACCTGCTGCTTTCCCTCTACACGAGTCCCTCCACCGAGAATGTAGCACATCCAGAGAGACCGATCTGGGAGGAAGGGTCATGGAGTGGTGAGCCTGCACAGCTGAAAAGGTTGCCCCAATAACAAGGGCAGCCAAGAAAGCTGAGAAATGGCAGGCCCTCCAGAGAGGGGCTGTGAGAGCGTGCAGTAGAGCCTGGAAGGGCTTGATGTAAAAAGCCCAACTGCTGCTTTCCCTGTAGGCAGAATAGTCCCTCTGCTGCTGACATCTCCAGTACATCTTGCAAGACTGATCTTGAAGGAAGCACCACGGAATAGGGGAATTGGCTTAATGATTCACAGTATATCTTGTGTAGAGGTGTCTACCTTTAATGCAAGAAATTGTCCCTACTTTATTCCCCTCTTTTTTATTTTTTAAAATGATCTTTTAAAAAGTAAAAGACCCTAAATGTAAGTGTGCTAAACCAGGCCTGAAGGTGTCAGCTTACCACTACTTATTTTCTCATGGAAAATATGTTAATAGTATTACTATTCCTTCTCAATATTTTACAATTATCAAACTGATACTTATGTATGCTTTTCTATGTGCTATGCTCATTTATAAACTAAAATGTAATTATATTTTTGTATAACATGTAAATCTGGGAGCATAAATTAGGCAGGAAAAGTCATTAAGCTAGTTTTGAATTAAAAACAAAAAAAAACAAACACAAAACATATTTTAAATGCCTCTGCCAGACCCAGACCATGCAAGTGTCTATGATACTTTGGAGTGGGTTGCCTGTATGAGAGGGTTAGTTTACATTTCAGCATGACAAGGTTTGCCGTTAATGTTGCAAGCTGCCTGCCTCTGAGCAGGGGATAGGTAAAAGCTCCAAACATCTAACAAGTAGTCCACCCTCTCTTCACGTTTCTGTAAATTGGTACATGTCCTCAGGCTTCAAGCCATCAAGAAGTAATCAAGTCAGACAACATGTAAACTTATTTTCAAAAGTTAAGATTTTCTAAGCTGTTAATGTTAATAGTTTGTTATATATTTAACAATTTGTGTGAAGGTTTCCTAAGGTCCTTTAAAGCATACCGACCAGGTAGTCTGTTCACACAATCAGTAAGGTGACATTAATGCAATTGTGAACCCATATAAGTGGAGACACGCCTGAGATGGAGCCTGCAGGAAAAAAAAAAAACTCTACAGCTTTGCACGATGAGAGCCATCACTATTATAGTTTCTAAAGAGTGCGTAACAAGGGTGCGTAACACTCCAGTGGGAGTGCATGCGCACTATAGAAACTATTTGTACGGACTAGCGACTTGCCCGTTAAAAAATGGAGGCAATACAATTTTAAGCCAGGCAATTCTGTTTGCCACACAATGCAAGGCCCCTCTGAGCGTCTTCAGCGTTCATCACTAGCGCTGCAATGAGCGGATTTGCTGCTTCTTGTAGTTTTTGGCAACTTTCCTGCTTTGCAATGAGCAATTTTGGCGCTCCTGGCAAGCCTCTCCCCCCCGTGTAGTTTAGGGGCCCTCGCGATGAGTGTTACTGACGGGTTAAGTGTTACTACCTTGGGTTAAGTGTTACTGGCTTGGAGCTCATTTTTACTGCCGACGGCCACGTTTTCATCCTGTTACGTTTTTTCTGTCACCATTTTTTACCCTTGCTTCTGTAATTTTCGATCATGAAAAACGCCAAATATGCCTCAAATGAACTTGCAACCTCACTCATAGGCTCCCTGGCTCTCCCCCTGTGCTGTGTGTGTAAGTTATTTTGAGGCATATTTGGGCTTTTTTGCTTTCCAGCTCCATGGTTCGGCCGTTACATTCCTAATTTAGTACAGTACTACAACTGCATTTACAGGCTTTGGTCCTGCAGCGTTCATCGCGAGCCTTGCACTCATTGCAGCCTAAGTCCAGCAGTCCTCGCGATGAGCACCTGCAGAGTTCATCAGGAGTGCAAGGAGAGCCTAAGGCACTCATTTCAGCCTAAGTACCCCAAGCCTTGTGATGAGCACCGCTCATTGCAGTCTCAAAGTCCCACAGGCTTTGCGCTCATCGCGAGGCCCGTAACTGCGTTCCTCACTTTGGGAGGCCCACAAAGTGTGACAACTCGCAGTACGACAACTATTATTGTTGATTTCATACATGCCGCAGTGCAGCGTCGGCGGGAAGGGAGAGAGACAAAGGGGGAAAGAGACATGGGGAGGGAAGAGACACGGGGAGGGAGAGGGGGGAAAGAGACACAAGAAGTAGATGGGGTGGGGGGAGAGACACAGGGGAGGAAGAGGGGGGGAGAGAAAGATACAAATAATTAAACCCGGGAAGGAGATGGGGGGAGAGGGGAGAAAGAGACACAGGGGAGGGAGAGGGGGGGGGAGAAAGAGACACAGGGGAGGGAGAGGGGGGAAATAAAGAGACACAGGAAGAGACACAGGAAGGAGATGGGGGCAAGAGACACAGGAGAGGGAGAGGGGTGAGAGAAAGAGACACAGGGGAGGGAGAGGGGTGAGAGACAGGAAGAGACACAGGGGAGGTAGATAGGGGGGAAGAGACACAGAGGAGGGAGAGAGGGAAGAAAGACACAGGGAAGGGAGGGTGGCGAGGACACATTTAATAT
This sequence comes from Discoglossus pictus, assembly GCA_027410445.1. Classification (NCBI taxonomy): domain Eukaryota; kingdom Metazoa; phylum Chordata; class Amphibia; order Anura; family Alytidae; genus Discoglossus; species Discoglossus pictus. Next base: position 189,781,137 of record CM050167.1, on the reverse strand, counting down.
TATACCGTCATTTATGATGGGTAAACGACTAGTTAGTAAATCGTTCTTAATACATACAATAACTAAAGAGAAAATTCTTACCTTAGTTAATATAGCTGTATGTGTTTTACCTTAATGGCAAAGCATTAACTCGCCTTTCATTATGAAAACATATATATATACATATATATATACATATATATATATATATATATATATAGCATATTACTTTCAGAGTCATTTTAGCAACGAAAATTAAATTCATAGTATTTTTATTCACATAGCAACCCACAATAATAATTTAGCAACATGCACTTCCATAAATTAAATAAAAATTACCATTTTTCATAATTTCGAAATCAGTTTGTTAAATGAGCTATCAAATCTTGGGACAGTTGTATAAATTCATCTTCGGGCAAGAGGTACTTTTTAATAATGCTAATAACAGAATCTTCCGTTATAGTGTCGAAACCCTCTTGGTTTTTGAAAGGAAGGTGTCCTGCTAGTTCACAAAGTGCCACATTAAATGCAGACTCTTCTTTGGCTCCAAAACACGACTTTCTTGCCCAGATAATAATCCTGATGCCCTCTCCAGTTTCAGAGGATCTCACATTTCCAGGTTCACTACCCCTGGATACAAACACATTATGTGCTATATTTTTGGCCACAAAATAATCTGTTACTTTGCATATGTTCTGTGCCACAGATGGCAAATCCTTCCCATTAGTGTAGAAAAGGAACCCAGGAGCAGGGAAATGAGAGAGTACGTGGAAATTAATTTCAGGGCACAGAGGTTTGCTGCTTGTTGACTCTATCAGAAGTTCCTGATCCAGGTAGAACCCATGTAGGTGTAGATGGTTTACAGAAGCAAAACCACCAAGGCTGTTAAATCCAACTCTAAATCCTGGATGGGCACTGAGAAGTACTGATTCCAGACCGAGCCACATCAAATCTTGGTTTAGAATTTGTGGTAGACAAAGAGATGGATGTGGTATAAATAAAACATGGCCAAATTCAAGAGGGCTTACATTAATCACTACTAAAGTGTTGTTCCTATGGATCTTCCTTTCTAAATAAGCCATAGATGGGTCCACAGAGCCATGGCCTTCGCCGTTTGAATCTAATTTCATCCCATTCTGAGCTGATGATCGGGTTAGTTGAAACAAGATTTCATCAGGTTTGATTTTATTGAAGTTGAACTGGTTTGGGTTAAATTTCTGCTGGATACTTTGAATGTCCTGTGGTTTCCTCCTCTCCAGACCTCTTTTAATATTAAGCTGGGCTACATACTTTACAGCACCAGGTACAATCTTGGTCTCTAAATTCCATAGAGGATAACGAAACAGACCCTGCTTCATCTTCTCCACCCACTTAGACTGAAGATGTATATCAAACTTGGAAAGGAATGATGTATCTTTTGAGTGAGCCTTTACTTCTTCCCATGTAGCAACTTGAAAGACAAAATCTGTCTTTGAGTACAAGTATTCTCCTATTCTTGTTCCCTTGTATTCTGCTTTATTGTTTTCCTGCATCTTCACAACTGCATTTGCCAGGTAGGAACTTTGTCTTGATTGAAATTAATTTATCCAATAAAACACAAAAGTTTGTATGTTATTTTTCCTGTTAAAAAAGAAGAATTTAGAGAATATAAAGCATTACTCCTTTCAAAGCATATGACATTGCTACTTTAATATGAAGAAGTATAGCAGTACAATTAAATATAGATGGACTGTTTATACCATCAACCTTTGTAAAAGTGATGAGCAAGTGGTACGAATTCTATCAGCTTTCAGCTTTAAAAAAAATAAATAATATCAATTATAATAAAAATATAAGTTATTTTAATGAATGAACCAACCAAATATAATACTTCTGCAAAACAGAGTTGAAGTACTAAGAGCCTCATTCAACTCGGAGGCCGTAACTCCCGGGATGTAGGCCGTATGTCTGCAGTCCTGCTGTGGGGCTCGCATCTTCTTTGATTTACAGTGCTATTCAATTGATCAAGCCTGCAATTTATGGGCCGAAACTGTAAACCATGCAATCGTAAGTAGCATGTCGGGCGTGATCATGATCAATTAAGCAAGGCCGTAACTCCTGAGTTAGAAACAGCCAATAGAAACGGAGCCCGTCATCATTAACTTAGTAAAACATGGAGGTGACATGTCAATCAACTCGCGATTCAGGGTCCGAAATGATCAGACTTGATAACCTGCAATGTACAAAATAATAAAACTGAATTCTGATACTGTTCTAGTCCATGTGGGTGGCCTGATATGTATTAACTCATTGATTCCAGAGATTGATATAACTCTGAAATGAAACATAAAATTAAATGATTTATTATTGCCGGTTTGCATGCTTCAGACTGTTGTGCAATTAATTCTAATGTCTTTCATCACTTTCCCGTAATTTACAGTGCAGTATTGATTTTATATTTGAATTTAAAGTGCTCCGGACATGCGAGTCCTTCTTCGAACCCTTAATTTGTGGTCTGACTTTTGCCATTTGCGGCCTTGGCAGGGTGGTTAGCGAGGGGGACTCTGAGAAATTGAATAGTGATTTGCGATTTTAGCAATTGTAACTCTTGCGGATGTGAAAGATCAAAGGCTTGGAGGGGCTTTAACTTGCCATATTAACCATCATTGCAATGAATCGGAGGCCGGAGCCCGTAAGCCGATGAGAGCACGCAAAAATACGCCAATTGAATAGCAAAATAAGTTGCAGCCTCCATTACGGAAGCCCAGATCTCCCGATGCCTCAATTGAATGAGGCTCTAAGGATATAAGTGTGTAAGACATATGCACATAATAATAATAATATATCATTTATTATGCTAGAACTCCTGATGAGACTAGTATATACAGTACTGATAAACTAGTAAATGTTTTGGCCTTTTGAATAATTAAACTTGATCATCGGAAAAACATTTTTATAAAACAAAAAAGCCTATTAGAAACCCCTTGTGGTCTACAGCCCACATGTTTTGGACTTCTGGTGTACTAAAAGGTATATCTAAGTTTTCCTGATTTGAACTTTTTCTAATCTAACACATGCTGCCTATATCAGAAACACACATTACATTGAGTCATTCTATTCACTTAACTAATATATTTAATTAAAAAATATATATATTCTCCACACCCCAGAGCTGCTTACCTAGGCACAGTGTACCTACCAACAGAATCACTGCATTTGGGTACAGATTTTAACCCTATACTAACCTTCAAGCCAACAGCAGCTCAGTGCAAAAATACACAGAGCAATGTCTCCTCTTACTTCTTTGCGGAAGTGGGGGGCTATGCATACCATGATGCTTTGATGCACAGACTGACTTTGCAGACATTGAAACAATGTTATAACTACCTGAGATTGGCAAAAACTAATTATGAATTTTAGGCTAATTTAGTTAAGGTTTTCAAGGAGCACGCCTTCTCAAAATCAAGTGGCAGAAACTTGTAGAAATATGCAAACTTTAGGGTAAGTATAATAGCGTTTATTTTGGGATATTTTTCATGCAAACGTTTGCATACACTGCTGATTCTCCTCTATCAGATGTGCATTCATAATCCAGGATACGTAAATATGCCTTTAATGCAATACAGAGAGTAATAACATACATTTATAAACTATAGTTCATTACATCATACTGTAGATGTGACATCACAGCCTTATAATGTTACAGTGACATCATTGCTGGTTAATTATACTTTAAAGAGACATACACATATTTTGATAGTGAACATTTTTATACAGTATGTATTATATATAATATTTAGAGTGACATATAAAGTATAAAGAGGAATATCCAGAAAGTCTGGCCTGGCTGTGTTCCTGTACAAGCCTTATGTATACAGTCACAGGACTCCTCTGTAATACCCTTTGCAGTACATCATTCCATAATAATACAGCTATTACATAGGGCTAGACATGTACTATATGCACAGATGATTACCTCACTGGATCGTGTCACACAGATCACTGCTCCCACAATTCAAAGTAGTAGTGACCATCAGCAGCAATGCTGTGTACAGGACATGACTTCCCTGATCGGACTGTACCATTGGTGCAGAAAAGTAGGGGGAGGCAACAGTGAAGACTCCCTAGTACTTTATTTATTTCAAAAGTTCAACAAAATTAAAATTAGTAAAAAATGTATTTTCCTCAGTCTGTTGTTTCTATGTTTAAGTCATAACATGTCACGTTCATTTTGTTTGTAGAGGTCGCTATATTAGTAAAATGGTTCAGTCCTCCACCTCAGCAGGTTGTGGTTGGCACATTGTGCATTATTGTCATAATGTTATAAACTGTACAGAAGAGATCTACAGCCTCTACAATAAAAGAGCCAGAGATAGGGACTGCTGTAGTAACTGTAGTGTCCAGACATCTTGTGTAATAATCTGTATACACACACGTCATACTGTTCAGTCCATTTTAGGGATCTTTTTTGTATTTATTATATGTTTATAGTTTTAATTAACTTTTACTTTGAAGCCATCCTAAGAACTGACACATTTTTAAACATTTTCCTGCTTGATCCTGTATATAAAACCAATGCATTCTTCTTATTGTATTATATATAATAGTTATAAGAGTTCTGTGCGCTCTGGATCCTTACATGAACTATTTATCAGTGATTATCAGTGCTACTGAATGCGATGAGCACATTTACCAGACCACGCCCATATAGATGTTGCCGAATTAAATGATCACTCCCACCAGACCACGCCCATTCACACGAGAGGCGTTGTTACCTGTGATATGCAAATGAGCTGTTGCCCCGGGATACGGTGACGTCGCAGGCGGAAGCTGCAGCTCGGGTGTGAGAGACAGAAAGTTATTGGAGTTTGGGGCTGAAGTTTGATCGGAGGAGGAGCTGCGTCATCATGGGGGGCTCGAACAGCCAGGTGTCCAAACAGCTCCTCAATGAGTACCAGGTACTGGGGGAACATTAATAGGATGTGTATATATATATATATATATATATATAAAAAAAAAAAATACAGGGGTCTTGTAATCATAAAGTAATTCATGTATCGGGGATATAACAGAGGGGCAATACCCCCACCCTTATAAAGTAGCACATATCTCATATATTTTATTGCACAATGTGTGTGCCAGTGTATTATATGTGGGTGTAAAGTGTAAGAGCAGTGCAGAGTATGACAGCAGCCTGCAATACATGAGTATATCATGTACTGCACTATGTCACCCACAAGTCATTCACTAAGGTAGCAGGAAATTCTATGTGTGTCTGCTATAGATTGTTTTCCTGACTATAAGCCTGACTGTAGTTCTGTAAACTTCTTAAGTGACAGCTGATAGTCCACTCTATATACATATATACACACATATATATATATATATATATATATATATATATATATATATATATATATATATATATATATAGTGGGCTATCTCATCAAAATATCGACTACACAAGCTAAGGAACCCCCACTGATGAGGCAGTAACCTTGAAACAGCTGTTTGTGGGTGGGATTTCTGCCTTGTGTATAATCCAACCCTAGCTTTGCTTAAAGCTGTTTGATACAGCGGGAAGCCATGTTTGATATGGTTATGGATTGCAAGAGGGAAGCCTTTGTGGGCACATTTGCATGTCCCTGCCAAAGTTCCCAGAATGCAGTGTAATAACTGTATTTTCTGGAATTCTCGGCATGAAACAAGTTTTTTAGACGGTCAAATGTGTATACTACTGTAAACTTCTTAAGGGACAACTGGTATGTATGTATGTATATAATATTTAGATACATACAGTGTATGTGTGTGTGTATATATATATATATGTATGTACAGAAAATGAATAGTACATTTTTGTTCCCATTTGATTGTCTACAAAAACCCTGCTCAGGTTTCCCAGAAATACATTTTTTGTATTGTAGTATGGGAACTGGGTAGTGACATATAAATGATCACACAATGTATTTTCATACTGGCAAACGAGCAGGAAATAAGTTTTTTATTTTTTTTTGGCTAATGTTATTAACTTGTTACGTACCTCACAAATGTGAGTTTTTTCTTAAAATACAGTTAAGATTTTGATAATTGAGCCATCTGAACTGTTTTTTAATGTTATTGTACTTCTATATATTGTCATAATGATTATTTGCATTAAATAATTTACATTTGTCATGTAGTCTTTGCAGATATTTTGTTGCAAGTGTATCAGGTCTTGTATACAATATACATTTTTGCATGAAGAAGGTACGTTCTGGTAACTTGTACTTACTTTTCTTATTTGCTTTTTAGGAACTAACATACCTGACCAAGCAAGAGATCCTACTGTAAGTATTTTTTATGTTATCTTAATAATACATGCAGGTAACACTAGGTGCTAAAACACAATGTTCAAAAAGGAAAATTTTCTAGTTGTACTTCGTCAAGAATTATATTATTATTGGCTCTTAAAGTGTAGAGGTTGCGTTCGGTAAGATATGCATAGGTACTAAACATTGAGTAATTCTTATTAGGTGACATTGCAGATGCTGTTTATAATTTTAGGATATAGACATGCACTGAAACAGGAGGAATTGGATGGGACATGTAATAATAATAATTTTAGTGTGCCGGAAAACCTATTTTTAAATAGATGACAAGAAAGCAGGGCTCAACAAATGTCAGGTGTCAAGTCGCCATGGCAACAAACATTTCCTCGTGCCTAGATTTCATGCCTCTCCGCTTATCTTAGAATTTGACATCCAGTCACAATGTAGTGTTGCGTTTGTGTCAGTTCCCCGGAGCAGCTCAGACCTGCAGAGAGGTGATGGAGGCAGTGCCAGATATACATGTGGTGGTTTCCATGTGTGGCTGTGTGAAAGATTTGCCGTTTTTTATATGCACTGTTCACAAGGCGACTTTAATGCTTTAAAGTAAAATCTGACCCAATTCACTGTTGTGCAATATTCAGCTTTGAGTTAGTGCAGCCTCTTGTGAGACATTTTTTAAATTAGGGGGCATGTTGTTAAAAGTTACCAATTATTTTTAACTATATGAACTATATTGTTTTGATTATAGAGGGAAGATTAGAAAAATTGCACATGCCCAACTGTAGGGATTTAGCTCTGTGTAGCTTGCTCTGTAGTAGTATTATTGTTGAGACATTCAGTTGTGTCCGACTCTCTGTGATTCTATGGACTGCATTATGCTTGCCACATCTATCGTTATGGCTCTGGTTGTGGTTTTTTTTTGCAAAGATACTGGAGTACGTTGCTAGTTGCTTCCCCAGTGGACCATGAGTTGTCTGACATCTCTGCTATGACCTGCCCATCTTGGTTTATCTCACAGCTTCACTGAAGTACTTAAGCCCCTTCGCTATGATAAGGTAGCAATCCAGAGGTGGGTACTGTAGTATAGTCTCAGAATAAACAGGGAGAGCAGAGATCTGATGCTCTGTCTTAATTGTTAGGTTTAATATATATTAAGCCCTGCCGACTCACCACATTAAGCCCTGCCCATAAAAAACAATAATGTTCGGAAAAGGTTCTGATACCAGGTATCAGCGGTAGAAAGATGGTGGACTAATTCCGAGAATGGGGAGGCGTACAGAGATCCTGCGCCTCCACACGCGGTAATAGTGAGGATTTTTGGTTTCTTTTCTCCTGGTTCCTAAACGTAAGACATATATGTCGAGCCCTACACACAATCACACCCTAACGCTTGTAAGCTTATATGCACTAAATTAGACCTTTGCCTTCGAAAACTCCAGGAAGTGAACACAAAAGGCAGGATTTCTGGTGCATCGAGGTAACAGGTTTACTCAATACAGCTCACATTGACTTATGTTTTACACCTCTCCTCACAGAACAATAGAATGTCTTCTTCAGTGGTATCTTGACCTTTCAAAAAGATGCAGCTATTATTAGATTTAGACAATCTGTAACTATACGGTTGTTTCATTATGATTTCTTTCTGAAAGTATTTGATCTGTTTTAGTAGGTTATTTTTTTATATATGTATCTTTTAAGAAGTCCATAAAGTCATTAGGTTTTTCTCTGAGTACAAGGTTGTTGTATTTCCTTGTTTATATGCCCTCATACAGCAGAATAAAGTGTATTGCTTCCTTGTAGTGATTTAAAGAATTTCCCATTTTGTTTGCATGCACCATAATTGCTAGGTCACCAAGTGCATATATTGGCTCTCTAACTATTTACTACCATAACCTCTTCTAAAGACAACCTGCTTGCATAACCTGAAATTAGCTCAGAAGAGTCATTTGAAGTGGTAAGTGTATGGTGATTCTATTAATTCTTTCAATATCTCCTACAGTGCCTACAAAAGATTTTCTGAGCTTGTACAAAAAGAAAACAGAAACAACATTGAGAATCTGAGGATCACAAAAGAAAAGTTTCTGACTTTGCCAGAACTAAAGGTGATGCATTATATTTTTATGTACCATAATTGATACTGTGTGTGGTTTTATGGTTTATTCAACCTAATACAAAATGATATCCGAATTGAATTAATGCTATATAGAATCCTTAAAATACAAAACCCCTACATTGCACTTAAGAATATTTTAACAATAACAATGTTCTTTACTGCAGCAGTCCATAGTTTGCAATGGGGTTTACATTTTTCTTGTCTAGATAAACAGCACTATTAAATTCGAAGCCCGTATGTGCAACGTGAAACCCACAACGGCTGTGGGCTCAAAATTTGGCCGAGTTACAGAGCTATTCGAACATGCTGCAAATTACGAGCTTGAGACGCAATCCCGTAAACCATTTGTTGAACGTTGGATGTTTGTGATCAATTAATCAAACCCGTAGTTACAGGTTCATTTGGAGCCAATAGCAAATTAAATCGTCATAATGATGTCACTGAAAAATAAAGGTTAGATTTCAAAGTCTTACGTTTTTCTGTTACGATCAGACTCACATTCCAGAAATAATGCAATATTAATAAAGCTGTAAATATGATATTCTATCACATGCGAGTTACAGTATATGTATTAACACATTGATTGCTGCGATCGATATAACACCGAAATCAAACATGAAATAAAGTATTTTTTGGGGGGCCGATTTTGCGTGCTTGAGAATGTTGTGCTATGAATTCTAAGACCTAGCATCACTTTCCCTGTTAATAAAAGTACAGTAGTGTCTGTATAAGTGCATTTTTTAAGTGCTACGGATTGGACTTTACCCCCCTTGCTGGTCCTCTCTGGTACTCATTGGCTTTTTGGCTCCATTTGCGTGTTACGGGGTTTAAGGCAAGTGCAATTGTTGCAATTTAATAGCATGATTGGAATCGTATCGGTTACGGGCTTGAGAGAACAAAGGATTTGCGGCCTGCAAAGTTTCACATAGCATGTCCCGTAGGCTTGCTTTCCTGGGGCCAATTTAATAGACGTATTTTTTTTTTTTTTTTTTTCAATACTCCTCACAAGTCTCCAGTATACCATGCTGTATATGTTGTGGACTTCAATTATTGCTCTGGTAAGGCCACACAAAGGTGAAGTAAAGTTCTCAACATGTTTAATTAAATAGTCACTAAAAGAATATATATATATATATATATATATATATATATATATATATATATATATATATATATATATATATTTTCTCAATGCATCACAATCGTGTTATAAAATGGTGGAATGTGTGTAATAAACCAAATATTTTAAGCCTATTCTGAGGACACCTGCAGTCTGGTAATCTGTTGTTCCTGGCCTGCTGTCTTCCTGTTTTAATAGATGAGCAGTGCCAGTCATTGCATGTCACATATGTTCACATTCACAGCTCAACTGTGGGCTGGCACCACTTCTATGTAGAAGCATGAAGTTTGAAGCCAACAGTTTGTTAGGCTTTCAGAATCCTTTTTCCTTAACGATAAAGCGAAGTTTGAAGAAATTCCATATTCTATATGTGTGTGAAAATTTTAACTCAAACTTTTACTTTAACTTATTAGCACACGTAAACATGTATTGCATTCTCTGCTTGTTACAGGCAAACCCATTCAGACACCGTATCTGCCAGGTTTTCTCTACCTCAGACCAAGATGATGGGAGCATGTCCTTTGAAGATTTTCTTGACATGCTCAGTGCTTTCAGCGAATCCGCCACTCTAGAAATTAAATCTCACTATGCCTTTCGGATTTTTGGTAAATATGTTTAGTATTTCTTTAGCAAATATGTCTTATCATTTAATGGAAATGTATTATAATAGGTAACATCATAATCACAGTTAACACTGAGAACTTACATTTCCCTATTTCCAGATGTATTCACAGCATTTCACAGAATTTATGCGTTTCAATATTGTATTAGCTCTGTGCAAATTTTCTGCATTTACCATATGTTTGTGATTTAGTGACTTACTTGCAGTTTGAGTGCCGGTGTTGTCAGATATATTGCATTTCAAAGAATATTCTTTCTATGGCTGATTTTGTGTCCTTTTAGTGCCACCATTGCAATCCACAAATATGTTGAGAATTATTCTGTATACAATTATCAGACAAGGCACATTTTAATTTCACAATTTAATGACTAAAGGGACCTAGGTGGAACTGCTTTTCATACAACAATCTTCAAAATGTCTCCAATGCATAGAAAAAATTAGGAGTGAGACGTATGCAGGGCAAGTGTGAACACTGCTTACGGTAAAGCTCACAATTCCAAAAACTTGATTTATAAAAAAGAAAGGTTGCTAGACCGCTCCTACCTGTAGGTTTTCTTCGGTTCAGTATCTATTCACATTTATAGGGCTACCTGGACCTCTGTTTTAAAAGCAAGGGTTTCTCATTTTAATAAAACACACCATGTATATGTGTTCGAAAAGAGTGCCTAATCTTTATTTTTCAAGTCACATTTTTATACATTTTTTTTCCAATGGAATATTTCCATAAATCAACATACTTGTGCAACTTCTGCCACTTTGAATTCCCTGGTCTGATTTCTTAGACCAATCAGCTGTGGCCCTGGTAGGGTCTATCAGAATTGGCTGATGGAATAGCTCCCTAGCCAATCGGAGAGTTCAGTGGAGGATGCTGATTGGCAGAAATTTCAAATATAGGCTAGCAGGAGAGAACTACTGGGTTACGGGGTTGTGGGCTCCGTCAAGTCTAGAATGACAGGAGGAGGTTGATACTATCTCCTGTGATGGCATTAGAAAGGTCCTGGTAACAATGTTACTATTGGTATAGGGTCTGTTGTGGTGTTAGGTGCCATAGGTATGGTATCTAGGAAGAAGGTAGGGTTGCGTAGCTATTGTGACAGACCTCTTACCACTCTCCCCTAGGCAAGCAGACCTATATCGAGCGGGAAGGAGACGGTTGTGAAAAATATGCTTAGACTGGGGGGTAGCATACAGTTTAGCCTGCCACGACTTCCAGAACATTTTAGTACTAGTCTGCGTTTCACATAGATGGATATGGGGGGGTTGAGCTGACTGACAAGTTCAAGTACATACCAAGTGGTGGTTAACCACAAGACAGTGGATCAAAGGGGTATCCCTCACAAACTACTTGACACCACTTGACTTGAAACAAAGGGTTTCAATTGCTGTCTGATAGTTTGGTTAACTATACTCGACGTCTGAATTGGCACATCCCCATACAAGTCTATGGCGTCTAAGCCACACGGACTGCAAGTTCACACCCAGTCACAGAGAGTGGCTATTGGTCTGTTTTTTAAAGTTATACTAACCCAAATATTTTTTATACAACATGAAATATATTGCCCACATAATTTAAAAGCACACAAATGCAAAAATTCAACGTGATATTGTTATTTTAGCTTTGCCTTCTCGCCTAGTAATCTTAACTACAGCTTCAAACCACTGATTGCATTACTTTGTGTTAGTGTCTAATGTCACCATTGTTCCTTTTCTGCATGTGTTGGGATTTCATCTTTTGTTTGTGACTTCCTGATCTGCTAAAAGTTTACCAAGGTCTGCTCCAGCAAACAATCCTTGCGCACAGGCACCAGTCCCACTGACCCCTTTCAATCACAAATAGCTACTGGCTTTATATTTGTGCTCCTTAACTGTGGATTCCCTCTTGGCTTGCAGAACCCATGAAGTATGGTGAGCGTTAAAGTGTGACATTATCAGCGCTGCCTCCCACCTTCATTTTGATCACTTGCAATTAAGAGCGCCCAGTGCATCAGTCTTTGAATTGTACCTTGCCTCCTGCTAGCAATGTTAAATGCCTATTGATATGAATTTGATAAAGTTCAATCTTTTTTTCTTTTCTGTCTTGATTTTAAAAATGTAAACATGTTAGAGCATACAAATCATTCTTAGCATTGTCCGTTGCTTGCCTAAGTGTAAAGTCATTTGACATGACAAGTTCAAGGTCCCTTTTCTAGTAGTTATTGAGAAAATCAATTTGGTAATATCAGATAACTTTAAGTACAGAAAAGAACTGTGGCAAAAGCAATGAATATTGCTAAACAGAGAATTATTGAGAAAAGTAGATAAAATGCTGTGCTGAGGAATATTAAGCCAAGCTTGATGGCTGATAAGTAAGCCTTGGTATTATATCACATCTGGGATAGAGAAGGTAAAACTGTACAAGAGGGAGAAGGAAACCGGGTTTGCTAGAAACTTTGATTAATGTATTTTTTGAAAAAAGGTTTACTGTTGTTCTTTCTCTCTGTAGATTTTGATGGCGATGGTGCCTTAAATGAAGCTGATTTGGAAAAATTGGTGAACCACTTGACAGGAGAAGATGATGATACCAAATTAAATAACAGTGAAATGAAGCAACTTATTGCAAATGTAAGATAATACACATTGTTTAACTAATATTTATATAAAATTTGTATACTTTTATTTTACAACTTATTCTTTCTTATTGGTTTAATGAATTATTATACAATCACAGAAATATTACTTAAAGGCAATCACTGAAATAGTCTTACATATAAAATCCACAACATATATAAAGTAAATTCCATTTAAATAGTGGAACAATTTCTCACTTATATCATTAGTTTAAAATAAATGTCACCATATCATAAGGGAGTCCTCAAGTTTTTACTTGTTTTAGGATTCACTTTTAAAAGTTTTATGTCTTATACTTATGTTTTTATTATTCTTATTATATTTTTTAATTGTATAGGATCCATTAATCTTAAACTTTCAGATATTTTTAAGTCATCTTTTAACTTGCACAACAATAAAATTTAGAGGTGCTTAATCTGAGAACGGAAAATACCTGAAGTAGGTTTGTCCTATAGGTCTGGTTACCTACTCAGAGAGCAACCTCTTTTAGCTCACTTGTGCCCTTCACAGGGAGAAATATCCTGTAGTATATCAGTCTGGCCTCACTCACTAGAGTGACCCAGCCCCGAAATACCAGGCAATTCTACCCTGAACATGAGAAACCACAAACCCAGATGCGTTTCAGCCTCTGTGGGTCTGGTCAGTGAGGTGTAGCTTTACTCACGAAGGCACCGTGAGCAAGTAGTCCACGTCTGGTTCCTCCCAATCACCCTTAGGGTGAGAAAAAACCCTAAGGGTCATCTTTTAACTTGCTTTTCAGATTTTCTATCTCCATTGCAAAGTTTTGTACGTCTTCTAAATTTCACATGCATGTCAAAGCCCCCCTAAATGCATTTAGTATGTGAGAGATTACATTTCTGGACATTTTCTCTAGATTTATTTCTGTATAATATAACAATTTCCAAAGTGCATCTGATTTCAGTTGTCTATCAATTACTTTAAATATAATTTATTAATGGGGAGTTGCACCACATGTGGAAATTCAATGCTTATACTTAAACAATAGACTCCTCAATATGTAAAATGTTTTGGCTGCGCACAGTATGTGTTAGTGGATTATTATTATTATTATTAACAACTCTCCATTTTTCACAGATATTGGAAGAGTCAGATATTGATAAGGATGGCACTATTAACCACTCTGAATTTCAGCATGTCATTTCAAGATCTCCCGACTTTGTCAGGTATTATTCTATAGTATAATTGTGTTATGCCATGCTCCTAACGGATGCTTTCAAATACACTCTGATAATATCTGTAAAAATTAGAATATCAGATAACATTCATTCTTGTTTAATCTGTAAACAACTTCGATTTTAATAAAATAATATTTTTTAAGAATTTGAGCAATATAAATCTAGACAATTATTATAAAAAAAATATACATCAATATAACTTTCTGGACCAGTCAGATTTCATGGGAAGTTTTTGTTCTCCGATACCAACCTAAACACTTTCCCAATCGTACAGCTTACACCCTATGATTAAAACAGCAATATAATGTGGAAAGCTTTAACAAATTAGTTCTCCCATGGAAAAATAGCCCATTCCAGCGACTTCTCTTTTAACTATGTGGATGCTGAAATCGGGACTATTCCTCATTACTATGCAACGACCAGCAGCAACAGTCTTCCCCGCTACAGTGAGGAATCCAATATCCATAAGACTATTAAATGATTGTTATTTTCTTTTCCAGCTCTTTTAAAATTGTCTTGTGATCAGTCCATCTCTGCCGTCTACCTGGAAAATGGCCTTAATATTAATTTTGGCCAGGGAAATTATTCAATTATGGATGAATGCAAGCAATCAACACAAAGCATGCAGCTATGCAAAACTAAACACAATTTAGAACCACCTTAACAAATTCCTTTTTTTTTTTTGTATTTTCTAATGTATGTTAAAATTTCAACTTCAACCCTTTTAGTAATGTAGCTTTTAGATAAAGATATATCCTCTCTGTGCCAGATGGCCTTGCTAAAAGCAATATACACCAATGATGTTTGCATTCCATGGGCTCCTTATTGTAAGTTTTCAACACTTAAAAGGCCCATTGTATGAAGATATTATGGGATTCAAATATGTATGAAAATGTTTGCTAAACTGATAACTTCTATTTATATAACTATAAAAAAAACTCTTTATAACCTTGTTAGAATCGGTTTTTGTGTCTTTTTAAATCTGCAGTGCACTTTTTATGGTCTTTTTAACTGGATTGCAAACAAGGCTTTTACTTTTGGAAAACCTATCTTATTATATGCAATAACTATGCAATCCACACATGCCTCTTCTGGAGAGTGCTATTAACAAAAACGTAACTGGAACAAAACATGATTGTATTTAATTAGAATTATCTTTTGTTTATCATCTCAAAATGTGTTGGAGACAATTGGTTTGTGGAGTCCATGGCAGACTTTTGTGATTTATATGTTTAACATAAATCAATACTATAGAACTATTGTGTCTATTTCTTTATTTTACTTTATGTATGATCAAAACATGTCTGCTAACTTATCTATGCACAATTAAAAATGTAACCATTTTTTTTCTTCAAAAAGGTTGATTGTAATATTGTTTGTAAAACATGTCAGCCCTACTTTAATATTTTATATAGATATTTCAGATACCCATTCAAATCTAAACTTTCATTTCAATGTTAAGATTTTATGCATCATCTATTTTACTGGTCCATAAATCTGCCCCTGTATACAATGATTTTATAGAATGCTGTACATTTTCATTGACTGTTGCTATGTAAGAATGCACAATATGATTTATTGTAGCAAAATTGTTGCCACTAAATCTAGCTGACTAATAAATATATTCTACAGGAGCAATAAACATGGCTGAAGGTTGTGCAAAACTGTCAACAGTATTTTAATTAACATGTCGATTTCTAGCATAAGAAACATTTCATTTACATTTAATTGTGTAATAATTATTTATTAATATAGCCTCATGTCAGATCTAGCCTATATATTAACAGCCTTATTAAATTGAGATTCGGCCAATTGAATAGGGCTCTATATAAGCACAGAGCATATTTTTTTACAGAAGTTTTTAGTTAGAGAACGTCTATCCAAAAGCAAGGTCTTCACTAACTAAAAACTTCTGTAAAAAAATATGCTCTGTGCTTATATAGAGCCCTATTCAATTGGCCGAATCGCAATTTAATAAGGCTGTTAATTTGTACTGTTCATGTTACTCTGTCCTGATTTTTTTTTTTTTATATTGTGTTTTTAGTATCTGTACTGTTTCTATCTCTGAGAATTAAAAAATGTCCTCAATAAATTTATACTGTTTATTTTTGTTTGTTTTTACTGGAAATAATCTGTTCCGAAAATTTCTACAAAAGAAACAAAGTGTAAAATCTATTTTGGAATTTATAGAGACCTTCTCTTTTTTTATTGAACAGTCAATAATTTTAATTAAAATACTGCAAAAATCATCTTGGACCTTTGACAGCTTATCTTTTGTTTATATTTAATTATTTGTACTTTTCTTGGTGTCTGAAAAACAAAGTGTTCCTTTAGAGCCCCTTCCAAATGTATCCTGTGATTTATATTGCAAATAACTTGGAACAGTTTTTACATGGATTATATGATATAAAGACTTGCATGTAGTGCACCCATATATGGTGTGAAGGCAGTCACATGGTGTTCTATGAATTTGTTGGAGCATGTTGTATATATTAAACAAGTTCCTTATTTTCCCATTATATAATGTGTGTGTTAAAATATAAATTTTAAGAGAATTCAACACAAATACAAATAGATGAAAAGCAATGGGACTGATGCATCTTAGCCTTACCAGTGAATTGAAAAAGAAGCTTTGGAAGAAGTGTGAACGAGAATTCATTTTTTTTTCTTTCTAGTATTACATTCAAAAGAAAGGTGGAGAAAAGTAGGTGTTCCGAATTAATAAATGAAGAGGTTAAACGTTTGCTGCATTTAATAGTTATACATAACTGTTAAATTGCTGTTCTTTATGACTAACGAATACTGGGAATGCCAGCAAGCACATGATACCAAGATACTCAGGCTCTTGTAACAGTTATTGCATTCCAGTGGAATGGGAGGAGCAAAGCTAGACCCAGAATAGTTACACAAATGCTGAGGCTTCTGTTATTTGAATGGGGAAATATATAAGGAGGATGCTGACATCTGAATTCCCCCCCCCCCCCCCCCAAAAAAAAAAATCATTCTGCAGAATCAAACTGAAGTATTGGATTTTCTGTGTTGTTGGTGTTACTGTTTTGATAATAATTGTTTGTACTAAATGTCACGCTTTAACTGCCTCCGGTTACCGCATATTTGCATATGTTCCATGTCTGTTTTGGTGTCTAGATTCCCCACATATACTCTAGTGATCCATGCATAGAGATTTATGAATTGTGTGCAGATTAGCCATTATATGGGACAGGGATCACATTTTAGTAATGTACTAGGAACGGGTCCAGCCAACTATTAAAGATCAAATAACCATGACTTGCTGGACCCCTATTCTCAAAGTGCCCATCCATCCCCATTAACCTATTCCTGTCCAATTGACTTCTGTAATATGAGTAAGTAATATCAGATCGCCCACGGGTATGGTTCTTTCCAGTCTCGTCCATTGTATTAATAATTGTCTAATTTCTGATGACATGGTCATGTTGACCACTGATTGTTTGGGGTAGACTGTGAAAACTCAGTAGATTCCTTCCCGAGTCCTATACATTGCTATACCTCTGCTTCTTAAACTATTCTACAACATAATGTGGCAAGTTCTCAAAGAGATGGGAATACCAGAATATCTCATCCTACTATCGAATCTGTATGTGGACCAAGAAGTCACAGTCAGAACCAATCATGGAACAAACAAATGGTTCAAGATCGGGAAAGGAATGCGGCAACATTCTATATTGTCGCCTTATTTAATTAAACATATACGCGGAATACATCATGCGTAAGGCCGGACTGGACGGATTGACACCCAGAATCAATATTGCTGGGAGAAATATCAACAACCTCAGATATGACGATGATACTATTCTGATGGCTGAAATTGAGGAGGAACTAGAGGACCTATTGATGAGGGTGAATGCAAAGAGTGAAAAAGTTGGCCTGCTGCTCAACTATATAAAAAAAATAATTTTATTTTCCTGGGCTCCAAGATCTCTGCATATGTGACTACAGGCATAACATTAAAAGAGGTTTGCTTCTGGGGAGAAAAACTATGGCAAGTCTGAACAAGCAATTAAAAAATAAAGATATAACACTATTAACATAGAAAGATGGTATTCCCAGTAGCAACATATGGCTGTGAGAGCTGGACCATAAAGAAGACTGAGCACCATAGAATTGACGCTTTTGAAATGTAGTGCTGGAGAAAACTGCTTAGAGTCCCTTGGACTGAAAGAACCAATAAATCAATACTTCAGGAAATCAAGTCAGGTTTGATCACAAAGCTAAAGCTCACGTAATTTGGCCATATGATAAAAAATGTTGGATCCGCCTTAGGTGCACTAGTGAGCTGAAAGAAACGTGGAAATGTAAACCTGGATGAGTTTAAAGGGAACACAATGATTGGAGGAGGGGACTTCTGAAGATTGTAGCTCACCAGCGACTCTGTACTCCAGGCAACAATGAAGCCCACGTGGTCTGGGAGCTGGCTGGGTGCCAGGAAGCCGAGAGAACAGTAGGCGGTTGGATCAGAGGGAGGAGCCTGCGCCTGGTCCGCTGGTACTGTGGCTGGCGGTCTCACTAGATGTGAGAAGTGGAAGCAAGCTTATTATAATGAGCCCAATGTCTGCCTCATGCTGATAGAGAATGGGTTTGGGACCAACCTGAGGGGGATTACGGTGTGGAGGCTACATGTCCAATTGAAAGGAGTGGCAGAACATATCAACACCAAAGTAAGTCTATTTTCTCCTAATTAATAAGGAATGAGAGAAGGAACTATTTAAATGTATGGTAGAATAATGAACAACAGAACCAAACAATTCTAGATTCCTCCACCTCTCATAATTGAAATGTATATATGGGACCCATTGCTGACTAAGGGCCTCATTCTATTACCGGCCGTAAATCGTCCGTAAGGCTGCGATTCCTTGCGGGGGTTCTGTTAACTCGCGATTCTATTATACGGCCCCGCAAGGATCTCCTCTTACGGCCGGCCGCATATCTTGGAACCGGCCGTAAGCTCAGAAATATAAAAACGCAAAAATAAATTCAAGCCTGCACTGTACAGCTCTGTAAATGCTAGGGATCATATTGGGGGACATGAGGATTAAAAGTAACCCTATCTCAAGCTTGCACATCAGCCCAAACCCGAGTTCAAATTAACTGTTTATTTTCCGGCTGCGGCGTGGGCGGGTCTGAGGTGCTCCAAGCACTCTGGACTTTTTACATGGATATTTTACGGATATTAAAAATAAAATATTTTACCGATTTGAGTATAGGGTAATTATGTGCTATTTTTTGTAACACCTAAAATCCCTTTATAGTCTTCTCAAAGTGCAGGATGGCTTTATTTGAGCTATTTTATGTGCTTAATTGGTGCTAGCGGGACCTCTTTCCTGCAAGTAAGCTGCGGCTCGTTTTTAGCCTTGCAGAGAGGGTTCCCGGAACAATTGAATTGCAAATAGGAATTTCTTACGGCCGAAACTCTTGCAGCCGTTTTAGATCAAAGGCTTTCCTCCTGCGCGAGCGGCCGCAAGAGATAGCAAGGCACCGGCCGCAAGCCTGCCGGAGTCCCCGGCCAGAGGGGAATAGAATAGCAGAATAGCTTGCGGCCGCTCCTTGCGGCCCCGCAACGGCTGCGGCCGTTAATAGAATGAGGCCCTAAGATATTAAGTATCTATAAATGTCTAGGGCCTCAAGTAAGGCAGCCAAAAAACAGCTTTTTACTCAAAAGAATCTTACAGCTTTTAATTGAAAGAATTTTACTTTTCTTAAAGCTATTTATACAATTGTAAAAATCAGAGCTAATTTTAAATCGCTAGCAGTCTGGGAAAACAAAGAGCTGGCCTTTGAAAGGCAAACTAAATTGGAAAGGACTTTAAATATACCTGCTATAATATAAACTATAATATAACCGGACTGGGAAAACCAATAAGATCTGGCCTATGTAACAGGCAAATTAAACTAGAAAAGGTCTTTAAATAACTAACATCAATTAACTGGTATATATGACAACTTAATTTGAATACGATCTCTTCATCTCTGAAAGCCCAAAACATCAGCTTGAGAAACAATGTGGTGTATTAAAGGCAGTAGTATTTTCTATAAGTACTGTGAGCGCAATATATTTGCTGAATAAGCTAAAATAAACATGAGAACACTCTGACAGTTCATAGCTATATGTTTGGTCTTTATATATCATATATATGATAATATAATCCCATCCAGCCTTCGAGATTGTATGGTTAAGAAACCCATTAAAATTACTTGTATTACTGTAAAGAATCAGTCAAAACTATAGCCGGCTGGGTCATTAAACCCAGAGAGGTGCTTAGGAAATACCTCGGGTACCCCCACTATCTATAAGGCCAGTGGCTATAATATATAGGCCGCCTGGCTCCCGCACTTTCTCTTCTCCAACCTACCTTCACTCGTTCTTGGATATGTCAACATTGCCACTGACTCCCACCTCCCTTGCAGCTGCTAAATTACTTTTACTTACCTTTTCCCTTGGGCTCTCACAATGGACAGTATCCCCAACTCACCGTGATGGACACTCCCCTAACCTTATTTTTACTAATCTCTGCACAGCCTCTGACAGTGTCATCTCACACCCTATATCTGAACACCACGTCCTAACCTGCAACCTCACCACACTTTTGACTCACTGCGCTTCTTCCACCCCGGCCACCATAACCTGCAAAAGCCTACAAGCCCTTGATCTGTCCAATGTGAGACAACCCCTCCCCAGCCCCCTCACCTGCCCTGACACTGCTACCTTACAGATGCAGATGCCCTCACTCTCAACAGCCATGGTACACTACATAAACGGGCTAGATCCAGAGGTGCACCCGCACTGCTGAATGACAATGGAGGAAATGTCTCAGACTTCCTCTATTCTCCACTAAAGTTTATTTTGCACTTCTTCTTCTCTGCCCTCAATCTTGCCAAACATGACAATTTCTAATCCTTAATATTGAATCTGTCCTTTAACCACAAATGTTTGTCACATTCAACACTCTCCTTTGCCTAACCTCTCCCTCTCTCACTTTGCCACCCACTTTAAAATTAAAAACATCAAAAATGAATTCTCCTCTCAATGTGGCTCTCACACTCCCTTAACAAACTAATATCACTCAGACTTTTATACTAACCCAATCCCATATCCACTATGGAATCCTTTGACTTTGTAACAAAGGGTGCAGTATCTAGTCTACTATCAACCTCTTGCCTTACAACTTGTCCACATGATCATATGCCATCATAGCTAATCCCCTCTCTACAACATTTATCCCAGCTCTCAAACATCTATTCAACCTTTCCTCAAAATACTGTCAAGTTTTCATTATCTTTTAAGCATGCCATTCTTAAGAAACCCTTATCTGACTCAACTTCTGCATCTAACTATTGCCCTATATCTATACTTCCACTGGCTTTACAATCCCCTTACCCAGTTTATTTGCCTATGACACAATTGACCACCCTCTTATAATCCAAATTCTTTGATCTTTGGCATCTGTGACTCAGCTTTCTCATGGTTCACATCATACCTAGAAGATTGAACATTTAGTGTCTCCTTCTCTGGCACCTCTTATTCTTTAGCTTTGGCCACTGTTGGTGTACTCCAAGGTTCAGTCCTTGGCCTATATGTAGATGACACTCAAATATATCTCCCAGCACCTGATCTATCCCCCTCTCTTCTAGCACGAGTTGCCACTGCCTCTCAAGTTTTTCCTTCTGGATGTCCGTCCACTAACTCACATTTAACATGTCAAAGCTCCTAATTGTCACACCCTCTATTAAAGCTCCCACTCCTCATATATCTCTCACTGTTGGCAATACCATCATCGCCTCCACCTCCCAGACCCGTTGTCTTGGTGTTCTACTGAATCCTGCCCTCTCTTTCATTCCTAACTTACAATTTATCACAAAATGTTGTCTTTTTCACCTAAAAACATCTCCAAAATAGGTCACTTCTTGCACAAGACACAACTAGAATTCATCATATCTTGCCTCGACTACTGCAACTATGTCCTTGCTGGCCTTCCTATCACCTGTCTGTCTCTACTCCAATCCTTAATGAACTCTGTTAGACTCATCTACCACACTCCGTGTCTGCAGCACCTCTCTGTCAGTTACTCCACTGGCTTCCCATAGCCTCAAGAATAAAATGTAATATTGTGACCTCAAAGTTCTCAACAACAGTGCACCCCCTTAATCTCTGCTCTTATCTCAAAATACTCCCCCACACACCCTTCTTCTTTCCTCTTCTCTTATCACCTCCTCTCACTCTTGTCTTGAGGACTTTTCTCAAGGGTGTATGGAACTCCTTGTCTCGCTTTATGGATAAAAATATTAGAAATATATTCTATTTGGCCAAATAGAAATGGTGGGCTCGTGCTCATATAGGCTGAAAAAACATCCTCACAGAGAGATTCTAAAGAATATAGAGAAGCCAGACAACATCTAAACCTATCATTAGAAATGGCTCCAGATAAACACAGATAAAAAAATGGTATAGTCTATTATGCAACACATAACGGATATCTTCATGCCTCTAATTGAGAATGTACAATCAGGACTTAATTCCTTTACAGAGGCCTTAAGGTTCATAAATGAGAGAATACAACAGACTGAACAGAGAGTTTCTGATTTAGAAGATAGGCTGTTGGGACATGAAATACAAACAAGCAAATTAATTTAACAGAATACTAGGATATTAAATAAAGTAAAGGATCTAGAGAATCATAGTTGGAGTAACAATCTTCGATTGGTTGGCAGCTAAGGCAATTAAATGGCACAATTTATTACATTTCATTTCTATAGAACTACTAAAACTAGTTCATATGAATCCCAATAAATAACCTATACAGATAGAAAGAGTTTATAGGGTAGGGACTGAGAGAATAGCTTGGTAATCAACAAAACCGTTAAAATAAGGTTGTTCCACTTTCAAGAGAAAAAACAACTCATGATGTCTTTTATAGTAAAATGGAGCCCTCGTATCAGATGCTTTCTAAGTCAAGTCTTTTTCATGAGTACTCAAGGTCAAGGTATCATATAGACTAAGATAATTCTTAGAGTGCTGTAAGCAGTTATTCAAAGATGGCAGGAAACTTGCTATCTAGCCAGAATTCAGTTAGCAACTAGGGGCCTCATTCAATTGCAATTTGGCCAATTGTATATGGCTCTATATAAGCACAGAGCATATTTATTTTTACAGAAGTTTTTAGATAGTGAACTTCTATCCAAAAGCAAGGTCTTCACTAACAAAAACTTCTGTAAAATAAATATGCTCTGTGCTTATGTAGAGCCATATTCAATTGGACGAATCAGAATTGAATGAGGCCCTTGGAAATGTCCTATATTTTTCAACAAAGATGATCATCTTGAAATCTCTTAGAAATGAGGATGATTTGGAAGGAAATATTCTATAGGATAGAGCATGGACAATTAAAGGTATATCAAGTTTCCCTGTTTTTCCATTTTTCTAACACAAGCTGCTTATATCAGAAACACACATTACATAGAGTCATTCTATACACACAAACTTATTTGACGTAAAAATAAAAAATTTCCACACCCACAGAGCTGCTTACATAGATACAGTGAACCTCCCAATTGAAATACTGCATTTGGGTATGGATTTTAACACTTTATTGACCTTCAAGCCAGCAGCAGCTCAATGCAGAGTCTGGCTCCTCCTGCTTCAGAGGACTACACATCCCATTATGTATAGCTGCTTGTGATTGCCCAAATGAATTATACATTTTATGCAAATTTTAGCTTGGCTATGTCGGGGTGTTAACTCTGAAAAACAACTGCTTGCAAACTCAAGAGATTTAGCAAACATCAGGGTGAGTTTGTTAATGTTTATTTTGGTATTTTGTCATGCAAAACATTTTTCATACACTACTGATTCTCTTCTTTCAGATGCATTAGTATTCCAGGAAACTTAAATATGTCTTTAAAATTGGATTACAAGGCAAATATAGAAGTCGGAATTGTAATCCTGATTTATGTACTGTATTAATATGGTTTAAAGCTGCATAGATTATTACTAATTTTTACAATAGGACATTCTTATTATGTTTGTTCTTTCCGCCACAACCAGAATGGGAATTAGAGGGCCACTGGGTAAGGGTTGTAAAATAAAAGACAAGGGATAGATAGGCACCAAAAAGATGTGTGAAAAAGTTGCATGGAATATTGTAGGTATTAATTCTCATATTAAACGTAAGGCTAATTTGAACTCACTTCAAAAAACAGCAGCAGGGGGCGGAGCTTGCGTCTGCTTGAGCTGGACGTGTTTAGCCTGAGCTCCTGCTGGGGGAAGAAGAGGAGGTGACTAATATCCCCCGTGGGACCCTCCGACGGTACCTTTGGGGACGCATCGATGGATAGTCTCTCACCCTGCCGCCTGGCTGGAGTACAACCTCTCCCTTGGAACTTAACACTGGGTGAAGACTTCATAGGCCTTGGAACTGCATTCGGAGCTGGCAGGCTCCAGCTGTAACTCCACAAGGGGTGCCAGGTCTGTACAGACGGCCATAACAGAGACAATAGGCGTGGAGGAGGTCTCGTGATCAGGTGGCGGCCATCGTGAAAAGCCACGAGGCAGGCCCTGGGGTGGACGTGGAGGCCTATACCCCATGAGTACCCCAGAGGACCACAGCAGTTCTTCAGGGACACCCAGTGGTGGCTGGTTCTGGCCGGTGCGGGCCAGGGCAACTCAGGCCTGCATTGCTTTTGAATATAAGGGGCGGCAGGGCGAGAGAAGAAGCCCACGAACGGGGGGCTGCCATTTTGTTTTGCCTAGCAATGAAGCCGAAGTTTGTCCCTGACCCCATTACTCCTGAAGCCCTATTTTGAGTAGAAGGGGGCAGGAGGGAAAAAGCTGGAGGGCCAGTGGTGGCCATTTTCCCTACTATACTGGGTGGGACAGAGAAGCCCTTGTTATCAGCGTGCTGCACAAACATATGGACGCAGCATAAATGCCCATTTGTGATCATTGATGGGACTCCTTCTGCTCTACACTTGGGCCAGATTACACAAGACCCACAGGCAGTGCTGTTATTGACTGACAGGGAAGTCTCCTTGAATCCTGAATCTTTATTAGTCTCATATGATTGGCAGTCCCACTCTTCCTATATTGTGGTCTGAGTTCAGCGAACCTACTGCCCTTTACCACAGACGACCTTGGCCATTTCAGCTTGTAATCTTTTCTTCTGTGTTACAAGAATTGGGCTGTTAATACTGTTTACTGGACAGCTGCATCCAATATTTAGTTATTCCACAAAATTATTATAGCACAACAATTACCATTCAACTGACATTTTTGCAGGACTTTGTGATAACATGCTATAAAATCATCAGAGTGACAAAGATTAATAAGCCTGCTTCTGGCTGCTGCCATATAACCGATGTGTAAAATCTGACAATCTTGCCTCACCCTGCCACCGTGTGGCCACGCAAGATAATTACAACTGATATTCTGCAGATGAAAAACTCTGGCCTGCGGGTTCCTACAGAGACTCTGGTTACAAGCTAAGCATATGAGGAGCCTGACTTTTATGGCTTAAAAAACCTTGCTTCAAACGCAGGCCCATCAACCATCTTCATCGTTCAAAAGACTCTAAATCAAATGATGTAAAAATACTTTTCAAATGGGGCCAAGACTAGCATCATAGCAGCCAATAGCTTTCCCTCTGTTAAAAGCAACTGACTTCACATGCAAGTTTTGTCAGCGTATTATTATTTATAAACTATCTACGCCTGCTTTGCAGAAACAAAACTAAAGCGAGGTGATGATGGTCCCCTTGTTCACAAACGTCTCCAATTCTAATGATGAGGAAACAAAAACATGGTGCCTCGGGGAACGGCATTCGGGAGCACTTCCCACCAAAGACTGCCAGGCCCACATCTCCGATAGACTCTGCCTCTGATCACTCAGACCTCTCAGACCAAGAAGATAACCCTAAAGGATCTAGTCAAGATATGGATCTTTCAGCCAGATCAGTGGCTAAGATTGAACAGCTTCTAGCTAAGGCGATAGAACCACTAAGTGCAGACCAGATAGTAGAGGCTCAAGAACGAGAAAGGTATTCGATTGACCAAAACACTTTTCACATCATGGAACTTACAAACAAGATGGAAGACTTGGAAAATCTGTCTCGCCGCCATAAAGTTAGGATCCGCGGCATACCAAGAGCCGTTCAGGATTTAATGACATATCTGAAAGAGACCTTTACTTGTATTCTTCCTGACCAAGATGAAAGTATGTTGGAAGTGGAACAGGCCCACAGAAC
Source organism: Discoglossus pictus (assembly GCA_027410445.1). Classification (NCBI taxonomy): domain Eukaryota; kingdom Metazoa; phylum Chordata; class Amphibia; order Anura; family Alytidae; genus Discoglossus; species Discoglossus pictus. The sequence continues at coordinate 189,754,941 of CM050167.1, read as the reverse complement.
TCTTGGAGGTAGAAGAAATCCTGAGGTTCCTAAGGATGTCATAGTGAGATTTCTGAGACAGCACTCCAGGGACCATCTGCTTTCAGCGACCAGAAAACCTTAGTCAATCAAAGGCTCTGACAACTCCAACCTACAACTTTATGCTTATCTGTCTCCTAATACGCTTGACAGACGGAGGTTGCTGGAACCTGCTTTGGCTATTCTCCAGCAACACAAAATCCAATATCGGTGTAACTTCCCTTTTGCCCTCACTTTCAATTACCAGGGTACAGCACATACCAGTCGCACATTGGAGGATTGTCTTGCCGTGCTACAGCAATTACATTTATGCTCTGCAGAAACAATAGAAGGGGGGCAGGATCAACCTCCCCTGCCCATTCCCAAGAGACAATGGACTTAAGTTGCATCACAATCCCAGGACAAGCAGTCTTTACCACCTAGAGGTCCCAGAGACCCTACTACTGGTTTGTAAAGGATAGAGTATTTGCAGCTTTCCTCGAATGGGGGACTCCTGTTTCACTACTGGCCCTACACCTGGCACAAGATCTGACTAAACTTACCATTTCTGGACTCTATCGAAGTAAAGTGATTAGTCAGGAATGTGCTGGACGCTGGCTGATTTACTACCTAATGATTAGAGGCAATATTTAGGCAGGCACAAGACAAAAGTTCAATTTTAGCTTTAACTTTTGCTAGTTAAGCCCCTTCTTCTATATAAAACAGATTTCTATTTTTTGGAATCTGACATAAGTCTTTTGTTAGTAGTTAAAACATTTGAATGTTTTCTTGTCTGTTATTTACTGGTTATAGTGAAAGAGAAATGCTATTCTTTTTGCTGCTATTCTGTAGCTGCCTGATATGTAAGGCCCCTCTGAATGTTATAAAGCTATCGCTTAAACATTTTAATGTTATAGCTGACCTCTTGTACTATGTGTATCTAAGAGAAGCAATAATAATGCCTTATATGTTTATTCTATCCCTATTCTATACTGAGACAAGATGACTTGCCTGCGTTATCAGATTTCTCCTAGAAAATTTTATTTGGATCTTCTGGTTTACCTCCGCCCCGACTCTTCCCAAGGGTTTAAAAAAACAAAACAGGTAATAGACAACACATCACACACACTGTTCCTAACCTAGAATGAATACATCCGATTATACTTTCATTACCCATAATGTGAAAGAGCTTAACTCCCCCTTTAAGAGGCCTTCAGTTATTTTTATGCAGGAAACCCACTTTTCACACGAGAAAAGACCAACCTTGCTGCATAAAGATTACCCCCATTTACTTCACGACTACTCACTCCACGAAGAAGGCTGGGTCAGCAGTTCTTATTCACAAAAATTTCCCATTTCAACTAGAACGTAGAACTACAGATAAAGATGGACACTATATAATAGTAACTGGGACTATTTCAGGTATTAGAATCTCCCTAGTTTCTCTCTATTCTACCACCACCTCTCCCCATAAAACTTTAATTAATTTACGGAGGGATCTAGAATCGATAGACACAGGAAGACTGGTAATAGGGGGTGAGTTCAACCACACCTTTAACTCAGCGATCGATAGATCAGGGAAGAACTTCTAGTAATAAATTCTCGAATAGGCTAAGACAAATGGATTCCCTACTAAATAGATTGGGTCTGGTGGATGCTTGGAGGGGACTCCATCCGTTTCAGAGAGAATACACTTTCTACTCCCCCACACATGCAACATATTCAAGGATTGATACCTTTTTAGTAGACTCCTTAATCTATGATTGTTTCCAGGACTCTGACATTGTCCCCTGCCCCTGGTCAGATCATGCTTGGACCTAATAAAACCCTGTTTAATAATTGGAAAATTAGTATTTACTGTCTAACCCTAAAAGTGCAGAATTACTAGCTAAGGATATAAAACTCTTTTTTGATACCAATGTTTCCCCGGAAACTGGGGCTGGGTGGCCCATAAGGCTTTTATAAGGGACACCTGTATTAAACTTGCTTCTCTACACAAACAGTCTCTTAAGCAAAAGGAGACAGACTTGACTGTCACCCTTAGTAGTCTGGAGAAGATCAATCAGCAGAACCCATCTAACAAATTACTTAAACAAATCGACAAGATTAGGCTAGAATTTCATGGGGTGCTCTCTCACTATACTGAAAAAGCAATGAGGAGGAAAAAGCATTTATATTATTGGAAGGCTAATATCATGCCCAGGGCCTGACTGGACTGTTTTATACTATGGCCTAGGCCTGACTGGTAAGAAGTTACCCTGTTTTTATTATTATGGTTATGTAATTCTTAGTCTGTATGGTTAAAATATGATTACACTGTTATACTGTATGTATCTTGGTTTATGCTCTGCATAACATTAGCTATTATGCAGGCTATTGTATCAGCCTCCAGAGAATTTGGTGGTGACCGGAAAGGACTCTCAAGGAATGGGCCTTCTAAACAAATGGATGGCGTTTCTGGGTCTATGGCCAGGTCACAAGCTAATGGAATGTCTGAAGGAACTGGTAGATGAGAAGATCGCCCTAGAGGAGCAATATGCTTTTTGGGTGGGTCCTGTTGAGATACCTCATGGGAGAGTCCTGTTTTTCATTGAAGATGGAGGAGGCACTTTGGGACATTGTATATGGGGATCTGGATTGGGGACTGAAAGAAGACAGCTGAGTTTGTTTTCTAAGCGCTGTCAAATGCTAGAACTGGAGCCAGGCTCACAGACAGCTAGCTTACTTTGGCCTTTGATCCAGCATTAGTTACAACTGGAAGTGGATTATGTAGACTTGCTGGATGAAGCATCCCTGAATGGGTTGTGGCCACCCAGTTGGGGGGGGGCTCATGCCAGTCAGGTATGGAACAGAACCACCTAGCAGAGACTACAGGGTCTTAGACCTCAGAGAACAAGTAGCAGCTGTGTAGCTGGAAAGCTATCCGGCAGGATAGATTCCCGGTCTCCACTAGAAAGAAGGGGGGAGGAGTTATCATGCCCAGGGCCTGATTGGACTTTTTTACACTATGGCCTGGGCCTGACTGGCAAGAAGTTACCCTGTTTTTATTATTATTATGGTTATGTAATTCTTAGTCCATATGGTTAAAATATGATTACACTGTTATACTGTATGTATCTTGGTTTATGCTCTGCAGGCTATTGCATCAGCCCCCACCTAAATAAAATTAAGGCCCATTATGTTACAGTATTGTTATCTGGTGATGCACTCAGCCCCACCTACATAAATAAACACAGGGGGTCTTGAGGAGATTAAAAGTTTGAGTGTTTACAGCAAATGGTGAGAGGTAATACAATCAACAGGATGAGATCTGATCTCATCAGAGGTACAGGGTTGTCCCAATAAGCAAGAGGCTTACTGATTGGCCAGCCTGTGTGCCAGAAAATTTTATAAAATGTGCCAATTAATAAAGGTATGCAAGTTGTGTCATAGACAATGTGTAAATGTTATAGACAATAGACAATGTGTAAATGTCATTCTGCGCATTAATCCTAATTCTAAGGGATTATATGGTGTTCCTGATATCCTGAGGCTATCTTCTGTATCAAAGGTAGAAGAACTAAACGGTCCTGCTGGGGGTAGGCTTGAACTAGGTTCTTGTCAAGCCCCATTGAAGAATCAGGTCGTGACAGCTAACAAGACGGTTACGATGCTGGCTAGGAGATTAAAGTCTAAAGAAACTCAGTCTAGAGTTACTCAAATCAGAATACCCAATGGTAAGATTTCATTTAGTCCAAATGATATTCAAAAGACATTAAAATGTTGCTACCAACAGATATACTCATCTCAATCTCAGCCTAGGGAGTTGGACCTTGATTGCTTCCTGGGGTCACTTGATCTACCTCAATAACGGAGCAACAATTGTCTAGCTTAGATTTGGACGTCTCCCAAGAGGAGGTGAAGGCAACCATTCAGAGTCTTAAACTGGGCAAATCCCCAGGGCCGGATGGCTTCACAATCCTACAGTGCCTTGCAAAAGTATTCACACCCCCCCCCCCCCCTTGACTTTTACCTATTTTGTTACATTACAGCCTTACATTTAATGTTTTGTTAATCTGAATTTTATGTGATGGATTAGAACACAATAGTCTAAGTTGGTGAAGTGAAATGAGAAAAATATATACATAAAACTATTTTTTAGAAATAGAAAACAGAAAATTGGCATGTGTGTATGTATTCACCCCCTTATGAAGCCCATAAAAAGCTCTGGTGCAACCAATTACCTTCAGAAGTCACATAATTAGTGAAATGATGTCCACCTGTGTGCAATCTAAGTGTCACATGATCTGTCATTACATATACACACCTTTTTTGAGGCCCCAGAGGCTGCAACACCTAAGCAAGAGGCACCACTAACCAAACACTGCCATGAAGACCAAGGAACTCTCCAAACAAGTAAGGGACAATGTTGTTGAGAAGTACAAGTCAGGGTTTGGTTATAAAAAAATATCCAAATCTTTGATCATCACCAGGAGCACCATCAAATCTATCATAACCAGATGGAAAGAGCATGGCACAACAGCAAACCTGCCAAGAGATGGCCGCCCACCAAAACTCACGGACTGGCCAAGGAGGGCATTAATCAGAGAGGCAGCACAGAGACCTTGCGGTAACCATGGAGGAGCACAGCAGTGACTGGAGTATCTGTACATAGCCATGTACAATAAGCCGTGCGCACCATAGAGTTGGGCTTTAAGGCAGAGTGGCCAGAAGAAAGCCATTACTTTCAGCAAAAAACAAAATGGCACATTTGAGTTTGCGAAAAGGCATGTGGAAGACTCCCAAAATGTATGGAGGAAGTTGCTCTGGTCTGATGCGACTAAAATTGAACTTTTTGACCATCAAAGTAAACGCTATGTCTGGTGCAAATCCAACACATCACATCAACCCAAAGAACACCAGCAACAACAGCAGCCGGGACAGGGAAACTGGTCAGAGTTGAAGGAAAGATAGATGGTGCTAAATACAGGGATATTCTTAAGCAAAACCTGTACTACTCTGTGCGTGATTTGAGGCTAGGACGGAGGTTCACCTTCCAGCAGAACAATGACCCCAAACACACTGCTTAAGAAACACTTGAGTGGTTTAAGGGGAAACATGTAACTGTGTTGGAATGGCCTAGTCAAAGCCCAATCCAATAGAAAGTCTGTGGTCAGACTTAAAGATTGCTGTTCACATGCGCAAAGCATCCAACTTGAAGGAGCTGGAGCAGTTTTTCAAGGAGGAATGGGCAAAAATCCCAGTGGTAAGATGTGGCAAGCTCATAGAGACTTATCCAAAGCGACTTGAAGCTGTGATTGCTGCAAAAGGTGGCTCTCCAAAGTATTGACTTTAAGGGAGTGAATACTAAAACACATTGACTTTTTCTGTTATTTTCCCCTATTTGTTGTTTGCTTCACAAAAAAAAAAAAAACATCTTCAAAGTTGCGGGCATGTTCTGTAAATTAAATTATGCAAATCCTCAAACAATCCATGTTAATTCCAGGTTGTGAATTAAAACACCAAAAATGCCAAGAGGGGTGAATACTTTTGCAAGGCACTGTATATTATAAGAAATTTGAATCTTTGCTTACACTGCACCTCACATCACTATTCAATGCAATTCTGAGGGGGGATTGTGTAACTCCGGAATTAAATCAGGCTGATTTGGTTGTATTCTCCAAGCTCGAAGTTAAGAACTTTTGCCCTATCTCATTATTGAATGGAGATGTCAAAATTTTGGCTAAAATCATGGCAACCCGGATTTCAAAATTTCTTCCTGATATTATACGTAAAGACCAGGCAGAATTTATACCATATAGGCAGGCTGGGGACAATGTCAGAAAAATCCTGTATATTCAAGATTTATCAAATAAATCAAAAACCCCAATTTGTCTCTTAGCCTTGGATATGGAAAAAGCCTTTGACACTGTGGAATGACCTTTTTTAAAAAAAATGCTAGATAAATTCGGCTTTAAAGGACGCTTTATTAACTTCCTAAAAATTATTATGACTACCCAGTAGCTAACCTGAAATTGCCAGGAGAGCATAGAGCCCAGATTCAAAGGGGTACTAGGACAGGGATGCCCACTCTCGCCTCTGCTGTTCGCTCTTGCAATAGAGCCATTAGCAAAGGCAATTCGGTCCAATAAGGAGATTCAGTGTCTCCAAGTAGGGCTCCAGCACTTTAAGTGCTCTCTTTTTGCTGATGATTTGTTATGCACCCTGACTAATCCCTTAACCTCTATTTCATCGCTTATGTCCGTTAAAGACTATTTTTTACAGAATATCTGGCCTTAGACTTAATCTAGAGAAGACCGAGGCCCTAAGCCTAGGTATCACCCAATCTGACAGAGAAACCCTGAAGTCCAAACACAAATTTATCTGGCCTGAACACCACATAAAATACCTAGGACTCAATATTACGCCAAAATTCTAAGACTTATATAGGGCAAACTATCCCCCTATGTATAAAATGTTAGATGAGCATATGCAGAGGTGGATACAATATAAAATCACATGGACTAGTCGCATAGTAGCCATCAAAATGAGCATTTTGCCCATGATCTTATATCTTTTCAAAACTCTCCATATTCCAGTCCATTTAAAAAAATTAGACAAGTTTTAGAATAGTATATTAGGTTTAATCTGGAAGAATAAAAAGCACTGTATCTCTAAACGAATAATGTACAGGCATAGGGGGGCGGCACATTCTACTAAGCATCAGCCAAGTTGGGTGTTTTTAGAGAACCAACAAATGTCCCCTTATAGTTGGGATAATATAATTTGTTTATATAATGTTTATTTCTTCTTATTGTTTTTTTTAATTTATATTTTTTATTTAGAATTTTTGTTTCTACAGATACTATTACTGTTTATTAATAATCAAAAACATAAAATGAAAAGGCTTGGTCAGCTCAGATAGTGAAATATTTTATAGTGAAAAATTAAACATGTCTGACGTAAAAACTGTCAATTGTAATGTAATATTTGCATATGCCTTTCAATAAAAAATTATATAAAAAAAAAAAGACATCGGCAGATGTAGTACTCCAACAAAAAACTCATCTTAATATAAAAGAACATGGTAAACTACAAAAAGATTGGGTCAAAGAATCATTTTTTACAAAATATGAGAAGAAAAAGAGAGGGGTAGCTATCTTGTTTAAAAAGGGATGAAATTACAAAATAAAATTTTAGACTCAGATGGAGAAGGATGTTACATTATTGTAAAATAAAAGGATTTTTTGATAAGATTTTAGCAAAGATGTTACAACTGGTTAAATATCCAGTGAGTATTGGAGGGGGACTTTAATATGGTTCCTTGGGGGAGTTTAATATTGTTTCTTGGGGTAATATAGATAGATTGAGAACCCATGAGTCTGAGAAGCCTACGCCAAGCCAACTAAAATAAAGCAAATAGGAAACTAGACTCATTCAAGGACTGATAGATATGTAACTATAAATCACTTTCACATATTTTTTTTTGGTATCCTCACACTTAACATAAAAGGTTGAATACTGTCAAAGAAAAATAAATATATCACTATTTCAGACCATGCACCTGTGCATTTAAAGAAATTTCTTCAGGTGAAATTGTATAGATCCTGGAGATTTTCTACACTATTATTGAAATAATTTATACTTTTTAAAAAAGAAATGGGAGAATTTTGATAATAATTATTGTCAGCATAAGTATACACCACAGTTATTTTGGAAGACTTGTAACGCAATTGCCAGAGAGGAAATAACTTCTTATAGTACTTCAAGGAAAACCACACTAAGAGAGGAAACAATACTACTGGATATTCCACACAATATCACTTACATTTTAAGATTGCAAAGGAAAAAATAACAACATTTTGGCGATAGTTCAACTAGACAATGTTTAAAGTTTGGTAGATATGGTGATAGGGTCTCAAGGATGATATCCCACCTCATAAAACCAAAAAAGGTCATTATTATATTGACTAGTGACTTGCCCGTCAAAAAGTGCTCATCACAGGCCTTGCAATGAACACCTTTGGGGCTCACTGCAAGCCCCCCCTCCCCCACCTTCTACTTTACTGGCCTCAGGATTAGCGCCTTTGGTGCTCATCGCAAGCCTCGCAATGAGCGCCTTTGGAGCTCATTGCAAGTCTCTCCCCGTCTACTTCCTCCCTTGTGTCTCTTTTCCCCCCTCCTCTCCCTCCCTTGTCTCATTTCCCCCTCCTCTCCCTCCCTTGTATCTCCCCCCTGTGTTTTACCCCCCTCTCCTCTCCCGTGTCTCTAACGCCCTCCCCTGTGTCTCTTTTGCCCCTTTCCCTCCCCTTTGTCTGTTCCCCCCTCCCGTGTCTTTTTCCCCCTCCCCGTGTCTGTTCCCCCTGCCTCTTCCTCATTTCCCTCCCGTGTCTACCCACTTTCCTTGTGTCTTTCCCCCCATTTCCCTCCCCTGTGTCTCGTCCCTCTCCTCTCACTCCCGTCTCTCCCCCCCTCCCCTGTGTCTCTTTCCCTACTGTGTCACTACCCCACTTCTCCCTCCTTTATCTCTTTCCCCCTCATCTCCCCCTTTGTCTCTTCCCCCCCTCTCCTGTGTCTCTTTCCCCCCCTCCCCCTGTGTTACCCCCTGCCTTGTGTCTCTCCCCCTCCCTCGTGTCTCTTCCCCCATTTCCCTCCCCTGTGTCTCTTCCCCCTCCTCTCACTTCCCTGTGTCTATCCCCCATGTCTATTTCCCCCCTCCTCTCCCTCCCGTGTCTCTTTCCCTCCTGTGTCTCTTCCACACCTCTCCCTCCCGTGTCTCTTTCCCTCCTGTGTCTCTTCCACACCTCTCCCTCCCATGTTTCTTTCTACCTTCCCTGTGTCTATTTCCCCCCATTGTCTCTTTCCCCCCTCTCCCTCCCATGCGTCTTTCCCCCTCCCCTGTGTCTTTTTCCCCCTCTGTGTCTCTTCCCCTCCTTTCCTCATTGTCTCTTTCCCCCCTCCCTGTGTCTCTTCCCCCCTCTCCCTCAGTGCCTCTTCCCCCCTCTGTGTCTCTTCCCCACCTCCCTGTGTCTCTTCCCCCCTCCCTGTCTCTTTCCCCACCTCTCCCTCTGTGTCTCTCCCCCCTCTGTGTCTCCCCCCTCCCCCTCTCCCTCTGTGTCTCTTCCCTCCCCCCTCTCCCTCTGTGTCTCTTCCCTCCCTTTAGGCGCCGTGCTTGTTCAATGCGCGGCTAGCGGCAATTCGTCGCAAAGCGTGATGACGATTCAAAGTTTGACAATTATAATATGTGATGATAGTATCACTCGAAAACGGTCCAAGTGTGAATAAGTAAGTCTGACATTTAATCAGTATTATGCACATTTGTATGCTAAATATCAGGAGAATTTTTTTTTTAATGGAATTAAACATGTTTACCTAGACTAAAAAGGAACATCTGGACAAATTAAATGCACCTTTCTCAGAAGAAGACACTTGTAGGGTGATTAAATCTCTCTGTAAAGGAAAAGCCCCAGGACCAAATGGCTTCACAAATTAGTTCTATTTGACAATGTTAGATCATATAAAACCTACCTTCTTTTTTTCATAAGCTAATATTATTGTTTTTCAGAAAAAAAAATAAGAAAGGAAATATTAACTAAAATAATTGTGAATTGGCTACAGCAGCTCATGAGACTTTAACACATGATGACCAGACAGGATGTATTAAGGGTAGATTCATGATGTGTCATATCAGAAAAGTATTCAGAAGTATACAAAATTTTCAGCAGAAGGAGATCAATAAGAGAAAATCTACACTCATGATTAGCCTAGACACAGAAAAAGCGGAAAAAATTAGCTGGGATCATTTAAGAACAACAACTTTAAACACATTTGGTATTGATGGTAGCTTTTGGTATAATATAAATACTTTATATTCTAATCCCATTGCTTCTATTACGGTTAATGAAAGTGGTATACTCCAGAGGGAAACTGTACAAGGATGCCCCCTATTCTCCTTTATTATTTGATTTAGCAATAGAACCATTAACGTCTAAACTTCAAAACGTATTCAAAGAAATGCTTCCTTCTCTGATACTTAATGAACCAAATGAAGTATAATGTACTGTGTTTCGGTCCTCCACAGGTTATTATAGAAGAATATTTTCAGGTGTAGTTCTTCAAAAGACTATTCTTTTATATATGACTATAGTTGCACTTTAATGTATTTCTTCAGCACTATAGACCACTCATTTTCATACAAGAATTTGCAATTTGTAAAAATCTATGTCTTAAATGCATTAAAGAAAATGATGCACTGCAATTACTTTTAGCTGTATCCCATGCCCCCTCCCTGATCTGGAAAAAGCAGGCCTCAGTACTACATAAAGCTGCATTTAATAATTAAAACATTTAACAACCTTTAATCATTTGTTTTTAATATTTTTCCCACAACAGTATGTTACTTTAAAAGACCACTTTTGTAATGCTTGATAAGGAAAACCCTTATTAAATGTTTTTACCATGGATTTAAACACATATATATATACAAAACTCCTTAGTCACTTTGAATCAATGTATCAATAAGTGTTTATCTGTGTATACAAGGAAAATAGAGGCAAACACTTTGTATTTTGCAGGGATTTTATTAAAAATTATAAAGTGCTTGAATAAAAAATAACTCATACAAAGAAAAAACATTTTTCAGACAACGGTGTCTTATTAAGAACTACACGGGAACTACACAGGATATTAACAAACCTCTTTAAGACTCAGAAAAAAAGGACAGAAACCAGTTATAAAGACACTCACATACCACGGACTGACACGATTTGGCACAAAAAGCTGAACTTTGATTATTTACAATACTGAGCTATTTACAAGCATGCATTGTGGTGCACATTGTGAAGCCGATTTTTATAGGTAAATGTGAACCAGGCTGAAAGGCCTCGAGTATCGTACCCTCTGGTACACAGCATGCATGAAATGTGCAGCCAAATGGATTTGGCAGAATGCCTCTGAATTGGTTAACATTTATACAACTGGTAGTAGTAATAGCAAGTCCGTGCCTAGCATAAAAAAGCTCTCTCTCGCATCATTTGCATTCACTTCTTGTAGCAAATGTGCTTTAACATTTAACCAATTGTTTAATGTTATTTGCATAATGCTTAACAAATTCTCCAAGCTCTGCAAAGTCCAAATGTCCTAATCTGTACAAAGGAGGGTTAACATGTTATTTGATACCTACAGCCAGGGCAACATTTTCTTTTATCAGTTTTCCAGAAAAGTACAGTGTATATATACTTTATATAAGGAGAAGTCAATAGTGTTCATTGTAGACTATTCATAGAATTGGTCTTTGCTGCTCTATTTATTCTAGTTGCTCAAACTTTAGAAAAAGAATGTGCATCCCCACTATATATCCATAATGCTCCAGCATCTTGATTCCCAAAACACTATGTATACTCATGCTGTAGAACACACTAGTAATGGCAGTGACTAATATCATTTTAATTTTAAAACATTCAAAAAGCACAGCCCTGTAGAGAACCAGTTAAACATGCTTATTTATATTTTTAAATCACAGTGGGAAATATCTTTGGATGCTGGCAGGATACAATGCACAGGTTCAAATGATGTACAACTTAAAACTAAAGGTAATAAGTGCTATATTAAAGAAATACAACAAACTTACATAGAGATTTGTAAGTTGTCAGTCAGTCTGATGCAGTTGATTTAGCACAGACATATTTAAAAGGTCTGGTTGTGCAATTACTCTACGTGGATCTGCATCTGCCCGAAAGTCCGGAGAGGAATATACATTATTATTTATTACACTCAAACAGTGATAAGGGTTGTAGGAGAGAACCCGAATGGCTAAATGACAAGACGGACGTTATATACTTATTTTGTTTTATGTTTACTGAAAAAAATAAAATTAATATAATTTACATGACCATGTACTTATTACCAGTGATTTTCAGTTATGCCATATTTATAATATTTGATTAAATTAGACTCATTGTAACCCACTAGTTTTGATGCTAATATAATAAGTATAGTTTTGGATTGTCATGTTCAAAATGTAAATATGAAATAACTACCATAATACAGTGAACAAATTAGAGATAAAATTGTAAATGTCTCCCTTATCATATATTAAGATGCTTCCACCTGGTGCACAAATAAGTATAGATTCCACTATCACATGCTTTTTAATACTAATCATAAACAATACATATCCATCTAAGCTTTACTGTTGCAAGTCATTTTTCTGTGTAGTTATGAATAGCTGTCACAATGTGATTATGCCACAGGTTCATAAGATGCAGTTGTTTGCTACTAAATTATGAAGGCACTATGGCAGTCCTAAGGTGAGATAAGACTAATTAAACATGTTTCTATTTTTTAACCTAACGTTATATTAACTGTATAACATCTTTTTGAAAGATGTTGAAGTGGACGGCTCAGTGATAAATAAAACAATCATTAACAGTAGATATATCTTACATACATTGTCTGCTCTTAATGAATGAAAGACATAAAAAAAAAAAACACAACTGAAAATACAATACAAAGAAAAAATGTATGTACAACCTGAAAAACAAAAGTACTTGATATTATTAGCACTTATAATTGCTCCATAAATCATATAAACACTTGTGTTCACTACACTATTTTAGGCAGATTATAGCTGGTTGTAGGTGTCACGTGACACCAATTCCTGTATTCACATTCTTTTACAGAAATACATCTATATTATGTCATTTATCTTATTAGAGCAATTAGTAATTCCAAAAGAAAAGAAAAAATACACAGTGTTATAAAAAAATAGATTTTAATTGTTCAAAATACCATTAGCACTGATCAATGTGCTTTGAACCATGTGGAATATCTCCATCCTGTCCTTTGGACTGTAGTGTAGCCTGACATACACATACCAATTGACAGACATTTCCTGTATTTCTAAAAGGAGCTATTAATGGGGTATAATCACAATCCTGAAAGATTTGCAGGAGATTGTAATATAGCCCACAAGGCAATCTGTCGAGCAGTACATCTCCAATCCTTATCACACAGACCTCCTTTGGAGTAAACTGCTTCCCCTTGGCAGGGACACAGAAAAGTTACAGCTTGACTAATGCAAGCAAACCCTGACTCCCTGTAGTAACCCTAACAGAGATCATGTGCACTGTGTATGAAGCTAGGCTGCTGGGCCAAGCTCTGTTAATCTCCATTCTAGCCCAAAAAAACAAGAAATCTGACAAAAAGAGAACAATGTGATGAGGGTTGCACAGGTTCCTTTCAAGGGATCACCAATACCCTAACAGTTTTATAATAAAAGGATGGCATTTGCTACAGACATCTGGTTTTAGCATTGTGCTGGATTGAAATGTTGCTTTATTACCAGCTTAAGAAAAGCAACAACATTTCTGGCTATTTCCTTGTTAGTATAATTTGCTCTTAACTGAAAAGCGGTTCTCTGTGACTTGATGCAACACAACTTGTACCATACTAGTTATCACATGCTACATCACCATGAGTATATCTCAGTCTGTTTCATCAACCTATTGTTAGTTCCATGTCTTGACAGCAGTACACTCTCTGGTTATGATATAGAAACCCATGTAAAGCACTTTTCCAAAACTTAGCTTTTTCAGCCACATCGCTCTCTAATGCAGGGTGTGAACACATTGTGTGCATTAGGTGTCGTTCTCCCAATAGGATCCCAGTTTCTCCAGTCTCTAGATAAATGGTCACAATGGATCCAGAGTGGAAGAAAAAACTGCCTCAGTACAGTAGCCTTAACACAGATCAGGAAGAGAAGGAAGACCCTGAGTTTAAGCTACTGGATCCATATTGCAATCCTACATAAGAAAATACAAGACCACACTCTGAAAGTGGTGAAAAGACACCTGCTAAAATAAAAGGCCACCATGGGCTCCTGCCAAGTGAAAGCTGTGTAATCCAGATCACTGTATTAAATAGATACCCAACTTAAACAGGTTCATATGGTGAGGGTTTGAGAGGTGCCTTACATGGAATTACCTACACTATAACTTTGGAGAATGTGCTGATCCATATTTGTAGTCTTGTTCCAACATTGTGCAGGATTGAAATTGTGCTTTATTATGGGCTTAGGAGAAGCAATCAGTACTTTCTAACCCTCATTATCCGGAAAGTCGCCCTCTACGACTTGATTCTAACCGATACTCCTCAGAAACTTGGTAGAATACCACTGTTACCATACTAGTCATGACATACTTTATCACCATGAGTACATCTCAGTCTGTTTCATCAAGTTATTGACTTATTATGCCTTAAAGCTCCATGTCTTGAAACAAAGTTTACACTATCAATCTTTTTCTGGAATGTCCCACAATTCCAGTTATCCTTGTGTTGAGTACCTAAGGAAAGATGCTCCAATACTGATGGCGAGTGAAGAGAAATCCTTTCACATAAAGTTCACAATGATGTGCACCTCATTTCTTACTGTAAACAATGCATTTTGTTGGTCCAACTGAGACGTACAGTAGGAAGAACCTTGTAATCATTTCACAATACTGTCTGCACAAAGAAGCTATACATCGTGACTTGTACACAGAAGATAATGTAAGGTTCTCTGCCATCATCCAAGTAGCATGCACAAATATAAAGATTTCCTTGAAGGACAGGGTGAGTTCTAGTTTTTATCCTGTTTCCTTTCTGTGGCACATACATAGTTTATTCCTCTGATCTGTTCTTCATACCACAGAATCTCTGATCTCTGAGCCCAGACGTACTCTAGGTCTTTGGCATGCAGGGGATACCTCCACAAGAGTGTCTTTAACATTTAAAGGCCTTTTTTCAGACTCTGATAAAATTTTGTTAGCTACCAAAGCATCATGCACTGGGGTGCTGATAATGTAGTTATCATTCAGAGTTTGGTAACCTTTATGATCTGCCACCTGTATAGGGGCGTTTGTTCCATTCAATGGCAAGCTTTCTGCTGGTTTGCCATTATGAAGTTTCTTGGCTTGATTATCAGAAAGTTCTGTAGGCTTAAGAAAGGATTTCATGCCTTTTCGATTCTTGTACAAGATGCAGAGAGCCAGAGCAACCAATACAAACCCAAATAGAGTTGTCATAATCACAAACTCATTCCAGTAAGACTTCCCTGTCAGCCTTGCAGAATGGCCCTCTGTGGATGACACAGATCTTGAGGAGTTTAGAAACATATCAATTTCCCTAATTTTTGGATCAGTTCTTTCTGTACTGATACGTTGGGTTGTGGTTTTTAGGAAGTTCCTGGCCTCCACACAATACTTAACCATCAACTTCTTAAAGCCATCCTCCACCGACCAGCACTCATATAATCCCACACTGTCAGAGCCCCTCACAAGGATCAGTTCTCCAGTTGGCAAAACAAAGTAGGACTTAATTTCTTTGCCATTATGGATCCACAAACGTGATGCCAAATTGGATGAAAGTTTGCAGGGTAATGTAACAGTGTTGGAGTCCAGATATATTTTCTGACATTCTGGTTCTTCTGCAAATAAAACATATTTATATCATGAATGGGTTAGCATTCGTTATATTGCTCCTTTTTAAATCTATGCTTGTAAGATAGTTGCAGGTTTCTCTGATGAGATTAGTGAATTGCAGCTAATGATATTGAAGTAATTATATATTAAGTTAGTTTAAAGTAAAATGCATATTAAAAATAGAATGTGATTTAAGTTAAAGTACCAATGCCATTGTAATTTCATTTATTTAATTAATAATTAGCAATAAAATCTGTATTTGAAGAAAGCAAATTCAGTGTGCTTTATAATGCTTAAAATAGTGATATTTTTCCAGACTGGTGCAAATTTAGGATCTTTGTAGTTACGTGCTATTTTTACAACGTATGATTTATTAATGCTTCCCTGCTTTTTCTTACCACTTGGTCTGTTAACTCTGCCACTAGGAAGAGTTGCATTGACTTCCTGACAATGTTTTTCTGTATCCGCGTCTTCTATATCTTGGATCCAGTGTCTTAAAAACATAAGGAAAGGTTAGGATTAGAACCTATGGCATTTGTGCATTCTTGATAAATGAGCATTGACATGTTAATGCTTCAGTCACTTACTGGCTGTTTATGTCCTGTGTATGGTGGGGGACATGACGACACCCTCTCCTACCCCATGCACAGTAAGGATCCCGAGATAGGATACATTCCCCACAGCTCCTGTACATGCTGCAGTTTGAGACAGGAATCTGGACTACCATTGAGCGTGAAGAGACATAAATGAGACCCTGCAAAAACAGAGAAACGGGCATTAATATGTTAGATAAAATGTGCTGCATGACTCTTATCACTAATAATTATTTGCTTAAGGGGACACTGACAGATAGCATTCTACAAATAAAGTGTGTAAAGATTATAAATATCCCATAGCTTATTAATTTCAACCATGTCTCTTTCCTATAAAATTAAGTATTTAGTAAGATTCTGGACATTAATTTCCTTTGTGAGAATACAATCCAGGAGTAGCTTTATTATTTACTATATAAACACTATATAATACTTAAGTGATCTGATTTATTAATTTACTGGAACATGTTACTTCTGTCCATCTAAAAAGTTGCGCTGCTTTTACAATGGAGAAAGATTATAGGGTTCCTTCACTGACTGATCGTCTTTTTCCATTTACCTTGTTGTGATCCAGCAGAAGCTCTTGCACAGGTTGGTTGTGCTCAAATAGCTTGATCTCCTCGATAATGTGAACCTTGTTATTGATGCTCACAGCTTTGTGCAGCCGGCCATCATCTGCAGGTTGGAATAACAGTACAAGGATTAAGACATGTTACTGAATGAGAAAACATGTGCATGTGTCGGTGTGAAATGGGTTTAACAGCAAATGGATTCATAGAATATTCAAACACTTTAACCAGATTTTATAAGAGTTTGACAGCCAGAATATAAAACCACAATCCTCCAGATATTTGTGCTATAGTTTAGGGAAGGGGTGTCCAGACTAATATGACATGGTTCTATTTTATTTGTATTTGTTCTAAAATTATCTACAACCCTGTCAGCCAACATTCATTGGCAAATAAGAACTAAAGGGTCCATATAATCTGACCATTCTATTAACTTAAACAAAGTTTTGTTTAGTCAGTCATCAGTATGACCTTATATCTTACCAGTTCCTAAGAAGAGGACATCATACATCATCTTCAGGCCCCTGACTCGCTGCACAGTTATTTGCTGGTACCTCATCTGTGTCTGCAGCAGTAAGGGTTCGCTCCTTATAGTACTGTCCATGAGGAAATGGTCCTTCATAAAGTTCAGCACTCGATCATGCATTTGGAGCGAGGAATTGATTTTCATTTGCCTTACACTGTTAGTAATGCACTAATGAGATAAAGAGAAAAAGACCACACTTGAGTACATTACACTTTCTTCTCACTGCAACTAGTATTCAGTTGTAACTATAACAGTCACAATAGGAAACCATAAAAGCACAGCTTTGATATGCATGAGTTGGTTAACTCACCATCTCTGTGGGAATTCTCAGTGGTGGATTGGCTAGTAATCTATGCTATGTATCAGGATTATTGCCAGAAATTCATTAAGCTTATGGTGGTTATTAAGGGTAAAAAATACCTAATTCACGCAAAGGTGAAGCAAGCAAATAATACTTGTATAATAGCATTTACTTTCTTCTCCACTAGAGGGCAGTATCGACCCATTCCCTGCAAAGATATTCTGTAGTTCTTTCCATTGAAAGCAATGCAAATTAATTGCTTCTGTATCTAATCCCCTACAAGATCTGCAATCTTATGCTCCTATACAGCTATTGAAAAACTTCCTTACATGGCTTCCTGCAGCTTGCATAAAAGGTATCTATCAAATGAAGACAACTCTATACTCTAGCCAGCATATACATATTTTCTCTAAATTTCTGGTAAATGTTGAAGATCAGTTACAGTGCCAAAGTTTGAGAGCAATATTGTATACATTTGACATTTTGTGAAGTTTAGCTTATTACAAAAGCTTCTGTTAAGGTTCTGATTTTAGTTTGGGTTTTCCTTACTGTGCCAGGTCGTGGCTCTGGAACAGAGTGAGTATAGGTGTACCACTGCTGAGTCTCACGGTTCACTTCCTTATAGAGGCCATTGAAGGCTTTTTGCACCTCGTGCATCGGGAAAGCACACACGGCTGAGCTTCCTGCTCCTCCTTTGTTCCTGTTCATGAAAAAACACATATGTACTGTAAGCGATGAGTGAAAGGAGCAAGGATTCACAACTCAAACATGAACTCCTTTCTGGAGGCAAAGCTACTTTTCTGGGGAAAGAGGCATACTACAAGATGGCATCTCCCGGTCTGGGTTGGAACCACTATAGACATGACACAACTAGCAGTATGAACTAGTGCCTGCCCCTGTTAAATAAAGTAAAACGTGTACAATTCATTTGTGTTTTCAAAACATTTCCAAATGGATGTATATCATGCACAACCTTTGATCTAGCATTGGAAGCGCTTTGCTTGTCCATTCACACACTATAACTTTCAATGCGAGGTGATGAAGGAGAGTGTGCAGGTGGAGTCACTTTACTATACTCAGTGACATCACTAAGATTGGAAGTGCTGAATGGATCTTAAACATTTGTAATGCCACAATGCTCCAATGTCATGACTTCACTGATGGCAATGAAGCAATGACGCATCACCTCCAACAAACCTAGAGTGCAGGTGAAAGATGGGACCTGAGGCCAAAGCTGGGAAAATCTCTTAAGTAAAATAAAACATTGTTTGTACTTTATGCATCAGTAAAAAGGTTATGATTATTATGGTTTGAAAAGATGATTTAAGCTACAATAACTTTGTGATTAAATCAACAAATCAGGAAAGTTCTGAAACTGTAATTTAGCCAGGCATTCATAGAATTTCATGAGTTGCTCTCAAATATAGACACAGATTAAATACTGATCACACTCTGCATCCATAGAGGATACCATCCTGAGAGCAATTATTATCATCATTATTGTTATTATTAATATTTGTATGAATGTATGTCTGCTATTATATTTTACCATATTACAATTTCTACTAGTAAAATTGTATATCTTTACTAATATCATATGTATGTATCCAAACCCCCTATACTTTGCCTTGCATTCCATAGCCCAAACCCCCAGTTTACTGCCTTATTAGCTCTGCTCTCACCATATCCCATTGCTCTCTACCACATTATTTTTATTGTCTCTCTCCCTCTAACACCAAACATCTTCCTCTTACAGGAGCCATTTTACCTGTACTTGGCCTTAGCTCTCCTTGAAATTGAGAGCACCCCCCCCCCTCCCGTTTTGTCTTATTTTATTGAGTCATACTAATCACCTACACCTGATCAGTCAGTAACACCTGGTAACAAAAATACCTGGTACAGTATTACCAATCCACCCATTATGGCTGCCCTGATCATCGTTCACACGTTTTCCCTCAATCCTGCTGTGTTACTGCACCCATCACCATTATAAAATTCTGGTCATTTGCACCAATTCAGCAATACATTTCTTGTATTAATCCACCAGTACTACAACTATCTTTACTGTTTTTTTTTTATTTTGTACTGTTCTCCATTTGTGTACCCTGTCTAATTGTACTCTTTTTTTTTATTGTCTTCTCTTTTATCCTCTATCACTCTTGACTTTCACTTATTTCCAGGCCCATCTAAATCCTTATCTGTTATTTTTGCCTATGTTTCTGCCTTTCCTAGAACCTTTAGAGTTTAAGTTTGTGAGTTTTCAATCATGGAAAAAAACACAATACACATAAGATTTTAAGCTCAGACAGAGCCCTCCATTCTTTTGCCATGTGTTAAAATTGTATTTTGCTTTGTACTTATCCTCTCGATAGCGCTATGAATATGGTGGCATATAACAAATAAAGTATAGTAATAATAATAATAATACCACTGGGAGGTGAAGACCCCATAGAACATGGTATTCTTCCAATGCTCCTCTCCTGGTGTGAGCACAAACATATCCTGGAGAACATTGAAGGGAAAACCATCATCTGCACTAGAGCACAGGAGCTGAGCCTTCAGGAAAGTGGTCCATCTCCTCTGTAAGACACGCTCGCCACCAAGGTCACCCTGTAAAAATAGACAGGGTTGTAATAAGTAGGTAGGCAGGCATGGCTGCACGTGTCAAATTGCTTTATACTTAATAAATGTTTCCAAGTTTTATATATCCAGTGCATGGCCAACAACAATGTTATGTTCATGTTATAATATAAAACAATCCATGGCTAGCCTTGCTGGAAGGAAAGAAGTTAGAAAACCCTTTCACAAACTAAATTACAAACTACACCAACGAGTTGCCATTTTGAACAAACAAGATGATTACATTGAGCATTAAAATGAGAATGCCATATTTGAAATATTACAGTGTTGCAGTATGCAATAGTAAAACATAAGCATGAGCACGGTCATACAATATTCTGTACATCCCACTGGTTTGTCAGACAAATGTGCATCTCCAAATAAATTGATCTACAAGATTTCCTTGTATGGAACAAGAAGTAGCTTCCAGTCATAAAGTAAAAGCAATCAAAAGGGATAAATTCAATACAGGTTTAGAATGAAAACAGTAAATGTGGTGTCGGAGAGATTGCATTTAAAGGGACAAATGTGCTTTTTTTCAATTCACACACTTACAAGTCAGCGGGGAAACTGCATAAAACTTAAATACAAAATGTAATTTCAATGACTAGTAAGCAAGAAATAGTGTGGCTAACGGATTCTCTGTGTAAACCGAAAACATTGCAGACTCTAGCTTTGAAATGAACAAGCGGGAGACCAACCATTCCATGAAACCACTCATTCAGGACCAGAACATTTACCTCTTGCAAGGGATCAATGACATAAGCAGCCACAGGTCCTGCACTTGACATTGTTTTAAAATGTTGAACAAACAGACTACTATGCTATGAAAATATAATAGCATCTTTTTGCTTACAGCATTTTGGCTTAGCATCTTCCACCCCCCCAAGAAATTGTATATAAACTTGAATTATTACAGTGCCTCACTAGAATTATTTTGTTACACTATAGTTAAATGAATAGAAGTGCAGTAATAGGACTATAGTAAAACAAGTCAAGATCTCAAATGCATGTTAATAATTGATCTGCCACCAAACCCCCATGAGTATGTGTTTGTGCATAGCGATTTAATAGACCTCACCTTGCACACTCGGGCTATCCTGGATACAATTGTGTTGTCAAAAAAGTTAAATTCCTTTCCAGTTTCGCTGAAGAAGAAATATATTTTATCATCATCGCCCACAGGATTCTTTTTGGGAAGGCTCTCCTGGATATAAGCAGAGCCCACAAATGCTGGGTCTATAATGACAAATGACAAATCAATGAATTTAATAACAGGTTCTCTACAGGATTCAATGTAGCATTAGTACAAATACACACGCCGGCCCGCTTCTGTAGCAATGATCCTCTGTTTATGTACTGGGAAAATATAAACCCACGTCCTCAGCTATTTTGGGCAAATTATTTTGATTAGTATAATTATTTAAAAGCAACAATTTGCGTTGTTCTAAAAAAAAAAACATATGTAAGTTCTAAGGTGCAGATATATGTGCAGCCGTGTCAACACAGAAGGTCCCCTGAAGCACTAAATGTGTCACACACAGAAACCACATTGAGCCCTGACTCAGTAGAGCAGTCTGAATGACTCAAGAGTTTACAGCACACTCATACCAGCTGCACATTTCCGCAGTGGCCTTGTCTCACCTAACCGCATGTTGCCCCTGTCTGTCTAGACCCATTCTTATCAAATAGGAAATTACAAGCAAACCTTGAAGCCCGTTTAAGGAGTTCTCAGTCTTCAGAGAGATCTTGCCGTCGTGGCTCTTGTAAATAATGGGTTCATTTCCTTGGAAGTTACTGACTGTGCCAGCGTACATCTCCCCATCTGCCAGAGGAGAGAAGAAATGGATGAGATAATGTAACCGTATGGCTCTGCAGAGCACAAGGATACGTTAAAGACCCACTGAAGTGTCACATTTATAATATGCTCTTATGAAGAGCTCCACTAGATAATGGGCAAAATGTTTGATACATTTTTAAATAAATAAAAACATTCTTTGTTTTTTAACTACTACAATTTTACATTAATGGCACCAGAGATTTCCCATTTCTTCTGACAGGATAAAAAGTTGCAAGAGTCAAAGGAGATGTGGATTGAGATAAGAGTTCTACCAGTTTGGTTGAAAGACTCCCACTTTACATAGACAACAGAAATACATAGAAGAGTAAACCCCAATAGGATAACCCTTCTCCTTGAGCTAAAGGTAGGCTAGTACTCAAAGATGGAAGCCCTGTGACACAAGAGTAAGTTCACTCTAAGCTTTTCTTTAAAAAAATGCTTCAATGCGCATGGCTCATAGCTGCTAAAGATATTCATTTGTAACATATTCTACAAATCTGTAGGTTTTCCTAAATTACAGTGGTGCCGTAAGAAAGAGTTTCTTTGAAGCTGCTAAAACAAAATGTATGTACCATGTTTTCTGGCCTATAAGGCCCTTTAAAAAAAAAAAAAAAAAAAGAAGACCATAAAATCATCTGTATCTTGTACCACAAATAAACATGTTTGTGTGTTTATATTCCACATATGTGCTTTTTTGTTATCTAACCAAAATTCCAGTACAACTTATACACTTATTACATTATATTTTCTTATGAAAATCACATTTCAGACAAAGGACCAAAGACAGCCAATTGCTCTGCCCTGACAGTGGTTCATACAATAAAACAAATGGTTTGACTATACTTTTTTGTGAGCAAAGCAATGCTGCAAATCAGTTTTGTTTTTTGATTGTACCCCTGCTTTTAGATCAGATTCTCATCACATACACACAAAGGGGCCTATTCAATTGCCAACATCGTAAATTTATACACACTAAAGCTGCCAATTATATTGCCACATATTCTATTAGCTACTCACAATCCGATTAAGAGTTACCCACCCACAAACAATATGTGCCAGGCAAAGATGCAATATCGGGCTTAGAACTCCATTGGTTTTAGCACAGCTCGGACATTACAAGCGCTAATTAATTAAAGTTACACAAAATCGATATTCTATTAGACCTGTAGCTCTAACTCGCAAATTAAGTCTGACCTGCAAATGAAAAAAGCATCAAGTTTCTGTCAAAAATAGTATGAATACTAAATGGACTCGCAAGAGCTTTTTCAAACACTTATCAGAGCTGTAGCAGCAATTAAACACACAATACTGCATTTTAAAAGCTTGTGAAGGCATGGAAACACAATAGAATTAATTGTAGAACAGTCTCAAACCCATATATATGCAATTAAACAAAATATTTTTTAACTGTTATTTCTGAAGTAATATCGAGCCTGGGACCCAAGGGGTTAATACATATCATGAAACCCACATGGACAGATGATCTAATGCATTTTATAGAGTGCTAGATTGCTGATCGAGAAATATTTACTTTTTGGCTCTCATTTATTCGTAGCCTCCAACTGCAGTTTACGTCTAACTTCCATGTTTTACAGACGTCATGAGATATGTCGCCTCACATACTGCTATGTCATGGAGAACACTTACCAACCATGATGGCTGTAGACTTGTATTCTGGATCATAAGGACACCGTATCTTTCCATCTTCAATAACAGGGTTTCCAGAGGCATCTTTTTCCAGAGAAAAATCCTGTATTTTCTGCAAACAAAACAAAATAATTGTTTCAAAATTTCAGTCTTCCATTGTTATATGAACAGACAATACAGCTTAGCAGACAGGGGTTTATTATATAATATGGTGTTCTCTCTGCAAATAGAGAAACATGTCTGTAGGGAAACTTGTCCAAGTATTCCTGTTCCCCTGTGCTTAGTATTTAGCATTGTCTCGCCATATCTAGGACACTTCCCCTATCATGTGTACATGGGTAATATTCCCCTGTGGTTTAGCTTCCTTTAATTGGCTTCACCGCAGGAAGAGATGAGGCTGGTAGTACTTGTTTGTTGCGTGTTCGCACAGATAACATATTTATATGCACACCTATGGGTATCAGTGCATCTGTGCAAACAGAGCACCTTCTATTTATCATTTCCCAGGCAAGCATATATAAATATTTGTATTATGCACATATTCATTTTAATCTGTTTATTACAGATGCTTGCAAGCCCTTCATCTACAGATCTGTATGGCAACAAGAGAGTTAAAAGCCTGCTGCAGGGGTGATGCAGGGTTATCAGGAATAGATAAGTACAGCTAGGCGTGGGAGGACATACATGTCAAATGCGTGTCAAGCATGCAGATTTAGGGTGGTAGGCATGGCGAAATAATAATTCATATCAATATAATCATGATGCAATTCAAATAATAATGTGAGGACATTGTATATATTGGTGGTTTCTGTCCATAGCCTACACGAAACTACACTTGCACACAGAATTTGTTCAAAGTATCTAATAAACTTCCCACAAAGCAAATCTCTTATTTAATATATTGTAACACACAATTTAAACATCTCTCAGTTTCATTTTAACTGCTGAGTTATTGCAACATGCTTACCAATTATTTTTTACAGCCTATATAAATAGAAATAATACTACTTGATTTTTTATTTTTTAACATGTTGAAAGATATACGCCATTTTACTAAAGTGTCTAACTTCCTGGCCAGAAGTCTCCTGAAAAACCAACTCATTTTATTGTCCAGCACCAATCATAGCAAAGACTACAATTCCTTTTTTAGCAGTCTTGCCAAAATAATACACTGAACAAGAAGCTGGAATGGTGTAACATTAAACAGATACATTTGAACATTTTGGAAAGACAGTTTTTAGGTGACAGTACTGTCCCTTTAAGTTATTATAAGTATTGGCATTGGTATCATGAAAGCCAACTCCCATTGGTGCCCATGGAAACTCTTGTGCGACAATATCCAGATTTGTATTGTTGAAGCTTATTAAGCCACAAGTAGTCATTCTCCTGAGCTATATAATTCACCTAATAACAAGGTAAAAGACTACATGTGATCCAAGGTAATACTGCAGACAAGGAAGTCTGATACCTGGATACACCCAAAAGTTCTTATCTACCATTCAGTACTCATTGTTTGGTTTAGTTTATCAAAGAGAATTAGCACACTATATTAAAGGGGCATTAATAAGTAATAATTAACAGATAGCTTAGCTTGTATGATTTCCATTTCACAAGTGGGGAGTGTATATAATGCTGTTAGAACAGGGGTTCCCAAATGTATCTGAAACCTTAGAGCCAGCCAAAGATTTATCAGGAGCCAGGCTATGGATTATATATAGAGATATATGTATAATAACTAAAACGACAGGAGCCAGTAGTAAAATTGTAAGTGTTGTGGCTCCCTGAAACCCAGTATTTGTCATGCCCTGTGTTCGAATCACTATAGCACAGACAGGATTTATTAAAGCATTTTATATATGCGTGACTTGAAATGTCACCTATCAGTTTCCCTTTAATGTAAGCAAGAGATTTTCCATGCGCGTTACCTTGTACCTCATCAGCCTCCACAACTGACTTCAGTCGCTCACTTCATACACCTGGTGGGCTATTGAAGAGAGACAACCCATTGTATGTACTTGCCTATCCCTTTCACTAATATGACGCTAGTGAAATCAATCCATGGAAACAATGGCACAGCCCACAGGGTGTGTAGGGTTTAAAGTCTCTCAATCTTTGCTGAACTACAGCTTGTTGAGGGATATACTACTTACAATGTAGGCACAGGTGGGGCTGAAGGCGTACGTTCCACACGCATACAGGTGCGTGCTGTTCAGCTGCAAGAGGATCTTAATGTAGTTTTGACAATCTCTCTGAAAGGACAATAATTCTGGTTACTAATTTTGCACTCAAACAACATATCATGGAAATATAGGCACTCATCACACAAGAATGGAAACATTTAACAACATGCACGGATATCAAACTTTGGAAAACGGTGTGGTTGCTTTTGTAGTATGCAAAATATGCGTTCACTGATTCACCATATATTTTATCATTTGGAACAGTTACCGAACAAAAATGCGAATTAACAATGAGCACAGGTAATAGTTTAGATTTAAAGATAGCTTACGGTGATTATATTGAAACAAGAAATATGGCAACAAAACAGTCAAATAACAAATTTAAACACAAATTCAAAAATAAGGAGCTTCCGATATACAGATTTGTCTACGGTGTATACAGAGCTGGAATCATCTTTCCTTGCATTGAATATACACAATCCCCCCTGGTTTCAGATATCAAAGCCCAGTCTTTCCTGTGGCAGCAGATTTACAAAGGCTTTAGTCTTCAATCATTAATCTTTTTGTAGCTATACCTCTGACATTTTAATTGCCACCCTGAATGTTAGAGCTCCGATTGTTTATATCAAATAATTCTTAACTGAGGGTACATGCCTGGTGCAGATATAGTAAAATCCCCCTCTTTATTCAGTAACAAATTGTCAGATAGGAGCTATATTACAGCTGACAATTTCCATATTACTCACATTATTGATTTGATAATGTTATTGAATGCCGCATATTTACAATACAAATATGTATGTGTTCCAAAAATATATATATTTCACAGTTATGATTCAGACTTAATTTTTATATTTTACATTAGAACTCTTGGTAAATTCACAACATTGAAGACTATGGAACAGGAGAGGTTCAGCCAGAGTTTTACAAGCCTCTGACCTTAGTAAATCTGGTCCTGGAATTTCAGTGTGACCTTATAGTATTATATCAGAGATGTAAGGATACCAGTTTATTTGATATATTTCATATCTGACATCAGATTTAAGTTTGGTGAATTATGAATTGCAAAATCTGTTTATTTACCCAGTATTCTGGTATCATAAAACTTATCTGGACGGGACTGGTCTGTTGTATAAATATGTTAATGCTTAACTCCTTAAATGGTAACACAAATACCAATAAAAAGTTGTGTTCTATTTATAAAGCATGCAGACTGCCTAAGCAACTCAATAGCCAACTAAATCATTGTCCTGATATACACCATAGTCAATGGCATTTAATAATAATGTGTTTCCGTTGTGGCAAATGTAATCTACCCTGAGTTATCATGCAGTTAGTCCTCCTCCTCTACACCACTCATATAAACTGTGCAACATAATACTGTACGTCTCAGTAATTATTTAGTTTTTTAGTTGTGTTCAACTTTCCGTGACCCTATGGACCACAGCATGCCAGGCACATCTTGTATCTGGTAGTGCTAATTCATAAGGTTTTCTTGGCAAAGATACTGGAGTGGGTTGCCGGTTCCTTCTCCAGTGGACAGCAATTTGTCTGACCTCTCTACTATGACCTACCCATCTTGGATGACCCTACATGGTTTAGCTCATAGCTTCACTGAAGTTCACAAGCCTCTTCACCACAACAAGGTAGCGGTCCAGAAGTGGAATTGTTTAATTTAGATAAATACAATTAAGCACCAGTTCAGTATTTGTACATAAACACACATACATACATTTGATGCATTAATATATATATCTGTGTGTCTGACTTGCTGGAAGATTTATCTCACAAAAGCTAAATTATATTCTTTTGCATACCTAGCAAGCTAACCATATTGCTTATAACTTGCATATAAATATAATAAAAACCTATTTTGAAGGGGGTTTAGATGTCATGCCATTTACCCAGCAGACTGTATTAGACTGCTATAAGCAATACCCTTTTCTAAGTCATTTGTCATAGAGTCTCTTATAATGTAGTGCAACTTTCGTCTCTCTAATCACGACGTTGATAATTAAAATCCATCTATTGGACAGCACAGAAGTAAATTGATGTTAACACATGACTCTGTAAACAGTAACATGCGTGGCCCTCTTTGTAAACAGATGACATCATTTCAATGGTAGCCAGTGCTACAGATTTACTCTTAGGTATGTATGTGTATAGCCAGACTAACCTGGGCATTTTTTCCTTTAAAGGCACATTGTTTCTTCTTTTCTTCATCGGCTTTCCACGTGAGCTGTTAAAGAGGAAAATGACATCATTATAGTGAAGGGAGGCTGATAATGCACAATGACAAGAAGCTGCAGACATGTGGACACTGCTTACCTTTAGCTGGTTGTACTCAGACAAGAAGTCTGTGCTGTTTAGTGAGAATATGGCCTCCTGCCCTCCCACATACAGAGTACTGCCATCTTGGCTCAGCAGCAGTGTCGTGTAGAGTGTGGAGTCTGCTTCAAACCTTCTCATTGTCCTCTCTGGAGAGCCTAAATAGACAGAAAAAGAAACCTATGAAGAATAGAGTTCAGAATATATTTTTTTTAAATTTAAGTTAATGCAATTATATGCATATTACAAGGCTTTAAGCTCCAATAGGAGGATAAAAGACAGTTTTCATTTACTTATATTTAGTGAACACTGCAGTTTGATATTTGGAAAAAAAAAGAAAACTAGTATTGGTATTGGTGCAAAAAAACAACATTTTAGTAAGGTAAAATCTACTTTGCATACATACTGTAGTTAATGCATTTAAACTTATATACTGTCCTGACCATCTCCATTCTGGTATCTAATGCTCCTATCTATTAGTATATGTTACTTGACAAGTATGTAGGAACCTTGAAGGCTGAGATTAACCACAGTGAATTGCAATTGCACTTATATAAAAAAAAAAATACTCTGAGCAGCAAGCAGCATTGAAAGTTAAGACATACAAGATGATGTCTTTTGAATACAAAACATGTCCTTAACCATGCCTGTATGTATTGCATATAAATAAGTGGTAAATTAAAGTTTTTTTGTTCAAGAATGAATAAGAGGAAAATCTTTATAGTTCTCTAAAATGCAGCACTGAAAATATAGCACACCAGTATCTCTTTAAGGAACACACCAGTCTGACTTTTCATGTTACTAATTTCTTAAAAAAGAAAAGCTAAGAACCCGAGAATGGGACAACCTTCAGCATTAAGTTGACATATTAATGTATACCAAGGTGACTGCTCCTTTTCCATATTGTCAGTGTATGCACAGCAATGTTTGCTTCCAGGTGACCTCTTTCTTTCATGTAGCAGTACAAACATTAGAGGAGGGCCTGTGTTAGACCTACATATCCTGAATGGATGCTGAGGACAATCAGATACCTGCACCCAATGGTTTTGGAGCAACCATTTCAGTGTTCAGTCTTTAATTGATGTTCCAATGCTGAATAAAATGCTTTAGACCCATAACTGCCAGTGGGTTTGTTATATATTTCTGTAGATGTCATGCTTGTCCGCTAATAAGAGCGGCATACAATGGTATGCTCTATGAATCTCCTGCATATATTACATAGAGGGACTCAGCAATGGTCCTAATTCTGTACATAATAAAAACTTAATGTTGAAATAAGGATATTTGCAGCTGCACTGGTTATTGAATATTGCTATTTTAGGCTGGAATCATTTCTCAAGATCATCCTACCTGGTCTCTTATCTCAGGTCATTAACAATCACAGGATGGGGTGACTAGCAGAAAGGGCATGCTCAGCTGATTGAATCAGAATAATGACAAATGATTTAACTTTCAGATGTCTGTGGTTATGTTGATTTGAACAACTTGGCAAGATGTTACTCTTACAATACTGTCTCTGTTAATTACCTAATAAAAGAGACCAGACCAAGCCAGGGCCTCAAATATATAGACAACAAAAAATAAAATATATATATTTTTAAAAACAACCAATCACCAAATATTCATAATTAAAGTCAAAGTTTTACTCAGTACCATAACTGGGACATTTAAAGCAGAGATCTCAACCAACAAATCAAGATTTCTCTATCTTTCTGCTTGTGACTTTGGATTTTCCACAAATTAGCACACCTGAGTTACCCAATTCCATTCATTCTGATTGATCTACCAATGTGCCCATGGAGAGAGATACTGAAATAGCGGACTGCTGGTGGAACGTGTACCATCGATGCTTTAAAATTACACAGTGGAGGTCCCACATATGATTGTTTAATATTATCGGTAATAAGAGTACTTCCTGATATAAATGCTATTTCAAATGAGATTTTCCTACATTAAACTAACACAGAATTTTGCAATATTTAGCCATCAGTCTTTCCGATCCATGAAGATTCTCATCATTTGTTAATGAGACATCATTGCTCTAACTGAAAGGAACATGAAAGGAACATGAAAATAATGTATTTCTTTGTTACACCAGAAAGAGTTTATTTAATAATGTGTCACAGTGTGTTTCATTTTCCAGTCAAACAGATCTACAAATTATAGTATACTCTCTGCATTTCCTGTTAGTTCCAATGACGTCTAAACAGATTTTATTTCATATTTTTCACACAAATAACCATTTTTGTATATTTATAATGCTCAATTTAAATGCTTGAAAAAATAGTTGTGTTCCCTGTCTCTTTAATTAGTAATTAGCTCCCTAGACATTGTGTTCATTGTCTTCCCTGCAGTCACCTGGCATTGGGCATGTCTAGTCTTTTTCTGTAGCCAACTGTACAGAAGACAATGTCTCAGGTGCTGCTCAAGTAATTAAGGCAGTTAACATTCATTTGATAAAATACTTGTCATTGCCTATAGTCTTAAAATTATACCATATGTGAAACCTCCACTGTGTCACTTTAAGCCAGGTTTTATTCCATGCAAAAACATAAAAATAGGAAAACTGGGAGACGGGCACTTTTTCTCTTTGTCCCCGTCTTTCTGAAGAATGAAATAAACCTTAAAATGTAGGATGGGTAGGTTCATTAAAAAAGTTCCAAGCTGATGCTGAATAATGTTATTATTTCAGACTATCAGTGCTTATACCATTTGATACTATCTATCTATCTATCTATCTATCTCTCTCTCTCTCTCTATATATATATATATATATATATATATATATATATATATATATATATATATATATATATATATATAAACTGCAATAGCAAGAAAATAACCCCAAGATATGACTAGACATGAAAATGCTCCAGGCCAATGTATAATCCTGTAGTGCAATGTATAAGAGGGAAATGTGCTTATTCAGTGTTGTGTAAAGAAAAACAAAGAAGACGAAGGCGTGTAAATATAATCCCCTCCATATTGATTTTACTATTAATTTAACACCAGGATGTGTTTTACATGAATAGGCTAAGAGGATGGATTGTTGTGTTAAAACAGATATCTGCTGCAGCAATGAGAACTAATACACTGTGCTTGGCTTCACAAGCAAATACAGGATTAATGCAGGGAAATAATATATAAAAACAGAATTTTGCACTTAATGCTCATTCAGATTGTTAATTTTACTATCTTTTCTAAAGTACCAAAATATTTTCTAGTCTCATAAAAAGGAGGTATGGTAAATACAAATGTACTTATACGAAAAAACACAAATATTAAAGAAAGGGTTAGAAGGGTTTGACAAATTTGATCAAAATCAAGGAGCAAGGCCCATAATTTGCCAACACCACATATGGGTAAGGGGGAGTATAATTATATTTATTGGACAAACAATTTTGTTTGACAGAAGAGCTTTTGAGAAGTTTAACATAAGCATTGGAATACATAACAGGAATCCTAAGAAATAACACAGACAAATAAATGGGGTGGAAAGCTGGACAGGCAAATAAAATATTTGGATATATATATATATATATATATATATATATATATATATATATATATATATATATATATATATACACACACACACACACACAGAGCGAAACCTCCATATTCATCATTGATCCGTTTCTGAGGGAAGCCCCAATATAGATTTGTGGGCTAATATTGGATTTTCCAGAACGAAGATCGGAAATTTTTGGCTGAATATTGGAAAATGTTTTTGCTGAATAAGTGAGAGTAATATATAATTTGACAAATATAGAGGTTTCACTGTATGTAGTGTATGTCTGCATATTTTTCATTTAATGTGGTTTTAGGTATGTATAACTGTAAGATTTCAAATTAAAGGAAGGGGGTGAATGAAGAAT
Source organism: Discoglossus pictus (assembly GCA_027410445.1). Classification (NCBI taxonomy): domain Eukaryota; kingdom Metazoa; phylum Chordata; class Amphibia; order Anura; family Alytidae; genus Discoglossus; species Discoglossus pictus. The sequence continues at coordinate 189,723,023 of CM050167.1, read as the reverse complement.
TCCCGAGCACATACACATTATAGATATATTAAATGTTGGTTAAAGGGGCTTGGAACACCAGAACATGGCCATGTTTTGACGTTTTAATGGCGAACATTTAAGAGTAATTAGAATAAGCAGAACATTATAGAAAGTGTTATAGATATGTAGCAAGCCTTTCAGTGGAATTGGTAGAGGCAAAGAACCAGGGACATATTTAGTAAATGATTCAAACATACCTGGGATATCAATGTGTCTGCCCTGGCTAGATCAAATGGGCAGACCAGATGGGCTTGTTTGTTCTTACCTAACATCAAAATCTAAAAAAAAATTCTGAAGTCTAGAAAAGGATATTAACAGCTTCATCTGACCTCAGTTTGGCAAAACAGTTTCACATTGTCAGCAATGCACCAACAGCAGTGTTCTGATTGGCCAGACAGATATATGGAGAAGCCAAATTCCTATTGTGAGACTGGGGAGGGGAGGAGACATGCAAACACTGTAAAAACACATTTGTGCAATATAGATCAATGGAGTTTAAATAACTTTATAGGGGATGGTGGTAACAGACTGTATTTTCCGGTCAGATTATATGGATTTCTACAAGAATAATGTTTTAGTTAATCATAAAATAAAGAGCAACATAACTAATCTCAATGCAATAGAAATGGGAAATATTAAAATATTTATTCAACAACCTAGAATAACAGGAAAACAGTGTTTATACCATGTTATAACGCCCTTTGGTATTAGCGTTTTTAAATAAAAGGGGCATTTGACAATAAAGTTTACATTTATATTACATTAAAAAAAGAACTAGGAACATGGATATTATTTAGAAACAATACTGCACAGCAAATGAAAATAAGATGAATTATTAGAGAGAGTTGTATATTCTTTATGATGGAGATGAAGTATCAGTTTCCTTACCACCGGCAGATATTGCACCAATCATTAGATCCCCAGTGGCGGAGTACATAAGGACAAATGATGTCCCTTGGATGGCTGCACTGGTTCATTAATAACCATGAGGTGATCACTGTTCCCTTGTGTGGTCCTAACTAGCTTCATCTTCAGAGCACACAGGAGATGTTCAGTGGGATTGAGATCTTTGGCGGAGAAACATCATATCAATAGGTTTAACAGCAGGATGGCTGCTCCATGCCAATGTGCCGCAGTGTTTAAAGGATTCTGGGAGATTTTTATTATGAGTATTATTTGTGTTATCCTCAACCAGCACAACATTTAAAAGGAAAATGACACCTCAAAGCTACTTTGAACTCGAAAGGAGTCTGGTACTGGACACAAAAAAAATAAATAAAAAAATAAAAAAGAGCAAAATGTCACCTATAGTTATGGGTTCATTTTGCCGGGAGAAAAACACACATGAAGCCAAATATGAAGGTTGAACAGTCACATTTTAGCATCAAAACAAGGCCTACCTTTATACTGAACTGAATAAATATTTTACACAATATATGTAAAATTATTTTTTATTTTGCAGTAAGTGTATTTAATGAAACAGTTTTTAATGCAAAGGTCTGATACCTGCTATTCTATGGTATATATATATATTTTCTCCAAATAAGGTTTGGTTTAATTCATCCTTTGAGAATTACAAAATAGAGGTAACTTTTCAAACTACTGTATTTTCACTGGAAGAGCAGTACTATGTTTGTGTGTTTACCATGTGAAAGAGCACAGCTGACAATCGGTACAGTGGCATTCAGGCCTGAATGTAAGCTTACCAATGGAAGAGTTTGTCCTAAAATAACCCAGTAGCTGTGCTAACAATATGGAATTATTTCACAACACAATTTGATTTTCCAGACGCATTTAGCATCAAAAGAGCAAGAAAACCTCAAAAGAAGCACATATATATAAGTATCAGACAAAAATAACACTATAAAGGGACTTTGCGCGCATAAAAATATTACCATTAAGTACAAAGCTTAGCTGTTCTTTGATGTTTCTTTAATGTTTATGCTTGACATCAACATGATTGACATTTTTTCTTAATACTGAAAAGCTCATCGTTGCAGCCATTTTGAATCCTACACCCCTTTCATATACCCATAGTGGCTGATCCCATTCCAATATCAAAGTGTAAAGTACTACCAGTAGTGTTGGTATAACAATGGCACCAAACAGGGTATACAACAATTCTCACAAAAGGTGAAGTAAATATGGGTGCAATGAATACAGAGAAACTGGAAAATTCACAGTACACTGAAGCAAAAACCTGAATGAAACGATGAAGGTACAGCTGTCTTATGTGTTTACAGGTAAAATATGCTTATTTCTTTAGTGTCAGATTCCCTGTAATCCCTTTGATGTCTAAATCTTGCTTTTAGAGGGTTATACAGAGCCAAATGACATGGATGTATTAATATTGGGTGGGATCAGTAAACTCGGATTATCAAAGAAGTTGACATCCCTCCCATAAACCTGAAGCGCTTGTATGGATCCTCCTCACAGCAAGAAAGATTGATGAGTCAACCTGACATCTGACGTGAAGAGAACTTCTTTAAAGTCATTGTTATATTTGATTCTTCATCAGAAAAATGATGCCTGGGCTTGAATTTCGTGCGCAGGCCTGGGCCTCCCGTGAGCTAAAATCCAGAGTGACCTTTGTTACCGAAGCAGTAAATTTCACAATATGAGGAAGGTTATCTTTTATTGGGACCTCATTTACTTGTCAGAACAGCCTCACAACTTCCCGTTCAAACTTGCTGAATGCACGAATCAGAACAAAACTTGACATTCAGACACGTACCATGAGGAATAGGAGCAGCACTGAATAATATAAAGTTTAAGCACAAGTATGTTGGATCTGCTACAGCAAGCAACTGCAAAGAAATGATAGGGGAAATGTAAATAGTACTACATTACAGGAGGAAAATCAATACAAATGTAAGGGATGGTCAAACACCACTATTGGCAGAGGCTGATGTGGTAAGCAAGGCAAAGGAGCCCAGCCCTATTGTGAAGTAAACACTTTCATGGATTCAATGTGAATAATATGTATTTTGCAAACTATACAATTAAATGCATGAAACAGGTCTCTTCAAAATGGTTTGAAAAAATATACGTTGTACCTATTTTTACAATTTCTCTGAAAAATGTATTTGTAAATAGCTGGGAATAGGTCATCTAGTATATGTTCTTCAGCTCTGGATAGAGGGAGCAGTATACAAAAAAGAAGGGACATCAAATGCATCAGCATTACATGATGTGACTGGCATAAATGTTACTGCAGTATCTTTTAAATTATTTGCATACTAAAGCAGTAAAATACCACATCTAAATAATTTGTACAGAGAACTATTCATCATTTTTTAGACACTGAAGAAAGGCATACATATCAGCACCTCAACTGGCACAAACTGACCAGCACTAACACGATACATCTCATTTAGTTAGACCCCTATCAGGTTTGATTGTAGGGGTAATGTTGAAAGAAAGCAAATAAATTAATAAATTGTGTTACTGAAATATAAAAGTGATAAAAATGCAAAAATGTGTTCTATGCTCAAACTAAAGCACTTGCTGGTCAAAAAGGATTTTTTAAAATAGGTTATTACAGTTTCCTTTATGTCTGTATTCCTACTTTCAAAACAGTGTAGTGTAAAATTGAAGAGTTTTTGGCAAATAAGTAGATTTTACTGTACACATAACAATCCATTTAGTGGACTGTAGTGAACTTGCAGGGGTGGGGTTGGGCAAAATTATTCTCTGAGGCTGGGCGCTTGTAAATGAGAGTGGTATATTGAAAAAAACATAAGACAGCAGAAATTGAGAATATGAAATAAAATAGGAATAAACCAGTTTGGAAAAACATAAGAAAATCCAAAATGTAAACAAAAGTCAAGTATCAGATAGAATTTTAAAATTTAAAGGTGGAATAAGAAAATGGCAGATGAGTTAAAGGGACATGGAACTCAATTATTTTTTTATGCATTTATAAGAGTATGTTTTAAATATTGCCAATGTTGTGTTTTACATGAACAAATATAAAGTAAAACTTGTTTAAAAGTTACTGAATCTAACATGAAGTGCACAGAGCATATGTATGTCTATAGATTTCATTGGCAGACAAGTATGACTCATACACCTATGAGAGTCTGACAGGGGCAAACCCCAAATCTGTTATGTTGAATAAATTGTTTTCAGCTCGGGGAGCATCATTTAAAAAAAAGAAAACACACAGTGGCACGTTCTCAAATACCCTCTTTTAGATGCAGCAAAGAAAAACAAATGTTTTCAATGTCCCTTTAAATGGCTCTTATCTGTGCATAATATGTTCTGAGGAGCATCTGCCTTCAGGAAATGTTTAGAATGAAATATGTTTGACTCGTATTTAAATGGGATCTATGAAGTTGTCTTGTGTAATATTTTTTTTTAACGGATGTCCTTCATAATAATATAAGCGTGGATTGAAATGGAGCAATTCCATCTGCACAACAAGTGTGCAACAAAACCTGTGACGTGGATGCTGAATACACAGTAATTAGAAATAAGCAGGCTCCAGATGTGGGGAAAAATTGGATAAGCAACACACAAAGACTTTTGTTCCTCATAATTTGTGGTTCTTCTTGGACCAACGTCAAAGTAAAACAAAGGATGCAGTAAAGGGTTTGCTTTGAATAATAATCATGTTTTACTTTAGACTGTAGGTTCATTGGAGGAGCTTTCACAAAATAGCTTCCCAGCAGTTAGTAGTGATTGTAAGGAAATTAAAGGTATGAGATAAACATAAGGCTATGGCAAAAGATGAGCAGAGAGTTGACAGCCAACAGTTGTTATGTTGCCAAAAGTTTCCTCTGAATGAGTTAATTTTACATAGTCGTAGATTTGCACTGGTCATTAAAGGGATGCCATCAAATGCAATTCAGCAAAAGTGTTTTTTTACTAAACATTGGATGATATTTTGTGCATTGTTTTATTGCAGATTTCGATCTGAATTCTCTGGTGTACACTCTTGTAATACGCAAGGCAAAAGTTAAACTGAACAGGGAAGATGGGACCTTCACAATTATTTAGTTCATAGCTTGCAGCAACAACATTTTTAATACATCAATGTGTTAAACCTTACAAGTAGAAGAAAAAGTAAACCCTACAAATCTTTTGTGGGTTTAACTCAAACAGTGGAATCTGACAGTATTCTCAGATGTTGGATGCAGAAAAAACAACCAAAACACATTTGATATGCAAGCTCCAAACAAGCCGTGCTGATGGTGTCTCCCATGAGTCAGTAAGTGTCAACTACCAGGGTTCTGACTGCCTGCTGTATTTTTTATATGTCCAATTGGTAGATCTATACAGGTGGATCAGAAAAATGATAAGACATTATCACTTAATTACTGATGTGGATATTTTTCCTTATCCATCTGGGCAAGCTCTTATAGTTTATCAACCCCACCGTGAGAGAAAAATCAATCACAACAGTTACAGTCAATAGGGGACTTTCTATGCTTAAAATTCCCACCTTTCCATCTCAATTATCTAACCCTCTCAACCTGTAAATGTGTACTCTTAATTTCTGTAATGAAAGGAACCTCTTTAACTTTACTTATACCCAGCAGTCTGCATCAAGTGTTAATAAAATCCTGTCTTGGGAGGAATCTGTACCTTGACAAACATAACCAGCAATTTATTTTAGTGCCAATCTATAAAGTTTAACAGCATGCAGAAACATGGCAAGCACAGAAAGAGCTGTGCGATTCTTTGATGCTCTGGAGAGTTTAACAAAGCCTAATTTATAAACCGTAACAATCCTTTTTTTTGCCTTAGCTTCATAATACAAAAACCTTGCTGGATTACGGATTTAAAATTCAGCACATCTATTCTATAGATAATTCAGACATTGTGCTGCAGGAAGCCACCAAACACAGCAAAATGACAAAAAATAGGGCTAGAAAAAAAAGAAAAAAATAGAAGAACAGTTAGATGTAAAATCCAGGGAAAAACTACCTTGCAAAAAATACCTTTAAGTTAAAAGTTATGTATTGCCTAAAAAAACACTTATTTGTATCTTAAGGTGTGATTGCGTATAATATATATTATAGGGTATCACATATATAGTTGTCAGTGTTGGTCCTGTTGCGATGTTGGTCATGCAATTTTAAATATTTGCAACCCTCGCAAAGCGAGGTGAGCAGTTAAGGCACGCAGTTGGTTCAAACGTGTAACTCAAAACCAGAAAAAAAGCATCAAAATTATAAATAAAAATGAAAATAAAAAAATCACACAGTCACACACAGCACAGGGGGAAAGCCAGGAGTCCTGGGAGTGAAGTTGCAAACTAATTGGAGCCATATTTGCAGTTTTTCGTCGCTTGGAAATTGGCTAATGAGGGGAAAAATGGCGCCCGAAAAAAACGTAAAAATTCTGAAACAGGATGAAAACGAGGCTCAGCAAGGCCAGGCCTGCAGAACTTAGACAAAACACGACGGCGAAGACAGTAACGCAAATGGTGCTCAGAGGAGCAAAAGCATCACATTGTGTGGCAAACAGCATTGCCAGCCTTACCATTTTATTCCCGTCATTTTTGACGGGCAATTACCTAGTAATATTATATATTAAGTTATGACTGGCTAAGGAAAGCCTTCATAGAAGTTAATCATTTGAATTTTACTCTGTAAATGTGTTTTTCTAAAACAATTCTCTAAAACACCAGCTTTTAGAGAAAAAAAAAATCTTTCCAAGCATCAGTATTTCGCTTGACTATATGAGCATCAGTAGCACACCATCACACATTGCTTCTGACAGAATACATTAAATATTGAATATATTTCCATACTACATGGATTCACAACATTTTACAAGTAATGAACCTCTACTGTATACACGGATGTCTTCAATACTTATGGGGGAATAAGTACAGAATCTGCACATAGCTGGAGGGGAGTATATAATTGCAGTGTGTTACAGGCTTTACTGTATGGGGAATTAACTGATTTTATTTTCTGCGCTTAATGCACATTCTTTTCCTTCCAAGAATGAGGTGTCCAGACAGAATGCCATTACCCTTCTGAGTATTCGCAAGAGCTTAGGGAATGCAATGTCAGCACTTACATTGCATACATGCACCATATTTATTTAACCAGTGGGAAAATGACATCTAAAACCAGCAATGAGAAAGCAATGTACTGAAATGGGTTACTTATTGAACAAAACCGTGTTAGAAAACCCAAGTCAGGATCCTTCTAACCAAGCCGACATGTTTGAAGTAGGAAAATGGCATTATATGCTCATTAAAATATCATTATCTTACCCTGTGACCTAACCTATAATAAGGTAGTCACATCAAAACTACTTTACTTCATTTTGAAACCAATGTAATCTAAAACTCAAATCATCTTAACGCACCAAAAACGTTCTGGTTTGAAAAGAAATGGTACAGAAATTAAAGAACCACTGTACTGGGTCATACACTTTGGATTCAAGTGTTTTATTTAATAGCTTATCAGCAATAATTCTTATTAGGATAAGTATGTATATAAGTATTTGAATATATCTTTTAAAACTTAAATTTGAACTTTAACATTGCAGGTCCAAACAGAAAAGCAGTTTTCCCCGCACATTATTCAGGAAAATGTGTAAATCTGCCTATGAAACTGTCTTGATAGGAGTCTTTATCTACATCCTCCACTGCAGTGATTTCTACAGGGGAATAGAAAAGTTTAGTACATAATTTTAGAACAACCTCCTGGGCAGATCTGCTTCCATCTCCTTAAGATCTTACACAGAAGTTGACAAATGTATTGGCTATTTAGAAACACACCAGGTTTGTTAGGAGACAGACAATCATTTTTAGGGTAAGGGTTGGGCCTGGCCAGTACTTAGATGGGAGACCACCTAGGAATACCAGGAGCTGTATGCTGTGGCCCACTGGAGAAGGAACTGGCAACTCACTCCAGTATCTCTGCCATGAATATAGAGTTTATCAGCATGGTGTGTTGTGGTCCATGAGGTCACGGAGAGTCAGTCACGACTGAGCGACACAAACACACACAAGTAGCAAGCAGTAAAATTATATAGGTGCAATGGCTCCCGTGATTTGTCAAGCCCTGACCTAACATTGGGTGAAATTATGTATATCTGTTTGCAGCAATAACATTGAAATGCTTCTAAAAGCTGAATTACCATTATTTGTCTTCAAGTTGCTAATTTTATTGATCATCAGTTACCAAGTAAAAAAATAAAACCTTATTGTATGGTCATTCCAATTGCCCTGTAATCCTAAATTGAAGCTAGCAGGGTGTATATAGCACAGATGTGGGAATCTGGTATAAAAATACATGCCAGTGGTTTAGGGGGTGCCTGTCTCCTTAAATGCACAGATGCAGTAACTCATACAAATCACCAACTCCTAGAAGAGGTGATCATTAGCTCCCTATATGATGTCAGTGCACAGTCTAGCATGCACGTATTGCCTAATTTAATAACTGGCCATTGAAATTGAAATTGCCCGATGCTAAATATAATGTTAAAATGCACAACATCTGGGAACTGATGCCTATTACCAGCTGCCTGTATTTCTGTTTTATTGTACAGGAATTAATCCAGTTGCTCAGCCTAGAGTGAGATGTATTTGTGCATCTGTCCCACCCCCTGTGTAATAATTAACGTTCAGACTGATTAAAGCATGCATCATCAGCTGCAAAGATTAGGGAATACGGCATCAATGTATGGGACCAAAGTCCATTTGCTTGGCTTTCTGAAGCATGATAAGCGCTAGATGAGCCGTGGACTCTGTACAGTCTAACACCAGGAGAAGCCAGCAGCCATATCCCATCTGCTTGTGTCATTTTATAGACATGCACACATCGTATATGGATACTATGCATCTGTACATCTCAAAAAGTATAAAATCATCAACAGCATTGGAGGCTAAATGGGCTAATCTGCAATATAAATCATCATTATATATCCCCACCCAGCAAAATATACAAATATACTACAGACCTCTCAACTATATAAGAAATTGCAGTTAAAACCTGATTTACAATTAATTTCACTATATTTGCTTTATAAAAATGAGGAACTAGGATTTACTATAATTAGCATGTATTTTTAATAAATGCCAACAATAAAAATGCTACAGAAGCTGTTCCCAGTGACAAACAAATACTAAATTAATTGCAGAAGCAAGTGATATACCAAAAATAATTAGCAAGCTCTGGAAATGTTTGTGTTTTCGGATTCAAAAGTTAAAGGCTCTAAGGGAAACGCAAATTCAAGTTCAAAGCCTATTTCAATACACTTCATACAGTATACGGTTTTATGAATGAAATGTGACACAGCATTATTATTGCAGAAACTAAAATATATAAAGATAAATTTAATTGCAATTGATTGTTGTTAAAATATCTGCATTGAAGTGTCACATCACTAAGCTTGAAAGTTTAAGTATACGTTAATTATGCAGGACCTCCCACTCTCTAAAGCTCCTTATCAAGGGCCACTAAATAACTCTTACAGCAGGTGGTTAATAATGAAGATAAGCAAGTCCAGTTTCTATGAATATGTATAATGACACACATTTTAATACTGAAATATCTCAGTGATCATACCATTTATCCAGGTGGAGAAGCAGGCAGAGGTGTGTTACAGGGTAGGGGGCCAACTAGTACCAGCATAAGATGGAGGTAAAGATGGACACAATTTATAAGCGGAGAATGTATAAAATTAGTCTTATTTGTTGTTTTGTTTATGGAGCCCCATGGGCATCTACTATCCACATAGTGTCACGGACCCCTTTTTCCTGGCCTGGGTGTTGGCCCATTGATCTTATTAAAGCACACACAGCTTGGCTCCAGCCACTGGATAATGCACATAAACACTTCCATTGTCTTTGTAAATTTGTTTTGTCCTATTGTTTGCCAGATTAAGTTAATCCCATCTGATAAGTGATAGAGATGGCAGGATGTGTATTGGAGATTAAGCCTATTGATCTCAAGAAGCTATCGTTAGGACCCATGTTGAGATTATCTCTTGTGTTTGTCTCCCCCCCCATCTCATTGTTGTGCTGTGTACATCCCCTCTGTATCTATCCCCTATAAATACTGCTGTCATTTCAAAAATAAATCAGTTCACTCAGACATATAGAAATTGTATGTTCTCTTATTTTGTTCCTGGTGGCTGTGATACTGATAATATCTCCAATCTACAAGTAACCTGTCCTGGTCACTACCACAGGAAGGTTACTGTGACTCCTGTAAGTGCTGATTCCTGATGGAGAGACCCTGACTGATACAGAAGCCAGATATCAGAGTGCTGGTGCCGAGATTTCAAAGAACCCAACTGTCCTTGTGGGCCGATAACCTGTAGTCTATAGCAGGTGGCCCTGGGCTTGTTTAGCCCATACTCTCAGATACACAGTAGTCACACATAAAAGACACAAAAAAAAGCAATAGCAGCAACCTTTGCTATCTCACTCCCAAATAGTGTATGATTCACATATGGTAAGAAACTAATCGACTGACTGTTTAGAAATAGTTTCTCCTGAATTTCTAGTCAGCCTTCTGATACAGATATTCCTAATCCTCTAAATAAATTTATCAAAAGAACTGGTTTCTAGGGTGGCAGGGTCCCTAACAGCTCAAAATATTTTTTTAGGCTATGCTTAAAGACCATGAAAAACTGGGCATTAAAGTTGGGCAAACTAGGTTGACCAAGAGTTTATTTAATTGCATTCAGTTGTATGCTTCACTGTCTTCCTTGATCTATTTCAGCTCAATTTTCCAGCTTGTCTGTGAATAAACTGGCGTTTTAACTTCATCCTGATTCTCTGCCATTCATTCATGTCACTGCGTATTAGCCAGGTTTCCTATGGTTTTACTGGAACCAAATGCCATGAATATCCATTAAAAGAGAAAAGAGAAAAAAGTCAGAGCCGCCAGCCCATCAAGGGGGAACTGGAGATTAATGCATGGAATAAAAATTAAACAGTGTAAAATCCATATTCAGCTTCACTCACTTCTGAGAAGTATCCGATTTCTCATTGCAATGATAGGAATATAAAATGCTTACACACATCTAAATAGGAAGGTCTGCATTATTTATTTAGATCGTTTTAACAAACAGATTCATAAAAGAAATTAACATTTTGGTGCTAGAACAACCTATGTCTCCACATTTAAAGTATTAATGCAAACCTTTAAGACATTAGCTAAATATATTTGTCACATGTTTTTTTTGCAGAGAGGGAATGTAAGATTGTTGCTGCTGGTTTGTATTTTATCAGCAGGGCACTAAATCTAAACTTTATAAAAACAGTTCAGCTTCATTTCTGCAACACTACAGCACTGCTCATAAGAGATATGGCTAATGCATACACTTCCATGTGTGTGTACGTCATACAGTTATGTCCGACTCTCCATGACCTCATGGACCCCAACACACCATGCTGATCCATTTGGTATTCATGGCAGAGATACTGGAGTGGGTTGCCAGTTCCTTCTCCAATGGGCCACAGCATACAGCTTCTGGTATTCCTAAGTGGTCTCCCATCCAAGTACTGACCAGGTTCTACCCTGCATGTCTTCAGGGTGGTGTGACCTCTTGGCTCCCTGACTGGAATTTAATCCAGGTCACAGTGGTGAAAGCACCGAATCCTAACCACTGGACCAGGTTTGCTGTAATACCCTAACAATAGGAATTGGATGATTTAATTAGGCATTGACCATTAGTACGTCATATTCAATATTTTTGTCTTCAAAATGCAACATTCAGCTGCTGCTGGTCTCAGGCCACTGGGGTGGAGCAGCTTTGCTTTGTCTAGCAAGCACAATGCTCTCCACTGGTTGGCATCAACTTTAAAAATTAAAACACTTTTTTACACATGCTTTTTCACCCTCTATCAAATGGTGGTCCTTTAACTCACTTGTAATATAAAGATGGATCAAATATATTGTTTATCTGCCTTCTGTTTTATAATTCTCAGTTTTCCTCTTCAATTAATATAATTTCTTTTCCACAATAAAGAAAATAAAAACATGCTCATTTAACTGAATAGAACGTTTTGGACTACAGTGACCCTTTAAAAGTTAGTGGTCCTTTAAACTTCTCAATACACCTGTGTAAATGCCATGAATCTTTATTACTGCACTAGTTAAATACTGATTATTTTGACTAGTTATTCAAATGTGAGTGGGGCAGGGTGCAAAGAATATTGATGATTACATTCTTAACTTTCTATTAGTTTAGAGTGCACAAAAAAATGAATAAGAAGGTGTCATACATAGAAAGGGGGAGGCTTTGCAGAAAATGTTTGTAGCTTTAAAGGGAAGTCCAACAATGGAGCAGGGTTACATGGGAAAAGCCCCGTTATAGACAACGTGAGCAGACAGTGAAGAGATCTATAAAACATGGGCATAAGGTATAATTAGATTTTTTTATTCAAGCAGGATTTTTACATCAAGCTTAAAAGTTCCATACTAGCAGAATTTTGCATTTCTACGATTATTCTTGAACTTTTGCAAACTTGTACTTTAGTAATCACATTCAATGCTTCATAGAGTTTTACCTTTCTTCTAATACTCCAATGGTCTAAGCCTACCACAAAGTCAGAGGAGAATCTAATATTAATTCTCATTATTGCATTTTGCCTGATATCAGACTTTAAACTACTAAAATTTTAAAATGAAATTTGAAGAAATGTGACTAAATATTAACATAGGGAATGCAGCAAGGGTATTTTGTGGTTTCCCTTATTAATAAAAAGAGAAGCTAAGTTGTCTGACTAATTTGTCTGAAAGATCTAAGAAAACTCATATGTAGCTTCCAAACTTGAATAAAATGTATTATCACTGGTTTTGGTGATCTTTTTAGCAGTACAGATGTAGATATAAAAGTTTATCTGTGCATGCGTTCTTAATAACTACATTGACTCTTAACAATACTTTCCTTGCCAGTAGGAAATTAAGAAAAAATATATTCATATTCCATATCAGTTGTGTTCCAATATTCCAATCATAATCAAACATCAAAATTTCCCCTTGTGCATTTTCTATCAAAAACATATACCGTATTGGTCCGAATATAAGCCGCACCTTTTTTCCGATTTTTGAGTTTGCGAGTTACGGGTGCGGCTTATATTCGCGACCGTAAACAAATGACTGCCGATTTGCGAGCTTGCGAGTTACGAATGCGGCTTATATATCGCGAACGTAAAATTACTGCCGATTTGCGCGAATGCGATTAAAGGGTGCCGATTTGCGTGCTTGAGACTGCGGTATTGTAGCAATTGAATAGCGATTTACGGTTTTAGTGATTCTAACATCCTGAAAAAAAAGTTACAGTACTAATTAGAAAGCCTGTTTCTTGCAATGGCTGATCACTTGGAGAGAGTCTTTTTCTCTCCAATTTTAAGAGTGCGGCTTATATTTGAGTACTATCTCATCTGAATTTTACAGGTGCTGCTTATATGCGGGTGTGGCTTATATTCGGACCAATACGGTACATTTCTGCCATGATATATAAATTTTATTTCTGTCTTAAGGCAAGGGCTATGGTATCAAACCATCATGCAGACATTGCTTCTTGACTTTTCTATTTCAGATTTTTTGCTTTTTTCTGTGAATGTACATTACATCTTGTATTGGTCTACTAAGTTCGTTCCAGAAACATCTATTCTGACACACAGTACAAAATAACCTTATTTGCTTCCATCTTGTTTCACGGACATGTTCAGTGACCAAGTATGCTGAGGTTAATTCATTGAGAACTATCCATGTTAGAAATCTAGATGATGCAATTTGGTTATGCGAGTGGATATCTAAGAAGTAGCAGTCAGTGTCATGGTAAACTTAGTGGGATAGAACAAATAATTTACATTTAATTCTAGATTATATTGTCAGCCAATGAATGAACAGTGCAGCAATGAGTCCCATGTGTATATTGATGGTTTTAGGACACTTCTGAATAGGATAGTAAAATAATGGGAAAGTATGTTAAGAATGAGCTATAGTGGAGGCAAGACATGGGATGAGCAATGTCTCTGGGTGTGTATTGGGTCACAAAAGCGTTTTCAGTGATAACTGATGGAGAGCATAGAGTAAAGTACATCTCAAGACCACATGCTTGGGACATTGGGGTGTGCATGGACTTTGATAATTAGGGAAAGTTAGTTAAAGGGCTGTATTATAAAAGGGAATAATAAATGCTCAGTATTGGTGTTTAAGAATGAGAATTTAGGATGAAATTACGGATAGACAAAAGATTCAATCACATGTGACTGAAGTTTTCATCAGTATTTGAGGCTAGATCCCAAACAGAACTTAAATCGTTTGCCAAGGGAAGACGTGTAGCTAATGAATAGCAGTGGTGCCAAACTGGCCTTGCAGCAGTATCCTCAAAAGTGTTAGTAAACAAGGGATTTAACGAAATACTAAAGGATGGGCTAGGAAACATAAGATGTGAACCAGGAAAGAGCGGCATCACAATCAATACCAGTGGAAATATGTAAAAAAAAAATAGGGGTGATCAACAGTGTGAAAAGCAACAAAGTGGTCTGGGAAAATTACTAGAGGAAATGGCCCTTGGACATGTCTGTAAGTTATTTGTCGCTTTAGCAAGCACTGCAAAAAGAAGACTGACTGCAGAGAGCAAAGAAAAGAGTTAGAGCGGAAATTAATTAGTTGGTAGTAAAACAAACAATTGTTCAAGTACTTTACAGGCAGACTGAGCTAGCAGAGACATAGGGTACAAGTTAAAGGGTCCCACTCTATAGCCGATTGCTTAAACTGGATGGAGCCTCTTGAAAGAATAGGGTTAGGTCATGAAAAAGTAAGGGTATATTTACCCAAAACTGTGCCCATTATTAAAAGAAAATGATTGGCAAAAAAACACACTTCCCTTCTTTTTAGTATAGTTATGATGCTTTAGCAGCTTTGAATCATTAGCTATTAGCTTATTTTTATAATAAAGAGGCACTGAATACTTTGTCTTCCAAGAGCTAGCAAACAAAGAGGTTGTGGTTTTTACTTGGTATTAATGACTGTGTTTCTCAACAGGCAACACAATCAAATGAGTACAAACCAAAAACATCTTATTTTACTAGGAAAAGGATGTAGCTGGTCTTATTCTGAAGAAAGCAAAGCTTTGTTGTGACACTGGCAAGTTTATGCAACTCAAAAGTGTGAATATTTAATATTGTCTCAGTTATAGTATAAACAGACATATCTTTTAACACACATAGATCAGATATCATTTGTGACTACATTAGAAGTAAACCACAAGCCCAGATATGTATCTGAAAGACATATTACGTTCTACAGATATATGGATTAAAAAAAATAATAATAACCTAAACTAAAAACTTGAAAGTAACAATAAAAACAGAGGTACCACAGAGATTTGAACACAGACCAGAAAGGATTCAAAGTCCAGAGTGCTAACCATTACACCATGGAACTAGCACACAAAACAATGGTTTGGAGGTCAGAGTTATTCTGTATTTGGTTCAGATTTATCAGCCACTGAGTTCATGCAAATTTGCTCTTCTACTTCAACTGAAATTCAATTGGAAAAGCTTTAGTATTTACTGTCTAAAAATGCTTCCACCTTCCATCTTAATAACAAGATCATGTTATATGTTTTGCAAGAAAATGATTATATTGTATTAAGAATTACGCACAACGCCTTTGCTGCCAGAGGGCCTGGAATACATTATTAGGGCTACTGCTAAGCAAAATGGTTTTAAGAAGTGCAGCTGCTTCTCATGTCATGATTTAGTTAAAGAGTTAAATGCTACGCTGCTTTAAGCTACAGTCACTTAAGTCAATACTATGGAAAGGGGAAGGCAGTCAAGGAAGGGAGTTCACTAAAGCAGCTAATACTAAAGATTTACTGACACGTAGGGCCTCAGTGAAAATTCATTTTTTGTTGCTGTGGTAACGGTATTCAGTGGCCTGCAAGGTGCAGAAACTAGAGGGGTTATAAATCAAGTCAGGAAGCTCCACATATATAACCTCCACTATTCTCACTATAATATGCGTCACATGCAGCTTTTCTTGAGCAGACTGCCAACTTCAACACCGCTTAGCACAGTCCATTAGTTTAGTTAGCTTGTTTTATTAAAAAAAATATATATCTCAGCAAATATTTACGAAAAATGGATCTATGTTGCTCTCAATTGGTTCACTTGTTGGCTCATTTTGTATCACATATAATAGTTGTCAAACTGCGAGAAGTCGTCACGTCACGCTTTGCGAGGTCCGTACGAGTTAGGCGATGAGCGTCACAGACACTCATTGCTGCAAGCCTCGGGAAGCGAGGCAAGCCGTTAGCATGTACCACTTGGGCGATGGGCGTAGCGAGGCGAGCCGTTAACCCACTACAACGTGCCGGCCTTAGCCGAAAAACACTTCATAAATGCCTGCAAGCGGTTCAAAACAAAAAAAAATTACGAGGCGCTAAAACTTACGAGATTAGCGTCCGAATGCCAAAAAGCAAAAAACAAGAAAAACACACTAAATACACCTCCAAAAAATTACAAAAACATCACAAACAGCACAGGACAACAGCAAATTCAACTCGATTTAGACGATTTTCGCCACTCGAAAATTGCCTAAGGGAGAAAAAAAATGGCAGCCGAAAAAAATGAAAACGAGGCTACATGACCACGGACCGCTCAAAACACTGCCAAAAGCGTAGCACTTTACACATCACACTACGACATGTGGAAAATGCTCACGAGACGATTACCACATTAATAACATTACGACTATACAGTGCCGCTTTACACAATAAACCAACGGTTTTACATCGCGCACGCAGCCTATTTAGAATGCACACTTGAAACATTCTTCAGGGCACCAAGACTCAAAATGGATATTCTATGCAGAAAACAGATTGTTAGCTCTTCAGCCTATTGCTCGCTGCATATATCCATTATAAATAATTAAAGTATATTAATTGATTTAAGAAATCATTAATTATTACTTAACTACATGTACATAGAAATATATATCTCTCTCAGAGGACCAAAAGTACACGACAGGAAAGGCTTGCAATGAGCGCCGAAGGTGCTCAGCGCAAGCCTTGCAATGAGCGCCGAAGGTCCTCACAGTACAAAACGGTTTACATTATTTGTCAAACAGCATTCCCATGCCTTGAAATGTTATTGCCCCATCATTTTTGACGGGCAAGTCGCTAGTTTATTATAAGAATTATTTGAAGGTTCTCTCTGTAAATTTATACTCTGAAACAGCAGTACATACTCCTCTTAAGAAAGATATATTTCCTTTAAGTTACTCCACTAGTTGACAAATTCATATGAATAATCCAGGCAGGTGATCTATTCCACTCTTTTAGAAGCCAGACAGTAATATATGTATCCAATTTTAAAAATGAGGAGCCAACAGTCGCATTTTTTTAGTTTTTGTTCCCTGGCTAAAGCCCTGAGTTACAACCTCATAAATTACAAATAACGTTGGCTTCAACATAAAGTAAAAAGTTTTGATGTGAAACAATGCCCAGCATTTTTTGCGTGAATAGGTATAAATGTTCAAATAAACTATATGGAGGGAAGAGTAGAGAAAATAGGCAATTTATATGACAATGTGGGCTACAAACTTGTCACATCATGTACCTTTTCTTTCAGTGCTTTAAAATAACTCTTTGTTGTAAAGATAACGCATTCTGCCTCTACATTTCCGTTTACAACAAACTTTAAAACCAGAATTTTTGTTGGCAGTCTTCAAATGAAATATGAATACATTTAAGTGTCTGGTTCCCAGCATTTTACCAACCCTGGAACAAATCTACATTATAAAAAAGAAGAAGCTAAGCAGCATATCTTGACTTCTGTCTATATTACCCTATGTGTGGTTGCAGTGGGTTGGAGTTCTAGATTGTAAAAAGTAAATCATTCACGTGGCAGTTTGAACAAATATTACGTGCATAGCTACCACATACACCTGGTTTGCTCTGGTTTAAAGAGACACTATATCCTTTCTTAACAAGGTTATTCTCAATAGTTGCAAAGTTGCATAAATCTGGGATTCATGTTTTTTTTTTTTACTTAAGAATTCCTGATGTAGCAATTTGTGATCTCACGAAGCAAAGACCAAACACACAGCCAGACAAAACACATTTAATTTCTGCAATCAAGATATTACCATCCATGATCAGAGGTCTGCACACATACCTCTGTTCTTTTTTTAAACTTTGAAATACTGTCCAAACAACTATTATGCAGCCAACACAACATGTTCTAACAGGACGGCCCCTCCCAAGCAAACTGATCAACACATCTCAACCTGGTTGGATCTATAAATCAAACAATGCACCTTCAGCAGCTTGACAACAATCCAACTGCCTTTGCTGGGGTTGCTTCCAAAGTCCAATGAGTTTGCCACAATCAGCCATTAGAAAAAAATAAATCCCCTAAGAAGTGTGTTGTTAAAGGAGACTTCCATTGCCTTAAAAAAAAATGCATATTTGCAATTAATAAGAATCTTAAGTCTTCCAAATGCTGCATTATCACTTATTCCAAAAATATTTAGTCAATCATGTAGTGATTATCTTCCTGTTTAGTACTTTGTTAAATTGTCATTGTATTAACTAGCAGACTGCTGTGATTAGTACCAAATTACAAGATCATAGTCCACCCCCCTGCTCATGGTTCCTACAGACTATACAGATTACTCTTTACAGAATCTATAAAGCAAGTGAATGCTGACATGCAAGAAACAAACAGTCAGACTGTGCTGAGCGGCAAGAACTAATCATCAGATAGCATCCACATTTTAATAAAACAATGAAGTATGGCACAATAGCAAACAGACACTAAGTGATGTTTTCATGTACAAATGTTTTGACAAGATACTCTTGATACACATTGTCACGATCTGCTTCTTCAAAGGGGCTTGATATGAACCTAGTTCAAAACCTACCCCAGCAGAATTGTGTAGTTCCTGATCTCTGTGGCACAAAAGATGGCTTCTGAAGAGGGCAAGGTCCAAAAGCTACAGGCAGAGAGTACTGCATACAGGTTACTAGTGGCCCATGGCAAGACCACTCCCCAAGTCAGGATACAACACACAGAAATAGTCTCACACCTTGTATACGTGAAAACTATCTCTCAACCTTTATTGAATGATCAGAACAACATATTTATACTCTCCAATAACACACCCTTGTGTACATTTGTGGATGCGTGATGTCAGCCCATCTGGCTTGCAACCTTGGGCTATCAAAGCTCTTGAGATCAGATTCACCAGATATCTATAGCTGGCTAGTGAAAAAAACTGTATGTTAAACTCAAGTGTTTGCTTAGGACTACTTGAAGTACATACATCTGTCTTGATCCAAGGTCTGTATGTGTGAGTGTGCAATGATCTGCAGCTAACTTCTATGCAGAGCATTTTTACCAATTCCACATATGTTCTATATAACATTTTCCCTCTTATAATATATTATAACTAGGATACATAATAACCATGTACAGGCAACATATAACCAGACAATAACACATCATTCCAATGCAATAATGTCATGCTCCCTTGGCCATATTCATAAATTACTGGCAATAAGAGTCCTTAAACAATTAAATCATGACACACATCACAACAATATTTGATATGAAAAACATTCTTTTAAAAAGTCAATATTAAAATATATATCAGAAGATTTCCACAAACTCAGTAATTTAAAAAGTTGAATGACTTAAGTGTATATCAATATATAATGACTGATAATTGATATTAAGGCAGGGTTCAGACATCAGGGAGCCAGAGGCCCCTAGAATTCTACTTCTGGCTCCTAGCATCTTTGGTTAATCTACACATATTTACACACAGCCTTCCTGGTTTCCAAAAAGTTTTGTGGTTCCTCATTAGTCTTAAGTATGGTATGCATTTACCAACTTACCATAAACCTTTCTCAATTATATATTGGCTGCAAAACTAGGTATAATAAGCCACAGATAGAACAGGACTATCCTACCCATTTCATCTAATATCTAATAAGCCTTTATCTACAGTTCTACTTAGTTGATTTGTACAGCCATCTCCGTTAAGAGAAACAAGTGGCTTTTTTCATGTTAGTCTAAATTCTTGAAGATGCATTTTCCCATCAATTGAAGTGTTTGCATAACCTAGGTTTTGTCCATCCATTGATCTGGTATTTGGCCAGACCTTGGCCTGATGACCTCTTTAAAAAAAGTTCTGTCTAAACATCCTGATCCTGATTTATACATAAACAGGAAGATTTTTCAGTGTGATAAATAAAATTTAAGGATTCTTCCAACTATGGAGAGAACATGCTGTATTGTAGTAAGATTGTTAATTAACCCATTTCCATGGACTTGTTATCTTTCAGTATCAAAAAGGTGCAAATCTAATCCAAGAATTGCCTCATAAACCAGAGCTTAACAATTATACATATATATCATAACTATTTTAATCATAAGACACAGACATGAAAGGAAACACACTATCCCAATAGTACATAAGCAATAACTATAATTAGGTGTGAATCTCAAGAGAAGGTGTGAACTTCTTCAGACAACATAAAACACATAACAACAACATGAAACTCTGTGTTTTATAGCTCCAGAGATGTTTAATATATTTTGAGAAAGCATATGGTCATGCTAGCCCAATCCCAACACAAGAAGTTAATTTTATAAAGCATTTTTCATTAACTACCACAGAAGAGAGGCATAAAAGTGTCACATACATTATTTTGTTCTGGGACTGTGTTACACATGAACTAAGTGCCATGCTGCAATATTTTCCATGAGGGTAGAGTCTGATTTATGAACACTGCAAGCAAATTGGTTTGGAGTGAATGGGCGATTTGGCGTGTGACAAAACTACATTTATAGCTGGGAACTTTGCCATGCGGGCTGGGAAAGGCAGCCCTTGTCAACAATAACCAGGTGCATATTACTCTAAGAACTACAGCCTAGTCTTCATGCTAAGATTTTGAAACTCTATATGGAAGGAAGCATCTATGTAACAAGTCTTCACAATCCAAAAGACATGAACATAAGGTTTACTACAATACAAAATAGAGTGAAGCAAGTTTTGTCTACAACTCTTATTGTAATATATATATATATATATATATATATATATATATATATACATATACACTATCTGTCTCTCTTTCTCTGTGTCTTTTCTCTCTCATATATATATATACATACACACATACACAGATAGAGAGAGAGAGAAATAGAAAGAAAAGACAGAGAGAGACAGAGTGTAGTGGGTATTTATATCTCCCAATTGGTCACCATTACCATAATTTCCCTTCTCTCCCTTTCGGAAAGAGATCCAGATCTGAAAGAAGAGTTAGAGCAGTGGGTATGGGTGTCCAATTGCTTTCAATGATTGAGTAGATAGATCAAGGCTTGACAAATCCCAAGGGATATGGCACCAATAATTTTACTTCTAACCCCTAACTATTTTTGATAATTCTACATACATTTATACACAGACCACTATAAAAAATGTCTGGCTGATTCCTCACTATTGTGTCTTGCTCCTAAATTTGTCAACCCCTGAGACAGATGGATAGATTGGAGGTACAGAGGGGTTCACATATAAAATGTATTCAGACAAAAGGACACACAAAGAAAGAAGTCATGGCTACTCCTGTGGTGTTTGCGGTCTCATTTTATAAAGATTATGGTAGTATAGAAATAAAAAGGTAGGCACAAAAAATGTCTAGTATACTAATAAAATAAACAGCATGAATTAAAATTACAGAGAAACATTAATGAAACAGCTATGTCATTTTAGATTAAATATTATAGTATTTGATAGGCAACACATTTTGATTAATTCACAGTAAAACTATACTGTACTACCTCCAAGGCAGACAAGGGTAATGTTATCCATGTTTGGTTTGCATGTAACATCTGTTACCACCAGACAAAACCCCTATAATATAATAGAAAAAAAAAGCACTAGTCAATTGGTTGTTGAATATCACTAGCATATTGAGCCAAAGAGACAATGGTGGATATATTCAGAAAGAGCTTAACAAATCCTGGAGGCAAGCAAATCAAAGCTTCTAAAATGTTACTAGTATTATACATAGCTCCTAAGTTTCATTTGTCAAGCCCTATCTTAAGAATTAATTGGCCTAGAAAACAAATAGTCAGTACAACTTGGAGTGACCCTGTGCTTTTACTATATGTATTTAGGTGAAGAGTAGAATTATATTTGAGCATGCGTTTGGGCCAGGGAGTGGTGGGTGGACTGATACCTTTATACTTTCAATAACCTCTCCTCCCAAACATTCAGACAGAGAAATCTACTAGCTTGTGCCAAGCTTGTCAGCAAAGTTACCTAACAGAGTTAATGGTAAACAGGGTCACAGAACATATAGCATAGCAGCCTTCTGCATAGACTCAAGAAATATAAGAAACTAGGAAATTGAATAAAATTTGAAAGCTGGCAATACTGTTTGCCAGACAATGCTAGTCTCTTCCCACTGTAACTTGCGGGCCTCGTCATGAGCGCCCTGGGGCTCTCATCGTGAGCCGCACAATGAGCGGCTTTGCCGCTCATTGCTGGCCTTGGACAACCCGCCCTGTGTCTTTTCCCCACTTCTCCCTCCTCTGTGTCTCCTTCCCCCCTCTCCAGTGCCTCCTTTCCCCACTCACCCTCCCCTGTGTCTCCTTTTCTTCCCAATCTCTCCTGTACCTCCTTTCTCCCTCCCCTGTGTCTCCTTTCCCCCATCTCCCTCCCGTGTCTCCTTTCCCCCATCTCCCTCCCACGTCTCCTTTCCCCCTACTCTCCCTCTCCTGTTCCTCCTTTCTCCCTCTCCCTCCCCCCCTCGTGTCTCCTTTCCCCCTCTCCCTCCCATGTTTCTCCTTTCCCCCTCTCCTGTACCCCATTTCCGCCCTCTCCCTCCCCCATTCCTTCTTTCCCCCTCTCTCTCTCCCCTATTCCTCCTCCCCCCTGTGTCTCCTTTCCCCCTCTCCTGTACCTCCTTTCCCCCCATTTCCCTACCCTGTCTCCTTCCCCTTCTCCCTCCCCTGTGTCTCCTTTCCCCCCATCTTCCTCCCCTGTGTCTCATTTCCCCCCTCTCCCTCTCATGTCTCCTTTCCTCCTCTCCCTTTCCCCCCTCGTGTCTCCTTTTACCCCTCGTGTCTCCTTTGCCCCTTGTGTCTCCTTTGCCCCTTGTGTCTCCTTTGCCCCTCTCCCTTCCCTCCTTGTGTCTCCTTTCCACCCTCCCTTTTCCCCCTTGTGTCTCATTTTCCCCCTTGTGTTTCCTTTCCCCCCTCTCCCTTTCCCCCCTTGTGTCTCCTTTCACCCTCTCCCTTTGCACCCTTGTGTCTCCTTTCCCCCTCTCCTTTTCCACCCTTGTGTCTCCGTTCCCCGTCTGCTACCTCCCTTGTCTCCTTTCCCCCCTCCTCTGTCTCGTACCTGGATGCATCCCTGCCAGCAGCACAGCACTTACCTTCTCTGCGGCTCCCGTCCTCCAGCCAAAACTACTTTCTGGATCAAGCCACGCAATCCAGAAAGTAGTTCCGTCCGGAGTACGGGAGGTGCAGAGGAGAAGACGGATTGCGGCGCTGCTGGCAGGGTTGTATCCAGGTACGTACTTGAGCTTCTGACAGGTACTGCAAGGTGTTGCAAGCCCGGGGGGGCAACGCCCGGGCCTCGCGATGAGCGCCTCTGGTGCTCATCACGAGCCCTGCAATGAGCGCTTTCGGCGCTCATTGCAGGCTAAGTCCAGCGTGCTTCAACAGCTCACCTCACTTTGCGAGGGCTGCAAGTGCATTAACAACATTGCAAACGTCACCAACATTGCAAGATGTACAACTGTATATGTGATAATACAGAATTACAAACTGGACAACAAAGTTAAAAAGCAGAACAGACAAAGTTATATCAGATGTAGAATCAAGGCAGGCTAATGGTTTGTCAGCCAAATGTTGTTTACTTTGTAAGATGTACCATAAAATTTTGGGGGCACATGCATGCCAGGACATTCCTAAAATAACGTTTTATAAATATTCAATATTCTCCATTATCACAATGTAACATCTGTATCATCTATTTTATAAGCAAAAACAAGTAGACTGAATGTCAATGGTGCTCTTTATCTATTAAACATGCAAACAACTAAACACTTAAATTCAGCTAAATGGGCCATTATCATATTCAAGAATGGCTGTAAAACCAACCATGGATCATGCTAATAATTCACATTACTACATTTATTAGAGTACAATACAAAGAGGTGAACATTAATTGGTGTTCTGGTCAATGGTGATTACTGCTCTTGATGAACCATGGGGATATTAATTTGGTCCGTTCATAGTAACAGAGTAAATGAACACATTAATAGACTTTTGTGCTTACCCAACCATGTTGCCATATTTATAATGTCTTTGTTTATATGGAAATTCATGCAAGGCAGGAAAACAACATATTCATGAGGACACAAATAAATGGGGTATGTGATGAATTAAAATGCTTTCTTCATTATTTTCTGAACCATCAATTTTATCAGTAACACTATACTATGTATGGCATCCATGCTTTGAGATACAGGACCCTTCCAACCATATACATTTTATATAATGGTACCCCAGGCTAAGAAGTGAATAAGGGAAGCCTTGACTTGTGTGTAAAAGTGATAAGCAGTAATAATTTTGGTATAATAGCCATGTCTAGGCTCTTAGAGATTATAAATCAGGAATTCCCTCTTATCTCACATCTTCATGTCAGGAATTTATAACATGTCTTATATGGATAATGGATTTTATCTACGGTATGACAAACAAAAATGTTTGTTCTTACTTTATCACCCCTATTTAAAATACATAATAAAGCAAGATCATACAAATATGGATTGCATTGCTGTTAATGGGATGTTGACAGTGCATGTACAATAGCAGAAATATCCATGTGTGTAATGGGAGGTGATGGTAAACCTTTGGAAAACAGAAAAAAAAAATTAGAAATATTTCAACAGTCAGAGGTTAAAATTGAATTAATTGTAACAATGTTCTTTATGGATTTTACATTAAATTGCTAATCTCATCTAATGAGACAGGTTTTAGAACCTTCTGTTCTATGGGCGGTGTATCACACCCACCTTCCCTTTGTTCTTCTTAGAAAGTAGTTATGAAGAAAGAGAGGACAATAGGTCACTGAATGTCAACAAGCACCCAAACAAGATGAGAATCCCAGTGACCCCTTAAACAGAGACATCCAATTCTAAAATGGACTACCAGTAGGTATGGAGAGATTAAACGAGGACTTCATTTCTACAGTGTCTTCTATTCAAGAACTGATATTCTAGAGGTCAGCAAGTCACATTTGTGATAAGCACTTGCTGGATGAAACAAGATTTTCCTGAACACACTTCTTGCAATGCACAAAACAAAAATCAATGAACCTCTTGACACAACTAAATCCGCCTTTGCCAACTTGAAACAACAGATAAAAAAAATCCCTTCTATTAGGGTCTACCAGAATGGCTTTTATTGCAAATTCCAGTATTTAACAGGTTTTCTTTGTTGAAATGTGGCAATATGGAACACTGTACCTTCCTAATTGATTTATGAATTATGAAAAACGATAAATGATACTGCTATACATTGGGCTGCAGGGATATGTCAAGGATGATTCACAGCAGGATTATGCACCGAATACAGGATCAGTCAGCATCTTAAGAACTATTCTGACACACAAGAACTACAATGATCATGCTTTAGAACGAAACATATTAAAGTGTTTGGAAAGTGTGGTGGGACTCCTGCTGACTTATTGTCACATTCTATATTGAGTCTCACTCCCATCATCCCCCCCCCCCCCCCAGGTGTGGTGTGATAGACATTTGGCACCCTGACTCTAAGTCAACAATACACGATCCCTTGGGTTATGGACACTAAGGAGCTAAATAACATATTACTTAACTCTGTATGTTTAATTAACCTCGTTAACAAAAAAACAAACTGGTTTATGTTATGACATTGTGCAAACCACACAAAAAGACCCGTTTGCAATGGAGAAATAAAGCTAATGCAAAGCTTTATCCAAACAGTTTTCTCGCCTCTCAATGTATACCTGGCCTATAGATCACAGTTAACATCATTGCTTCAGAATTAAGAACAGACAGCCTGGAGGATTCCTTGGGAGGCTTTAAATCTCACCTCAGCAGGAGACTTAAAAAGGGTTGGACCAAAAGAAGGAACTTATGAAGGCCATTAAATACACCAAAACAAACAGCTTATGTTCCATTTCTATTTCCACACTGCTAAAATCTTTCTAAAGATGTTAAGCCATGGAGAGGGTGGCAGTGTATAAGAATATATAAAAGAAAGTGGCAGGTTTGGGGTATTAGAATCAAGGAAATACTAATACTGCAGAAAAAGTTGTCAGACTTATGGATTAGCCTCTAAGTAGATGTGGCAGACATAACAAGCAGTTTAATTAAACAAGAATTATTCCAGATGATTTTTAATTATCCATATTCTGAAATAAATGCAGTGGAAACCGGAATATATCAAATTCTGCGAAACTGAGCAACATCCTAATTCTAACAGGCAAGGACAGAAGGTTTTAATTAAGTGGGTGTGTAGTGAAAAAAGTAAATATTTTCCATAAAGCTGCCTAAAACTACTGAAAAGTACCTTTGTCTGATGTCTACCAATACAATATGTTTCATTGCTCAATACATTCATATTTATTCATCTACTGTGTACTGTTTTTGAGGTAATGGATCTGCCAATTTGAACAAATCAGGGCAGACTCGCTAACAATGCAGTGTTAAGTTCAAGGAAATATAAGTAAATATAAGGCTCACTCTACTCTTTGTATAGAGTTAGGGGCAAGTGTCTGATCATCTGTCAAAGAAGTGTAAGCCTGTTTGGTTACCCGTTCTTGGCAGTTCGCCTGACAAGAAATCCCTCCTGGGTAATTTTGCAAACTAGCCTCAAGTAACAGTAGTAATAGTATACAAACTAGAAGTAGAAGGCACATATAATATTAGCAACTACACATACATTTAAAGTAACTCACATTATTGTCTAAATATCAGGAACATAGGGTTAATGTGTATATTGTATTCCTCAAGACAGTATGGTAAAACTTTGCGTGATGATCTACTTTTGCATGTATTAGCACTGCATGAGTTAAATGAGCATCTGGACCATCTCCAAATAGAAAGTCTGGATGGAATATGTCAAACTGAAGCTTTAAGACACTCTCTATAGTACAAAGGGTAAGGGAGAGAGACCTTTCCTCTTGAAATCACCTGTTACCATAAGTTTTAGTTAGCAAGAGGTCACTGGGACTTAGTAAGTTATACAGATAAACTATTTCAAGGCTGAGACTGACTTGGCTGCTAAAGTCCTGAGACTGCTGTACTGTGTGCAAAGTGCAGCAATGAAAGCTATTACACCCTCTAGGTGATACAGAGGCCATGAGATCCCTTCTGGCAGTACCATACTGGTAGGACTACAATGCTAAACTGTATTGGAAGCCATCCTCGTCTCACACACACGCATACAAGATTTACACTGCACACTTTTATTAACTGCATAAAATTAAACAAGGTTATTTAATAAATACTATAAATATGTTAACTTGGTTGAGCTGAAAGCATCAATTTTTGCAAAGCACTTATATTTCTGAAGTCAGCTGTTACCACTGGATAAGTAATAATAGCTTTAACTTATGTGTTATGAATCAACTTTATTCCCAATCAGCGGAAAGTGGGAGTAAGACATCTGCAAAATCTAGCAGTAAAGCATTAGTATTGGCAAGTAAATTGAGTACATTACCTCATATAGTTTTTACATTATTATTTTGTTTCTTCATAAAAGTATATATATATATATATATATATATATATATATATATATATATATATATATATATACACACAGACACACATACGTGTATGATACCTTATCTTCTTAAAATATATATATATACATACATGTGTGAATTGCGTATAATACTGCATCTTGGTTTTTACATTATTCTTTTGATTCTTCAGAAATATATATATATATATATATATATATACACACATATACATCTATAGGTGTATGATACCTTATCTTCTTGATATATATATATATATATATATATATATATATACACACATACATGTCTGAATTGAGTATAATACAGCATCTTAGTTTTTACATTATTCTTTTGATTCTTCATAAATATATATATATATATATATATATATATATATATATATATATATGTGTGTGTGTGTGTATATACTGTAGGTGTTTGAATTAAGTATAATACCTCATCTTAGTTTCTACATTATTATTTTAATTCTTCATAAAGAATACAAATGTACTACTTATTTAATATATATATATATATATATATATATATATATACACACACACATATAAAACTAACTCACTATAGAGTGCAAGCTCATAGGGACAGGTGCCCAACAACACACTGTCAGTGTAATGAGTAGAATACCAAAATCTCTAATTTTAACCAACACTATTATTGGAAGTAACCATCTCCCACTTACCATATTGTAGGGTGACCCTGGGAATGACCTGCTCTGTGGCTTGAGCACCCAGGACAGTGGCTAGTAAGAGTCCCACGACAAAGAGCAGGACCCCAGTCCCCATTGTGAGTCTTGTTAAGCTGATCACTTTTCTTGGTATAAATCCTGGTCTTCAGTAGTTTCCTTCTTCAGTATGTGCCTTTCTTCCTGGGCTTTGTAATCCAAACAAGAACAAACAGGAGAGCTGGATCAATCCTTGGAGCTGGGAAGGAGCAGAGTTTTTTTCTTGGAGCTGAAGGTTGCAAAACTTTGTGGTGTGTGAGAGGCTGCCCCCACACTGAGACTGTCCAGCCCACTACTGGAGGCTCCTCCTGCACCAAGCTGCACAGACCTGTCACATACACACAGAAAGAAGAGATTTAAAAAACAACTCAGCAACTAGACCCAGGAAGAGGTGACACTGCACCTCCAGCACAGCTAGAGAGAGTGGGAGGGATATAGGGATAAATACATATTAATACACAGGAAAGGGAGAGGCTTGCAAATAAAAAGTACACAATGATGCAGGATTAAGACTGGAAACAACACTAACTGAATAAAAGGGACACTTCTTAATGAAGCCTTCAGAAGGTGTCATGATATTTCTTAGACACCCATAAAACCTATTGCACACATCAGAGGATACATACATTTGTGTTAAATAGCTTTCAGTCAGCATTTAATACTGGAGACATTATCAAAAGAAAATGTGGAGAATATATATATAAAATTAACACATATACACTACTATACACAAAATGTGAATTTAAATAATAAAATATATAAAACAATCAACCTTTTGATGATCTTTTAAGAATAATGTTAAACATATGCCTTTTTTAAGTTACTATTTTTTAAGGATTTTTTAGCTGGTGATCCTCAATTTATAGCTGACAGACAGGAAACACTAAACTGTCCATAAAATAGCTCCTTAATGCTAATCAGCTTTTAAATTCATCATAAAACTGCACTCCTGTGTAGAAATACTGAGACTGCATACACCTGATTAGTTAGTAACACCTGACAATTATCATATTTCTGTCCACCTTGCAGTCCTTTTACAAACGAGCAAACTAATTTGGCTTATCCAAATTTAGTCCAAGAGAGAGGATACAAGTCAAAATTTTAAGAAAAGTGGTCCAATGGAAATGTTACCTTGACCAGCACCAAGGACAAAGTTAGACAAAGCCTTCTTTAATCCATACTCACATTTTTCCCTATTCACATCCTTTTCCAGAAAATTAAATATAAAAAGCCAGTCAAATAATAATTTACTCAACCATCTTCTTCACTGTATCACATCACTCACCATGTTTTCCAGTACGCTTTACTGCCTTTTACAAAACTGTCTACCGTCTCTCACAACTTCCCTAATCCCTTATATACTGCACCATCCTTCTGTAGTTCCTTATACACTACACTACTTCTCCAGTTCCTAATACACTACTCAATCCATCTTCTCTGATTCCTTATGCACTGCAGCCCAATTTCCTCTACAATTCCTTTATACAACACATAATTCTTCTCTCCATTACCTTATATACTGTACCATCCTTCCATTCAGTTCCTTATATACTGCACAGTCCTTCTCCAATTCATTATACACACACCATTCTTCTCCAATTTCTTACACATTCTTTTCTCCATTACCTTATACACTGTACCATCCTTCTATTCAGTTCCTTATATACTGCACAATCCTTCTCCAATTCATTATACACACACCATTCTTCTTCTCCAATTTCTTATACACTACACCATTCTTCATCTCCAATTCCTTTATACAACACATCATTCTTCTCTCCATTACCTTATATACTGTACCATCCTTCCATTCAGTTCCTTATATACTGCACAATCCTTCTCCAATTCCTTATACACTACACCATTCTTCTTCTCCAATTCCTTTATACAACACATCATTCTTCTCTCCATTACCTTATATACTGTACCATCCTTCCATCCAGTTCATTATATACTACACAATCCTTCTCCAATTCCTTATGCACTGCACCATGTTTCTTCTCAGGTTTGTTATATACTGCAGAATTTTCATCTCCAATTCCTTATCCACTAAACCATTCTTCTTCTCCAGTTCCTTATACATTCTTCTCTCCATTACCTTATCCACTGTACCATCCTTCCATTCAGTTCCTTAATAACTGCATAATCCTTCTCCAATTCCTTATACACTACACAATTCTTCTGCTCCAATTCCTTATACAACACCATTCTTCTCTCCATTACCTTATACACTGTACCATCCTCCCATCCAGTTCATTATATACTACACAATCCTTCTCCAATATACACTATACACTATACTAGCTATACTATACTAGACTTCTCCAACTCCTTATACACTACACCATAATTCCCCAGTTCCTTAAACTGCACCAGCCTTCTTCTCCTCACCTATTGTCTGCTGCCATGATTATGGATCTGTTCCACTTTTTTAATAATTTGCCCAAACTTCCCTTAGAATGTAGTCCCTAATGAAGGGCCGCTACTAGCTATTATCATGCTATCAACATTTAAATTCTACAGTTTGTTTCAGTGTTGGGCAAATGTTACCACCCTTAAGCTCTACTATAGAGAATTTAATTTACAACAAAAATCACATTTTTATAACTTGAATGGGATATTGAAGGGGATGGATAAAAAAAAAAAAAGAAACAAAAGTTTTTGTTCTGAAGAATATATTTGCTCTGCTTTGTACTGTATTTTGTGCCAGCTGCAAAGCTCTGTAGCATTTGATCTTTCTGCACAAATGTTTGGGTATCCGCTTTCCTAGGGCCTCTCTATGGTAGTGATCAAATCTCATTTCTACAATGGAAGGATTATTTTATTTATTGCTATTTTATTGTCAAAGAAAGCACTTGAGTCTAGACTAGCTGACACGTAGCCAATATAATGCGTGACCTGCTCTAGTTTCTGAATTCAAGTTGTACACATAAAAATGGGAAATAATCTGTTGCTTCACAAAAAAAAGAAGGAAAATCCTGCACAGAAATATCTAGAAGTGTTAAACAGTATGTACGCACTGAAACTGCAAATTACTTCAACACTATGAATGGTTGTAAATTATTAAAGACCCTCACAATTATTTGCTTATTTTTTTACATACAGTATATTTTTCTTTGCTCTTGTCTTTACTTATCATGCCCATGATATAAACATTTAGCTGAACGTCCTGCCTATTAGCCACTAATACCTCCAGATCCTTCTAAGCAAGTGATATTACAATAATGTTATTTATGTGAAAGTAAAAAATAATATTGCTACTTATCTGTACCCTGCATGCATCTATAATTTTAATTATAATTTAATAATTAAACTACACTGTTTTAGTCCATGAGATCCCTATCTTAATCTGTAAGGTAAAAACTACTTCTCACCATAGATAACAAAAAATAAACAAAATCAAAGAGGAAAAGAGTATTAGATCTCTTTTGGAGAATTGCGCAAGGTATAAATCTTGAAAATCTTCTAAGGGAAACTCACAGTACATTTAACTCTTAACTTTTTTTTTTTAACTTTTTGATACATAGTAAACAAATATAAATATAATTCCAATGCTGTCTTATTACAATAGTATATGATTATATATGTTATAATTATATATATATATATATATATATATATATATATATATATATATATATTTATATTTAGTCAATAGGATGATACATTCCAAAATCTCAAAATCACAACTCTGAGGAAACTTGAAGACCATACAGGAAGAAAATTAGAACATTTTTGAAATTAAGATGCCTACCTTTTTTTAACACCAAACGCACAGGATTACCTGTGGATTTGGGATTTCTGTCTCATCAGAACTACATATAAGGTCATGTTTTTTATATTCTTTCACTTTTAAAATATTATCATGTTTTATTTAAACCTACTACACATTTTCATATATCATTTAGTTATTTCTCTATGCAGGGCTTTGCTGTTTAAATTGTTCTTCTTACTGGTCAGGATTGCTTAGGACTTGATAAAGAGAGGAGGCACCTCTCAAACGATATCTGTTAAAACAAACTTTTAGTCCATAAAAAAAACTTATTATTTACTGCAATACTTTATACATATATATATGTACTATTATATATAGATGTACTATTATATATATATATAGAATAGTACATCTGTGTTCACATTTGAATGTCTAAAGCAAGTTAAAAAACCTGCTTCCAGCTCAAAGTTCCGAGAAAAACAGTTATTACACTGCATTCTGGGAAGCTAAACTAGGACATGCAAATATGCCCACAAATGCCTCGCTCTTCAATCCATAGCCATTATCAAACATGGCTTCCTTTAAGCTTATGCATGCTGTATTACACAGCTTTAATACAAAGCCAAGGTTGAATTAAACACAGGCTGAGTATCCAATCCATGTACAGCTGTTTCAAGCTTACTGGCTATCACCAGCATGGAGCGGGATCTCAGTCTGTGTTGTGGAAATTATGAGTAGGTAGTTCACCACAACAATCATTTATAATATGGTGGGCAAAAGAGCGATAGAAGCCCTCCACCGTACAGTAGTACAGTAAATAAAAAGTACATCTGTGTTCACATTTGAATGTCTAAAACAAGTTAAAAAACCTGCTTCCAGCTCAGAGTTCCAAGAAAAACAGTTATTACACTGCATTCTGGGAAGCTGAGCTGGGACATGCAAATATGCCTATATATATATATATATATATATATATATATATATATATATATATATATATATATATATTTAAACACACATTATCTTAGCTATGGGAAAGGAAATGGGAGTATTGTAATTGGCTAGTTACAGTATAATGTAATAACAGGCCCGTAGACTACAGAGGCAGTTCTATTGTACTGTTACAGGCACAAGAAGTTGCACCTACTAGTTTACACTATTGTTTATTGTGTGTTTATGCCATAACCACTTTGTTGCATTGCCTAGTGATATCCAAACACCTCTGGTTTCAACAAGAAATAAAACCACATGACCTTTTTCTTTAAAAAAAACAACATATTTTGCAGTTATGAAAATGTTTTGAGATGTCACCACCAAAGGTTAAAACTAACTGGGTCACTGAAAAACACACAAATAATGGACACTGTATTACCGTATTTACTGTTAAAAGAAAAGGTATAGTGACAATACTGGTAACTGATACTGTGCCATCTGTGCTATGTGATTTATAAAGGGACACGTAGTAGTACTTTTATATGCAGGTCACACGAATGCAATAGTAATTGGGTTCTATTAGTGAACTGAGTAATGTTACTTTTTATTAGAGTATTGGGTAATATGTCAACTTTTATAGCAGTGCAGTAATGACTCTGATATCTAAACTTAATTTTTAGTACGTGAGTCATTGGATCAGAAAATAATTAATACCGCGACAAGGAATTATATGATCTACCAAAATAGAGCCACCTTGTTTATCCCTGTTGAGTTTTTCCTTTTCAGGACCAAGCATTCACTATATTTTGAGGCTCTTGTAAAGAAAAGGTTTATGAAAACCTTACATGACTACAAAGATTCACTTTATTATAATAATGACAGCTAAACCCTACATTTACAAGCACCTTTCATTACACAATAATATCAATCAGAGAATTTTTCTATTGAGTTATGACACTAAACCTGTATGTTTCATTTTAATGAGCAACACAAAATATTCTTGTAACTTTTTTGTTTGTTAATAAGTAGTGTATTGTACAGAAAATTAAAGAGTAATGTGTAAGTGAAATGTGCAACATAAGTGAGGCAAAATAAACCCCCTATATAAACCAAACTTTACAAGAAGCTTAGAGAGACCTATTTGGAAGAACATTTCAATGGAAACATGTCTACAGTTCATGCAACATGAGGTGGGTCAGGGATGGTAGTGAAAATATTAAGAAAACTGCTTAGTGTGTTATTCCCCCCCAAAAAGATTCAGTTGTTGTAACTTATTAGTTTCCAATCTTTTTCACACAGTAAAAGAATGGCATTCATCAGCATCTCAAAATGTCCCTCCAAGGCTTAAAAATACCTCTAAAGGACTCACTAGCCCCTCGTCACTTATAATTCCACCCTGATACCCTACATCTCCTTTCCAGGGCCCAAACCCTGAAATTTATGCTTCATTTTAACTATACATCACTTTCCACCTATCAAACACTAATGGACACCTTACTGTGGAACCCATGGCCAATACTTGTAGATCTCCAGTAATCCAAGGAATGCAGTGTGGGGAAAAAGTTTAGTGAGGCTTGACTGTCTTATAATAAACTGGATTAAACTAGGAATATAACATACCTATGTACAGTGAGGAGAAAAAAAAATCTGCTAATTTCTCAGCTCATTACCTGTGTAAAAGACACCTGGGAGCCAGAAATCTTGCCGATTGATAGGGGATCAAATAAGTATTTCGCTCACTGACCTGCAAATCAATTTATAACTTTTTTGACATACGTTCAAAATCAGCAGGGGGTCGCTGCGAGACTTAGCTGCAGTGAGCGCCAAAGGCGCTCATTGCAGGGATGGAGATGAGCTCCGCAAGCGCTCATCGTGAGGCCAGAGGGGACTTAGCTGTAATGAGCGCGGCAGTCGCTCATGGTAAGGCCTGTAGGAGTTTCCAAAAATTGTGGGACGCAAAAATAATGAGTTTAACAGCCGAAAAAATAAAAAAAATAAACCAAATATGCCTCCAATTAACTTACACACAACACAGGGGGAGAGCCAGGGAGCATGTGAGTGAGGTTGCAAGTTAATTTGAGGCATACTTGGTGTTCTTTGCAAAACAGGAAAGTTGCGGCTCGCGATGAGCACTGAAGGTGATCATTGCAAAACAGGAAAGTTGTAGCTCGCGATGAGCGCTGAAGGTGTTCAGAGGGGCCATAGCCTTGCATTGTGTGGCAAACAGAATTGCCAGGCTTCAAATGTTATTGTCGTAATTGTTTGACGGGCAAGTCGCTAGTAGTGTATATAATTAATTCAGAATTTTAAAGATTTTCTCTAGTAATGATTACATATTTCAAAACAAAAATCAATCCTTTCACTGTTAATTTGATAACTATGCAGAGTCAGCGCTGTAAATATCCAGACTAGCCGTCTTGCTCACTTTTATCATTGTCTGCACCAGAACAATATAAAATTTAGCTGATATCTCAGCATCTCAGAGAATCCTCATTTCCTGCCGCACACCTGGTACAGTCATATCCCTTGAAACAGCCTCAAACAAACATGTTTGGCTCAACAATTTGAATATCTCCTGTGGGGGATGACTAAGACACTTATTCATGAACTGTGGGGGCTATCTCAGTCTTGCCTTTTTTTTTTAACAAATAGTACAGAAAAAATTTCCATTGCAGCAAAGAAATCATCTAAAATATTGTATTACAAAGATGTGGTTCATTTCTCAAAAAGCATGAAATAAAGTCTTACCAATGGAGCACTAAGTCGATTTTTGCCTAGAAGAAGCAAGGCTGGCTCTGTAGTGAGTGTACTTCTATATGTATTACAGATTAATTTGGTAAATATCAAATATGTGGATAGACATAGTGGCTTCTACCCACAGTAACATAATAGTCATTGTTAACGGGCTATATTCACCAAGGTAAGAGTCTTCTTCTTAGGATACAGTCTCTTACAAGTTAATTTTTAGTGAGTGTCTTCAAAGAGTTACATAGAAAGTAGAGAGGTCTCATCCCCCTACAGAGAAAGCTCTGACTAAGAAAATGTATAAGCCAAAATTACATTTTGTAAGTGAAAACTGTTTACTTTTTATGAAGAAATCTATTACAAGTATTCTTCTGGATAAATATAATCAGAAACTGCCATAAGTCCAGACTGTTGCACTAAGTTTCATGGGATAAACTTAGGGTAAAACTATCAGCTTTTCAAAATCAGATATAATAAAATAAATATGGGTCATAGTTACAGACAAAAAGGTTAGATAAATAAGTGGCAATTAATGTAACAGCACTAATTTGATTTGTTTACATTGATAGTTGCAGTGTTTGATTTCCAGTATAGTACCTCACCCCTTATTCAAACACTGCATAACCTGTCATTAATAACTGCTGTGGTTTGGATATGCAAAGTTACTTATATACCAGTGATTATCACTGTATGGTATCTAATACAATCAAAAAATTTTGAGAACAAGTAAGAACGAGCATCATATTGAACATCTTTATTTGGAAAATATAATTAGAAACAATATAGTGAGGGAGCAGTTAAAATGAAGGGTGAATATATTACTTTAAAAATAGCCTAAATAGACTATGAGAGCAGAGTATCATTACAGGGAAGTATAAAGATAATACCACGGATACAAACTGCCATAATTTAGGAATTTCATTACAGTCAAATAGGTTTTGTTTTATCTGCAAGTCTTACCTGTCAGCAGAACTTCCCTAGATTATGGCCTGCTTCTCCTACCATACTTTTTTTTGTTTGCTAATTTTTCACAGTGATACATAAAATATAGCTGCGTTTAGGTATTTAATTTAGAGCCTTATCCTTACCACTCATTTTTTATGCATTTGAAGATGAATGAGAAAAAAAAATCTACCTTTCTGTATTGTGTTGTTTATTTGGTGTTAGTAATATGTCAGTCAGAGAAGCTTTTGACCAACTCCAAAATCACAGACAATGGGGGGACATCTCGAAAAGAGTAACGTTTTAGGGGTAAAGCATGCTCAGTTTAACAGCTCTTTCCGTCAGTGCAGGTGCAATTGCATGTAAAAAATGTGATGCTAAAATCAGTTGTGTTCAGATTCCATGCATGCGCCATCAAAGCCATGATAATGGTTTGCGAAGATGTCACATACGGTATATAAAAGTCTCTCTTTACCTCTTGAAAGCTTGTCATTCTAAATAAAATGTTTGTCCAATGAAAAAAGGTATCACTTTATACTGCAATACTCTGATTACTCTGGTACTTTAAGCATCAGTTTTTGATGATGTTATTTTCATGTTATATTTAGCTGTTTATATGGGACGTTAATGGCTGAATATTGGTAGTATAATTTTACTTAAATATGAAATGCACTATTGTGAGGATGAAATGCATGATGCTGAATATCAGCATTGCAAGTCGTTAATAGCAAGATTTGTGATTAGTAAATTTGGTATGCCGCATGTGACACGCCTTAGGACGACCGTTAAAACCCGAAGAAGCCTTTAGTAAATGGCACAATGACCTGAGATGCTGGATCGCAGCTTTTGATGGCCCAGTGTCCGTGTAGACACCTGTGATCCCTTAGTAAATTCTCCCCACTGCCTTTAATATAAGATAAAACCAAACAAGAGATGCCTGCCTAAAATATCATTTTGCATGTAAGCAGTCAACATGAAGTGTAGGCTAATTATTATATCTACTTATCATTTATTTATAAAGCACCTATCTGTTTCTCCAAAGCTGCAACTTTCCATACTGTACAGTGATGTTATTATTTAGTTGTTCAGCCTGATACAAATGGCTATGAGACCCTGCTTGTGGTGATAGATTACACTGTAGTATACCTGCAGACGTATGTTTTACACTTCCTGGTCCAGCACCCGTTACGCAAACACGTGCTCTGTTTTATAATAATAGAGGAACATGGCATTCCTGTCATACGTTACTGTATTAATAAGTGCAGACACATACTGACACAGTTGTTAGTCCCAATTATCACTCACCATTCTGGCATCCCTGGAAAATTCAGCTCTTAAAAATGTGTCCATAAAAACATAAACTCTTACCTATGTTGTGTAATAAAGTAGAAAACTAAAAATGGGTTAATGGGATACTGAAGTCCCAGATTCTTTGTCAAGCATTTAAAAATATATATATTTTTTAAAATATTGCAAACATTGCTGGAAAATGAGACAAAAAACAGCACTACACTGTCACATTCCTTCAATTTACCTTAAATTTATTAATAACATATAAAGGACAAGAGTTCACTAGTGGATGTAATTCATTGATATATTAAGATATTTGGGGTAACAAAGGAATTTTGAAGTTCTTGATTTGAGCTAGTGTTGCTTTCCCTTTTTTAATTTCTGCTACTGACTACCTAGCACCTATTCATGTGAACATTGTGTAGTACAATATAAATGGTTACTTAGGTCTTGGCTTTTTATATAACGTTTGGAGATGTTACAAAGTACTCAAGTTATTCATGAGTTCTCTAACACCTTGCCATGTTGTCCATTGTCTTACATGCTATTCTGTAGCACAGGCATGCTAGTGCAGTGTTTGAGCAAGCCTTTCTCTATTCCCATAATCTGTTTAGGACGGCACCTGGTTTATCTGCTATAATGCCAGAAATGCACTCAGAAACATTGCAGATAACACCAACTGTAATTTTGTAAACCCAATCATTTTTGGCCGCTTCTTGTCTTTTATGCGCTATTATGTGGTTGTGCAGCTGGTTTATTTGACTTTATTTTCACCCCAGGTGGAGAAGCCTGTACAGCTCTACTTGCAAGTGGCTGCAACTCCTTCCAGCTCCATTGGGCTAAACCGTCATTATGAAAGGCAGCTCCACCCAGAACAAATTTATTGTGGTTCGGGGGTAAGAGAGAGGAGTGGAGCTCCATCAGAGGATATGCTGCTTGTCCTAACCTGTTTACCATCTACAGATGTTGAGAACAGGCTTGTGATAGACAGTGACAGTGCATATGAATTTTCATTCCAATCAATATACATGCAGTTCTATGTAAAACAGGAACATCCAGTCATTGCTCTTTTCACTGTCATCTAAAGCAGGGCATTGGGTTTAAAGATCTGCAAAGGCACCGTCATTGCAGAATGTGTAAATTCTTAGAAAACAAAGATTTTAATCAAGTACACACTGCTACTCTCATTAATATTGAATATACTGTATTGTATATATTATATTTTATTAAATATTTATGGTTACTTAAGTTATTTATCAGTGGCTGTCCAATTGGAGCCCTCAACCGGTGACTCTCCTTCCCGATGAATAATGTCTGAGGTTAGAAAGAGAAGGAAATAATTGTTATAAACAAAAGTACTGCAATAGTTTTATAATTAAAGTATCTGTTTATGAAATCAAATGTAGATTAGGAAAAGCTTCACATTTGTGGAGTATACAGCAAACTAACAACCTTAACACCTACATAAACCACGGCCATAAAAAGATTTTCAGATTAAGTCTTTGATATAACAGATACTGGCAGTACATGAAAGCTGCCATTAGAGTAATATCTATTTGAGTCAATGTATGAAGGGGTAGAGCAGAGCATGCAAATCTACGTGTGTCTTAAACTGAGCATGTCCGGGAAGGGGGAGGATGTCAAAGCATATCTGAATCAATGACCACAAATCCCCCTGCCCTCTCCATCTCCTGTTGCATATATACAGTGGATATAAAAAGTCTACACACCCCTGTTAAAATGTCAGGTATCTGTGCTGTAAAAAAAATGAGACAAAGATAAATAATTTCAGAACTTTTCCCACCTTTAATGTGACCTATAAACTGTACAACTCAATTGAAAAACAAACTGAAATCTTTTAGGTAGAGGGAAGAAAAAATATAAAAATAAAATAATATGGTTGCATAAGTCTGCACACCCTCTTATAACTGCAGCTGTGTTCAGAATTTAGCAATCACATTCCATATCATGTTAAATAGGAGTCAGCATAAACCTGCCATCATTTAAAGTGCCTCTGATTAAGCCCAAATAAAGTTCAGCTGCTCTAGTTGGTCTTTCCTGAAGTTTTCTTAGTCTCATCCCACAGCAAAAGCCATGGTCCACAGAGAGCTTCCAAAGCATCAGAGGGATCTCATTGTTAAAAGGTATCAGTGAGAAGAAGGGTACAAAAGAATTTCCAAGGCATTAGATATAACATGTAACACAGTGAAGACAGTCATCATCAAGTGGAGAAAATATGGCACAACAGTGACATTAACAAGAACTGGAGCTCCCTCCAAAATTGATGAAAAGACGAGAAGAAAACTGGTCTGGGAGGCTACCAAGAGGCCTACAGCAACATCAAAGGAGCTGCAGGAATATCTGGCAAGTACTGGCTGTGTGGTATATGTGACAACAATCTCCCGTATTCTTCATATGTCTGGGCTATGGGGTAGAGTGGCAAGACAAAAGCCTTATCATACGAAGAAAAACATCCAAGCCAGGCTACATTTTGCAAAAACACATCTGAAGTCTCCCAAAAGCTTGTAAGAAAAGATGTTATGGTCTGATGAAACCAAGGTTGAACTTTTTGGCCATAATTCCAAAAGATATGTTTGGCGCAAAAAGAACACTGCACATTACCAAACGAACACCATACCCACAGTGAAGCATGGTGGTGGCAGCATCATGCTTTGGGGCTGTATTTCTTCAGTTGGAACTGGGGCCTTAATTAAGATAGAGGGAATTATGAACAGTTCCCAATACCAGTCAATATTGGCACAAAACCTTCAGGCTTCTGCCAGAAAGCTGAACATGAAGAGAAACTTCATCTTTCAGCATGACAACGACCCAAAGCATACATCCAAATCAACAAAGGAATGGCTTCACCAGAAGAAGATTAAAGTTTTGGAATGGCCCAGACAGAGCCCAGACCTGAATCCAATTGAAAATCTGTGGGGTGATCTGAAGAGGGCTGTGCACAGGAGATACCCTCGCAATCTGACAGATTTGGAGTGTTTTTGCAAAGAAGAGAGGGCAAATCTTGCCAAGTCAAAATGTGCCATGCTGATAGACTCATACCCAAAAAGACTGAGTGCTGTAATAAAATCAAAAGGTGCTTCAACAAAGTATTAGTTTAAGGGTGTGCATACTTATGCAACCATATTATTTTATTTTTATATTTTATCTTCCCTCTACCTAAAAGATTTCAGTTTGTTTTTCAATTGAGTTGTACAGTTTATAGGTCACATTAAAGGTGGAAAAAGATCTGAAATGATTTATCTTTGTCTCATTTTTTTTACAGCACAGAAACCTGACATTTTAACAGGGGTGTGTAGACTTTTTATATCCACTGTATGCTAAAAATTGGAAGAACATATCGCCTCATATACCAAGCTAGCAGTAACTATGAAAGACACCAAAAATTTGCTAATGTTGTTATTTTGTTATATACTTCACAAACATGTGCCATTTTACCCAAACTGGAGTGGTATTTTACAAGAGGTCTACACTGCCAACCTTCAGAGCAAAGAGCTAATATATAAAATACCATTTACAGATGTACCAGCTTTATGCAAACCTTAGGGAACTTGGTTATATTAATTCAAGAAATGTAGGTTTTACAGGAGGCAGGGTAATGTGAACTACATATAGCATGGATGTATTATGGGAACTAACAGTGACTTGAATTTACAGCTTCATTCTGATTACGGTACC
This sequence comes from Discoglossus pictus, assembly GCA_027410445.1. Lineage (NCBI taxonomy): Eukaryota > Metazoa > Chordata > Amphibia > Anura > Alytidae > Discoglossus > Discoglossus pictus. The sequence continues at coordinate 189,681,184 of CM050167.1, read as the reverse complement.
TCAAAAGACTAATATAGGTACCCAACGTTGGCTAATACCAGGACGATGGACTACCCTCTGTGTTTGGGGCTTTGTGTTTCCTGCTACACTGATAAAAACCATGTCCCCTTATTACTGGAGAACAATGAAGTTATTTAAGTTAGAAACAATACAACTTCATTGTGAAGGGCACTGTATAGATGACTACTTAAGGCAGATGTGTGGGTAAAAGGGGTAACCACAGGACAGTTTATTCAAGCTATCATCTTCAATAACTGTAAAAATCATTGAATGGTTACCCACACAGTGAAGTAAAATAGCAAGAAATGTGTATTTTTGGCGGTAAAAATATGTAAATTTGGAATATGCTATATTGCTCTAGTGTTACATAAAATCCATGTGTTTGCCCTTCAACTATTCGAAAGCATTGCTGAATGATCTGAAGGACTAAATCTGTTCTTCTATGTTCAGAGTTGTTTTAGTTTTTACTCGTTAAACTAGATGATCTGCAAAAATGTGACCCCAGTGGGAAAGTGTCTTTCGGAAAAATAGATGTTGGCAACTATGAAATTGAATAAAATCAAAGAAGGGCAATGCCACATTTCTCATCTCTGTAATTTAAGGCCCAAATCCACATGCATGGTAATTTTATTCTGATGCGTTAAATATGAACTCTATGGTTTTCTTAGCTTTGAAGGAGTCACATGTGGCTTTAATGTAGGTTTACCACATTGCTGCAAAATATAATGAGGAAACGTATTCCTGGCTTTATTTTTTCAGCTGTCACTCAGTTTACAGCTCAGCACAATTTTCTTGCTAAAAATACATATTGCGATGGGAGGGACACATGAACAGCTGAGGCTGTACCTGCTGATCAGCAACTAAATTATCACTATTGTAACCCAACTATCACTGTCTATTGTAACCCAACTATCACTGTCTATTGTAATCCAACTATTACAGTCTATTGTAACCCAACTATCACTGTCTATTGTAATCCAACTATTACAGTCTATTGTAACCCAACTATCACTGTCTATTGTAACCCAACTATCACTGTCTATTGTAATCCAACTATTACAGTCTATTGTAACCCAACTATCACTGTCTATTGTAATCCAACTATTACAGTCTATTGTAACCCAACTATCACTGTCTATTGTAACCCAACTATCACTGTCTATTGTAACCCAACTATCACTGTCTATTGTAATCCAACTATTACAGTCTATTGTAACCCAACTATCACTGTCTATTGTAATCCAACTATTACAGTCTATTGTAACCCAACTATCACTGTCTATTGTAACCCAACTATCACTGTCTATTGTAATCCAACTATTACAGTCTATTGTAACCCAACTATCACTGTCTATTGTAACCCAACTATCACTGTCTATTGTAACCCAACTATTACAGTCTATTGTAACCCAACTATCACTGTCTATTGTAATCCAACTATTACAGTCTATTGTAACCCAACTATCACTGTCTATTGTAACCCAACTATCACTGTCTATTGTAACCCAACTATTACAGTCTATTGTAACCCAACTATCACTGTCTATTGTAACCCAACTATCACTGTCTATTGTAACCCAACTATCACTGTCTATTGTAACCCAACTATCACTGTCTATTGTAACCCAACTATCACTGTCTATTGTAATCCAACTATTACAGTCTATTGTAACCCAACTATCACTGTCTATTGTAACCCAACTATTACAGTCTATTGTAACCCAACTATCACTGTCTATTGTAATCCAACTATTACAGTCTATTGTAACCCAACTATCACTGTCTATTGTAACCCAACTATCACTGTCTATTGTAACCCAACTATTACAGTCTATTGTAACCCAACTATCAATGTCTATTGTAATGCTGTCAGCGAATAACCATGATACTTACAAGATATTACCTAAACTCCAGACATGAAGTTCCTACACTATATATACAGTACTATGTCCTATTGTACACATAAAATGCTGAAACTAGTAGCAATGGCAGGATTTTGTACATAGCTATGGCTTCCGCATGTGAAACTTACAATATTTTTTTCTGAATGTTATTAGATGTAAAATTCATTTCATATGCAAGTATTCAAAGGAAATGAAGGCTTTCATTGTAATACAACTTATATAATTGAGTAGGAACAAGTTATCTGCTTTTAGGTAGAACAAATTATGTTATTTTGTAATAAGTAAGTCAAAAGGGTTTTTATAATATACATCTATAAAGTAGATTCCATCATAAAAACCATAAAAGGAAACATATTTGATTGTTTACCATACCCTTCCCAGAATCCCTATTTTATCAACTTACACAAATCTACAGAATATGGAGACACAGAACAAAATGAATTCCACATATGAAAAATGTAGTAGCTAAGATTGTAATACAAAACACTAGGGATTCAATGGCCAGTCTTGTGCACTACTGCGGAGCTCAATACAATGGGAGATGTTATACAGAGCCGAGCCTTACTGCAGCAATCAACAGCAAGGCCATAGAGACAACTGCGCTTCACAAGCCTCACATTTTAGTGAATAAGTGCCTTGAAACAACACGTTCTCTGCCTTGAGATGTATATGATGCATCTTTGTTGAATTAGATGTTACCACAAAGCACTAAACCACAACACTGCCTTTGAAGGAAGTGACCTTGAACAATGTGCCTAAAATAATATTTCTACAGTACAACATACCATATGCAGTTTGCTGTACTCTGCAGCAGTGTGTGTTCAAATATTGTTATGGCTATAAGTTTGTGAGTTTTCAGTCTTGCAAAGTGCTTTGGAAAAAAGCACTACGTACCTAAGATTTTAAGCCCAAAGACAGGGCCCTCCATTCTTTTGCAATGTGTTAATATTGTTTTTGCCTTTTACTTATCCCCTGTATAGCAGAATAGAAGATGTTGGCGCTTTACAAATAAAGGATAATAATAATAAAAAATAATAATAATAAAGGCTGCATCAATTATTAAAAAATAAAATAGACTAGAGTAGATGGGCAGCCTATTTATATACTCAGGCTATACCATACTTATGCTACTGTCATTTAACTCATGAAAGGTGGAAACACTCACCAAGATAATCTGGAAGGAACATGGAAGGTGTCTGGATTTCACTAGTGATATAATATACCTGTGTATTTACACTGTCTTCATGAGCTGCAGGGAATAACCCAGTTCAGAGCTATTTGCAAGATTTTAGGCAGATGCAACTACATGTACCTTTAAGCAACTACTGACACCTGCAATATATTTGTTATTATTTTCATAATTATATATATATATATATATATATATATATATATATATATGTGTGTGGTAATAATGCAACACCTTAGTCCTATAATTAAATGTCCTATTTTGAAGAACTATACTTGAAAATAGACAACATATATTAACAATATAAAAAATAATATAGCCTCCTATTTATTAGAAATTATGCAAATCCATCATGTCAGTATCTGCTCATCTACTTTCTGTAGTGGGAAGAAAATCTGAGTTAGCTTCTATTTGAACAAATGAAATGTAGCAACTAAAACTGACAGTGCTTTTAATAAGAATAATGTAAAGCTTATTATTTTATGAGAAAGTAGCAGACAAAATTAGATCAGAAAAGATAATGGACCACTGCAGTAAAGAATATAATTTCATATAAAAATATGTTTTTTATACAACACAATATTGTGTGTTAACCTATTCATACGGCTGGTGTTCTAAAACAAATAGTTCACTTCATTCAAAGCAAACATAATTGCATGGTGACAAATGAAACAGTCATTATAGTATAAAATTGGGCTGAATGGCAGTAAAGCTCTCTGAGGATTATAATAACATAATAGAACTATTTGAAATTGTGCAATGTGTAAAGAGATGCTTTCTTAATTAAATAAATATCATGGTATGATAGTATTAAAGTGATTCATAATGCACCAAACAATCTCTTTACTAGTATCTATTTTTGGCCACAGAAGAGAATGACCTCTTTTTCTACAATCTTTAACAGAGCAAAGGCTCATTTAGCTGCAGAAATTAAAAATACACATATAAATAAATATAATTGTAATTGGTTGTTATTAAAAATTGATTGTTGGATAGTTGAGGGTAAAATTTGGTAGGTTAAACCTGCATTATGTGAAAAATATCCTCCCTCGATCCAAATTACTCTTTCTTGTGATTATTTATTTCAGAATGTAGTGGGGTGTGATAAGCATGAAGAGCATGCCCAGTTGGTAAAAACAAAGACATAAAATTCACTGTGATTATTGCGATTTATTGACCTGTGATAGATAACTTATCATGTGAGTCATTAAAATAACGGGGACATCTCTTTTCATAGAATTTAAGTGTAACAAGTTAAGTTATCTAACACTAATACTAAACATGTTTCCTAAAAATCAACTGTAATTATATTTATTTATATATGTACTTTTTTGATTTTTGCCATGTCCTGTTAACATGATCATTGATAAGACATCTCAGTGAGTATGATCCACTACAAACCTATAAGGTCTCCCTAACACCTCTTCTGGCTCTTTACAAGTTTGTCTTTAAGGCCTAGTTGAAGTTTGTGGTTTTGCTGGGGGCCATGATTCCTTTGTTTGATGTTTATTTTTGTCTTTCTGTAGGTGAGGCCTAGCAGTGATCTATAACGAGAAGTCACTAAGTCTCACTTTCAGTTGCTAATACATCTCCTTCACTGAATGCTTCTCTAGCCTAATTTTAAGCCATTTGAAATGACAAGAGTCGTTGCACGCCCGAAGGCTCATAGGGAATCAGTAAGTCTGTGCTCAGACATGCCGCTGTTAAATCAAACGTTTGTTTGTTGCCCTTAAGTCTGAAAAGGAGCACAAAAGGCAGGAATATTATAAAGGTTATTGAAAGTCCTGATATCGTGAGTGGCAGGTGTGTTTTTTTTCTGGCCTTTATCCATTATAATGTCAGCATCCTCTATCCCATGTCATCTGCTCTGTGTATATAGTAAGTCTGTGACAGGCTGTAAATTGTAAAATGGGCCCTGATTTCTGAGTGGAATCAGATATAATTGCAGGCAGTGTCCTTACTGCCACTAAGATGGGAAAACAACATTTCAATAATGTATCATTAAAAGGAGTAATTTGATTGAGATGGCAATTTAGAGCCAACCTAAATACACTACTAAGAAAAGGTAAAAACAACTGGTAATGTGAGCCAGATGGGTCAGGAAGTTTACAAAATAGAGTTTCTTGCTCTAAACTCACAATTGCTTGTAGTATTTTGCTCTGCAAATGTTCTGTGTCTATCTGAGCTTGGTAATAGGATTCTTGGTATCGCTATACACAAATAAAGAATTATTCAGGCATATGGTTCTTTAAATGTAAGTATCACATTCATCTTATTTATTTATTTGCATTAAATCACCTCACAAGTTTGGTCAATTATGTGTTTGCTCCCAACATCCTCATCTTTCTTCTCTGGCTTCCTTCTGCAGTTGCAGCTGCATTTCTGTTATCTGTTTTTAAATGTGTCTGTGCTCAGGAAATACAGGGAAATACATTATTGTGACCACCGCCTACTTTTGACGTCAGCAGCATGTAGCCAATGAAATATGGCATGTGGCGTGAGCTAGCTTGGTGGGTATATAAGGTGATATGATATTCTGCAAACATATCAACCATCACTGTCATGGGTAAAATGTGTGATTTATCTGACTTTCAAAAGGGGATGATCACTGGCTTTCGGTCCAAGGGTGGCAGTATTTTTAAAACAGCGCAGTTTGTCAGTGTGCTGCTGTGGTTAAAGTGTACCATGACTTGACAAAATGGCACCATTGTAAATAAATGGAGTGGAAACTGAGGAGCGCCACGTGCCATTGATTGCCTTTGTTACAGGTGAACTTCGGCTGTGAAGAAGTGTGAGCGCCAACCAAGGCGCCACAGTTGAGCAAATCATCGTCCAAACAAACCGGGGAGATACCAGGTATATGATATTCTGCAAACATATCAACCATCACTGTAATGGGTAAAATGTGTGATTAATCTGACTTTGAAAAGGGGATGATCACTGGCTTTCGTTCCAAGGGTGGAAGTATTTTTAAAACAGCGCAGTTTGTTAGTGTGCTGCTGTGGTTAAAGTGTACCATGCCTGGACAAATGGCACCATTGCAAATAAATGGAGTGGAAACTGAGGAGCATCACGTGCCATTGATTGCCTTTGTTAGAGGTGAACTTCAGCTATGAAGGTGTGTGAGGGCCAACCAAGGTGCCACAGTTGAGCAAATCATCGTCCAAACAAACCAGGGGGATACCAGGCATGCATCTAAAATGACAGTACAGCAAACCCTGTTGAGTATGGAGCTTCAAAGTAAACGGCTGATCCATGCCAGAAATGGCTTCAATTTCCACGTCAGTACGGAAATTGGCCCTCTTCTGATTGGTAAAGTATTGCCTTCTCTGATGAGTCACGTGTACTGCCTCATCTACTGGACAGATGTTAGCATGTCAGTGGTGAAACCTCCGAGAACAAATGCTCAGTAACCACTGCTGGAAGAACACAAGCTGGTGGCGGAAGCGTTATGGTGCTGGGTAATGTTTTCTTGGCATTATCTGGGTCCACTCATCTATCTGGAAGGCACCCTCAACCGATGGAGTTATCTATCCATCCTTGAAGATCAACAGCCCTATAACATTTGAAGCCCGTAACTCCAACATGAAGCTCTCAACGGCTGCAGGCTTGAAATTTGGCCGAGTTACGGTGCTATTAAATTAGAATGGGCTGCGAGCTACGGGCTTGAGACGCAAATAGTAGCTTGTTTGTAGAGCGTTGTATTTGCGGCTGTACGGACGATCAATTACAGGTTTAGACGGAGCCAATGGAAAAAAAGATCGTCAGCGTTATGTCACTGAAAAAGGGGAGGTTAGATTTCAAAGTCCTACGGGCTACAATTACAGTTTGCAATCGGACCTGCATTCCAGATTAATGCAATATTAATAAAGCTGTAAATATGATATTCTACTACATGCGAGTTAAAGTATATTTATTAACACATTGATTGCCGGGATCGATATAACACAGAAATCAAACATAAAATAAAGTATTTTTGGGGGCCGATTTGCAGACTTGAGAATTTTGTGCTTTTAATTTTAAGACCTAACATCACTTTCCCTTTTATATAAAGTACAGTAGTATGTTTTTATTAGCATTTACGAAGCTATGTATTGGTCTTTACCTCCCTTGCGAGTCCTCTCCAGCACATGTTGGGCTTTGGGCTCCATTTGCATGTTACGGGCTAGCTTGCGGGTGACTTTGTTGCAATTTAATAGCACGATTGGATCTGTAGCAGTTACTGGCTTGACAGATAAAAGGGTTTGCGGGCTGCAAAGTTCCACGGTCACGTCCCGTAGGCTTTTTACGGCCGTCCTGTGTCTTAACCCGCAAGTCGGTGGCGGCCTACTTTACGGGGCTAATTTAATAGCCGTCCAAATATCAACATTAAGGGCTATGTTTTAACCCGTAGCCGTATTTAATGAGGCTGCAAGTACACCCATATATGTTTGACTGTCTTCCCTGGAGCGGATGGGATCTTCCAGCAGGACAATTTGACGTGCCATAGGGCCAGATTGTCCAGGAGTGTTTGGAGGAGCATGATGAAGACTTCCATGCACTTCCCTGGCCTCCAAATTCCCTGGATTTACCCCATCGAAAACCTGTGGGACCACCGTGATCTCCATGTTCACTGTATGGATCATCCACCACACACTCTTCAGCAGCTGTCGGGTGCACTGCTGTCTGCATGGTTCCAGATACCCTTGCCAACCTTCGAGAATCTTATTGATTCACTACCATGCCGTCTAGCTGGTGTCCGTGCTGTACACAGTGGTTATTCTGGATATTAGCTGGTGGTCAAAATAATGTAACTTGACCATGTATAAGAGCGAGACATACTAAAGGGAGCTGTGTGAAATAGAACTTTTGAATCTCTCCAATCCTATTTTTTACTGTGGAATTTAATATTTTTATTTTCAAGACTTATCTTATACTTCAACCTTTATTACATGAAAGGGACAGAAGTATTGCAACAAAGCTCTGCCTGTGAGTTCGTACTGAGCTCAAAAGCATATAGTCCATATAGGGTGAAGTGTTGGAGAACTCTTGGAGATGTCAAATATTAGTACATGTGCCTCATAGTATAATATAAAAAACTGAGAGGCTATGCAAGAGCTCCATTTACACATTGTTGGACAGGGAAACTTGCCATGCTATTCCATGGAATCATATATTTAAAAGGTGCTGTTGATCAGTTTTGAAGATGACATTAAAGACAGGACATTAAAACATTGTTTTGTGCAAACCACAGTCTTTAAGTAATTCATTAGTCCATCCAGTTGATAGCTGCCACTCTTGGTTTGCTCTCTGTTCCCAGGTAAGGTGGCATTGCAAAGTGATGGCATTAGTGTTGGCATTACCAAGGAGACATGGTAGTTGGAACCACTATGCCAATGTCTGTCTGTGCTTTAACCACCATGGGCTTTTTCTAGAGTGTCTGATACCTAACAATTATGGTAACTGTGATTTGCATAAAAGAGTATTTTTAATGTTATCTGTCCAAACAACAGCGCCTTTTGATATATGATTCTACGTTTAAATTCTAGCTCAGTGATATTTATCTAGCAGTACACATAGGAATGATACAAATCTGCTTATTTTCTGCTGGGCGAACTGTTCAATTTTATTAATACCTCATTTCAAATGTTTTTCCTTCTGTCATCTCATCTAAATGTCATTTCAGTGCTTATTTTACTTTGTGCTAATTTCATATGTTGAATTATCCTTAGATATTTTACAGAGCTATTGGTTTTTCTCTTTAAGATAAGGCTGGGAAACTAGAATAGAACTGATTATGCAAACAGTAAGGGTGCAGAGGTGCATTGTCAGTCTTGGGAAATAAGGATGACAAAGCAAGAGATGATGCAACAAAGAGTGGAACATGGTATAAATCATTAGTTTAGTGTTTCCTGTGTTGACTTTGGTCTCGCACAGTCTGCTGGAAGCAGCACTCTCACTTACTCATTCAGAAAATACTATTTGTTCTACTCGTACTACCAGAAAATAAAAGATTATAGCTGCAGTTTATAAATTAAATCTTATTAAGAAAATATATAATTCCTGTGTTATAAAAAAAATACTTATTACAGTGCCAGCCTCTTTTACCTGTTTTTAATGAAATATTACTCAACAAATTAAAGGATCACTTTCCTGCTATATTCAAAATATATTATTTTGAAGAACTACACCTAAAATATGCTAAATGTGTTTATAATATAAAAAAAAAACAGTTTTTAAAGTATTACCTTTTATATGTAATGAAATCTACTCTTTTAGTTCCTGAAGAACTACTTCCTGAGATGGGAGGAGACTTTAAATGCAGAAGAATGCTTCTATTTGCGCAGCAGGAATATGGCAGCTAAAATCGCCTGTGTTTTTGACAGGACTAATGGAATGCTCAAAAGAAGACACACTCTCTTGAGAAAGTAAAATCAACAAAATCGAGTCAGAAATTAAAATGGAATCCCTCGATAAAGAATAATCGCATATAAAAATTAAACTATTATATTTTTTGTCAATATTTTATCCACTGTCAAGTGTAATTCTTAAAAAAAAAAACATGTAGACAAAATTGTGAAATTCTTCAATTTCTCCTCAGTGATTTACATACAGGTTAGACAATTAGAGACTTCACACGCTGTTGAATACTCGTTACCTCACCTGCATTCATATAATGTTACATTTTGAGGACAGGTTAGGGAATCACTGCATTAGTACACGTGATTGGTGAATATCTTTTGTATGGAAAGTTCTGTTGCAATTAAGTCTCTTTATATTAAAGACTGGCTTAGCTAAACTATGGGGATTGCCTAGTTTGCCAGTTCCTGCTCCATGTTTCAAAAATAGATTTTTTTTTTGTCACTGACAAAGAGCTCTGGGAGATGATAGCATCAAAAGTTCACGAGCCGGTTCAACAATCGATTACATTGCAAAGCTGTGATAGTTACATTGATGTTCTGTTTTTCTCAGCTGCTCACATTACCAGACATACAGAGGAAGTACTACATTTTTAAACATATTTTTGAACTTAAGGAAATTCCTTCACATAAGAGCAACTTGTGTTTCGCTGAAAATGGTCTCTTACATTTAAATGTAAGATCTCTGCTGTGTCATTAATTAAATATATACATTGACATCACAGTGTAGACTTCTTTGTATTTATATAACAAATTAATATTTTAATATGAGCTTTACACAAATTATTGCTTTATTTAAAAGAATGTACCTTTTGGTTAAGCTGCTTCTTTGAGCTTCCTATACAGGACAACAGTACCTGGAAAAAAAGTAAAAAAAAAGTTTTATTTGAATTGAATTACAATAGAACAGTTAGCAAAGAGAAAATGTGACATAGAAGATCCTACAAGTTTATTGACATTGAGAACACACTTCTAGATTCACTAAGCTTGCTTGGGGCTGCAAAGCAGATCTCTGAAGGCTCCAGTGTCTCAGTGAATCCGGGGGATAATGTATTGGCTAATGTTTCAGTCAATAATATGATGCATTCCTTATTTAGCCAAACTGCATTATTTAAACATTGTGAGAAAATGCAATCATGTTGAGTAATAGCTACTTGCTTTTTTATTATACACTTAATTCCATACATTATTAATGTTGACATTGTCCTTTCGATGAAAAGAGATTGCATGTAGCAAAATGTTATTCATTGAAAGCATCACCAAAATCTCACATTAACATAATGTTCTTTTGAAGAACTAGACCTGACAGGACTTTTTAGTCAATTTTTATTTTGGTAATTCATTTTATCCTCCTAAGTGTAATTATGGTATAAATGTATACTTTACTCACTAAGAAGCCCCCATCACATATATAGTTGTGAGCATACGAGTTGTTGCTAACGCTTGCGGGCTCGCTTCGCGAGGGCCGCAGTTGCTGGCAAGGAGCGCCACAGGCGCTCCTTGCCAGAAACTGCGACACTCGCAAACTTCACGTCGTAACGCAAAAAACATATGAGACACATTACCACACATTACGACCTCGCAAAAATCGTCCGCAACCGCGAACATGAAAAAATTAAAAAATAAATAAATACACAGAACACATACATAAAAAGCTTACCTACAGCAAGAGGGAGCATTCAGGACCTCAAAAAAACAACTTACACCTTCATTTAACCAAAAATAAAAGAGTTTAGACACTAAAAAATTCTCTAAGCGAGAGAAAAAATGGTCGCCGAACAAAACGAAAACGAGGCTACAGCACTCTAAACATGCAAAACACCACAAGAAACTCGCAAAACACCACAAAAGACCTACAGATATTCCGCCACAGCCGTATACCACACATTACCCGCCGTTTTAGAACAATGCGGAAGTACACAGCTACGCTAACGGTTTCGTCTTGCGCACGCACACTATTACATTGCACACATTCAGCACGCTTACACAGCAGCTCCACACCACTAATGCTGCAGTAACATCAAAAAATATATATTCATTTATTAATGTATTATTTATTTCATTATTATGCACCAAACAGCATTAGATCACTTACAATTTTTATTGCCGTCATTTTTTGACAGGCAATTCTCTAGTAAAACATTAACAGGCAGCATATGTATTTTAAGATGCAAATGCACTTACTAAAATGTTCTTTTACATTGTTTTTTACATGAACAAAATAATTTATATTTAGTTATTACCCCTTTAAACCCTTGCACCTCCTAGGTGACCGCATATTTTGATTACATGGTCTTTCAGTACTTTGCTGATATTTATGTGGTGTATCCTGCAGAAATATATTGTCCAATACTTAATGGACCTGTCTCTGTTTTCGAATATAACAGAGTAACATATCCTTACCTCCTAGAGCCTCTTATTTCTTCTCCCACGTTAGAGCTGCCATCTTGCACAGTTGTGACCTAAAGTCATGCCCACAGGAGAGGGGTGTCACATTACTAGGGTCTCAAGCTACTTTGCAACACATCTTGTCCTGCTGTCTGCTTGCTAGCAGCATGAGACACTGGTAGTTTGTGCCCCCTCCACAGTTGGTCTGACCTTATTCCACAGCTGTGAAGCATGGCTATTTTTACAAGAGAGAAAAGGAAGAAACGGTGATGTTCCAGGAGGTATGCATTCTTACAAATAGCTGAAGTGTAAATGTCATATGACATGGTTAATCATTAGTTTACTGCTTCCTGTTTTTGTTTAACTAACTAACTTACTTATTTAATCTTGTCACATGGAGGAGGACAAAATTAATTAAGTAACCTAGTTAAACAAAAATGCCCTAAGACGCCTTTTACAATTAGCAAATGTTTTCATAAAGTAAAAAAAAAAGTCTTTAAATTGATTACTATTATATGTGCTTCTTTCGGCTGTTTTGAATGATGATATCACCATTAGTTTTAGTGGAAACAATAGCATAAAGGAATGTCTCATTTCAGTGTAAGTACCCAAATTCCCTATCTTCAATGTCTCCACGTGTAGAAACAGATACACAGAAATAAAAGTGTTGGTCCCACTAAAACACCAGTTTATATTATCACATATATAGTTGTGAGCGTACGAGTCGTTGCTCACGCTTGCGGGCTCGCGTAGCGAGCCCGCGACGCGAGCCCGCGGCCCTCGCGTAGCGAGCCGCGGGCCTCGCGAAGCGAGGTCACTGGGCAAGGGCCTCAGTTGCTGGCATGGAGCGCCGAAGGCGCTCCATGCCAGCAACTGAGGCCCCTCGCGAAGCGAGGGCCTCAGTTGCTGGCGAGGTCACTGGGCACGGGCCTCAGTTGCTGGCATGGAGCGCCGAAGGCGCTCCATGTCAGCAACTGAGGCCCCTCGCGAAGCGAGGGCCTCAGTTGCTGGCGAGGTCACTGGGCAAGGGCCTCAGTTGCTGGCATGGAGCGCCGAAGGCGCTCCATGCCAGCAACTGAGGCCCCTCGCGAAGCGAGGGACTCAGTTGCTGGCGAGGTCACTGGGCAAGGGCCTCAAACCCTCGCAAAATTCACGTCACTACTCAAAAAACACGACACACAAATTACGACACTCGCTAAATTTTACGAGGAACGCAAACAACGTACGAAACACGTTACCACACATTACGACCTCGCAAACATCGGACGCATACAAACACATACAAACATTTAAAACACAATACATACACACAGCACATACATAAAAAACTTACCTACACCAAGAGGGAGCACCCAGGACCTCAAAAATGCAACTTACACCTCGATTTTACTCGAAATAAAACAGTTTAGAGACTAAAAAAAAATCTAAGCGAGAGAAAAAATGGCCGCCGAACAAAACGAAAACGAGGCTACAGCACTCTAAACTCGCAAAACACCACAAAACACCTACGGATATTCCGATACAGACCTATACCACACATTACTCGCCATTTTACACCAATGCGGAAGTACACGACTACGCTAACGGTTTGGTCTCGTGCACGCACAGTGTTACACTGCACACATTCAGCATGCTTATACAGCAGCTCCACACCACTAATGCTGCAGCAACATCAACACAGATTGCCAGCTCTTCATCACAATGCTTCAAAATAGGTACACTATATTCATTTACTAATTTAGCTACCTTACAATTTCATTGCCGTCATTTTTTGACGGGCAATTCGCTAGTAGTTAATAAATTAGAGGTTGTATTATTCTTTAACTTTGTAAAAAATGTTTGCACGTTATCAAAGTTCTCTTCAAAACAGGAGATTGTAAATATGGTACTACGTATGGGAAAATGGTCCTTTATGTTCACATATTTTTCATTAGTGATCTGATACTTTTTTGATTCCCATGTTATTCTACAGAGACTTATCAAGAAGGAGCTCTATAGAATAAAATATGATTTAGAGCTGTCTCCAAAATACACCTGAATGTAGCACAAAAAAAACCAAAACATATTTTTACAAATATTTACATAAAACAGGCCTCAAATCTAGCCAAGAAGGGGTTAAACTGGAATTAGCCCTTTAATACTTAGAGAGATGCTAAAAATAAGAATAAAGGAATGTGTGAATAAAAGGATGAGGCCCAATGAGCTATTATTTTTAAAAGTGCTTGCATTCATAGAGAGTCTAGGCTCAGCATATTGTCAGCCAGTCTTTTACGTGTCAAGTCTTTTCAAAGGCGTCAAAACAAAGAAATGGAGAGCTTATACAGATGTATGTATTTTTATATATATATATATATCCTTGTGTGACGTCAAACCAGCACATTGAGCTTAACTTAACTGCTAATTAACAGGTAATGAGGCTTCATTAACAATCTCCACTATAATCTTCCAAGGATTATTAGGTACTGCGCTGTCTCCCCCGCATCAGACACAACCTAACTAATAGGTAACTTGTTAAAGGGACTCACTAATTATCTAAAAACCTTAGAAAGAACTTTACACCATCACAAACAACTCTTTTGAAGTATTATCTTTGATATTGGATAAAGCATTCTTATGAAGTAAAAATACAAAGACATAGCCTTTAACATATTAAGTATTACCGTATTTGTCTGTGTAAGCCGCACCTTTTTTCTGATTTTTGAGTTTGCGAGTTACGGGTGCGGCTTATATTCGCGACCGTAAAAAAATTACTGCCGATTTGCGAGCTTGCACGTTATGTGTGCGGCTTATATTCGCGAACGTAAAATTACTGTCGATTTGCACGCTTGAGACTGCATTGTAGCAATTGAATAGCGATTTACGAGCGTAAAATTAGTGTAAAAACGGTTTTAGTGATTATAACATCCTGCAAGGCCTCTAACCTGCAAAAAAAGCTACAGTACTAATTAGAAAGCCTGTTTCTTGCAATGGCTGATCACTTTGAGAGTCTTTTTCTCTCCAATTTTAAGGGTGCGGCTTATATTTGAGTACTATTTCTATTTTTTCCCCTTGAATTTTACAGGTGCGGCTTATATGCGGGTGCGGCTTATATTCGGACCAATACGGTATATCAAAACTTGACAAATCCCAAAAGTCAGGGAGCCACGGCTTCTAAAATTTTACTTGTGGCACCTAACTTTTGGTAATTCTACATATATTTATATGATGCCTCAGCTGCATCCATAATAATGATGCCCTAAGCAGTGTAAATATACTGTCAAACTACAGGGGGAGGGGGGGGGGCACTCAGGGGATGTAAGGCAGCAGGAAATGAAACACTGTTTGCAGACCAATATATAAAGGGGTTAATAATATGGTGGCCAACACTGCAAAATGCAGCAGCCTGGTTGAAGAGGCACAGAGATTCTCTCCCAGGAATAATGCAATAAAGTTGATGCAGTAATGGGGCAACGCTGCCTATCAAGCAGCCCAACGTGGTAGACAGCCAATGAGTAAGAGCACAGACAAAACGCACAATCACACAACCAAAAACAACCACACAACACACACACGACATGCAGGCCAAACTACAGCTAACAAATAAACAAAAGGCAATTCGAACTCCCGGACAGCAGCAGCAGCAACTGTAGATCCAAACGATCTGATGGCCGGCCACGCAGTGGGAAAATGGCACCGATGTGCGGCAAAACTCCCTTACCAAGTCCCCAAGCCAATCAGCTTGCGCCCAGGCTCCGCTGGGTCAACGGACCCTCCTGTCAATCCCAGGGAGTCTGGGCTCCCGTCCAGGTCCCCCAATTCCCTGGCTGCTAAGAAACGTTTGTGTGGTTCCTCAATATGTAAAATGTAAATGACGTTGCTCAGTGGTCTCCGAATCTCTGTGACCTCATGGACAACACACCATGCTGATCCACTTGGTTTTCATGGCAGAGATACTGGAGTGGGTTACCAGTTCCTTCTCCAGTGGGCAGCAGCATACAGCTCCTGGATTTCCCAGGTGGTCTCCCGTCTAAGTACTTGCCAGTTGACCTCTTGGTTCCCTGACTGGATTCAAATCCAGAATGCCGTGGTGAAAGCACCTGTGCCACCAGGGAACCCTTCCTCAATATACTGGTTCCTGAATTTCAAAGAAATGTGTCAAGCTTCGACTATATACTTTTCTATTTGCTTGTTTGAGATGGTCTCAACAGACTGGGTGATATAAAATAATGAGATTTCCATTAGTCCTATTAAAAAACACTGTAAGTAAGCATTGTCTCATTTTAATGACAGAAGCTGATGGCTCCCCCGGCCTGTCGGATCAGAATGATTTCTTAAAGTTTATGATAGTAATAATATTGCCCTATAAAGTACTAGCTGTCAACAGATAAACTGCATGTATTTTAAGATCAATATGCACTTATTAAAACTTTAAAAAATTGCATATAAAAAATCATTAATATTTAGTTACTTGCCCATTAAATTCTGGCAGCCCCTTGGTGACTGCATATTTTGATTACGGTACATTGTTTTTTGCTCATATTTATGTTGCGTAGCCTGCAAAAATATATTGTCCAATATTTTGATGGATCTGCCTATGTTATCAGATATAAAACAATTCCTTATTAGACTGAATTGAGTAGTGCTAAACAATAAAGATTGCTCTGTCCTCAGAGTCCCCCTATAGAGATATTTTACTATGTACTGCTATAGAAGTTGGAAGCTTCAGTAAAACACCATATAAATATGAACAGTTTAATATAAAAGCAAAACATAGCATTAAGACCCATCTTAAAATGATTATATTATTATATACACAGTCTTTTAATATACTTTTTTATGTGATGACAGCCTGCCTTTATTCTGGAGACTGTCATGAATGTGCCTGCTGTTTTCACAGAGCGTGTGATTTGCCAATTGTGGTATCATAGTAACCTATATTAATTGAGCTTGGATATACTGGCTGCAAGTGCATGGAAATTGTAACTGCCTCAGGCGGCTTCAGCAGTTTTAGCACTCTTCTGTTTCTCATAAAGGCCTTTTAATTTCTATAGTATTCCTTTGTGTCTTTACTACTAAAAATATAACAGCCTCCTTCCCTCTGCACACCTCATTATAATGTAGCAGTTTGTCTGGTTTAAAAATAAGTATTTGGAAGAACACAGAACACAGGTATGTTTGGTAATCTGTGAACACGCGAGTAACTGCTACAGAGGACACATGGGTGTATTTAGGTTTTATGCAGCCCTAGGCCATTTAGTTTTGTGTACCCCCCACACCCCACTTGCAGCTCCTACTCTCCCATTTCTATATCTAAAATCATGTGTCTTTATGTATGTAGATCAGGGGTGGGCAAATAATTTGCTAAAGGGGCCACATGAGAGACTGGGACTGTTGTGGAGGGCCACCCTCCAGTGCCATATATGTACATATATATATATATATATATATATAAATATATATATATATATCACATATAATAGTTGTCAAACTGTGATTTGTCTTCACACTTGCGAGCCTCGCGAAGCGAGGTGAGCCATTGAGGCATTGAAGACTTCCGAGCTCGCAGGATGTAGGCAATGAGCGCCAAAAGAGCTCATTGCCCTGCGAGCCTCTTGAATCGAGGAGAGAAGTTGAGGCATTGAAGCACGTGGGACTTAGGCTAAAATGAGTGCCAAAGGCGCTCCTGCAAGCCTGGCGAAGCGCCGCAAGCTGTTGAGGCACTGAAGCCCCCGGGACTTAGGCTGAAATGAGCAACTAAGCAGCCGCACACTCATTGCAGCCAGCAACCCCGCCACACATGCAAGCTCGGGGAGGAAAAAATACGACCTCGGAAAAATACAAATGTAACGTCCGACCCACGGAAATCGAAAAACAAGAAACATAATAAGGCAGGAATAATGCAGTATACTCATTATGGTACAGAATACCTTTTGTATTAGACAAACATCTTATTTATATCGACAAGTTTTCAGGAGGTTTAACCTCTCTTTATCAAGTCTGAAGCAAAACTAACATGGAATAGAACCCTCAGTTTGAATGTAAACAGCAGATGCAGAGAGAGTGGAGACAGCATCTGACATTATCAGGTAAATAGGAGGAATCAACACAACATAGTATAGGAAACATATATACATACTATATACACATATACATCAACATATACATGAAAAATGCATATTTTTAAAATTTCCCCTGAGAATTTAGATTTTTAGGTTTTGAATGGAGTGATCATTCTGGCTAAAACTATTCTTCATCCCTTTAGTTAGAATTAAACATACAAGCGTCATGAAAGCGTCAGGTACACTAACAGACAGAAATGTCACTGCATACAGACATTGCTGTGCATATACAAACATATTTCAATGTATCTCACTTCATCTTCATGCAGTCTACTGCCCCCTGAAAATGTGTTGCCTTAGGCCTGGGCCTTGTGGGCTTAGGCAGAAACACACACCTGAGAGAACAGACAGAAATGTGTAGGATACAAATGTGTCTGACAAACTTTTCATAAAAAGGACATTTGCTGTTACTTATTGATGTCAAAGATCGGTTACCATCATTAAAGCAACACACATTGGCAGTCTATAAATGTGCAATTCATTATAGCAGAAATCTCACAAAAGTGTTATTTTCCACATAAAACAACTTTTTTTAAATTTCTTCCTACAGGTCCCGTTATTTACATTTTCTCATCATGTTTTTATTCATTCCTAATTGTGTAGGTATCAAAAACGTGAAAATAACATAGGTATATTTTCACATGCACAAATCTATATATTACGCCTTATGGTCTTGCATGTGCTCAGAGAGAGATTGCAACTAAGAT
Source organism: Discoglossus pictus (assembly GCA_027410445.1). NCBI lineage: Eukaryota > Metazoa > Chordata > Amphibia > Anura > Alytidae > Discoglossus > Discoglossus pictus. The sequence goes on along the minus strand of CM050167.1, from coordinate 189,662,500 downwards.
GCTGCCCTGCTTACTCAAACTCTATTATCTTCTTTCAATTACTCTGAGGTTGCGCAAATCCCTTTGAGTAATTGGAAATCATTAAACTTTAACACAAAGATAAGGAGAAATAGAGAAGAGGATCAAAACATATGTTTTATAGAGACCAGTTGCAAATTTAAATATGTTTACTGTGAATATTGCAGTTTTTAATAACATTCAATTGATAAATTAACTATAGTTTTAAATGATACCAGGGTCAGGCAGTGTTTCAGTATCTTGACTTAAGAACACATGATAACTTGCCCTATGGTTGGGATAGGTAAAAGGCTAAATAACTTCATCTTATTACACTGAGGGATAATTATCTTAGCTTAAAATATACTTTTACCGATTCAGCTACTCGTAATTTTTGCACACAGCATGGTGTTTGAATAACCAACATGTTATTATAAAGGCTAAGCGGAAACCTTCTAATCTAAAATCATAAATGACTATAATAAAAATAAAAACAATCTGCATGGACGGCTTACTTAATTACTCCTATGCAGAAGTCTGCATGTGTTTTATGGGTGTGGGGAATTTACACTTTCCCTTATCAAAACATTTAAAAAATAGTGTAAAAATAAATTAAAATCAATGTTAGAATGTTTTAACAAAAACAAAAAATAAACAAACATCTAGAGTTTCAAGGTTACTGCCTCTCATCAGCGTGGGGCCGGTTCCTTAGCTTGTGTATTGGATTTTTTTGAAAAGGTAGTTTACCACAAGAATAATTTATAATATGGTGGGCAAAAGAGCGATAGAAGCCTCCACTGTACAGTAATACAGTAAAAAAAATAGTACATCTGTGTTCACATTTGAACATCTAAAACAAGTTAAAAAAAAACTTGTTTCATGCCCAGAATTCCAAGAAATACAGTTATTACACTGCACTCTGGGAACCTGGGCAGGGACATGCAAACGTGCCCACAAAGGCTTCGCTCTTGCAATCCATAACCATTTCAAATATGGCTTCCCTTAAGCATATGCCTGCTGTATCTACAGCTTTAAGAAAAGCTAAGGTTGGATTATATATCTGTCAATCACTGCCTCTCTGAGCTCCACTAAGCTCATGTTCATTGCTTCATCCATCCATCTCTGCCATTGATAGAATTCTACTAGTCTCTTATCTGCTTCATTTTGTATTCCAAGGACAAACTTGCCCATTATTCCAGGTATCTTTGGTTCCCAACTTTATCATTCCAATCTCCTATGATGATAGTAACATCTTTTCTGGGTGATATATCTACGAATAATTAAATATCCTCATAGATTTGGACAATGTCAGCATCCATGGTTGGAGCATAGCCTTGGATCACTGTAATCACTGTGATGTTAAATGGCTTGCCTTGAATTTTAATTGCAATCATTCTGTAATTTATTGAATGATTATGAGGGCTACTCCATTTCTTCTAGGGGATTCTTGACCACAGTGGAATAACTGGTGGTTATCTGATATGAAATGTCCCATTCCAGTTAATTTGAGTTCACTAATTCCCAGGATATCCATGTATAACCTTGTCATCTCATGTTTGACCACGTCCAGTTTGCCTTGGTTCATAGTTCTAATATTCCAGGTTCCTATGCTGAGTTGTTGTTTGCAGTAATACTCAAAATAAGTATTTAAGCAGAAGACAAACAGCATAAATGTATATGTTTTAAACAAGCAAGTGGATTTACCTAAACATTAAGCACCCCAAATAGCTTGGTGGAAAAGCTGCTTATTCCTCCTATATCAAGTGGTGTTGAAAAAACAACAACACAGTAGGATCCAGGTTTTATACTAAACCAAGCCAAGCAAAGACAGCAAATCTGTTTCATTCTTATATTACGCCATATTCTTGCCTTGGTGATGAGAAATAGTGTTAATTCTTCTCCACCATGTTGTTTTATTGAAGATTAATGCATCTTTTACTTATTTTACCATTTGTACCAATTATCCGCTATAAACTTTAAGTAGCCCCATAAGCCAGACATCATAGTCAAGGTAATACAAGTAATTTGATGCTTGGTTGAATTAATCAAGTGAACACAATTTTAATTGATTTTATAGAAAAGTTATAGGGAATAGTAAAGAATTGCATTAAATCAAATATAATAATTCTGGTATGTGTGTAATGCTCCATGGGAGCGTACACACTTACCACTACTTCCTAAGTCCATACAGAGCTGTGTGTGTAGTGCGCGCGCATGCACGTCTTGGGGCTGCAAGCACGCGCACATAGTGTGTGACCATTGAGCGGCAGAGCCGCGAGCTGCAGAGGTGAGGAAGACACAGGGGAGAGGGGGGAGGAAGACACGGGAGAGGATGGGAGGAAGAGACACAGGGGAGGGGAGAGGGGGGAAGAGACACACAGAAGGGGAGAGATGGGGGGAAGAGACACAGGGGAAAGGGGGAAGAGACACGGGTGAGAGACACAGGGGAGGGGAGGGGGAAGAGAGACAAGGGGAGGGGAGAGGGTGGGACAACACTGGGGAGGGGGGGAGGAGACAAAGGGTATGGGAAGAGACACCTCAGGGTGGGGAAGAGACCTGGGGAGGGGGGGGGGGGGGCGACACAGGGCACAGAAGGGGGGAAGAGACACAGGGGAGGGGAGAGGGAGAAAGAGACACAGGAGAGGGAAGGGGGGAGACACAGGGGAGGGAAGGGGGGAAGAGACACATGGGGAGGGAAGGGGGGATAGACACAGAGGAGGGAGAGGGGGAGAGACACAGGGGAGGGGGAGACACAGTGGAGGGAAGGGGGAGAGACACAGGGGAGGGGGAGAGACACAAGGGATGGAGAGGGGGGAGGGCGGGAAAAATTTAAAATGATACCATCATTTTTGATGGGCATTTTAGTAGTCAATTAAAAATATGAAGAGAACAGCTGAACATTTAAATGCCTTTTGGGTTGTGAATTGAATGGCAAACATTTACTTTTCAGTCTAACAATATTTCATTCCATACAATAAAATAATCACCTTCTGTAATAATCAAGTGATAATGGCTTTAAAGGTTCAACACCTCCCCACTTGGAACATAGAGAATGGACTGTAGAGGAATGTGTACATTGGAAATCTGTTAAATTTCCCCTAATGTTTCTGGATGCACTGTCTCATAAAAACACTCTATTTTTATTGCAGCCTGAATGGTACCCGATCCTTAGAGCACGCACATCATCAATCACAGCTGACAATGTTACAGTGCAAACCACATCAGTTATTCCTTTCATACTCCCAAACTAGGTAGGCAACCATGCATTTATCACGTAGGCCAGTGCAAGGCAAAGAATGGGGAGAGTCTTGCTGACAAAGCTGAAATATATTGGAGCCATCGTTCTTGCTGTGCAGCGAGGCGAGACGACAGAGATTGGCCAAGAGATCTTCATTTTAATCCCCACTGTGCAGGAAATTCTTCTAGAGCATTGTACAACATGACAATGCAGTGACATTATTAAAATAACTATGAGCGAGTGCACAGATTCATGGTATAGTCTCCAAGTGGGAATGCAAGAGGTTAATGCTATAAGTTAATTAAAATATACTACTGAAAGAAATAATATTAAAATTATAAATCAAAGAAAAAGTCAAACAGAGAAAAAGGGTGAGAGTTGGGGTATTAAAGTGACACCGTCAAGTTTCTAATTATACAGAATTAAAGAAACACTATTGTGTTATTATATAGTATGATATAGTTTACATAGCTATTAGTTTTATAGAAAATTAGCCTTATGTCAATAATACATTAATCACTGTTTATTATTAAACACTTTTGTTAGCAAAAGTCATGGTGATGATGTTCCATTAAGAGGAAGAAGCAGTTGAAATACATTGATATGTGCAAGGGTGAGCATTATTCCTTCCAGTATATCACAAAACATGGGGACAGCAAGTTAAGATTATGAAAAACACACTATGGCAGGAATTTTTACCTCCACTAATTTTACTTTTTAACATACTTTTCTAGATGACAATGTCTCATAGTAACCAATTATTCTGCAAGATGCTACTTGAGAAGTCACTGATTGGCTCATTTGAAACACTGCACTTCACAGTCTGTGTATTTAGGGGCTGCATGAGCCAACGAGGACAGAACCAAACAGGTAAAGATGCTATGATTTTAGACAGAGAAAACAGAGCTTTTATGGAATCTTTCCTGTTATGTGACCATGACTGCTGCCTGCAGCATTTGCGGCAAGGGGCTGCTAGATGCGCTGCCATGATTGTATACAATTCCTAAGCACTGCCGAGATTGTATACAATTTTTAAGCTTACACCCTAACCCCCTAACTTTATAACCCTGTAACCCTAACCCTCTAAGCGTAACCCTCTAACCCTAAGCCCCTAACCCTCTTACCCTAAGCCCCTGACCATAAGCCCCTAAACCTAACTCCCTAATCCTAGGTACCCTAACCCTCTTACCCTAACCATAAGCCCCTATCCCTAGCCCTCTTACCCTAAATCCCTAATTCCAAGCCCCTAGCTCTCTTACCCTAACAACTTACTTAAAAATGTAGTAACATTTCTGATTAAATTCAATAACATCGGCAGTAAAGTCTGAGCAACATCTGCCGTAAAGTCTTGGCAGCGACATCTTGCTGCCGGCAGTGATAGCGGTCACCCAACAGGAAAGGACCCATATATGCACTTTAAAATAAAATATATTATAAGAAATACTGCATGTTAGTGTCTAAAACAGACCAGAGAACCTAACTGAAGCTTTAATCCAAAAACAAATAACTATTTTAAAATGTTTCCATTATAGCTAATGCCTTTCATTGTAACACACCTTTTAAGCACAGCAAAGGTTAGATATACATGTAACTGCTTCACTCTTGTAGAGCTCATCAACATGCAGTGAATATGGTAAATAGGCTACTTATTAAGCCATCTATTACAGGACTACCATAATGGAAATGCTGACAAAATATGGCTAGGTACCACTGGATATTTAAAGAAATCATGTTTTATTTTAATCTAATGAAATCATTATCAATTACTTCTCTCATCTAGTCTGCTTATAACAACTATATTATTCTTGCTAAAACCTAGGACCAACAATCCTAAAAAGAAAACAACAGCTGTTTTAACTCATTCTAACTTAGTTAACCACCCTTAATATGTAGTTCATCATTCTGCTCCTTTTGAAGAAAATGACCCTCCAACTACTTATGCAATGAACATGTACCTAATATCAAATATTGTTTTCAGGCAACCACCTGAAAAATATGGCACTCAGTATATACCAGTCTGGAATCAGATCTCCCAGGACATGTTCCTGGTCACATATTGGCATATTCACAGAATCCTACACCTTTGGTCATGGCAGAAGATATGGGTTTTAACATACCTCATCCTTAAAAGCCATCACATAAACAGTAACCACAAACTATATCTCTTCATTCTCACAACTGTCACCCATGATATCTGTGTTGCCTTGTCCTCCAATGTCCGCAGGCCACTAGCAAAAACATCAGTGCAATAACTGAACAGATATCTGTACCTCTTTCATTATAAAGGCTAATGAATAGACAAGACATTTAAAATGTATGCCTAGTCATGTATAGCAACTGCTCTTGTGGCAACTGTGGCACAATGAATTAGGGCTCTGAGAACCGCTCATTATAAGAAATATCTCCTGTCTGTTCTCTAAAGCTGGCCTTACAATTGTGGTTGCTATACTTTTCTCAAAAAATGCATACAAATTATGATAAATATATAAGTACACAGGTCTAGATATTCCAACCAGTCCAGGCACTACTAATGTTGTTGTCATAACTCTGGCTCCTGGTTTTTCTTCTAGGCCTATTATTAGTCCTCCCATCTAAACTCTGAAATCAGTCCCATACTAATACCCACTCCAACAGCACACAGCGTGGTGCATGGACATAGGACCTAAATGTTTTCAGTATCAGCTATGTGGGACTGTTTTAACGTAACTTTTAGTGATGTATCTCAAATACTTGATCAACAAATTTGGTAATAACACTAATACCCAGCCTTCTTATGTGTTTAGCTGTTTTTCTGTGCAGAGAAGAAATACAATTGGGAATTCAATTCTCTCCAGCCCAATGAAGGGGCAGTTATATTTACAAAGTTTATCAGGCTTGAGATAACAGGCATTGACATTTTTCACTCTCAAGAGGGATTTGGGGACAGTAATGGTTGGCTGGAAAACTGGCTATACTCCAAACTTAATGGCATTCCCATATCCCAAAGAGACAAGTGTTCTGGGAACCCAAGGCTGTGGGATCGGCAAGTGTGCGTCACTGCTGTACAGCTAAAACAAATATCTAATCATTTCTCTGCCATGACCCCTGATCTGTAGGAATTATTCCCAAGCAGCATGGTACGCAGTGAACAGAGCTTCCTTCCCGACCAGTGGAAGATGGAAAGCATGCGAGAATGTTGTTTACTGAGCAATGCTAGGTATTTAGAAACACTGCAACTTATTTTAGTAAACATAATTGACAGTTTCTATATTCCACATGACAAACTAACTAAACTTACCTAGACAACATTTAAAAAAAGGACTTCTTTTAATTAATGGTCAAAAGTTTGTTCCTGTGAGCAAAAAGTCTATTAACTATTGGATATTTTTATGCAATCTTTTAGATTTTTGGCTCACATACATAGTGGTGAATATGTGCCAGTCATCTGAAGACATCAGTAAACTAGAGATGAATGCAATACACGTGCATATTACGTGATATTATTGTGGCTTGCGGCTTATCACACCCGCTGTGAAATATAATTAATCATGTGAGATAATTTTTTTAGATAATTTACTTTTGAAATACCCAACTTTCAAGCTTATCTAACACTTCCATTAATAATAACAACTTTTGCTCAAAATAATTCACATCAGCACGGCATGGCCTACACAGACCATAACCATTGCTAGCCCAGACATTTCTTGATATAGGGGTGTTTAGTCTTCAAAGAGTTGGCATGAAGAGCTATTTTCAACAATGCTTTGACAAGGCCCTGAATGAAGCATTGCAACGAACAAACAGATAGAGGTTTGGCCTTCAGGGAAACCACTCACCAAGATAAGTGATGGGTGAGCAGTATTAGGACAGGCAAGTCTGAGCAGGTGGGCTGAAGGCAAGGAATGTGCACAAAGACAGCTCACTGCTCTGACCAGAGCACCAATTACTGTCTATAAACAGCATCAGGAAACTGGAAGGAGGGAGCTAGGAGGGGAGACATCATAGGACTACCATCCTAAGCACATCAATAAATTCAAGCAAGAAATGTATTATCAACCTCTGAAATGCATCAATGCAGTCAAAAAAGTGAAGGAAAAATCCCATTATAAACCCACAGGAATGATAGACAAGAAGTAGTGCCGCAAAACTCTACAGCGGTGTAGATTCTTTGCGGGTAGGTTGCCAGAATCATTTTGGGAAATTTACTAAAGTCAAAGATTCCTTAGTAGTGAGGTGCGGCTAATTCCTGTACAAATTAATATGGCTTATATTTGGGGAGAATGTGCTCCATAGAATATCAGAGGAATTGTAAATCTCTCACCTTAGTCATGTGAATTTAGCCCATGACTACAGTTTTTCTATATTGGATTATGAATATCTAAGTGGTGAAGCTACTGTCAAATGAGCATGTGCAAAGCACCGGAGCCCACAAATGAATAGGGACCTATACTACCAACAGTAAAGGAGAAAAGGGGATATGGACAGAAATATATATCTTATAGAAAGGGAATCTTTTCACCCTAGGGTTGGTCTGACCACTTGCCTTTTTATTGACCACTACAAGTACCTGCCTTGTATAGAGCATTTGGAAAAGGCACCCCCAAATTATATTGCTCCAGGGCCCTCCATTTACTAGTTCCACCACTGTATAATAGCCGAGATCTTTTATAAAAAAAATAAACAATGCCTTAAAATATGTTGTGTTTATGAATAATTATTCTTTACTGCAGGTTTCCATTTCCCTTACTTAGACTTTTTGTATTGCTCTCTCTCAGGAGAGTGTAAATAAATGAGCTTTCTATTAGATTTAATGAAAACCCTAGCAGTTGTAGCTGACACCTTTCAATTGTACAGACCAAAGCTCTCCTCCCATCTTAGGAAACTGGTCATCCAAAAAAACTAAATAATAAATTCCCCTTCAACAAAAACCACATTTAAAAGACAATAAATTAAAGACTGTATATGTTTTTTTTATTACTAAAAATTGCTTGCCCTGTATCATGAGCAGTTGTTCAAAAGAGTCTATTGGTTTCCTGTGGTCCTCTAAATAGCATCTTAACATAGGAGGTACAACTAAACGAAAATGTAATAAGAGGGCAGACTACCTGTGCTGAACATTATATTTATGTTCAAACATAACTGCAAATGCTAATCCCTCTGGGCCTGATTAGCTTCCAAGACATTGCAAAGTGGAACGTTGTAAGCCTCAGAGAATTAACCTCTTCATTGCTGGCTCTATCAACACTGATATCATGATCACTAAGGTTAGAGGGTGTTTTTTTTTCAGTGGGAACATCCCAATAGCGATTTATTCTATGAAATGCTTTGACTGAAGTGTATAGATATTGCTCCAAATTGACCATGGGGATTCAGAGAATAATTCAGGCATACCTCTCATCTTAGTTAGGCTGTCCTGTTGATCACAGTGATACAGGCACATTTTGAAGAATTGCATAATTACAGTAAAGTAGCATGTTTTCAAAAATAATATAATTTAATATTTTTAAGAATTTATTTGCGATACTGTAGGCATTTAACCTGCTCTTGTCCTGCCCTCAGTACAGTGCAGGGTCACCGGCTTGTTTCCTTTTCACTATAGGCGGAGGATACTACTGAGCAATATCGCAGTGTATAAGGACAATACACTGAGACATCATTTGTCTTGTGCACTATTTAGGATAAGGACACTTCAAGGAACAAGAACACATTGCCAGTGACCCTGCACTGAGGAAGGACAAGGTCCAAACATGGATACCTACAGTACAGCAGAATCAAATGCTAAAGAATTTAACTACATGAAAAGGTAATTACTTTACTATATGCATATTTACAGTGTCCCTTTATATACAACTATATACTAAACAGAGGCATATTGAAAGATTTCTGGAGAACTCTTGGAGAGATAAAATGCTAGTGCATATGCCCCTTAACATAACAGACCAATGAAGGCACATCTACAGACATATCTAACATTGCCCCTGTGCATTGTGAGTTTAGTGGAGACTATATAGGAGCATGGTATAATGCTAGATAGGGATCACACCTTTATTTGGTGTGGTGTTTATTCAGATAACACTGCAGGGTCAGGCTGGTTCCAGCATGAGCTTGTTAGTTATCTATTTTGTAAAGAAAACAAAGAAAATTCCAAGCCCCAGAGCAAGGCTGTGCAATGTAACTGCCAGGGTGACAGAAAACAGAAATGGAAATTATATGAGAAGATGAGCCAGGGCTTAATTTACCCCTTTTTCGGCCCCAGCAAAATCACTAAATCTGAAACTCAGTAAATGATGTGAAGTTTTACCATACTGTAATGTCTAGAATCATAAATGTATGCTAAACTATTCTACAGTGTGATGTCATCTGGTGTATCCAGGCTGCACAGTATTGGAGGGAATGATGTCACACTATTATAATGCAATAGATTACACTGGAAACATATGTAGTAAGTAGTCTTCATGAGATTGATTTCCTTACAAATAATTCATATGTAAACCGTTGATCTAGAGAAAAGGAACTGGTGTTTGTAAGTCTGGTTAATAAAACATATTTTAGTGGTTATTACATTAAAAGGTGTTCTGTCCCTTTTCAATGAAAATAATTATTAAACAAATTCCCAAGATGGATAGGGGCTAGGAAGCGGTGCCTACTGTGACATAGCCAATGCTGATACAGTGATACTGTTGAATACAATACTGATAGTTATTATTATCCTTTACTTCTAACACGCCAACATATTCCCCAGTGCTATCCATGGATTATGTACAAGGGAAAAACAATTGTAGCATGGTGCAAACAAAAAGAGGGTCCTGTTTTAGAGCTTAGAATGTAGCGTACAAGATGCCTTCCCAAAGCACCTTACAAGATTAACAACTCGCAAATGTATAATCTATAGTTCTGCCAATGTGGTTTTCTAACACCTAGCAACCTGGAATTTAACAGGAAATTGAAACAGGGCCAGTAGTTTGTAGAAACAAAGATATGAAACGTTTATTTTAAAGGACCACTATATACTAAAATATGCTGGCGCGTTACAAATAAACAATAATAATATATATGTTTTAAGTTTAAGAGGATGATTAGGTCAAACATTTATATTTCCCATAAAAAGGTTATATGCGCATAACTTACACAACTAGTTGATAGTTTGTTGTATATTTTAACATTTGAGTTAAAATGGCCCTTTAATACTTGGTGTCCCTTTAAACGGTTTGGCACATGTTCTGCACTACTTCCCTATAGTTATAGTGTTCTGTCTTTCACATTCATTTTCACCAGTACTTGTGTTTTGTCTGCCAATTATGCACATTCATTAGATGATGCTACCCAACAGCCATCAGAATGTTTTATTGCAATTCACTGTCATCTTAAATTGGACTAATTTACAAATGGATTTTAGATTAGAAACAAATTAAACAATGACACAGTCTTCTTTCGTGACAACTGCACTAAAAGGAATTACTTCCATCATCTGAAGAAACACAGATACCTATTTACTTTGTAATTGAAAATGGGCTTTAGAGAATTGCACATGAAAGGTTGCATTTTTGACGTAAATTCAAGTGAATATGTAATGTAATGATACATGTTAAAACGTCTGTTCAGCAGAAAGGAATGTAGGAGGCCAGTTAAAAAGTAGTGAAGCCCCCACATTTTCCATCATTTCCAATATACCTGTCAAAATTATTTGGAAACAATCTCACATAGTGTGTTATAACCTTGGGTTAATGGCTACCATCTACATAAGGGACTGAAGAATTCTATTTTGTACAATTTGTCTTATTAACAGGTAGCATTAATCCATGTGATGTATCCATGCCTTCTTTTACATTATACAGGTGGTCCCCGTGTTACAGACGACCCGACTTACATGTAACCCATACTTAAGAACGGGCTCCAAAGGCTTGTTTGTATGAGTTTGTTTTGATATTCTGTTTGTTTGAATTTAGAGAAAGAGCACAATAGTTTCTGTAACTTATTACAGTACAGGGGTATTATTATTATTACAGTATTACACTGTATTATTAACAACCACATATGAGCATTAAAGGGTGGCACAACTTTCTCGTGCACAAGAAATTTGTGCCGACGCATGCGCGCACCGATGAGAGCGGGCCCGAAAATAGCGCGCCCGACATCTGCACTGAGCTCTCTTTTTCCCTGTCACTCTCCTCACCGCCTATACCAGTCAGCCCTCTCCCCTGCACCTAAGTTTAATGCCCTATCCCCTTTCTCCAGTACCTCAGCACCCTGCTCTCTCCTCTGTAACCCTGGCCCTGTACCCCAGTCTACTGCCTTCTCCCCTGTACCCCATGCCCTCTCTAGGCCCTAAGCTTGTGTTTGGAAAGTATAGTAAAATCAGTCAGACAGGAGCCACAAGGTAAGTACCTAGTCTTTACTCCCAAACTCCAGGATCACTGGGTATGGGGTACAGGGGAGAACGCAGGAGGCTGGGGTACAGAGGAGAGAGCAGGGTGCTGAGGTACTGGAGAAAGGGGATAGGGCATTAAACTTAGGTGTAGGGGAGAGGGCTGGCCGGTATAGGCGGTGAGGAGAGTGACAGGGAAAAGGAGAGATCAGCTCAGATGTCAGGCGTGCTATTTCCGGGCGCGCGTTCATCGGTTTGTGTCGGCGCGCATGCAACACAGACAAATGCAACACAGGCAATCTCCATGGTTTTCTCTGACAGTACAAAGTTGGGTTATTATCAAACATATCAATTATCAACAATTCCAGTATTGGATTTTGAATGCATGAAATATAATGGATGTATATTTGAGCCAATTTGAATAAATATAGTATATAAGGAGAGAGCTCAGTGAGAAAGCCATAGTCGACAAGAAGCACCATGGAGGAGGAGCTTTGTTAGTTAAGCTAATTTTTTTTTTTATAGCAGAACATTTTTTTAGGTGGAGGCCCATTTCCACAGGCTGAAGATGAGAACCAATGGCTTTAATCAAGCAAGAAGAGGACAGATTATTTTATCAAGATGGAAGTACTCGCTTTATCGAGGATTGAAAAGCAAGGACCAGCCAGAGGGTTGCTAATCATCGCTGGAAGGTCAACAAAGGGTGGGTAGGTAAAACATTTTTTTATTTTATTGTAAGTATTTTATTTTGTTGTACGTTTTTTTGTGTTTTATTTTATTGTAAGTATTTCCTATTTTTATTTAATTATTAAATGGGAAGGCTGTGTTAGGGACTATGGGGGGCCATAGAGACCTCCATGGTATAGAGGATAATTTTAGGTGCCATGTAGATTCTAGAGGTTAAAAAAGACAGAGACATGGGAGAGTGTTGTAAATAAATCTTTATTATATGTTAGGTACTTGTAAGAATCCTGGTTTTGCATATTAGCAAAACCAATCAGATTCTGCTATGAAAGGGCTAAGAAGGGCTTCTAGTGCTTCACAGTGATTCCCAACGTGACCACACACCCATGGCGTCACACGGTTATGTTGTAGAGTGCGAGATCTCATGAGATTTTGCAAGTGTTATCAGTGCACACTTGATAAAGATAGCTGTGATACATATTGAACCTGCAGCCACACGCCAACATGATTTGACTAGCTGCTTCCATCTTGTTATATGGGAGGATCACAGAGGGAGGTAGCTCTGCTAAATGGCAGCCCCTTAGACACAATAGAATTTTTTTTAATTATATAAAAATAAAGTTCTTTATACTGCCTAACTGTGCAATATTAAATTAAATAATACAGTTTTCTTTTAAAGGACCTTTAGAAAACTGTTTCTTGGGTAAGTATCTGCCAATAAGATTGTGTATACTGTCTGCTCACACAGATGTATTTCCTGTGGCATTTCCTGGTAGATACCAATAAGTTTAAACAAATTTTAATAAATATTTTTCATGAAAAATACACTTCTATAATGTTTAAAATGTTCATTTAAATGTATGACAGAAAATAATTGCATTCCATGTACCTTTAATTAAAAGGGTTAAACATACCTGTACTAAAAAAACAGTAAATGAGTTGAAACATGTTTGAGATAGACCTAGGAGGACTAGGACAATGATCTAATCAGTTTATACATAGTAAATATACTAAATAATAGTAATTTCTTATCTAAGGTTAAATTGTTTTGTTTTGTTTAATTTCTCTCATGAGGCTCTAAAAGCCATCGTTTTTTTTTTATCTTGTTGATAAACCCACACTTTTCACACAGAAACCTGATAATCCTTCCCCTCCTCCCTGATTAATTCTGCAAACAGCAATGGGGCAAGTTCAGTGTTTACAACAAGGGTGGCAGAAAGAAGACTGACCTGGAATTATGACTCAGAGCATGACGAGAGTCATGTGACAAACCCTTCATAATAACCATGAGTTTACTATGTGTAATCTGTCAGCAATGACAGAATGGGGCACTTTACAGATACATCAGCCTGAGACAACAGGAGACACAGCAATGACATAAAAGAAAGTGGAACACTACATATAACATGTAAACATGTAAAGATGGTCTTCATTTTTTTATACTTGCTTTCTAATATTAATTTAGCCATGATTAAACTTAGATATACAGAAAAAAGTTGTCACAGTGGTTCATTCAAAGTAGGCGGACAATCAATAAAAATGATAGTTTAAATTGGAACAAAATGTACAGATTTTGTTTGAGACACATTGCATTATTTCAAGCACATCACATGGTAATAATATTGTTAGGTAATGTGCCAATGTCTATTGTTTAAACAGATAGCCTATGTAGAACTTAATCTGAGAGGCATACTTTGCTCAAATATAAAACAATGTATATATAGTGTATATAGAGTTTAATCTGAAAGGCTTATTTTACTATTATCAAACACAAATCTTCATTTATTAATTTGGCTTTCTTGGGGGGCCAAGCTGGAGGCTGTCTGTCCAACATCTAAGTGGGAATTACGGTATATAAATTTTGGTAATAAAAAATGAATTTCAAAAATCAGATTGATGGAAAGATATGTTTGGTTTTCATAACACTGTGTATTTTACACTTTATATACTGTTTATATACTGTTTGTATATTGTATTTTATATAATAACTTTTATGTAGTATGTGATTAGCAGAAATTTTAAATAAAAATATATATTAAAAAAATCAAACTCCTCCTTGCTATGGTTTTCAAGTATACAGTATTAGCTTTTGAATATGTATCAACTGAAAACAAGTTTTCCTTCACAGTATTCTTAGCAGGGTCTCTAAAGTATGGAGATTTTAATTCAATGTATAACTTTTAATAGCTCTGGCAGAATGCCCCTGACCATTAACCCTGTGTGTGCTTCTTTTTGAATGTTGATCTGACTGCTTTTATACCTTTGAAGTGAATTTAAATGGACAATTTTGTTTTGTTTTATATACATGTTTACTAGGTTATTTCATAAATTGTATCCTCAATATAACTGTCATATGAAATTTACACTTCACTTACTTCTAAGCAACCCCAATGTAACAATTCTGCTCATGTAAGCTGACATGTTGCACAGCTGTTCCCTCAGGCCACAGCCACAGTCGAGGGGCATCATATTTCCAGTGTCTCATGCTGCTCTGGTAACCAGCATGTTACTGCTTGCACCAGCATGAGACACTGATAAAGAGTGAAGCCCCTCCACTGTGGGCATGACCTAAGGTCACAGATATGCAATATGACAACTTGCATAAGCATGAACAGGAAGAAAGGGGGGTCTAGAACCAGAGCCTATAATTGTATAACAGTGACATGAATGTATTTCAGAGTCTCATTTGTGAGTCCTTAAAATTGTGTCATGGTGCTTTTAACCTTTTTATTTTACCCAAAGGAAAATGGTAAAGTCCCTGTAGAAAAGGAATTAATTGGTAATAGAGATATAGATAAATAGAAGTGTTCAGGAGTACTATTAGGTATTATTTGCTAGTTTTAGAGAGATATCAAGGACTGTGTATAGTTCAAGAGAGGCATGTTATCACACTTCAGAGAGCAGGCTGGGACCACATGGGATTTATATATTATTTCCATTGAGGAGGATAAAATATAATAAATAACCTAGTTATATCTATATAAAACAAAACAAATTCCCCAAGGGTCTATTTGACTTGTTATTTTAATAAATTATAAAAACTTACACACAGCATTGTCAGAAATGTTTTCCTGGTTCATTAAAGTACAACAAAGAAAGATAGATATTAGCTGAAAATTACGAAAATTTAGGTTTTTACTAGTTTACTTATAAAAAGTGGCAAAAAGCATGTTTTGTTTTTACAATTACATTTCCTTTAAACACTTCAGTGCTAGAATTGCCAGCATTTATAACTGTTAGCAGCCCCCATATTAATTGTACTCCAGAATATATAATGGTCTCAGTTGTGACATGTTTATAGCTTTTATGAAAATTGGTTTATAACAGCACAGTAACTGCATGTGTTCCTCAGAAGATTGTATACATATTACACACACACACTTCTGTTTATTTCTCTACACTCCAGCTATCCGACTAACAGTTAAACAGCGTAATGTATAATGTATACAATGCATTTTAACTGTTAAAACCAGTTTATCGTTTTCTTGCGTCTTCAGTCTGAATCAGGATATGTTTGTGCCTCCAGCAACAAAAGTATGAAATGGATTCTCTGTGGATGGATTTATGATAATGGCCTGTCATAAACACCACTCCTTCTGCCATATTTGTCTATTTCCTGATCATATGACGCACACCTCAATGCGACGTGAAAATCAGTGTATTTCCTGGTGATTCTTTCCCTCAGGTTAATCTGAGTCATTCATTCCTCCCATCCCGGGCTATCGAAACACCTACTAAGCAAAATCTGGTGTTAGCTGGATCCCAGCGTGCTTGTCTTCCTGTGAACTCACTCTGACACAGATCTGTGATGAAGTTTCCGTCATTCGTCACTGTGTACTTTTACTTTCTGGTGTTGTAACTTGCTTATCTAGTTGGGGTAATCATTTTATTTTGTGAAAATAAAGTTAAAGGGCCATTATAGACAAAAAAATTATATTTAGATGATTCCATCTTAGACTGTTAGTCAGTCTGTAGTCTGAGCGGGAGGGTTATCCTATGGGGACTTATTCTGTCACTTTTTACTGCTGACAAATGTACGATTTGAAAAGGACATTTAATATAAGTGAATACAGATCTTCCCTGAATCAACTGGTCCTCCCACTCCTTTTACAAATCCCTTTACAAACAAGAACACAATTAAAGCATAACTAAATACAATAGCTAATAATTATTATTAACTAGCGACTTATCCGTCAATAATGAAGCCTGGCAATGCTGTCTGCCACCAAATGTGGGGATATGGCCTTTGGCGCTAATCGCGTGGCTCGCAATGAGCACCTTCGCCGCTCATTTGCGATCCTCTTCCCCTGTCTACTTTACAGGCCCAGCAATGAGCGCACCCTCTCATTGCCGGTTTTGCCAAGCCGCACCTTTCCTGCTTTGCATTGATCCCCTTCAGCTCTCATTGCGATCCCCACGATGACCGCCTTTGACGCTCATTGCAAGCCTCTCCCCCTGTATACTTTATAGTCCTGTGTAGATTAGGGGCCTACTGCCTTGGGTTAAGTGTTACTGCCTTGGTGTAGGTGTTACTGGCATGATTTAAATGTTACTGCCTTGTATTAAATGTTACTGTTTTGCGTTAAGTCTTAGTGCTTAGGAGCCATATTTACATCCTTCGGCCTCGTTTTCGTCTTGTTTCCATTTTTCAGCCATTTTTTTTCTTGCTTCGGCGATTTTTGATCGTGAAAAAAGGCAAAATATGCCTCAAATGAACTAGCAACCTCACTCACAGGCTCCCTGGCTCTCCCCCTATACTGTGTGTGAGTCTGGAAGTTAATTCGAGGCATATTTGTGTGTTTTTGCCAGTCTTTCCAGTTATGTGGTTTGGCTGGTAAAGTCGTATTTTTGCGAGCCCTGCATTCCATCTACGTGCTTCAGGTCCTAAGTCATACGGGGCGTAATTTTGCGTCCATCGCAATGAGGCCTCATTGCAGCTAAGTGCCGCGTGCCTCATCTGCTCGGCGTGTGCCTCATCTGCTCGCCTCTCTTCGCGAGGCTCGCAGTGCAATGAGCACCTTCGGCGCTAATTGCAGCCTAAATCCGCGTGCCTCAATGACTCACTTTGCTTTGCGAGGCTTGAAAAGCGTGACGACAACTCGCAGTACGACAACTATATATGTGATTTTAAACACTTTGTCCACTATCCACTCAAGCTCCTCAAAACAGTAAACTATAAATATTACACATCTGTGGTCCATTAAGTTATGGAAAATTTGTGTCAAGAGGCGTCCATCTTGTCTGCTAGATTAGAGCGGATTATTTAAATATCAGTGGAGGCAGGGGAGAGGAGAGAAGAGGATTTTGCTATAATTGAAGCTTTTAATATTTGACACCTACCATCTTCCCCTGCACATGATCAGAAGCAGGCAGCTTGCAAGGATAACAGTAAGCCATGCTCCTACAGAAATGTAAATTCCTCTCTCATACATGTAACCATCACCAAAGTAAGACAGACATCAAAATGATTTAATTTTCTAATTAGTCCATCAAAAACATTTTTATCATTTAATCAATGGCCCAAAATGCATATTTTTCATTTTAAATGTCTTATCTATTGTCATTCAAAACAGCACCAAAATTCATGTGTTCTAAAATAAAAAATGTTTACAATGTATTCTAAAATAAAAAAACATTACAATGTATTGTTATAAGAAAAAAAAAAATGGCTTAAACACACAAACAATGTAAGATTTCATGTGCTTGTACATCTTTACACAGAAGTTTTTGTCCCACCATAATATTTTTTCCTTCTAATTGGGTTTTATCAATTTGGGGAGAAGTGGAAGGTCACAGCGAAGGTCACAGTTACTGAAGACATTAAAAGTATACATATAAATAAATATAACTGGCTTCTATTACAAATTTGTATGAAAGTGTTACATTACTGATCTTGAAAGTTAGATATTTTAAACATAAATTACCCCGATAAGCCTATAGTTTCTGTTAAATTATTTATCTAAGGAGACCATGACTAGATGGTTAAAGGGACACTTTTGTGGTTTTACATGTACTATGTTGTAATCATTCCCCAGGCTATATAAGCTCCAGATGGCTCCACCCCCTGAATTAAGTTTTGTGGCTGGAGTGGAGACACTAAAGGGATAGGGATATCTTAATTAACATACCACAACTCCAATATGATAGTGGGTGGTGACTGCAAAGTGTGTTTAGACATGAATGACATGTGTTTCAGCGAGAGTTGAATTATATTTTTTCTTATCAAGCCTTATGTAACTATGCTTTAGAGTTCCCTTTTCTAGATCACTAAAATGATCAGAACATCAACTGTGGTCAAGAATTCCGCAGAAGAAAATGGAGTAGCCCTCATAATCAACCAAAGGGTGGCCAAAGGGATGATCGCTTATAACCCAATAAAGGACAATGATTATAGTCCAAATTAAAGGCAAGCCATTGAACACAGTGATCCAAGTCTATGCTCCCACCATGGACCCTGAAGTGACTGAAGGTGTCCAATTCTACGAAGATATTCAAAACCTCCTGGATATTACACAAAGAAAATATTTTCCTCATCATAGGGGATTGGAATGCTAAAGTAGGGAACCAAAAGATACCTGCTAAGTTTGACTTTGGAGTACAAAATGAAGCAGGTCAGAAATTAGTAGACTTCTGTCAAGATAATTCTCTGGTCGTAGCAAACACCCTCTTCCAACAGCCTCAGAGACGACTCTACACATGGACATCACCAGATGGACAATGAAGAAATTAATCTGACTATAGATTTTAGACTATAGATTTTTTAGCCAAAGATGGAGGAGCTCTATACAGTCAGCAACAAGATGTGGAGCGGACTGTGGATCAGATCACAAACTTCTTATTGCAAAGTTTAAAATTAAAAGAGGGGAGATCATCAGACCAAGCAGGTATGAAATAAATAATATCTGATCTGTGAATATTCAGTTGAGGTAAGGAATAGATTTAAGGAAATAGGCATGGCAGATAGAATGCCTGAATGACTTTGGACAGAAGTTGATGAAATTGTCCAGAAAACAGCAACAAAGAATATGCCCAAAAGAAAGACAACTAAGAAGGCAAACTGGCTGTCTGACAAGGCTTTGAAAGTAGCCCAAGAAAGAAGGAAAGCAAAAGGTAAAGCCGACTTAATACGAATTCCGGAGGATAGCAAGAAGAGATAAAGAGAGATTCCACAATGAGTGATGTAAAGAAATTATTATTATTTCCTTTATTTATAAATCATCAACATATTCCCATAGCGCTATACAGGGGTAAGTTCAAGTCAAAACAATATTAACACAATGCTAAAACAAAAAAAAGGAGGGCTTTGAGCTTAAAATCAACGTACACAGTGCTTTCCCTAATACACTTAGTAAGATTAAAAACTCGCAAATTTACAATCTAAAGAGATAGAAGAAAATAACAGAATGGGCCAAGATCTCTTCAAGAAAATTAGGGAACTCAAAGGAACTTTTCATACCAAAGTTGGCGTAGTAAAAGACAAAAATGGCATAGACTTAACAGCAGTCAGATAAAAAAGAGATGGCAGGAATATATGAAGGATCTTAACAGCATTGATAACCTCAATAGTTTGTCCAATGAGTTGGAGAGTGAAGCGAGATGAGCCCTAAGAAGCCTTGCTGATAACAAGTCTACAGGAGTTGATGGAATCCGAACTGAACTTTCAAAATCCTAAACGTTGATGTTGTGAAAGTGCTGCTTGCATTATGTCAGATTGGAAAAGTCAGTATATATCCCAATCCCCAAAACGTCAGTGCCAAAGAGTGCTCCAATTATTGAACAATTGCACTCGTTTCACATGCCAGCAAGGTAATGCTTAAGATCCTGCAAGCACAACTCCAATAATATATTAACAGAGAACTACCAGATGTGCAAGCTGCTTCATAGACTATTCTAAAGTGTTTGACTGTATGGATCATAAGAAAATGTGGCAAGTTCTTCGGGATGGGAACATCAGATCATTTCATCTGCCTCCTGAGGAATCTGTATGTGAACCAAGAAGCCACGGTCAGAACCGTACATGGAAAAACAAAATGGTTCAAGATAGCGAAAGGAGTGCGACAAGGTTGTATATTGTCTCCTTATTTGTTCAACTTATACAGAGAATACCTCACCTGTAAGGCAGGGCTGAATGAATCCAAACCTGGAATAAAAATTGTTGGGAGAAATATCAAGAACCTCAGATATGCGAATGATACTACGTTCTGGCTGAAAGTAAGGAGGAACTAAAGGGCTTACTGTTGAGGGTGAAAGAAGAGAGTGCATAAACTGGCCTACTGCTTAAGCCTACTGCTTAATGTTAAAAATGTGAAGATCATGGCAATCTCGGTTCCTGGCAAATAGATGGCGAAAAGGCGAGGCAGAGACAGATTTTATTTCTCTGGGCTCTCTGGGCTCCAAGATCCCTGCAGATAGTGACTGTAGCCATGAAATTAAAGATGATTGCTTCTGGGGAGGAAAACTATGTCAAGTCTGGACAAGCTATTAAAAAGAAAAATATATTAAATTATCAACAAAAGTCTGCATTTTTAGTACTGGTATTTCCTGTAGTAACATACGAATATGAAAGCTAGACCATAAAGAAGCCTGAGTGCCATAAAATTGGCACCTTTGAATTGTGGTGTTGGAGAAAACTTCTAAGAGTCCCATGGACTGCAAGAAGATCCAGTCAGTCAATACTACAGGAAATCAAGTCAAACTGTTCGCTGGAAGATTTTGAGACCATAGCTCAATTTTTTGGACATATCATGAGAAGACTGGATTCCCTATAGAAGGGACTCTGATACTGGGAAACATTGGAGGCACACGTAGAAGGGGACAGCAAAGGCGGTGATGGATAGATTAGGTAATTGAAGCAATTAGCATGAACTTGATGGAGTTCGGAGGGGCAGTGGCTGACATATGTACCTGGTGTGCTGCAATCCAGAGGGTCACAGAGAGTTGTACACAACTGGACGACTGAACAACAACAAGGTGATCCTTTAAACCATCATACTAAAAGAGACTTAAGAGTTTTAATGTTTCTGTCATTATTCCTATTTATGCCAACTGGGCATGTTCCTCATACTTAATCATCTTTCTTAAATAACATTAGAATACTGCTTCCCAGACATAGGACTCCTATAAACCTGGGTATCCCTGGGATTCCAAATTCATACCATAAGGAGCCCCATAGTAACAAATATATTTTTGGTGCAATGGGAGTCCATAAGGACTCCTATGGTTATACTTTAGTTGGGGGATCTCCTGGCTCATAGAGACTAAGGATTATGAAGGTAGAATACCAGGGGGTAGTGGGTATGAAGGGAAATCATGGGGGATCACCAGGGTCATAGAGGAAAAGGATTTGAGGAAGGATCTCAGGAAGTTCCTGGCTCATACAGGGGAGCAGGCCTGAAGGGGGAATCTTGGTGAACCCCTGGGCTCATAGAGGGTTGTGGATATTGACGGGGGTTACTGGGAATCCCCTGGCTAACATTGGTTGCGAGCATAAAGGGGGAATACGGGTGATCCCCTGGCTCATAGGGCATAGCAAGTATGAAGGAGGAATACCAAGGATCTTCTCTCTCATACGAGGTAACGGATCATAGGCAGAGGGGTTATAAACTTCCTGCATTCAATTATATTATTATTTAACCCCTTCCATGCCATTGGAAGAAGTTTATATAGTTAGATAGGGATAATGGAGGATGTTCGGGCCAGTTAAATATTTTCAAGTTAGTGGGTATCATTCTGTAGCGATGCTGTGGCGACTACTGAGATTCAGACATGGAGTCTTTTGTGAGCAGGCTGCGGCACACTTTAGAGCTAGAAAGCTCCAGGCAAACCACCATCGTATAAGTATGTAAGTTTTACAGGATTCTTTTTTCCAGTAGCCACGGAATAGCTCAGGTATTTAGCTTTTCAAAACTACCATAGTTTCGAGTCAGCCCTACCAGAAGATTTTGGGGGCCATGGAATGGAGGCCAACTTTTCTACCATTTCCCTTCTTAACAGATATTATCTTTCTACTCATCCCATTGGCAATTTAGATTGTTGGCTCATTCTCTGTCCTTTTCAAGTTTCTTTCACAGGTTTACCAATAATACATTCCTGTCCCAGTTTTCTAAAACTAATCCTGCACACCCCCATGCATTGATTACAAAGTTTAAGCACAATAATCGGATTATTCTTCCTACTTTCATAGACCATCTCACTAATCAGCTAGGTCCAACTTATCATGTATTCTTTTACACTAGAGCAGACACGGGTCAAATCTGCCTTTTTATTCAATCCTATTATATCTAATTATATTTACTATACATAAAAAATTCATATGCTTACTGCTTAACTGTGTTACCAAACACACTGGGCAAACTGCTATGTATAAAGCTTGCCTGAACGAGTTAAACCTTTGCTAAATTCACCACATCAATATTAACCACTGTAAAGAAGCATAACCAAGCACTGAACAGCCTTAGCTCTTTAAACTACCTTTATTAGCTCTGGCACGGAAGCCGCAGAAGGGAATATTTAATATTTACTGAACCACTATTATATTAGTCCAATCTGTAAGATTTATAGACCATTCCAGGGTAAAGCAGCGCTTTATAGCTGAAATGAACATGGTTTTTGGCAACGGAAAATACTGTCCCTCTGGCGTGATAGTTATTTTACCTGCAAAGCCTCACAATCTCACTTAGCACCTGATTTAGGGTCTTGTGTTTTATTTATCACCTGCGATAACATTCATTGATTTTGTGTCAATAAAATAAAGGAAGGTCTATACACAAATTTAAAATAATCCT
Source organism: Discoglossus pictus (assembly GCA_027410445.1). NCBI lineage: Eukaryota > Metazoa > Chordata > Amphibia > Anura > Alytidae > Discoglossus > Discoglossus pictus. The sequence goes on along the minus strand of CM050167.1, from coordinate 189,639,453 downwards.
AACAAAATCATTTTAGGCATCAATAAAACCCTAAATATGTAGAAAGGTACCTATTAAAGAGACACAGAGTGATTGTAATGTTAACATGTTAATGTTTGTTTGCATATTTAAACATTTTATTCACAATTGCTTTCCTCACTGAAACCTTTCCAAAAAGTCCACCCCCTGTACTCATTCATAGTCATTCTATAGTATTGCATTTCAGCAGCATATTGCTAAAATGCTGCTGAGACAGATTGACTAGTACATCTAGCACTATAGAAAAATTATATACAGGAGTTACAGGGGGTGGACCTTTTGCAAGGACTGTTTGGAAGGTTTCAGTGAGACTAAAACAAACTTTTAAACCATTGTTAACAAAATTATTTTTAAATATGCAAATAATCACTTAGGCTCATATTAAATTGCAAGCCCCGCAGCTGCCTTTATACAGCCATTAAGTCTGCAGGCTTGAAATTTGCAACAGTTACAGAGCGATTTAATTGAACAAGCCCGCAGCTATCTGCGAAATCTGGAAAGCCTAAACCGTAAACCATGCACCTGTAAGTAGCATTTCAGAGCGTGATCATAATCAATTTAGCAAGGCCGTAACTACTGATTTAGAAATAGCCAATAGTAAACAAGGCCGTCATCACGACGTCAGTTAAACATGGTCTGTAAATGTCAATCAATTAGTGTTTTGACGTTCGATCTGCAATCTGGCTCGCAATCTAGCGATTTAAAAATCTATAAAAATGAATGAAGAAACTGTTTTAGTCATGCGGGTGGCCTGATGTATTAACTCCTTGATTCCCGAGATTGATATAACATGGAAATAAAACCTTAATTACCTAAAACCTTTATTTTTCATTGCAGATTTGCAAGCATAAGACTGTTGTGCAATTAATTCTAATGTCATTCATCGCTTTCCCCGTTTTTTAAAGTGCAGTATTGAGTTTTTATTTGCTTTTATAGTGTTACAAACAGGTGTTTAACCCCCTTGCAAGTCCTTCCTAGTATTCGTAGGATTTTTGGCTACATTTGCCATTTCAGGTGTGAAAACCATTGCAGGCTTGTGGAATTGTAGCAATTTAATAGCGGTTTGCGATTTTAGCGATTACGGACTTGAAAGATCAAAGGCTTAGCTGGGTCAGAGTTACGATTTTGACAAGTCCAGTTGCTTTTCACCCTGTAACCCGCAGATCGATTGCGGGTAGCTTAAAGAGGCCAATTTAATAGCAGTAACTTTTGCGGGCTACAGTAACTATATTTTGGACAATTTAATAGGGGCCTTAGTTTATTTAAATATTAAAAATAGGGAACCTTCTATGTTTTTTACTTCAGATACAGTCTCCATCAGGATGTGTCATGTTGAACCACATTTTGGCTGTGTCTAATTTTTAGTGGTCTAATAAATTAGTCAACCATTAGATTACTTGAAAATCTGAGGATGAATAAAGAATTTCTGCTTTTGAAGGCATATTTAAGTTTCATGAAATATGAATGCATCTGATAGAGGAGAATCAGCAGTGTATGAAAACATTTTTTGCATGAAAAAATACCAAAATATTTTTTTTTAACCTTACCCTAAAGTTTGCTAATTCTCCCTTTGATAGATAACACCCCTGTAAGCCTTGCTAAAATTAGCATAAATTCATAATTTGCTTTGGCCAATCACAGGCAACTATAACATTGTTTCAATCTGTGAAGTCAGTTTGTGCAGCAAAGCATCATGGAAGGTGTAGTCTTGTTTCTCCCCTGCACAAGGAAGCGAGGAGGAGCTCAGACATTGCTATGTGAATTTCTGCACTGTGCATCTGTTGGCTTGAAAGTTAGTATAGGGGTTAAAAACATACCCAAATGCAGTGTTTCTATTGGTAGGTACCAGTTGCCTATGTAAGCAGTTCTGGAGGTGTGGAAGCCACATTTTATTTTTAAAACAAAATAAATCTGTATGTGTATAGAATGACTCAATGTAATGTGTGTTTCTGATATAAGCAGCATGTGTTAGATTAGAACAATTTAAAAACAGAGAAATTTAGATATACCTTTAAAAACCGTCAAAGAGAATTTTTGATTACCTGTCCACGAACAAACTCATATTTTGCCGTGTGTTAACATTATCATTTTATTTATAGTCAACCCTTGTATTGCACTACAAAATATTTTGACGCATTACAAATAAAAGATAATAATAATAATAACAGTGATTTTATGTGCAGGTACACATGTGCATCTGATCAGTACCTCACCTCTCATAACATACCCCCCTTCTCTAATTTTCATGGCTGAATGGATAATTTAAGTGACTGTGACTTGCAATCTCCATTACCCAGGGCCCCTAATTCAGCTGTTGCACGCTCGCTATGAAATCCCTGGTCCCGGCTCTGAACCCCAGCCAGCACAAACACTTTGTTATTCTTTTATCTCGCTCTGAGGGGTTTGGCAGTCTCCCAGACATTACTTTCCAAGTCCCTTCCCTGCAGAGACTGTTCCCATTACTTTGTGCACATGCGCTGGGAAGACAGAGCTGTGAAGAGAAAGTTTCCTCTAGAAAATGTGACTATATGTATATTTATGTACAGTCAACTATTTTTCCATTTGACAAACATTTTGTGCCAACCATGGTATAGTTGTTTGCAGAATGGGATATCATTTTAGCAAAGAAGTATCACCCAGAAAAGTATCACCGAAAACTAACAATTAAGAATCAGTAGTTAAATCTGTGTCCATTTCAGTCAGAAATCCAAAAACCTGGCCACACTGTGCAACATCTAAGAGTGCACCTGAGTTATGCTCGTATACATATTAGGCGCTGGCTTATCAGCCTGCAATTGCAAATTTGAATATGCTTTGCTTTATATTACTGGAGGCATGGTCTGAATAGATTGCTGTCCTGGAAAGTTTGATCTTGCCCACATTATTTCTAAGCTCACTGCATTCCGGTTGTTGCTCAGATCAAGTCCACTTATTCATTTTTGACAGAATCAGGAAGTGCAGCCCTGGGTCTATTAAAAAGCAGTAGTGCTCAGTTGTTCTGATTTAAAGCTCCAAATCAGCACTATATTTTGACTTAATGTTTCTGCTATTTTGACCTTATCTTGCCGTTGACTTTTCTTGCTCTCTGGATTTTGACCCTTAGCTTGTTTACTGCACTTGTTGATTTTTTTTCTCTCTCAGGCTTCAACCTGGCCCTATCTTAGGCATCCTTTAGATTTTAAGTAACAATTTTCCAATCTTGTAGGGTGCTTTGGAAAAAAAAGCACTTTCTACAAAGATTCTATACTCAAAACAAGTCCCTCCATTTTCTATAGTTTGTTAAGATTGTATTCTTCCTTGCTATTACCCCCTGTACAACGATACAGAATATGTTGGCGCATTACAAATAAAGGTTAATAATAATTATAATTATACAATTTCTTATAACAATATCACACGCTGAGGAATAAAGAGCTTGCACATGCTCATAGTGACTACGAGCATGTGCTAGAAGTGAGTGAGAAATAGATAAAATATAGAGGCAGTGGCTGGCCTCCAATCTTTGGCCCAAAGGTGGCCAGCATGTTAGAAATCACTGCTACCTCCCTTTTTTTGTTGTAATATTGTAATATTTTGAAACGTTATACTGATGAACTAATAACGACAATCTCCACTAGATTCACTAAGCTTTGCCGGGCCTCAAAAATACTTCACAGTAGCTGCAACAGCAATTTCCCCCATAGAACCAGTCATCAGAGCCTTCAGCAAAGGCCTATGAAGTTTAGTGCATCTAAGGTTCTAATTTATAGATGGAGCACATCTACACATATGGCAATCCCATCTGAGCAGCAGATATGCCTCCTACACAAACCCACCACACTCTTTTTACAAACCACTTCCCTTTCCTAGGCCACCATAAAAATGTTCTATTTTCAATAAGGAAAAGAACTGTGAATTGAGATAATAACTCTATATTTCTGATGAAGGACTGCTACTTTGAATTGACACTTGACAATAAAAGTAAATAGAACCCCAAGTAGGGTAAGACTCTCGCTCAGGTTGAAGGTCAACTAGCAGTCCAAGATGGACGTGCCATGGCAGAGTCACCAAAATTTAGATTTTCTTTAAAAATCTTTTAATTTGCATGGTTTATGCAACTACTTAACTTGTTAATTTGTTCAAAGATGTAAAGTTTTGCCCCAAACTACAGTGATCATTTAAATGAGAAAAATAATATATGACAATATAATAAATGCATTCCTGCTAATCTTGTAAAAGAATGTTGTGATCTTGAAAACAGCACGTGATGTTCTGACCTTTCACACTGACTAGTACATACTGGTCACAAACCGTGACCCCATTACAGCTAAACGACAAGGAAAGAACATGATCAAGACACATTTCAGCTTGTACAGTTTTTAAGTTTGTTGCTTTTCATGTACTTTTTTTTCTTGTACATTTTTCCCACATACAGAATATAACCTCTGAGTCACGTACGTGAACAAAACTTTTCGGAGACTTGCAGTTTTGTGAAAAACATTTAAAATTGTGTGATCTCAACACTTCTTCTGTAGGCGTCTGTAGGATGCAGGGTATTTAAACAGTGCTAAAAATATCACTGTGGTTCCAGTGACAGGGCAGGAATAAAACTGTTCCCATTTCATGTTTTTTTTTGCACATTCAGCTCATCCTGACAGTCATTTCACACAGGTGGGCTTTCCAAGGTGAGGATAAGCTAATAAACAGAATTAAATGGATGCCACCTACATAATCACAGCAGTCATTTTTAAACAAACTGCATTATGATACATTTTTAGTCTAAGACTAGTTCTCCAAAAGTACTTTTCTAATATGTAGCAAGCAAGTAGGAAGAACTCCTGGCCCCAACCACTGCACTCTGTATTGGTAAACATCTGCTTAAGTAATTGATCAATCTAGTTTGGTTAATGGATTTTTTTTTAAAGACTTGTAATCATAAACAAAAAGCATTCTGAAAAGTAATCTTGCAAATGAGCTAAGTAGGTTACCTATCAACCTATACAAATATAAATAAAGGTTAAGAACACTCCTCTTGGTAATTGGGGGTATTCATAAGCAATTGGGTATTCATAATATTAGTTTGATCAGTGACTCCGTCAGATTTACTTCTTTATATTACCAATGAGTATTCCACTCTTTAACTATAGAACACCTCTCATATGTGCTTGTACCTGTGTACATTGTTCAGTTTGAAAACTGCTATCACATATCTCCACTCTCTGCTCCAAACATATGATTAACTTACTTTAGGGAACATTCCTAGTTTGGCTGACAAGGTAGAGAGAAAGGAATGAGTATGAGGAGGGACAGAGGGTTAATGAAGGGTAGAAAAATGGGGAATTGTAGCGGAGAATGCCAGTTGAACCTCCAAGGAGAAGAAATTTCAACCATTAAACTAAAATATGATTAAAATAGTCTTCACTTTTCACCCCAAAAAATAATTTTGGTCTGTGGACCCCTGGTAATATTGTTTGTGGTATAGAAGCCCATGGACAAAGGTTCCTCAACATTTTATGAAAACATGACATGAACCATTTTGGATCCAGTCTTTAAACATATTTCTGGAGATATGCTTTCCAAAACTGCAGTTAGTATTCTATGAAAGTTATTACCACTGATCACTTAAAGGGACATCATCAATAAACTATTTTGCTAACTTATATAAAAAGACGAACCCATGAAATAATAATATTGGCAATTTTAGTTTGATTGGAAAACATGTTGATTTGACTTTGTAACCTAAAGCAGTTGCAAGCAGAAAGCTTCTCTTGCATTGGGAGCATGCAGTGGCATAGTCCCTTTTAGTACTAGCAAGCTGTACCATGTGTGGTGCATGTGTTGGCTCTGAACAGATACTTTAGGTATACATGTGGGTGAAGTAGCTGCTCAAGATGTTGAGGGTGATTTAAGGGCAATGACACCATTACTTTATATGTCTTCCTTAAGCCTCCTCTGCTCTTCTATGGTACCAGCATGCTTGTGTGCTACTCAAAAGATTTAGAGGGACAGCAGCTTTGAAATCTGTGCTCTCACAAGGGGTGATCTGACCCACTCTGCCTCCATATTGTGCCTACCTGCCATCTACCTGAGCATGTTTCAGTGTACATACAGGTTGTGCCTATTTGCTGTGACAACCTGTATGTTGAATGGGGTATGATAAGATCCTATTGCCCAAACCTCTCCCCACAGGTGTGCCCAGTTTGTTGTACCTCTGTATAGCAGGAAGAATTTTCAGCCCTTGGGTCAGGATTCCAGAATCAATAATGAAATCCACACATTAATTATGTGATCCAGTTATAGCATATTTATTACTGAAACAACAGACATTTTTTTTCTGCACTCTTAGAAACAAAAGGCCAATCAATTCAAATTTGCATCCATGGCTACCACAATCACCTTCTAGCTCACGTTATCACTCATGCCCAGGTGGGTTTGATTAACAGGCAGCCCTGCTACCCCCTTACTATATGATATCATGCCCATGTATTACCTCCCTGGGCTAGGAGCCTGAAAGTCTAAGAGAATCACCCATTCTATTGTAACAATACATCAATTACAGTAATTGCAATAACAACAATCCACGGTCTTGACCCACACCAGGCCTGGACTGAAGGATAGCCACCTGGTTGTGTTTTATGTGACTGATAGGGGTCAGTTATCTCCCTAATCTGGTTAATAATAACTAGTCCAATACTAGGAAATATTGGGCATATACAATATGTCCCTTGTCGTTGCTAGCCCCCCCCCCCCTCAAAGCACAATATAGGCATACATCCCATTACTCCTATCATGTTCTTACTCACACCCCAACTATAAACATGGGTACCATAGTGGTACCCAGGCAATTTCCACTATCCTATGCTTCTAACAGGCATAATAAGGAATAGCACACAAATCACAATGTCCCAAATTTTAACCCATATCTCAGTGGGCCCCTTTCCCCTGGCACAATACGCCTATCCTATAAGGCTGAGGGCATCAGTCTGTAAGGTATTGCATAGCTTGTACCTTGACATGCTACAGGCATGACATTTGCCTTCAGCCTGGTCTAGTCTTGTTGAGTGGGCTATTTCATGATCACCTTGCTGTGCCTTCCTGCTTGATTATCTGTTACCAAAACTCTGCATATCTGACCAAAAGCAAACACTGTCTGACCCACCCCTGCTTGCATCACGACTCTCTGCTTCTGGTACCCCTGTACTGCTTCTGGACCACCAATCTAGGATATTTACTGGAGAACCAGAGCCAATTATGTACATCAGCTCCCGTCAGAAAGCTGCTTGCATCACTCGCCCACTCGTAAATCATAGCAGAGAAAGAGCTGCCCAACAAATGAATAATGTCCTGTCCAGCCATACCAATGTGGAGAGTGTTAATACTCTAGACTAGACTGACCAATCTTTGGAGCCATTATTTATTTCATGGAGCTCTATATGGTAACATATTGTCAGGGGAGAAACTGGTGTGGCTCAATAAAAGGTACTAGATTTCTGTTTACCACAAAATCTTTCCATAATGTACTTGGGTTCAGAGGACATAAGCACAGCTCTGACTTCACTATCATCCTATTGTCACAATCTGCTTCTTCAAGGGGGCTTGATATGAACCTAGTTCAAACCTACCCCAGCAGAATCGTGTAGTTCTTATGGCACAAAAGATCACTTCTGAAGAGGGCAAGGCCCAAAGGTACAGGCAGAGAATACTGGATACAGGTTACTAGTGGCCCATGGCAAGACCACTCCCCAAGTGAAAACTATAACTGAACCTTTATTGAATTATGGAATCAACATATTTATACTCTCCAATACCAAACCCTTGTGTACATTTGACTGATGTCACAAATCTGCCTTGTAGCCTTGGTTAATATAAAAACTCTTGAGATCAAATTCACCAGATATCTATAGCTGACTAGTGAAACAACCTTGATGTTAATCTCAAGTGTTTGCTTAGTACTACTTGAAGTACATACATCTGCTTTGACTCAAGGTCTGTATTTGTGGGGGTGCCGTGATCTGCAGCTAACTTCTGTGCAGAGCATTTTTACCAATTCCACATATGTTCTTTATTTCTATTTCTATTTCCCTATTATAATATACTAGCGAATTGCCCGTCAAAAAATGACGGCAATGAAATTGTAAGGTAGCTAAATTAGTAAATGAATATAGTGTACCTATTTTGAAGCATTGTGATGAAGAGCTGGCAATCTGTGTTGATGTTGCTGCAGCATTAGTGGTGTGGAGCTGCTGTATAAGCATGCTGAATGTGTGCAGTGTAACACTGTGCGTGCGCGAGACGAAACCGTTAGCGTAGTCGTGTACTTCCGCATTGGTGTAAAATGGCGAGTAATGTGTGGTATAGGTCTGTATCGGAATATCCGTAGGTGTTTTGTGGTGTTTTGCGAGTTTAGAGTGCTGTAGCCTCGTTTTCGTTTTGTTCGGCGGCCATTTTTTCTGTCGCTTAGATTTTTTTTTAGTCTCTAAACTGTTTTATTTCGAGTAAAATCGAGGTGTAAGTTGCATTTTTGAGGTCCTGGGTGCTCCCTCTTGGTGTAGGTAAGTTTTTTATGTATGTGCTGTGTGTATGTATTGTGTTTTAAATGTTTGTATGTCGGCGTGTTGCGTCCGATGTTTGCGAGGTCGTAATGTGTGGTAACGTGTTTCGTACGTTGTTTGCGTGCCTCGTAAAATTTAGCGAGTGTCGTAATTTGTGTGTCGTGTTTTTTGAGTAGCGACGTGAATTTTGCGAGGGTTTGAGGCCCTTGCCCAGTGACCTCGCCAGCAACTGAGTCCCTCGCTTCGCGAGGGGCCTCAGTTGCTGGCATGGAGCGCCTTCGGCGCTCCATGCCAGCAACTGAGGCCCTTGCCCAGTGACCTCGCCAGCAACTGAGGCCCTCGCTTCGCGAGGGGCCTCAGTTGCTGACATGGAGCGCCTTCGGCGCTCCATGCCAGCAACTGAGACCCGTGCCCAGTGACCTCGCCAGCAACTGAGGCCCTCGCTTCGCGAGGGGCCTCAGTTGCTGGCATGGAGCGCCTTCGGCGCTCCATGCCAGCAACTGAGGCCCTTGCCCAGTGACCTCGCTACGCGAGGGCCGCGGCTCGCTGCGCGAGCCGAGGCCCTCGCTTCGCGAGGCCCGCGGCTCGCTACGCGAGGGCCGCGGCTCGCTTCGCGAGCCACGGCCCTCGCTTCGCGAGGGCCGCGGGCTCGCTATGCGAGCCCGCAAGCGTGAGCAACGACTCGTACGATCACAACTATATATGTGATTATAACTAGGATACATAATAACCATGCACAGGCAACATAAAACCACACAATAACACATAATCCCAATGCAACAATGTCATGCTCCCTTGGCCATATTCATAATTACTGGCAATATCAGTCCTTAAACACTGAAATCATGACACCTATATACTGTTTTATTATGTACAGATAGCACATATCATATGCATATATCATATCCTTCCCAATCTGGTCACCCATGAACTCTGGAAATCATGAAGCAGGAAGTGACCTATTATATGGTTCTTAAATGTGGATAGTTTTTACTTGTATCCTACTTGGTTACTTCATCATAATTTGGATGGGTAGGGTATAAAAAGGAAACCATTGGAAAAATACATTACTCATAGATTCCAAGTGGACATGACCCTCCTGGTCATCTTAATGGGGGGGGGGGGGGGGGGTCACATAAATGGTTGCAGGATAAGAGATACTGTATACTTCACTATTGAATATTTTAATATGATAGCAATTATTTAAAATACCAGTTTAGTTGATGATTAAGGGCAAGTCATTTAATAATGTTTGTGGGTTGAACCGAAGGTGTATTGTCCTGTAGAAAATAAACTGAACAGTATCCTCTTGGGGCAGAGCACAAGTGTCTGAACTGTATCTCTGGGGATCCAAGGGAAGAGAAAAATACTTTATTCTAAGACCCTGATGGGAAGAGTATGCCTGAGAGCTGTAGCTCTTCCTTGGAGAAGACAAGGAGATTCCTCCCTGCTCAACTAGCTAACTTCACTGTTTCAGTGATCCAGAGTTCCTGTGATCAGGTAGATTGAGGTCTCTGCGTAAGTGTAAAACTTCGGAACCCAGGACACCAGGCTGAAGTATGAAGATGTCAGGCATTTTCTTTGGTAATGCATAAACAACATGGTTTCACCTACTTTACCTTTTCTCAGATAGGTGGCACTGATCTACCTAGGCACAGTTAGCAAGAAGTCCATGCATTATGGTTAAAGGCACCAGGAATGTTCCTGGATTTCACTAGAAATATAATACATACTAGCGACTTGCCCATCAAGAAATGACGGTCAATAAAATTTGAAGCCATGGCAATGCTGTTTGGCAAACAATGTTAAGCTTTTTATACTCTAAGGACCTTCGGCGCTCATTGCGAGCCTCTCCTCGCGTGTCCTTTGGCTCCTCTCTCTATTTTTTTAAATACTAATTAATATTAATGAATTAATTGAATTATAAATTAATATAGTTTACCTTTTTCTAATTAATATATGTAACAATCAATAGCCTTAATTGAATAATAAATTAATATAGTTTACCTTTTTCTAATTAATATATGTAACAATCAATAGCCTTAATTGAATAATAAATTAATATAGTTTACCTTTTTCTAATTAATATATGTAACAATCAATAGCTGGACTGTTGCTGGCCTGAGGAGATAGTGTTATGAATGTCCCAACTGTGCATTAGAAATAGGCTGCGTGCGCGAGGGCGAACCGTTGGTTTATTTGTGTAAAGAACTACTATAGATGCTTAATGTTGTTAGTTGCAAGTTAGTGTTGTAAAATTGAGTACATTTGCCGTCCTTTGTAATAGTGTATTTTGTACCTCGTACGATCCTGGGTGAAAGTGGTACGCGGTTGGCGGTGTTTTGCACGGTACATTTTGGCCGCCATTGGTTTTCTTGCTTAGCCGATTTTTGAGTGGCGAAACCCAGATGTCCTGGCTGTTCCCCCGTGTGGTGTGTAAAGTTTGTGCTGTTTTTGTATTTTGTGTGTTTTTCGTGTTTTATTCTTTGCGCAGTTCAGCCGTTAACTTCATATTTTTCCTATCTCGTATTTTTTTTCTCCTGTGTCTCTGATTTCTTTTTTTGTAAGTCCTGCGTTCGTCAACTGCTTGCAGGCTAAGGCGATCCTGCATTTCCTAAGTGTTTGGAGGCTAAGTCCCGCGTGTTTCAATGTGTGATCGGCTCGCACCGCTTGGTGAGGCTCGCAGTAGGGCCTTTGGCGCTCCTTTCTGGCTAAGTTCCGCGTGTGTTATTGCCTCCACTGCTCGCCTCGCTTTGCGAGGCTCGCAGGCAATGAGTGCCTTGGGCATTTATCGCCCAAGTGCTGCGAGTTTTAGTGCCTTAACTGCTTGCCCACGATGAGTGCCTTCGGCGCTCATCACCTAAGTGCTCATAGTTAACGTCTCGCCTTGCTATGCGAGGCTCGCCGGCCTTTGCCGCTCATCGCCTAAGTGCTCCGAGTTAACAGCTTGCATCACTACGCGAGGCTTGCAGGCGATGAGCGCCTTTGGCTCTCATCGACTAAGTCATACACACCTTGCAAAGCGTGATGATGTCTCGTAGTTCGACAATTATAATATGTGATATGTATCGCTTTACTTTTGTGTACTTAATTTTATTAAGAAGTACTTAAAAGCTCTGAGTTGTTCTGCCTAAAATCATAGCTTATGAAGACAGTGTACTTCTATGTACCGGGTGTGTAGTGTCTCATAGTAACGAGTCAGAAGAAACAAGCTTATGACTTCTTAAAGGAAAAGCAAATATATACATATGTCTAATAAATTCCTAGTGAAATCCAGAAATCTTCTATGTTCCTTTAACACAGACTTATGAAAAAATACAAATGAACAATAAATGTCAATGACAAATGCAGCTCACAGAATTAAACACTGCTACCCAACTAATGCTAGGTCACACCTGCCACCCATGCACCTGTGTATCCCCTGCTATTTATTACCATGTACAGTAAGTACTAAGTAGAAATTCACATATATGATGTTTCTGAACTGCAATGTTCATGTGCAATAGTAATAAACCACATCAATTTGTCAATGTTTGAGTGAGAAACTTAGCTGAATAGACACAAATGTTGCAATGATTACTGATTTTAATAAACAGGTATATCTAAATTTCCCTGTTTAACATTTTTCTAATCTAACACATGCTGCGTATATCAGAAACACACATTACATTCATTCTATAGATATAAAGATTTACTTTATTTTAAAATAAAGATTGTTTTTCACACCCCAGAGCTGCCTAAATAGGCACAGTAAATCTCCCAATAGAAACAATGCTTTTGGGTACACATTTCAACCCTTTACTAACCTTCAAGCCAGCAAAACAGGCTGCTATCACGTATTGCTACAGTGTATTAAAATGTATTAGCTGCCTGTGATTGACCAAAATGAATCAAGAATTTTATGGTAATTTTAGCATTGATATCCAGGGGTGTTAAAAAAACAACTGCTTGCAAATTCAAGAGATTTAGTAAACATCAGGGTGAGTTTTGTTAATGGTTATTTTGGTATTTTTTCATGTGAAAAATGTTTTCATACACTACTGATTATCCTCTACCAGATGCACTCATAATCCAGGAAACTTAAATATACAGGTCCTTAGCTCCGACTCTCTTAGCCGCTGCAATATTTACTGATGTTCTTTCACTGGGGTTGCTATGGGAATTACTGTGTTTCTGGGCCTTGACTGGCAATTTTCACATTTACATCTGCTTAAGTATCACAAAAGGATTGGGGAAAGCACTCGTAAACTGACCTCTCAACCTCTAGATACATATGAGTAAGCTCTTACATGAACCAGCCTATGTATAAGCTACTTAAATTCTCCCGTATTTACAAATCTTCCCACGGGAGCCATGTAATTGGGCCCCAATTGAGTTTAGGAAAGTGTATGAAATTGTGAAGAATAGGGTGACAGAGCAGGGAAGACAATTCCACAGGGTGGGGGTTGCACAAGAAAAGTCTTGAGATGAGAAGGTGAGTTGGTGATGACAAGTAAAGAGAGCCATATGTCATAGGCAGAGCGAAGGCGACACGGGAGTATCTTGAGATTAGATTTGATATGTAAGAGGAAGCAGTGTTTTGCTGAGGGCTGTAAGTAAGTGTCAGGTTTTGAATATAGTGGGACTCTGTCACTCCAAAATCAATTTTTTAGGTTGTCCGTAAAGAGCATGAAAAACTGTCTTAATGTTGTATTATCTATTTTTTTTTCTATAGTGAATCAATCCTTGGAAATTCCATGTTTTTGTTGCTGTATTTATATGTATCACACATATTAGTAGCTTTGATATGCTAGGTAGAGTTGCAGTCTGCTTGTCTGTCTCTGTAGTGGCCAAAATAAAGACCCAAAGGTTATCTAGCAGTTTCACCCCTCTCCCACCCAATCAATCTGAGCCGCATATTAGCATAAAGGAGTCGCAAAATCAATTATAAATATTTCAGAAATTATTTACTGTAGGAAAAAACTGCTAGTACAATATATAGTGAGATTGTAATGCTCTTTAGTATGCAATCAACTTCCTGTTGAGGTTACAGAGTTCCATTAATTGTAGCAGGTATAGGAGCCAGTGAAGATATTGGCAGAGTGGGACAGCTGGTAAGAAACGCTGGTGAGATATATGAGCGTAGCAGAGGCATTTAAGATAGACTGGAATGGGGAGACTTTAGTAAAGGGAAGGCTAGTTTGGAGTGAGTTGTCTATGTGGGAAATGATAAGAGATAAGAGCTTAGAATCTATATTTGTGGGTGGATCAGAAAGCTCAAAAAGGCAAACCTCAATGTTAGTTTACTGTAGTGAAATTACATTTTTAATCAAATTAATTTGAGTACTTGTTATTGCCTAGTTTTAAGTGAGATATTTGTATCACTTTAACAGCAAATTAATTAGTTATAAACAGATGCAGTTAAATAAACATTATTTTATTAATGTTGGATAAAATATATGTGTTTATTGTTTTAAAGAATTGCATGTGTTCTCCTTTCTTGTTATTTTATCTTTTGCAGAACACAAGTGATCTCCTTGGAAACTTGTCTAAATCAATAGCCGAAGTGCACTGAGGTGGATTGTAGGAGATTTACTGCACACAGCCTTCCCATATAATCACAAATAACTTTTTTTTCTCCATGAAGACCCTTTGTGCTAGAAAGGAATAGAAAGATATTAACTCTTGCAATGCCCTACAAGCACTTTTGGTAGCAGAAGGGTTCAAGCAGCCTTTATCTGTGAACCACAGAGCAATACAAGGCATGGGGGTTTTCTTTTCTGTGCTGTACTGGTTGTGTCTATTTCCTTGGCAACTGTTGGTAGAGGGTTTCTTGAGGGAAAAAAAACAGTTTGAGGAATCTCACAGATTCCTTGTTTAGGGGTATATATAAGAAATGAAATTGGTCACAACATTATTATTATTATCCATTTTATGTAACGCACCCACATATTCCCCTATACAGGGGAAAAATACAAAGAAAAATACAAGCTCATGGCAAAAAGTGGTGGCCCTGTCTTTGAGTTTAAAAACTAACATACGTGGTCTTTTTTTCCAAAGCATGTATGAGAATAGCAATGTATCTACATGATTTTTATAATAAGCTATTTTTATATGTTTGAAGGGGAATCCTTTCTTACCACAAGAGGTGGTTGTATCGGCAGGTGGCTTTGAATAAACACGAAGCTAAGTTTTCAGGCATAAAGTTATAGCAACATAATGCTTTTTATTTGCTGGAGACGTAATTTGTTAAAGTGACAAATATATCTAACAATTATTAGCCAGGAAGATTTTTACAGGAACCAGACAGGCTATTTCTAGAAGTCGGAAAGGAAGGTCTTCATAAAGATACATTATACTTTGGGAAACATATTTAGGGACCAGAAGTACAACTTTTATATATAGAACTTGATAGATATGCAGTTATCTATATATGAATGTGCATATGTATATATACATATTATTATATGTATGTTTGCTTATGTACAAATACTGCACTGATCTAAATTAAATAATTCTCCTTCTGGATCTCTACCTTGTCATGTTGTAGGGGCTTGTGGGTCCTTTCCTTTTATATTAGCGCGCGTGTGACCGTGCGCTGCGCCACAGTGGTGAACAGGAGGTAGTGCAGGAAAAAAAAATATTTCACCCTCCGACCTGCTGCATAAGGCATGCCGACAGAAGAGGCCTTGAGCAATGAGAAGTGCGTCCAAGGCCCTGGGGGACTGAGTGCCTCGCAGTCGACTCAGGGCTGTCAAGATGCGACACGTCGGCGGATGGAATCGTTCTTTGCCTGCACTACAACTTTTCACAACTTCAACACTGTGGCGTAGGGCACGGACATGCGCATGCGACTGTAACAGGATAGGTCGCATTACCATAATAGGATAGGTCCGGTTTGTCTACCTCAATGAGGCTGTGAGCTATACTATGTAGAGTCACCCAGGTCATAGCAGAGAGGTTAGACAAATTGCATTCCACTGTCGAGCAGGTCATAGCAGAGAGGTTAGACAAATTGCATTCCACTGTAGAAACTGCCAATCTACTTCAGTATCTTTTCCAAGAAAATCTTATAGATAAGCACTACCAGAAACATAACGAGTGCTGTGGTCACGGAGAGTTGGACAAACATAACAACAATATATATATATATATATATATATATATATATATATACAAACATGCATACAGTTCCTTGCAAAAGTATTCACCCCCCTTGAATTTTTACCTATTTTGTTACATTATAGCCTTATGTTCACTGTTTTGTTAATCTGAATTTTATGTCATGGATCAGAAAACAATAGTCTAAATTGGTGAAGTGAAATGAGAAAAATATATACATACATTTTATTTTTAGAAAAAGCAAACAGAAAATTGGCATGTGCGTATGTATTCAACCCCTTTGTTATGAAGACCATGAAAAGCTCTGGTGCAACCAATTACTTTCAGAAGTCACATAATTAGTGAAATGATGTCCACCTGTGTGCAATCTAAGTGTCACATGATCTGTCATTACATATGCACACCTTTTTGAATGGCCCCAGAGGCTGCAACACCTAAGCAAGAGGCACCACTAACAAAACACTGCCATGAAAACCAAGGAACTCTCCAAACAAGTAAGGGACAATGTTGTTGAGAAGTACAAGTCAGGGTTAGGCTATAACAACATATCCAAATATTTGATTATGCCCAGGAGCACCATCAAATCTATCATAACCAAATGGAAAGAACATGGCACAACAGCAAACCTGCCAAGAGACGGACGCCCACCAAAACTCACAGACCGGGCAAGGAGGGCATTAATGAGAGAGGCAGCACAGAGTCCTAAGGTAACCCTGGAGGAGCTGCAGAGTTCCACAGCAGAGACTGGAGTATCTGTACATAGGACGTCAATAAGCCGTACGCTCCATAGAGTTGGGCTTTATGGCAGAGTGGCCAGAAGAAAGCCATAACTTTCAGCAAAAAAACAAAATGGCACGTTTTGAGTTTGCGAAAAGTCATGTGGGAGACTCCAAAAATGTATGGAGGAAGGTGCTCTGGTCTGATGAGACTAAAATGTAACTTTCCGGCCATCAAAGAAAATGATATGTCTGGCGCAAACCCAACACATCACATGACCCAAAGAACACCATCCCCACAGTGAAATATGGTGGTGGCAGCATCATGCCGTGGGGATGTTTTTCAGCAGCCAGGACTGGGAAACTGGTCATACTTGAGGGAAAGATGGATGGTGCTAAATACAGGGATATTCTTGAGCAAAACCTGTACCACTCTGTGCATGATTTGAGGCTAGGATGGAGGTTTACCTTCCAGCAGGAAAATTACCCCAAACACACTGCTAAAGCAACATTTGAGTGATTGGAGCTGGAGCAGTATTGACAGGAGAAATGGGCAAAAATCCCAGTGGCTAGCTCATAGCGACTTTTCAAAAACGACTTGGACCTGTGATTGCCGCAAAAGGTGGCTCTACAAAGTTGACTTTAGGTGGGGTGAATAGTTATGCACATTGACTTTTTATGTTATTTTGTCCTACTTGTGATATGCTTTAAGGATAATAAAAAAAAACATCTTCAATGTTGTGGGCATGTGTTAAATTAAATGATAAAAAAATCCTCAAACAATCCATGGTCATTCCAGTTTGTGAGGCAACAAGACCCGAAAAATGCCAAGGGGGGGTGAATACTTTTGCAAGGCACTGTATATACTGCATATCCGACAAGAGTTAATAGAACTCTTTTCTGCAAAAAGTTGTGTATCCCTATATATATATATATATATATATATATATATATATATATATATATATATATATTTATATATATATATATATATATATATATATATATGGGAGCATTTATCATTTGTGATCCTATTTTGACATAAGATATTAAAATGTAAATTAGTATTACTCAATCACCAGATTTCCCATCTGTTTCCTGTTCCAACTCCGCCCTGTTCTTTTCTAATCTCTCTGTTTCCTAATATATTGCAGGTCCCCAGCAGGGAGAGTGAGAAATGATCAGTTTGTAGAAAATGTTTGTAGAATTTTTTTTGTAGAAGGGTACTTTCTTAATGCATTCCTCTCACTAATCTCTAATATGCAGGAAACTAATGTTATTGAGTTTATGGTCCATTTACCAAGCCGAGCCCAAGTAATGAAGACAGAGCGCCAATGAAAAGTGTTGGCTGTATTTAAATGTCACAGTCCGTAAGTAAATGTATTTTGGAGGCCTATTTTTATAATCCTTCAATTTCTAAGTAATAAGCGCCTAAAGTAAACATTGACGTGACAAATTTATGGAATTTCTGCTTTACATGTATTTTCTCTTCTATAGCAGAGTATTGCAATGTATTTAATAAAATAACAACTGGAGTAGCCATGAATGTCCAGTGAAACAATTAATAATAAGAGTATTGCAGTATACAGTGATAGCATTTTTTATTGCGCAAATATTTTATTTAGAGTGACACACTTCTGAAAGATGCAACTCTCTTTTTCTCAAGTCACAAGCAATATTGATTAGATCAGGCAATATTAACATACTTTGAAAAATCACACAATACTTAATTTATAGAAGGAGAAAAATAATCTATATTACTGATGTGAAATGGCAAAACATTGGCAATGGAATGGGAAATTGTAAGGCGGAGCTGAAATGATGCTTGGGTAGAAGTATACAGGTGCAGAATTATTAGGCAAATGAGTATTTTGACCACATCATCCTCTTTATGCATGTTGTCTTACTCCAAGCTGTATAGGCTCGAAAGCCTACTACCAATTAAGCATATTAGGTGATGTGCATCTCTGTAATGAGAAGGGGTGTGGTCTAATGACATCAACACCCTATATCAGGTGTGCATAATTATTAGGCAACTTCCTTTCCTTTGGCAAAATGGGTCAAAAGAAGGACTTGACAGGCTCAGAAAAGTCAAAAATAGTGAGATATCTTGCAGAGGGATGCAGCACTCTTAAAATTGCAAAGCTTCTGAAGCGTGATCATCGAACAATCAAGCGTTTCATTCAAAATAGTCAACAGGGTCGCAAGAAGCATGTGGAAAAACCAAGGCGCAAAATAACTGCCCGTAAACTGAGAAAAGTCAAGCGTGCAGCTGCCACGATGCCATTTGCCACCAGTTTGGCCATATTTCAGAGCTGCAACATCATTGGAGTGCCCAAAAGCAATACTCAGAGACATGGCCAAGGTAAGAAAGGCTGAAAGACGACCACCACTGAACAAGACACACAAGCTGAAAAGCCAAGACTGGGCCAAGAAATATCTCAAGACTGATTTTTCTAAGGTTTTATGGACTGATGAAATGAGAGTGAGTCTTGATGGGCCAGATGGATGGGCCCATGGCTGGATTGGTAAAGGGCAGAGAGCTACAGTCCGACTCAGACGCCAGCAAAGTGGAGGTGGAGTACTGGTTTGGGCTGGTATCATCAAAGATGAGCTTGTGGGGCCTTTTCGGGTTGAGGATGGAGTCAAGCTCAACTCCCAGTCCTACTGCCAGTTCCTGGAAGACACCTTCTTCAAGCAGTGGTACAGGAAAAAGTCTGCATCATTCAAGAAAAACATGATTTTCATGCAGGACAATGCTCCATCACACGCGTCCAAGTACTCCACAGCGTGGCTGGCAAGAAAGGGTATAAAAGAAGAAAATCTAATGACATGGCCTCCTTGTTCACCTGATCTGAACCCCATTGAGAACCTGTGGTCCATCATCAAATGTGAGATTTACAAGGAGGGAAAACAGTACACCTCTCTGAACAGTGTCTGGGAGGCTGTGGTTGCTGCTGCACGCAATGTTGATGGTGAACAGATCAAAACACTGACAGAATCCATGGATGGCAGGCTTTTGAGTGTCCTTGCAAAGAAAGGTGGCTATATTGGTCACTGATTTGTTTTTGTTTTGTTTTTGAATGTCAGAAATGTATATTTGTGAATGTTGAGATGTTATATTGGTTTCACTGGTAAAAATAAATAATTGAAATGGGTATATATTTGTTTTTTGTTAAGTTGCCTAATAATTATGCACAGTAATAGTCACCTGCACACACAGATATCCCCCTAAAATAGCTAAAACTAAAAACAAACTAAAAACTACTTCCAAAAATATTCAGCTTTGATATTAATGAGTTTTTTTGGTTCATTGAGAACATGGTTGTTGTTCAATAATAAAATTAATCCTCAAAAATCCAACTTGCCTAATAATTCTGCACTCCCTGTATGTGTATCTCTTAAAGGACCACTGTAGTTCAAGAAAAATGGCACTTGTTTGTCAATTATGTACCAAACTACAACATTACGATTTGTGTAAGTTATGGACATAAAAATATTGTTTTGGAAAAATCTGAATTTTTTAAGACTCTGTTTACAAGTATAGAAATCCATTTTGTGGTTGTTATATCACTTCTTCAGCGATGGATCCCAAGGATGTGTGGTTTGCCTATCAGTGGAGGGAGGGTGGGGAAGAAGGGTACAGAGAGCCTTTGTTGAGATAATTATATAAGAATAAAATGAATACAACACTTCTTTCTCCTCATTGGCCCAGAAGCAGACTCCTTGCTTCAGGAAATGCAACTGCAGCTTTCCAGAAATGTAAGCGTCTATCTCTCACACACAACTTCCACCTACATATCATGGATTCCTCCAGCATCCAGTAAAGGTGTAAAATCTATTTTTGTTTCCAAATAAATACTAACTTTACATTTTTTCTTGCTTAATTTTGCTCTTAGTCAGACTTACACACACAAAAGTTGTACCACTGACCAGGAAATGCAATGATTTGAGTTGATAATTAGAAAAGGTAAGGTAACGTATGTCACCAGAGCCAATGTGTTACTGAAAACCATGTAGTATGTTGGATTATCCAGCTAAGAGATGTGTAGATAGAAGACTCTACTATGAGGAGGAAAACAAGACACATACATAACTGGTAGTTAGGTGGGAAGAGAACCATGAAACGGTTGTGTCACCAAGACTAGTATTGTGGAGAACAAAATACCCTTTATTCACCCTTCAAAGGGGTGATTATTAACCTCAAAATAGATACATTGAAAAGAAGCCAGTCAAATAGTTAATATCTGCACCACTCTGCTTAAGCAAGTATACTTAGCTAATGAGGTGTTCTTATTTAAATGAGCTCAATGCAAATTGTTTGATGAATGTGCAAAGCTTTAAAACCGGATGTGTCAGCCATAAGGAAGGTAATGCAGCTTTGCCAAAATATCCGACTCGTATAATGATCCCCAAGTGACCAGATTAAACACATCTGTGTAAGATTTCTGATCTCACAACAAGACTGTCTAAATCAACCAGTACATTACTATCTATATAATGATGTGTCGGAAAATGAGATTCACTAGAAGGTATTTTTTTCTCTTGTTTCAAAAGTTCTTAGATTATTAAGAATTCATTTGCTGTTAGAAAATCTTTGTTATTTACTTGTTAATGTATCCCAAGTGTTTGCTCTGGTTTAATCATTTTTTCATAAAAATCTGAAAATTGTCATATTAAATGATCATATCTCCAAGTGTTGCCGTCTTTACATCTGTTTCTTCTCTCATCTTTGCAAGCGTATATTAATAATAATTGAGGATGAGAATTATATGCAAATACATTTTTATTGAACTGGCATATATTTATTAAAATTTGTAATTTCACACAGAATTAGGATGAATAGCAAATGTCCGTACATTTAACGCTAGAGCATATTTTTGATGTTAGAGAATATTATTGAAAATTTACACGTCCCTAGCCTGGTCATTATAATATAGCATAGTTTGTTCCCCTACTCCCAGAAAAAATTCCCAAAGTCCCTGAGAAATGTATTATCAGCTTTTCCAACCCTGTGCTTTGTAGAGCTGTTGAGCATGGGTGTAGGAGCCAAATAAAATCTGTGGGAATACTGCATATAGTATAAAAATACCACACAACGGCTTCTCTACACATAAACACACACATTGAAAAATCTGGGGAGGATTTGTGCCCCTCGTACCCCCCCAGTTCCTACACTCTTGCTGTTGAGAGTTGCCTGACAAAATATACAATAGGGGAAATGGAGTAAATTCCCTAAAAACGTTGTAATCTGTGATGAAGTGAAAGGAGCTGAGATAACATGAGAAGGGCTGTTTTCTTACGATGGAAATAATACATAGTAAATCAAGAGATTACTTAAGATGCTTAGTAAGTTGTCCCCAGTGCTATGTGGATTCTTCAGGCTGCCAGTAGCATGAACTAGCTTTTCCCTTTAAAAGAAGTAAGGAAGGAGTTTTTCTTAGTTTGCTGCACAAAATATTGAAAATAATCTGAATTATGAGGTATTGTGAGGTGATTTGATGTAAAATGGAGGAAGAACAGAAGCAGAACTCTGATACATTCAGTTGGTGTTTGCATCACCTGCTCCTTTTTACTGGAATGCGTGTCTTTTCTCACTAAAAAACACTAAGATTTAATTATATTATATTTGCTTAAACTAAGTGATTTATATGTACCATGTGATCTTGCTAGCTGTCATGAAATATTTTGATTAATAACTAGATATTTTCCCTCTAGCTTTGTTTTAACTGCCTCAGCTTGTCCACTTCATGTTTTTTTATCTTCATGACAAAGCATTACAAATCAAACTCAATTGATCAGCTCTCAGTATATAGTAACAAGAAGTAAATAAGTTGCACTTTCTCAAAAGGCTACCAATGATGAAAATACACATTTTTATATGAAATATAAAGTGTATTGATTATATCTTGTTTCTACCATAATTTAAGTAGATCAAGTATACAGATTAATAATGGCAAGAATTGATATTTAATTATTTGTACGATTTAAAAAACAAACAATCATCAATAAATAGAGATAACTAAAAGAAAAAAAAAAAACTTGTGTCATAGACCAAAATAAGTAAAAGTAATAACGATATATAATAATGAAGTAACAGCCTCGATATGGATAAATTACTATAATATATGTTTATTATAATCTTCAACGTGTTTCACATCAGGCAAAAATAGTTATTATGACTACTAGTTTCAGTATGTTTTATTTCTTCTCTGGTTGCAAGCTTAGTTTATTTTTTTATAGCTGCTTTAAATTACTACAATTTTATACAAGTTTATAGTTTGTAAAGTTTAAAAAAAAATGAAAGAGTACTGACATTTAAAACTTATTTTTTTCTTTGATACCCTATGATTGGCTTAATTTTCCAAGGTGTTAATAGTATCTTCCCACTTTCTAAAAAAAAACATAATATATACAAATTTCAGTGGGCAACATGTTTTAGTGCATTTATGAATTTTTCAAGCGTATAATTCTCAACTCTTACAATAACCCTTTGGTACTATGCTATGATCTGTGGTTAACAGAAGCTTGGAGATGTATAAGATTGTAGTGTTCCTATCTTGTTTTTAACTTGTTATTTTCCCCTCCAGCAGTGCAGAGGTTAAAAATCTTGCTTGTCAGTACAATAAATATGTTCCGTATTTTTGAGATCTGTACACTTTGTATCTACTCAAATCACATTAAACCTAATGGATTAGCCACTAACATATCCTATAATAACGCTATCAGACGGTTTGGGTAATACGATACGTAATGAGAATATGATTATGGTTTGTCAAGGTCATTATACAGCTTTGACATTGTTCTATTTTCACATTCATATAATAATAATAAGACAAGTAGGACACTTTACTTTTCACATTATGACTGAATATAACCAGCACACTGCAAATACATCTAGGGCCTTATGAAATTGTCTTAATCGCAATTACAGAAGCCCGAAATAAAGCCAGAAAAAATTAACTGATATTTAATTGGCCTCCTCTAGCTACCCGCAATATATTTACGAGCTACAGGCGGAAAATTCCTGCAGGTTGTAAAAACCGGCACTCCGACCCATCTAAGCCCTTGATCTTTCAAGCCCGCTAATGTTACAATCTCTAAAATCGCGAATCGAGTTTTAATTCCACAAGCCCGCAATTGCCTTTAAACCCGTACATGGCAAATGTAGCGAAAAATTCTACGAGCACTAGATAGGACTCGCAAGGGGGTTAAACACCTGTTCGTAACAATACAAAAGCAAATAAAAACACAATACTGCACTGTAAATGACGGGAAAAGC
Organism: Discoglossus pictus; assembly: GCA_027410445.1. Taxonomy (NCBI): domain Eukaryota; kingdom Metazoa; phylum Chordata; class Amphibia; order Anura; family Alytidae; genus Discoglossus; species Discoglossus pictus. The sequence continues at coordinate 189,615,805 of CM050167.1, read as the reverse complement.
AATGAAATACATTAGAATTAATTGCACAACAGTCTCACGCTTGCAAAACTGCAATAGAAAATTATTATTTTTTATGTTTATTTTTTGTGTTATATCAATCTCGGGAATCAAGGAGTTAATACATATCAGACCACCCACATGGACTAGAACAGTTTCTTCATTTATTTATTATTATTAATTTTATTCTTGATTTTTACATTGCTGGATTGTGAGCCCGATCGCATATCGGACATCTAAACACTAATTAATTGACATTTAAACTCCATGGTTTACTTATGTAATGATAACAGTCTCATTTACTATTGGCTGTTTCTAAATCTTAACTTATATTTAGTGATTTGTGGCCCTGAGCATATGATTTTCAACAAAATGTGGCCCTTTCAAGCACTCTAGGTATAGCTCTCTCGAGATGAGATTGAGAGAAACCTTGTACATGGCTGGTATATGAGAGAGATTATTTACTAAAATGTCATTGCTATACACCATTTACTGTTTAATGGCTAATAAAGCAATATTTAATATATTTTATTTTGTAGTAGCAATAACTGCAGCCCATTTTAGGTATAACCTTGGGAATGTGGCCTTAGCACCATTTCAGTTTCACATGCCTGCTTTAATGGTACACAAGGTGCACATAACACTAGATGTTCAGAGGAAAGTATTAGGACCTTCTCCATGGCTGATGATGGCACCAGTATAGAATCTCGAATATAAAAGCCTTGCTAAAAAGTAACATTGTAGAAAACACTGATGCCGTATTTCTCTTTAGAGTGTGTTTTAAAAAATGTTTAATATTTTTAGATATTCCTGTGTTTCATCTAGTTGTAGAAAAAAAGAGGTTGACAATGACTACACTAGGCTGTATTGTGCTGGTTTGGTTTGTACGTTTTTTGTGTCACCAGCTATGTTATAATGTGGTGTGGCATATTCCAAAAAATAACTTCCTGTGCAATGAATGGGATGCCGGTGAAATGTCTGATTTTATGAGCATTAGCTCTGATCATGTACAGTAACCTCCATCTGTCTCCGGGCTGTGGGAGGACTTGCTTACAGGACAGCAGTGTGCCAAGTGTTTATTTATAATAGTCTAATGAACACAGTGTAATGGAAAGTGAGCTGGTAGAAACAAACCGTGACCACAGCTTGTCCTCCAAGACACCAAATCACTTAGCGCACATTTAAAGATCACAGCCGCCAGCTGCTACAGATCACGCCATTTAACCCTTAGCTTGCTAATACTCAATTTACACCAATAATGTGTCTCTAGGTTATTGTAACCGCTGACCACGACAACTGGCCATGATTGTTCTATTTTTGTGTCTCTACTTACAGGTATGCAAATGTGATTTCTTTACTCTAATGATCTAGTGTGAAACATTTTAGTGGTGGAAAAATTGTGTTTAGTTATCTAAAAAGTAGTAAATGACCCACTATTTATGTCCTAATGTCACTATTAGGATAATTCTATGAGACCACATATGTACTGTATTTACAGTATGTTTTTTTGACAATTACACTTGAACCTGGGCAAGATATTTTTAGAATCTAATCAAATACTGCCTTTAATTTATAAACTGTTATATGAAATTATTCATTATTGTGGGCAGCCATCATCTTCCCTGAGCTTCTGTCTAAGCAGGGAGAGGCCTTTAAAACTGGTTTCCATAAGTGTTTCTGAAAGCACTCTCACTGTTAAACAGCATCTGTGAATTCAATACCTTTATCACCTGAAGAAGCCGACGAGAAGAAAGAAAAATAATGACTCTAAATGCAGCATAATAGCATATAACAAATAACAAATTACATGCTGAATTATTTTTGTTACTTCCTATAAAATGTTGCCATTTCTCAAGTATAGTTGTTCAAAAGAGCACACATATGGAATTACTGTGGCAATTAAAAATTATTTACAATATACTCTTTTAAAGAACTTTACTTGAAAATATGCAAACTTTATTAGAATATAAAAAAAATAACATGCTGTAATGTATTACTTTTTAAATGCAATTAAGTTGCAGTGACACATAACAAATTGGTTCTTGCTGATGGTAATGGGCAGCTAAAACTTCTAAAAGAACTAATGGAATCTCATTAGCTTTTAGGACACACCGTACAGGCATAGTAGCAGGAAGATTCAGCCTAGAAAAGAAAATGGAACATCACAGAAAAGAATAATTGTGCATAAATGTTAAAAGTGCAATTTCTGTGCATTTGTTTTTTTTGCTTTCTACAACCAATTTGCCCATTATCACAATTAGTTATTCATAAAGACCATGCATTAAAATGGGACCACAGTGGTCTCACAATGCATCAGCTAATGGAATAACTACAAACAGAAAACCAAGGCGGAAGATCCTTTCATTTTTTGTGTTGCAGAAAACCCTTGCCAGTCTTTTGATCAGCTGAGAATAAAACATTATCTCATATTTTTGTTTCAATAAAGCCAGATGCGGAGTCCCAGATTGGTTAGCTTGCAGAAAGATGAATGTTCGCCTGTGCAGATTCATTATCAATAAGCAATTAAAAAATCAAGGAGGCCCTCGAGCTGCACAGAAAACACTTTACAAGGCGCTCAGCACTGTGTGTTTTTATAACTAAGAAATGAAATGTAATTAAACATCTCCTACTCTTTAAGGTAACAGCCACAGCTTTTCATGAGCCAGAGCACGGGCTAGGTGTCAAGTTGGAATCGTGCTTGCTTGTCGATGGATGTGTCTAGCTGCAGGGATATTAAATGGGGAATATTACACAGCAATGTTAGGAGACAATCTATATGATAAAATGTGTCTGGGGATTCTTTGCCATTGGCCGAATATCATAACTTAATATCATGCGTCTATACAGTATTTTAAAAGGAGTATAAAAAAGGCACTTATTTTGTTAACCTATAATAAAACAGACATTAATTGTTAAGAACGCAGTTATTTGTGTGTACTTTTCAGTATACTATAAGATGATTTCCTTTAGTAGCCTAATGTAAAATGACTTTATCAATAAGGGAAAGTGTAGATTGACACCCCATCAGTACTTGGAACTTGAAAAAAACAGGATACTTTTATACAGGATGTAAATGAAGTAATAAATTATTATATTATGCAATGCAATTAAATGATCATCCGCCAATCTTTCAACAGGGATTAGTACTATCCAGCCATCTGGCAGACATGATGAAGAGACTGCAAGAACAAAATTCACAAAAGAGTGCACTGGTGCACTTGATATTCCCACTATGATAGTTCCAGTTCAGTGTCACCATGAATTGCCCATATTCTCTAAATGGCACGAATGTTGGGATGAAACTGGCGCCAGATCTCCAACTTAAGTCTGTGTCATCTCTCACCTTCTATTTCACCTATAGGGTTGGATAAGGCCTTGGTGAGCTGTATCAGTATAGGTCATTCTGAGAAGCATTTTGTTATAGTTAGCACCCCGCCCCTTCCCCCAAATATCTCTCCCTGTATATCATGCGCCATATCTCCAAAGGGATTCGCACATGAGAAGAACGTCATACAAGGTTGCTAAGCTAGGTATTATATCCTCATCAAGATAGTTCACTCTATGACCTATACTGATATCGATAACTTCTTGTTTGCCATAAAATCCCTGTGATTTATATTCTAGCAAACATTAAAGGAATATACAATGTCCATGCTTCATGTTGCATTTTACATAACATTTACTAAATATTACTTTCATATTATTTTTTTGCATGAAATCTCAATGATATAAACTCAAGAAACTTGCATTATATATGCAGCACACACGTTGCAAAGTTCGACCCTCCACCACTTTGACAAGTAGGTTTAATTTATTCAATCAAAACATAAACATTTTCAAACCCTTATTGAGAGCCTGGATAGGGGTGAAGTAATGCTTGCATTGCCCAAATAGTGGGGTAGTGAATTAAAATTATAATATTTTAGTTTGTTTTTAAAACAAGTTAGAGGCATATCTAAGTTTGCTGGATGTATACATCTGATAGAGGAAAATTAGTAGTGTATGCAAAGGTTTTTTGTGAATATTTAAACACTTACATTGAAGTCAGCAAAATGTCTTGTAATTTCTGACAGATTAGGGTTAACACCCTCCAAACCCAGGCTAAATTAGCATCAAGTTTAAAATGATTTGTTTTGGCCGATCAGGTTAGCTGGAACATTTGGTTAAAACTCTTGGGTTCCTGTTTGTGCTTTAAAGCAGCCTGGGATATGTAGTATATCCCGGATATGCACTATGTATTGCTGCTGACATACAGACAGGAAGCTGCAAGATGATTGGCTGAGCAAGCAACAGCAGATAAATAGTGGGTTAACATTGCTCCCATTAAGCTTTATGTTGATTGGGGGGATCAGATGCCTGTGTAGTCAGCCCTGGAGGTGTCAACATAATAATTAGAGGGATTTTTAGATATTAATAAAAATAAAATGTTTAATGAGATGTGCTACATATATAAAGGCTGTTTTTTGTCTAAGGATTGTAGAAATGTATTAATCCATGATATGCCTTTAAGATAATGCTGAAGAAAAAAATGTGGGTTTTTTTGTGTTCCTTTAACTACTCAATAGTATTGCTGAACCTGAAATAAATTAATGGTTGCAGTATGATAAACCAGTTAAATCTGTACTATACTATTAACCTTTACAGTACATATAATTAAACTAACATGTCCCAGAGAGTTTATTCTCTAAAAAATTTACAATAAGGCTTGCATATGCTTAGATTTAATTAATTACCATAAGTCAGAACTGCAAATTTGGAGTTTGTTAACATTTAAAAGCAATTGCTGGAATCAGTATGGGCATGTGCAATCCACCATGAATAATTGTCAATGATTAGCAACAAATTAACTCTAGCACAAATACAATTTCAAGAGCTTGGTGAGAGGATCACAGAAAACAATTAACATACAAACTTCCATGTAGTTTTATTGTACAAAAATGCAAGCATTTATAGCTTTAAATTATAGACTTGCTGTGTCCCTTTAATTAGCATGGCATCTTTAATGATTCAGTGTCCAAAGAATTTTACTAAAGAACACCCTAGCAACTAAATTAAGTATAAATGATTTGTGCAGTATAAGCACAGACACCAGCATGGCACGATAATTATGCTAAAATTACAACATAATTTACTGATATTTAATTTGCAGTTGCAATAACACATTCCAGTTTATACTGCAATTTCTCTATGGTTTCCATCAAACTCCAGTGCCAAGAATCACAGTGGATTTAATCTGTTTTATGGAGCTAATCATTTGTCCATTTGGATACCAAAAATAGCTTCCTTCCTAGAAATATAATCTGATCAGGGCTGCAGATCTGATAAAAATCTGTACTTGAGTTCTAATTTTAACTGCATTGCATACTGTCAGGATGTAACTTTCTCAAGATAGATTTACAAGAAAATCAATTTTAGGCAATTCTGGCAACATCTGGAAAATAGAATCTGACAGCAAATATAAACTTCCTTGCTTGTCTGATTTGTCCTTCTGCTACCTGGTTTTAAAGCTCAGACATTTGACCCTGCACCCTCTTTTGTAGATCAGATTCCCTTATGTCTGTAAAACAGAATCAAGTCACATATACTGACAACAGAGAACACTGATCCAGAATTAATAAAGCCACATATAACCATACTTCCAATATTTCAAAGGGCTAAGGAGGGACGATTTTTTCCTTGAAAAATTATGTATTGTTAGGTAGTGTTACCACAGTTTTGTACAATATATACATCGTTAATACATCACCAGGTTTCGTTCTCCTTGATTTTCACAGAAGACAACAGGAGTAACTGGAGAAAGTGGGGCATGTTGAAGACTGGGTACTTCCTTAAATAAGGAAGTTTCCCTGAAAAGATGGTTATTTTGGGTGCTAGGAGGTACATGGGGATTTCCTTTTTAAAGGTGGACCAACAATAATCTAATAATCATTAAAAAGTTATGAAACAATATGTACAAGTTAAAGATATTGTTTGTCTACAGCTGTTTTCAGGTCTATTTGACATCAATTTTAATATTTTATATGTGTGTGTATGACGGAGGGAGTAGCTGTAAAGCCTCTGCCTAGGAGCACATTAAACCTGCTCCTTTGTACATATGCATATATAAGACTTTATGGGCTCAACTACCTACACAAAATGTCTATACTGCTCTTAAAATGTTGTATATACTGAGCTTTTTTTAAACAGGAAACACACATCACAACCACTAATGACTGTCTATTATTTCTCCATGGACACCAATAAGTTAATACTCTCCCCACCAGGAGTGCTGGTGGGTAGCATTAGGACACACAATTACATTATAAAAAAATGAACACATACTTTTTAAAGTAAAAACAATAGCAAATTTGCAATTGCTAGCTCGCAAATGCCTCCAAACCGAACTTTTGGCTGCATGTCACATTTTTTCTAAACATTTAGATGTATTCAATTGTCTCTAACTCTCAACTGCCCTCTCACAGGCTCCACACGCAAACTGTGCACTCGTTAGTAGGATTTCAGGGGGCATGAACATATGATCTGACAATATTTAAGCAAGACCGAAATGTACTTCTTAAACACTCGCAATACTTCTTAGAAACAGCCAATAGTAAATGAGACTGTCATCATGATATCAGTAAAACATGGAGTTTAAACTACAATTAATTAGTGTTCAGAAGTAAAATGTGTGATCGGAGTCGCAATCTATCAATGTAGAAATCAATAAAAACCATTAAAGCAACTGTTCTAGTCCATGCAGGTTCCATGATATGTATTAACCCCTTGATTCCTGAGATCGATATAACACGGAAATAAAAGTTAAAAATAATATTTTTTATTGCAGATTTGAGAGCTTGAGACTGTTGTGCAATTAATTACAATGCCTTTCATTGTTTTCCCAGTACAGTAGTGTGTGTTTATTTGCTGCTGCAGCTATACGAGCAGGTTTTTTAACCCACTTGCAAGTCCTATCTAGTACTCATATATGGGTTAGAAGGCAGTTGAGGGCTACATTGAATTGAATACCGATTTTGCATCTATAGCACTGTTAACATTCGCGGGCTTGAAAAATCAATGGAGGAGATAGGACAGAGTTAAGTTTTTGAGAAGTGCTATTGAGCCTGTGCAATTGGATTGTGAGTTGCTAAATGTATCCAATTGAATATCCGTTACATTTATGGGCTACATTAAGGGGACAAGTAATTATGGATTGGCCAATTAAATGAGGCTCTTTATTGAAGAGTATATCATAGTTATTGTAAAAATACTACGGTAAATAAACATATTAACAAAAAGTATTTAACTAGTGGTGACCTTAAACAATATTACTTGGTAACATAATTAAGATCACTATATCAGAATACCAAGTTAACCTAATTACTGTTGCATATTATGTATCTGGCTGGTAGCTGGTTGTTTGCATCTCTCCACAAGAAGCCTTCAGTGATAAACTGTCCCTTTTGAAGCATTGTGTCAGCTTGATAAAGGACCTCTTACTTTTGCCTTTGCAAACAATAATTTGATAACACCTCCATAGACCAGATCACAAAGTATACCTTGAATTACCACAAAACTACATATAAAATCCATCAGGAATATTTAACATCAATATAATCACTATAGCAAGCTGTTACACACAAATATAACGCACCCAGTATTATAGTACTGTAAAACAACCTCCTCTATATTAGATGTAATATACATAGAGCTGAACATGGTACCAGTATAGAGAATCCCTTAGCCTAGAGTTCCAGTGCAATGTGAACACACAGCAAATTAAAATAATAAAAGCCATTAAAAAACTGTCCACTGATCAGACCATATTTACTTAAATATACATACATGACACCATACCTGTGCTTTCTTAGAAATAAGGTTTATGGAGGCTATACATATAGATTAGTGTAACATGATACGATTGCCCAGTGAATAATTAAATCCTATATCTCCCACCACCATGAAGGCAAATGGTGGGTCTTTACATCCTACTGGAAAAAGCAGCATGAGATCTCAGATGCACATAGCACCTGCATACTTGACGAGATCACCATAGTAAAGACACCCAACACATTTTATAGTAGATTTTTATATATAGAAATCATGGTAATCTTTTATCTAAGGACTGAGCAGTTTGAAAATGTGATATTTTGGGTGTATATTTTTCTTGCAATAAAGTTTGGGAGATATTTTGTAGGAAAATGTGAAATTAGTATAATTATTTGGACAATTATATTAGCACTAATTTCAGCAAAGATTAGTCAGTGGGTAGTGTTGTGGAATAAGTCAGTATATTTTGAATTTTGCCAGGAGTGTACTTTTAGCTTTTGTAAAACATGGACTTTAAAAATGATATATACACATACCAAAGTATAATGCATCTCTATGAAGGGCTTCCTTCAAGACTCCTAAAAATAGCCTGTCTGGCTCCTGTAAAATCTTCCGGGCTCTAAAGTTTTATATATCAGGTAGAGGATGAGGAGACCAGGTACACCCCAAAGCCTCCTGCTTCCAGCCTACAGGAACACCCCTTGGATTGTGATGGATTGGATATCTCAGCCCCCAGCCAACTTAGTTACCCCAGGAACAGCAGTTATCAGGATACAAGCACACAGGAGCAGATATTGGTCCCTTTAGATAGGTCCAGAAGGAACACAGGAACAAGCAAGCTTGGTAACAATAAATAAATGCCTTCCTCTCTAGAGTGAAAAATACACTATTATTATGTATAGTGAAACAAAGCGCAGTTTATTAAAAGAGACCTCACATGGCAGTTTCTGCTTTTTTTTCCTGGAACCCAACTGACAGTTTAACTCCTTGTGTGCTGGTCCTTTCTAGCATATACAGAATATGGGAATATGGGAAAATAACAAGAATTCTCTAACAAGCTAATATAAACTGAACAAAGACTTGACATCTACATACATAAAAGACATAAGATGACTTCAGTGGCTGTGTAAGGATTTCTATTTCTCTTACGCTGAGCTTGTGTGATATATAGCTTGATGGAAAACTTACAATTATTACACATTGTTTGCAAAATTCTAAATAAAAAACAAATCTACACTAAACATTAGTGGAGGGGTATTTTTGTAATTGCAGATTTCTTTTAGGAAATATATACAGGTAAGAGATGTGTATTTTGGTTGCAGAAAGTTTAGAAAATACTTTTGTGATCCCTTAGGCTTTGTTGGTCTTAAGTAAAGAAAAATCCATATATATATGAATGTCTAAGGCACTTATTAATGCACCTGTGCTCAAGTAGGAATACTGTGAACACCACAAACATGGAGTTTGTGAGCCCACACCTATAATAAAATAAATAAATAAATTGCCTTCTTCTTCTGTTCTAAATTAACAAAAAATGTCTTGTACCTTTACCTTTCAGGATCTTATGTTCATATAAGATCTAGAGAAAGATCTGCTGTGCTTTAGACCTCCTGTCCTTGCATTTCCTTTAACATTACTACAAACAGGAACTGACAATTGTAGCCTATATAATTATGTATTCTTAATCACATTCAAATAGTGTGATAGTAATGTTATATGTTTTTTTTATTTTTTTATATTATGTTCCAAAAATGGTATATTTACACACAATGAGATGGGTATGTGTTGTAATCATAATAAAACATTTCTCTATATATCATTTATCTCACATATGAAAGATTATACATGTTCTAACACAGTTACTACACTTTAGATGATCACATATATAGTTGTGAGCATACAAGCCCGCTCGAGCCGTTGCTCACGCTTGCGGGCTCGCACAACTCACAACTCCTCCTGCCCGCTCGCCGCTCTTAACTCCTCCCCCGCCACTCCTAACTCCTCCCCTGCCACTATTAACCCCTCCCCCACCACTATTAACCCCTCCCCCACCACTCATAGCCCCTCCCTCACCACTCTTAACTCCTCCCCTGTCGGTCTTAAATCCTCCCCCGGCTGCTCTCAACTCCTCCCCCGGCTGCTCTCAACTCCTCCCCCGGCTGCTCTCAACTCCTCCCCCGGCTGCTCTCAACTCCTCCCCCGGCTGCTCTCAACTCCTCCCCCGGCTGCTCTCAACTCCTCCCCCGGTTGCTCTCAACTCCTCCCTGGGGAGGGACCGGCAGACATGCTGGGGACTGAGGTGAGAGAGACAGTCTGGAGGGAAAGAGAGATAAGAGGGACAGATAGACAGGAGGGACACAGAGAGGGAGAGTCAGGAGGGACACAGAGAGAGAGAGAGTGACAGGAGGGACACAGACAGGGAGAGTCAGGAGGGACACAGACAGAGAGAGAGAGTGACAGGAGTAACACAGAGAGCGTCAGGAGGGATACAGATAGAGAGAGACAGGAGGGACACAGACAGAGAGAGGGTGACAGGAGTAACACAGAGAGAGTCAGGAGGGACACAGATAGAAACAGGAGGGACACAGATAGAGAGAGACAGGAGGGACACAGACAAAGAGAGAGTGACAGGAGTAACACAGAGAGAGACAGGAGGGACACAGATAGAGAGAGACACAGACAGAGAGAGAGGAGGGACACAGACAGAGAGAGGGTGACAGGAGTAACACAGAGAGAGTCAGGAGGGACACAGATAGAAACAGGAGGGACACAGATAGAGAGAGACAGGAGGGACACAGACAAAGAGAGAGTGACAGGAGTAACACAGAGAGAGACAGGAGGGACACAGATAGAGACACAGACAGAGAGAGAGGAGGGACACAGACAGAGAGAGGGTGACAGGAGTAACACAGAGAGAGTCAGGAGGGACACAGATAGAAACAGGAGGGACACAGATAGAGAGAGACAGGAGGGACACAGATAGAGAGAGACAGGAGGGACACAGACAAAGAGAGAGTGACAGGAGTAACACAGAGAGAGACAGGAGGGACACAGATAGAAGCAGGAGGGACACGGATAGAGAGAGACAGGAGGGACACAGACAAAGAGAGAGTGACAGGAGTAACACAGAGAGAGACAGGAGGGACACAGAAAGAGACACAGACAGAGAGAGAGGAGGGACACAGACAGAGAGAGGGTGACAGGAGTAACACAGAGAGAGTCAGGAGGGACACAGATAGAAACAGGAGGGACACAGATAGAAACAGGAGGGACACAGATAGAGAGAGACAGGAGGGACACAGACAAAGAGAGAGTGACAGGAGTAACACAGAGAGAGACAGGAGGGACACAGATAGAAACAGGAGGGACACAGATAGAGAGAGACAGGAGGGACACAGACAAAGAGAGAGTGACAGGAGTAACAGAGAGAGAGTCAGGAGGGACACAGATAGAAACAGGAGGGACACAGATAGAGAGAGACAGGAGGGACACAGATAGAGAGAGACAGGAGGGACACAGACAAAGAGAGAGTGACAGGAGTAACACAGAGAGAGTCAGGAGGGACACAGACAAAGAGAGAGTGACAGGAGTAACATAGAGAGGGACACAGATAGAAACAGGAGGGACACAGATAGAGAGAGACAGGAGGGACACAGACAAAGAGAGAGTGACAGGAGTAACAGAGAGAGAGTCAGGAGGGACACAGATAGAAACAGGAGGGACACAGATAGATAGAAACAGGAGGGACACAGATAGAGAGAGACAGGAGGGACACAGATAGAGAGAGACAGGAGGGACACAGACAAAGAGAGAGTGACAGGAGTAACACAGAGAGAGTCAGGAGGGACACAGATAGAAACAGGAGGGACACAGATAGAGAGAGACAGGAGGGACACAGACAAAGAGAGAGTGACAGGAGTAACACAGAGAGAGACAGGAGGGACACAGATAGAGACACAGACAGAGAGAGAGGAGGGACACAGACAGAGAGAGGGTGACAGGAGTAACACAGAGAGAGTCAGGAGGGACACAGATAGAAACAGGAGGGACACAGATAGAGAGAGACAGGAGGGACACAGACAAAGAGAGAGTGACAGGAGTAACACAGAGAGAGACAGGAGGGACACAGATAGAGAGAGACACAGACCGAGAGAGACAGGAGGGACATAGACCGAGAGAGACAGGAGGGACACAGACCGAGAGAGACAGGAGGGACACAGACCGACAGAGACAGGAGGGACACAGAGAGAGCGAGACAGGAGGGACACAGAGAGAGCGAGACAGGAGGGACACAGAGAGAGCGAGACAGGAGGGACACAGAGAGAGCGAGACAGGAGGGACACAGAGAGAGCGAGACAGGAGGGACACAGACAGAGAGAGAGACACAGGAGGGACGCAGATAGAGAGACAGGAGGGACACAGATAGAGAGAGACAGGAGGGACACAGACAGAGAGAGAGTGACAGGAGTAACACAGAGAGAGTCAGGAGGGACACAGAGAGAGAGAGACAGGAGGGACACAGAGAGAGCGAGACAGGAGGGACACAGAGAGAGACAGGAGGGACACAGACAGAGCGAGACAGGAGGGACACAGAGAGAGACAGGAGGGACACAGACAGAGAGAGACAGGAGGGACACAGATAGAGAGAGACAGGAGGGACGCCGATAGAGAGAGACAGGAGGGACACAGATAGAGACAGGAGGGACACAGATAGAGACAGGAGGGACACAGACAGAGAGAGACAGGAGGGACACAGACAGAGAGAGAGACAGAAGGGACACAGAGAGAGGGAGACAGTATGGACACAGATAGAGACAGGATGGACACAGAGAGAGGGAGACAGTAGGGACACAGAGAGAGACAGGAGGGACACAGACAGAGACAGGAGGGAGACAGTAGGGACACAGAGAGAGACAGGAGGGACAGAGAGAGAGAGAGACAGGAGGGACACAGACAGAGAGAGACAGAAGGGACACAGAGAGAGGGAGACAGTAGGGACACAGAGAGAGACAGGAGGGACACAGACAGAGAGAGAGAGAGACAGGAGGGACAGAGAGAGAGAGAGACAGGAAGGACACAGACAAAGAGAGACAGGAGGGACACAGACAGAGAGAGACAGAAGGGACACAGACAGAGAGAGAGACAGAAGGGACACAGAGAGAGGGAGACAGTAGGGACACAGAGAGAGACAGGAGGGACACAGACAGAGAGAGAGAGAGAGAGAGACAGGAGGGACAGAGAGAGAGAGAGACAGGAGGGACAGAGAGAGAGAGAGACAGGAGGGACACAGACAGAGAGAGAGAGACAGGAGGGACACAGAGAGAGAGAGACAGGAGGGACAGAGAGAGGAGGGACAGAGAGAGAGAGAGATAGGAGGGACACAGAGAGAGGCAGGAAGGACACAGAGAGAGGCAGGAGGGACACAGACACACAGAGAGAGAGACATGAGAGAGACAGACAGGAAGGAGGGACAGAGAGAGACAGACAGGAAGGAGGGACAGAGAGACAGACAGGAGGGAGGGATAGAGAGACAGACAGGAGGGAGGGATAGAGAGACAGACAGGAGGGACACAGACAGAGAGAGACAGGAGGGACACAGATAGAGAGAGACAGGAGGGACACCGATAGAGAGAGACAGGAGGGACACAGATAGAGACAGGAGGGACACAGATAGAGACAGGAGGGACACAGACAGAGAGAGACAGGAGGGACACAGACAGAGAGAGAGACAGAAGGGACACAGAGAGAGGGAGACAGTATGGACACAGAGAGAGACAGGAGGGACACAGAGAGAGGGAGACAGTAGGGACACAGAGAGAGACAGGAGGGACACAGACAGAGACAGGAGGGAGACAGTAGGGACACAGAGAGAGACAGGAGGGACAGAGAGAGAGAGAGACAGGAGGGACACAGACAGAGAGAGACAGGAGGGACACAGACAGAGAGAGACAGGAGGGACACAGACAGAGAGAGAGACAGAAGGGACACAGAGAGAGGGAGACAGTAGGGACACAGAGAGAGACAGGAGGGACACAGACAGAGAGAGAGAGAGACAGGAGGGACAGAAAGAGAGAGAGACAGGAAGGACACAGACAAAGAGAGACAGGAGGGACACAGACAGAGAGAGACAGGAGGGACACAGACAGAGAGAGAGACAGAAGGGACACAGAGAGAGGGATACAGTAGGGACACAGAGAGAGACAGGAGGGACACAGACAGAGAGAGAGAGAGACAGGAGGGACAGAGAGAGAGAGAGACAGGAGGGACAGAGAGAGAGAGAGACAGGAGGGACACAGACAGAGAGAGAGAGACAGGAGGGACACAGAGAGAGAGAGAGAGAGACAGGAGGGACAGAGAGAGGAGGGACAGAGAGAGAGAGAGATAGGAGGGACACAGAGAGAGGCAGGAAGGACACAGAGAGAGGCAGGAGGGACACAGACACACAGAGAGAGAGACATGAGAGAGACAGACAGGAAGGAGGGACAGAGAGAGACAGACAGGAAGGAGGGACAGAGAGACAGACAGGAGGGAGGGATAGAGAGACAGACAGGAGGGAGGGATAGAGAGACAGACAGGAGGGAGGGATAGAGAGACAGACAGGAGGGAGGGATAGAGAGAAAGATTGACAGGAGGGAGGGATAGAGAGAAAGATTGACAGGAGGGAGGGATAGAGAGAAAGATTGACAGGAGGGAGGGATAGAGAGAAAGATTGACAGGAGGGAGGGATAGAGAGAGAGATTGACAGGAAGGAGGGAAAGAGAGAAAGATTGACAGGAAGGAGGGACAGAGAGAAAGATTGACAGGAAGGAGGGACAGAGAGATGAGAAAAGTGGAGTGGAAGTGACAGGGGAGGGAAAGCGGGGTAGAAGAGACAAGGGAAGGGAGAGGGGTGGAAGAGGCAGGGTAGGGAGAGGGGTGGAAGAGACACAGGAAAGGGAAATGGGGGAAGAGACACAGGGAGGAAGAGAAGGGAAAATAAACAGGAGGGAGGGAAGAGACACAAGGGAGAGGGGTTGAAGAGACACGGGAGGGAGAGAGGGGAAAGGGGACACATAGGAGGGGGAGGGGGGAAGAGACACATGGGGGAGAGGCTCGCAATGAGCGCCTTTGGCGCACATTGCGAGGCCCATGATGAGCTTCAAAGGTGCTTAGTAAAGTAGAGGGGGGAGTGGCTCTCATTGAGCGCCTACCGTCAAGTAGAGGGGGGAAAAGGTAGAGGGGGAGAGACTCGCAATGAGCGCCAAAGGCGCTCATCGCAAGGCCAGTTAAGTAGAGGGGGAAAGGCTTGCAATTTGTGGCAAACACCATTGCCAGGCTTCAAATTTTATTGCCGTCATTTTTGACGGGCAAGTGGCTAGTTATTTATATTTCTGGGAACTCTAGCAAAGGACTACCCTATACCAAGCATTAGATGCATCTCCTTTAACTTACTGAAGGGAAAGATGTGGCTTTTTGTTTATTCACAGGAATTTTTTTAAGAAAAGCAAATCCGAATAAAATATCCTGCAGGAACTATTTAATCCAGAATAAACAAAGACAAGAAGAAACTAAACAAGTGGAAATTTTCTAGCCAGAAGAAACATAACACCAGGTTGACCTCAAAGGTAGGAGGGTTTGTGTTTCACTTCTTGGAATTGAATTCTGTATGGACGGTGTGTTAACTGGATCATGTAACAAGTGGAGGAAACGGAGAGGTGACTTGCGTGCAAGTGAACAAGCGACCTGTGAGGTTGTTGAACTCTGTGTTATCTGTAAGGAGATCTCAAATTGATTCATTAAATAGTACCATAGCTCTACACCAATAAAGCTATAGCTTTAAAGGGCCATGTAATGGTCCAGCTTTAATAACTTTTAAAAACTAACAGCCTTATTAAATTGCGATTCAGGCTCTAATTTAGCACACAGCATAGTTTTTAGTTAGTGAACTTCTATTCAAAAGCAAGGTCTTCACTAACTAAAAACTTCTGTAAAAAAATATGCTGTGTGCTTAAATAGAGCCCTTTTAAATTTACTGAACCACAATTTAATAAGGCTGTGTCAGTAGAAACAATTTTTCAGTTCATTACGGAAAAAAAGATATTTTATGCCTCTCTATTGATCTTTAGGGTATAGTTAATCCAATCATTTTTAGGCTCTTGAAGGAAGTGTGACACATTTCCTTACACTTTTTTAATCACAATAATTTTAAAAGTTGTTTATACTGAACTCTACTATTCAAAAGGACCATGAGGGAGATAAACTAACAACAGATGTGAAAAACAGCTCATCACTGCTAGGGCCATCACCACCTACTAACTCATCCACTTCCCTAGGTCACCCCTGTAGTTTTTACCCACGGATCATGTCCACCAAATGCAGTGATAACTAGCACAATAATAAATATGCAATTGCTAGGCTTCAATCTGAGAGGAATTAAATCATTCTCTAATTGGTTAATATGTAGCAAATCAGATAAAAAAATAGGTACAGTATTTAAATTCTTTAATTTGATTGACTATATAATTGGCAATTATAACAAAGCTTTTTTTTTTTACTAATATCAGACAATCAGGTATCTTAGACACATGTCCCCACACTGTCAGTGGCTGCAAAGATACTGATAGCTATTTCAGCATATGATAAGCTTTATTAGCTTATATAAAGGGCTTACACCAAAGAAAAACATTATTCGTTGAATGACTCCTCACAGGAGGAGCTCCATTAGTTCAAATTATATATTTTTTATAGAGTGACATATTTTTTTTCCACTGCACATTTCCAGCAAACAAGAAATTAGGAGTTAGTGTTATATTATACTAGATCCTTTCTTTACATAATTCCAAATAGCGCTTTATGTCTGCTCTACAGATTAAGCCCATCTCTTTCCTACAAAATACCGTGATTTGGAAGCGATATGGCAGGATCGCTATCCAGGCTTTCATGGGGAATATATTTTCGGTTACTAGCAGAAATTAATGTTTTTGAGGTATATCATTTCTAAGAAGACTGGAAAGCAAATCTAATATGATATACAAAGCTGTGGATTTACTGACAGTTTGTGTGAAAGATCTGAGTCTGAAAATAGCTCTCACAAACAGCTCCTGTCAGCTCTGTCTCT
This sequence comes from Discoglossus pictus, assembly GCA_027410445.1. Lineage (NCBI taxonomy): Eukaryota > Metazoa > Chordata > Amphibia > Anura > Alytidae > Discoglossus > Discoglossus pictus. Next base: position 189,598,905 of record CM050167.1, on the reverse strand, counting down.
ACTTACAAGCCTCACCCTCAACTTCGATAATGTCATTTAAATGCAAAAAAAGCACATTAAATCATTTTTTTTTATTTCGCATAATCCTGTAGGCCTTATTTTATTGGAGTATGTATATTCTACACACATTAAACATTTGTGTGGATATGCAAGAAATTTTGTAGAAATCTTGCAGATTAAAATAGCTTCATCAACTCTAAACATTTAGACATATTTATGGATCACTTCTATTTGTTTTTAGAAACTCAGCTTGTCATGGTTCAGTAACCTTATCATTGGTTTTCATCTTTATTTAAAATACCACCATCCTGCTGCACCTGAAGATGTTTTGATGTACTTCCAGCATCTTTTCGGAACCTCTCTTTATGAAGTGCTGACCAGCCAGGCAACTAGCAAATGAATAGTACCCTCATTAGCCATACAGATTAAGGGCCTGATTCAATTGCAAGCTTGCATCTCAATCGTTGTACGCCGTATGTCTGCGGGTGTGTTGCGCTCCTGTTCGTCTCTATACAGAGCTATTCAATTGCTCAAGGCTGCAAGTTACTGGCCCAATGCCGACTCTGTAAACCATGAACTGGTTCGTAGCAGTTCAGGGCGGGAACAATTAAGCCAGCCTGTAACCTCCCATTTCAAATCAGCCAATAGAAAATGAGACTGTCATTATTACGGCAGTAAAACATGGAGGTTACATGTCAATCAATTAGGTTCGGGGGTCCGATATGTGATCAGACTCGCAAACCCTCAAAATAAAGCATTATGAAAATGAATGCCCATACTGTTTTAGTCCACATGGGTGGCCTGATATATAATAACTCATTGATACCCGAGATCAATTTAACCCCGAAATTAAACAAAAAAAATTAATTCTATATACTGCCGATTTGCAGGCTTGAGACTGTTGTGCAATTAATTCTAATGTCTGTCATCGCTTTCACTGTTATTTACAGTAGTATTGATTTTTTTTTTGCATTTACAGTGCTACAAATAGGTGTTTAACCCCCTTGCAGGTCCTCTCTAACACTCGTAGGATTTTCTCCTTCATTTGCCATTTACATGTGTGAAAACATTTGTGGGCTTGGGGAAATTGAGCAATTGAATATCAATTTGCGATTTTAGCCATCATAATTCTTGCAAAAGTAAAAGATCAAAGGCTTCAGGAGGCTGTAAGTTACGAGTTTAACCATCACAATTTTTTCAAAGCTCGTAAACTCGTAATCTGTTTGGAGCCCGCAAAATTGAATAGCAAATTAACTTGCAACCTCACTTACAGGCTCCAGTAACATGCAAAAGCTCAATTGAGTCGGTGAATCGGGCTCTAAAATCAGAGTAGCTCATTACTATCTGAAAACCTTATTGTAAATATTCATCTTGCTATAAGATAAATGTGTAGATCATACCACTACGAAGCAGCAATGCTTCTCCTGTCTCCTTGGTGCTAAACATGTTTCTGTTTCCAAGAGGGAACAAAACCTGGAAGTGGCTCTTTTTTTCCCCCTTACACTATTTAAAAACATGTTTTGGTCAAGCTTATTGCCAATGCAACTGATTTTTTTCATGAGTGTTATTACTGATTGGAACTTTTATATATAACTAGTCACTCCCCCCTTCTCCCTTCCCTGTGTCTCTTGCCTCCCCTGTGTTTCTTCCCCCCCTTTCCCCCTCCCTGTGTTCTCCCCCATCTCCCTCTCCTGTGTCTCTTTGCCCCCTCTTGTCCCTCCCTCCCCTGTATCTCTCCCCCCTCCCCTGTGTCTCTTCCCCCCTCTCCCTCCCATGTGTCTCTTCCCCCTCTCTTGTCTCTCTCCCACCCTCTCCCCTGTCTCTCCCCCCCATGTCTCTGACCCCTTGTCTCTCCCCCCATGTCTCTCCCCCACCCTGCCCCTGTCTCTTCCCCCTCTCCCCATCTCTCCCCGCCACTCTCTCCCATCACTGTCTCTTCCCCCTTTGGCTTAGTGCGGCACATTGCGAATGCGCGGGCAGCGCAGCAACATTTAACATCTGCGGCTATAGCCGCTAATTTGGCATGCGCATCACATAGTGTGTAACCTTCCGCCGCCTATGCACATGCGCTGCGGGATCGTTATACACTATGAAAACTATTTTATGTGATTGATAGATTTGGAGATGCATTTAGAGCATTTGTGTATAGAGAAGTAACGATGATGGAAAATCAGTATGCTCTTTTTCCATAAATGTTGTCATTTCCCCACTATGTTTTCACCAAACCCTTTCTCCATTACAACCTGATTTCCTCCAAAACTTATGCCATCCTCTGGTTCTTTTACTCACCATCTGAGATAATTTACTGAAATTGTAGAATTGATCTAAACAGAGACACTGAAAGCATAGAATCATATACACATACATTATACAGTTGTGTGCAAAAGTTTGCATGCCCTGGCAGAAATTGTGAAATTTTGGCATTTATTTTAAAAATATGACTGATCATGCAAAACAAATGTATTTTATTGAAGGATAGTGATTATATGAAGCCATTTATTTTCACATAGTTGTTTGGCTCTTTTTAAATCATAATGATAACAGAAATCACCCAAATGGCTCTGATCAAAAGTTTACTTACTTTGACCTTGTTACATACACACAAGGTGACACACACAGGTTAAAATTAAAATTAAAGGTTCATTTCCCACACCTGTGGCTTTTTCAATTGCAAACAGCAAATTGTCAATGAGTTTGTTAGCTCTCACATGGATGCACTGAGCAGACTAGATACTGAGCCATGGGGAGCAGAAAAGAACTTTCAAAAGTGCTGCGTAACAAGGTAATGGAACTTTATAAAGATAGAAAAGGATATAAAAAGATATCTAAAGCCTTGAAAATTGCAGTCAGTATTGCTCAATCACTTATTAAAAAGAGGAAAATTTTATGGATCTCTTGGTATCAAGCCATGGTCAGGTAGACTAAGAAAGATTTCAGCCACAACTGCCAGAAGAATTGCTCGGAATACAAAGAAAAACCCACAGGTAACCTCAGGAGAAATACAGTTCGCTCTGGAAAAAGACAGTGTGGTTCTTTGAAGGAGCACAATACAACGATACTTGAACAAAAATGAGCTGCATGGTCGAGTTGCCAGAAAGAAGCATTTACTTTGCCAATGCCACAACACCTTGACACGCCTCACAGATTCTGGCACACACATTTGGAGTGACAAGACCAAAATAGAGCTTTATGGTCACAACCATAAGCGCTATGTTTGGAGAGGGGTCAACAAGGCCTATAGTGAAAAGAATACCATCCCCACTGTGAAGCATGGTAGTGGTACACTGATGTTTTTGGTATGTGTGAGCTCTAAAGGCACGGGGAATCTTTTGAAAAGTGATGGCAAGATGAATGCAGCATGTTATCAGAAAATACTGGCAGACAATTTGCATTCTTTTGCACGAAGACTGCGCATGGGACGCTCTTGGACTTTCCAGCACGACAATGACCCTAAGCACAAGGCCAAGTTGACCCTCCAGTGGTTACAGCCCAAAAAAGTGATGGCTGTGGAGTGGCCATAACAGTCTCCTGACCTTAATATCATCGAGCCACTCTGGGGAGATCTCAAACGTGCGGGTCATGCAAGACCAAAGACTTTGCTTGACCCGGAGACATTTTGCCAGTACAAATGGGCAGCTATACCACCTGCAAAAAATGAGGGGCCTCATAGACAACTATTACAAAAGACTGCACGCTGTCATTGATGCTAAAGGGAGTAATACACAGTATTAAGGGTATGCAAACTTTTTAACAGGGTCATACAATTTTTTTCTTTGTTGCCATGTTTTGTTTTATGATTGTGCCATTCTGTTATAACCTACAGTTGAATATGAATCCCATAAGAAATAAAATAAATGTGTTTTGCCTGCTCCCTCATGTTTTCTTTAAAAATTGTACATATATTACCAATTTGCCAAGGGTATGCAAACTTTTGGGCACAATTGTATATTAACCATTGCAAAATGCTTGTGGCTTATTAGCTGGTCTTAAGCAATTATGTCCAATGTACAATTTGTGCGATACTCTAACCTACCAACTTCACACACAATAATTTAATTAAAGGGCCAGTTAAATCAGTATAGGTTGGAGCACACTACTGTAAAGTTCTTGAAAAAACATGTTGAAATATTTTTTGAATTTTTTGAAATACCTTCTTTTTTAACAGAAAAAATATATATAAATGAAATTTTTGTTTACATGAGACTCTGACAAGCCCCAAACAAAGCCACAACAGCAGCTCTGTGCATAGATAATAAGCAGAATGAGAGTTCAAATTAATCTGTGCAGGAAAAGGACTGCTGGAATCAGCTAAAAATGACAGTAGGGCGTTAACATCTCCTGCTACATTCCTGAAGTTCAGGGAGAAACTATAAATCTTTGCCTTCACAGAGCCTTCACTGCGTGGTGCCGGCAGATGGAATAGTCAGGAGTGTGTTTGTAAACATACCTGAGACTGTAGATTTATGTTATCAGTGTAATAAAAAAAATCAATAGATCATTTTTACGTATAATCTTGTGCTTTTTCTTATCATGAAGAGCACTTATAGTGAGGTAAATTGCCCTTTAATAATTCAAAGCATTTGGCGACTTTGGTAGAACTGCCATTTTGTTAGTCTACCCAGTAAGTCCTAAGTGCTCTGTTAAGCATTGTCATATTTGGGTGAGACCACTTGTTCATACTCCAAGAAATTACAGGATTCCCATAATAGATTTTCCATTTTGTTTATAAGGTTGCAGTGCAGCAGCATGAATTCACACTCTTTTATTCATATGTTGTACTCTCTCTAAGACCTACATTCTAGTCTGCTTTCTGCCAGCAAGATATCTAACTGATATAAACTATACTAAAGGTAATATCCTGCCAGTATAGTTATATTAAACTGAATCAAAGACCTTGTTCTCATTCCTGCTGGAGAGATTAAAATGTGTGCTGAACCCCACTTTTGGGTCTTGCTCTGCACGCTCTCTCAAAGTGAGATCTATCCGGCTTGGAAAATGAGTGAATGGTTCTGTAAGCGTAGGGAGATCTGAAAATCTTCCTTCATCAATTGTATTTTGCAATTTATAATATTTTACTGAAAAGCACCATTCTAAAGACTGAGGGGAGCAATTTTACAGTGCTCTGACAGTGACGATAATGATACAGTAGAGTTATTCAATTGCACCACATGTTATAAATGAATACAACTATAAAATCATTCATTCAGACATAAAAAGTATGTCTGATTTAGTGGAACTACCATTACAGCAGGAAATCACAAATCACAGTAAAAAGTATCTAACAAAAGCTCTTGCATTGATGTATGCGGGAAGGGTCAGGTTAAGGTGGAATATGAGGAAGAACAGTTCTCACTAGCCATCAGATGTATGTTTTATTCAAATTAAAGGCTCACCTAGTATTCTTGTTGACGTGCTTTCTCAAGTTCGAAGCTTATGTTCTTCAATAAACCAGATTTCTATGTAAAGAGAAATAATATTGACAAAGTTATCCAAAAATGTATAGCATCGATACTTTTGAAGATAAAAACGTATTAGTATAAGTCAATACTACATTCCAATGTTATACATAGAAAGCAGGGCTGCACTTTTTGAAAATGTTAGACTGTTGCAACACTTCAGGATGGCAAGGTCTTCACTTCATTGGAATACAACTTAAGGGTGGTGGGGTGCAATTTTGTGATGTATGAACCACATTGGGCCTTGTGCCACGAGTTTGACATGACTGCTTTAAGGGCTAACTGAGAAAAAAAAAAAAAAATGCAAGTTTCCAGGGCCATATGGTGCCTTCATCAGGCTGGGGACCATAATGATCCATTGTTGCCCAACATCAGGAATTCTCTTTTTCCCTGATAGCCTTTAAAAGTATAATTTTTGTCCTACTGTTATCTTTTTTTATTGCAAAATTATCTGTGCTCTTATCTATTCTACTGAATAGCATGGTTTTGAAATGTATGATTTGCACACTAGACTAGAGGAAGCATCAGTCAACACCAGTATACAAGACAGCTGGCCCAATATTTCTGAAGATGTCATCTACTGTCTGCAGGATATACATTATCACTTTGGGAAATAATAATCACACTAAATATATCAGCAACCTGATAATGCTAATAATAATTGAATCACTCAACAGTAAGTATTGTGTACATGGCAAGGGTGTAGTAGAAGTACTAAAAGAGACAAATAGAGACAGTATAGTACAGAAAGGCATTTTGTTCCGGGTTCAGCAAAGGAAAAAATAAAATTTTAACCAGCAGCTTTCAAACAATAAATTCATAAAATATGCATCTGAAAGGACCACTGTAAAGTCCAAACAACAGGAGCTAATTTTTTGTTTAGGCATTGATACTTAATGAATATTGCTTTTCTAAAGCATTGAATGGGAGTTTCAACAGTAAACTTACTTGGAGATGTCAACTTTTTAACTTCCAGTCAAGTTGCTTATCTCCACTCCTTATGAGGGAGCAAGTCTGACTGAGAAGAAGTCATAAACGCTCAGACACAAGCTTTATATGAGCACATTTTGTTCATTGGCTGGAGACTTGCAGCCCTATTATATGCGATCCATGTGTATAACTGTAGCCCGTAATGTAGCCCGTAAGACTTACGGTTATTAAATTGGCCCTGTAAAGCAAGCTGCTGCCTATCTGTGGGTTATGTGCAAAAAAAGCCTACAGGACGTGAAACGTGGAACTTTGCGGCCGCAAATCCTTTGTTCTGTCAAGCCTGTAACTGTTACGTTTTCAATTTAGCAACAAATTCACTGACGTTCAAACCCTTAACACGCAAATGGAGCCAAGAAGCCAACCGGTACCAGAGAGGACACGCAAGGGGGGTAAAGTTCAATCCGTAGCACTGTAAATGCACATATACACACACTACTGTACTTATATTAACCGGGAAAGTGATGTTAGGTCTTAGAATTAATAGCACAACATTCTCAAGCTCTCAGATCTGCAAAAAAAACAACTTTATTTCATGGTTAATTTCTGTGTTATATGAATCAATCAATGTGTTAATATAATGGAACTCGCACACAATATAATATCATATTTACGGCTTTATCAATATTGCATTATTTCTGGAATGTGGGTCCGATCGTAACTCGTAATTGAATCCTGTAAGACTTTGAAATCCAACCTCCATTTTTCTATGGCGTAATTATGACGATCTCTGTTTCCATTGGCTCCATCTAAACCTGTAACTACGGGTTTGACTAATTGATCATGCGCATCCAACGTTTAACAAATGGTTTACGGGTTTGCGTCTCAAGCCGGTAACTCACGGCCTGTTCTAATTTAACTTTGTAACTTGCCCAAATTTCAAGCACGCAGCCCTTGCAATCTTCCCAATGCCGCTACAGGGTTCTAATTTAATGGGGCTGCTGATGTGTTAAATTGGTTTACCATGGCAAGGAGGCAAGCTTATGTCTGACTATTTAGGACAGCCTCACAATCAGACTTGCTCCTGACTTCCAAAGAGGTAGAGCTAACCTGGATGCTTAAAAGTTGATGATAGAAAGCATTCAAATCCTAACCCCTTAATTTAAAAGGAGATGACTTTCACAACATTATAAAATACAAAATTCAGCATGCCAAAGTGTGCGAGCCTCGCCTCTGGTGTATTTTTGCTCTTCTGAGCACCATCAGCGCTCATCACATAGACAGATACATATCTCTATATTTTTTTTAAATAATAATCAATTAATTTTCAGCTTAGCAAGTTATATTGAAATCACAGGTCCTGTACTTTACTTCTTAGACACAGCCAATAGTAAATGAGACCGTCATCATGACATCAGTAAAACATGGAAGTTAGATGTAAACTGCAATCGGAGGCTAAAAATTAATTAGTGCCACTAAGTAATATTTGCCTATCGGTCTCACAATTAAGCAATCTATTATATAGTGTGCATCTGTCCATGTCCATCTGCCCATGTGTCTTTCATGATATGTATTAACCGATTGAGTCGATTGAGGGATCGATATTCCTCAGAAATAATAGTTAAACAAAATATTTTTTCTAATTGCATATTTGTAGGTTTGAGACTGTTCTGCAATTAATTTCAATGTCTTTCCATGCATTCCCATGTTTTTTAAAGTACAGTATTGTGTATTTAATAGATGTTAAAGCTTTAGTAATTATTTAAAAAAGCTCTTACGAGTTCTATTTCGTACTCAGAATATTTTTTATAGAAACTTGATACCTTTTTCAATTGCGGGTCAGACTTTATTTGTGAGGTAGAGCTCTGTGTCTAATATAATATTGATTTGTGTAGCTTAAATTAGTTGGTGCTCGTAATAATCGAGCTGTGCTAAAACCAATGGAGTTCTAGGGACGTTTTTGCGGGTTTGGACGGCCCGTAGTGATTGTGGGTGGGTAACTTGTAATGAGAGTAGCTAATAGAAAATGTGGCAACATTAGGAACAGTTTTAAATGTGTTTAAATGTACGAATTGGGCAATAGAATAGGGCCCTTAGTGATTCAAAGGTTTTCAAGCCTCAGATATCCTGACCCGAACTGTACATGTTTGAAGGAGTCTTCTGAGATCTTGAAAGCGTTTCTTGTACTATATGTCTAAAAACTAAAGGCTTTTCAATAGATATCACAATGTGCATTGATCCTTCCAGGATAAACACAGCCACTCAAGCTAATGATTACTTGGTCTGCATATGCTCCCTGGGTACTAATCTGCACTTGCATATCGATCAGCAGACCCCTCTCTCACCTATCTTACAATACTAATGGTAAAATAAATATGTTGGCTTATGGCAGTGTAATGAACCTCATGAACTTTGTTCTGCAGTTTTATGGCCTACCATATATCTTGCACATTTAAAAAAATCCATATCCTGGTTTCCCATGCATTACTTTATGTGAGTTACCTAAAGGGAAATGGAGGGTTCCCTGTTTTTAATATTAAAATAAACTACCTAAGTGTTTATTTGTATATTTAATATTATTCCTTATTTGTTTTATGCGCCAACCTATTCCATAGCGATATACAGGGGTTATGTACAAAGCAAAATACAATACTAACACACTGTAAAAAAATAGAGGGCTCTGTGTTTGAGCTTAAAATCTTATGTACATAGTGCTTTTTGGGGGTTGGAAGCATTGTTATTGTATTGGTAGTGATACCTAATTTAACTAAAGAACATTTCAATCTGCTTAAATATAATAACAGACATATATTTAAACTAATATTAACAGTCATAAAGATGATGATAATAATGGCTGCATCCTCCAGAGTCTGTCTGTAAATACCTCCAATCAGTGTGTCATTTCTTCAGGATAAAAAGCTATTTTTTTACTCATTGAAACCTTCGAAACAGTTCCTGCAAAGGCCCCCCGTAGCTCATGCATACAATGTTTCTATAGTACTAGATGTACTAGACCAGTGCTCCGTAACTGGTGTGCCACGGCACACCAGTGTGCTGTGTGCCAATGCCATGTGTGCCGCCGCGCCCATACATGTGGTCCGTCGTGTATAATTTTGCGGCCTGAGGGATTCAATACAATTTCACAAGGACCTTGCGTGTTATTTCAGCGCCAGCCAGCGCCAGCAGCAGAACTGCAACTGGACGTTAGATGGCGCTATGACTTATTCAGTCGGTTGTTTCCCATTCTTGTGAGCTGCCACTTTTGTGCATTATATGCATTGCTGGTGATGGCTACCTGTGTGGCCCAGGCTGGAGACGACTGGGACCATGTGAACTAGGCAGCAGCTACTTCCTCCAAGCTCAGCAATAAGGGCAATCAGAGCCTGCTGCACACTCACAATCCGGCTGGGGACACAGCTGCTGCAGGTATATATACTAGCGACTTGCCCATCAAAAATGACGGAGCAATAAAATTTGAAGCCTTGGCAATGCTGTTTGCAACACAATGTCAAGCTTTTTGTACTCTGAGGACCTTTGGCGCTCATTGCGAGGCTCGCCTCTGGTGTACTTTTGCTCCTCTGAGCACCTTCGGCGCTCATCACATAGACAGATACATATCTCTATATTTTTAAAAAAAAATAATCAATTAATTAGTTACTTAATGGATTAATATACTTTACCTATTTGTAATTAATATATCCAGCAATCAATAGCCTGAAGAGCTAACAATCTCTTTTTTATTTTAAATGACGCTTAATAAAATTTGAAGCCATGGCAATGCTGTTATAAAGCTTTTTATACTCTAAGGACCTTCGGCGCTCATTGCGAGCCTCTCCTCACGTGTCCTTTGGCTCCTCTCTATATTTTTTAAAAGACTATTTAATTTATTAATTGAGTAATAAATTAATATAGTATACCTTTTTCTAATTAATATATGTAACAATCAATAGCCAGAAGAGGTAACAATCTCTTGTTATTGTCCTGCAGTATACAATGTCCAGTTGGACTGTTGCTGGCCTGAGGAGATAGTGTTATGAATGTCCGAACTGTGCATTAGAAATAGGCTGTGTGCACGAGCGCTACTGTACATGCGTAATGTTGTTGGTGGCAAGTAAGGATTGTAAAATAGCGTTGTTTGTCTATGTGCTACGTGAGCATTTGCAGTCCTTTGTAATAGTTTATTTTGTACCTCGTACATTCCTGGGTGAAAGTGGTACACGGTTGTCGGTGTTGTGCGTGGTCCAGGGTCGTGTAGTCTCGTTTTAATTTTTTGGGCCGCCATTTTATTTCTCTTCTAACCGATTTTCGAGCGGCAAAATGCACCAAAATCGACTTAAATTTGCGTTCCACCTCACTCCCAGACGTCCTGGCTGTTCCTCCGTGCTGTGTGTGATGTTTTTTTTTTTTTGTTTTTTTTTGTGTGTGTTTCATGTTTTTTGCTTTGCGCGGTTCGGTCATAAACTTCGTATTTTTTGTATCTCGTATTTTATTTTTCTACGTCCCGCGTCTCGTATTTTTTTTTCTAACTCCCGCGTTTGTCAAGTGCTTGTAAGTGTTTGGAGGCTAAGTCCCGCATGTTTCATTGCCTCCACTGCTCGCCTCGCTTCGCAAGGCTCGCAGGCAATGATCGCCTTCGACGCTCAACACCCAAGTGCTGTGAGTTTTGCTGCAAGTTAACGGCTCGCCTCACTTTGCGAGGCTCGCAGCAGATGAGCGCCTTCGTAAGCACCACGCAAAGCATGACGACGTCTAGTAGTTCAAAAATTATGTGATATATACGAGTTACGGGGTTGAACGCCAGTGATTTTGATGCAATTTAATAGCACAATTGGAACGGTTATGGGCTTGACAGATCAAAGGATTTGCAGGCTCGCAAGTTGAATTCTCAAGTCGTTGGCGGGCTAGTTTTTAGAAGCCAATTTGATAGCAAGGTGCAAAAATAAATATATATATATATATATATATATATATATATAAAATGCTAGGGTGTTTAAAGTGAAACTAGTTCCCATTTTTACAATATGCTCTTTTGAATTACAAAAATTGCTAATAGGTGAAATATTACAGAAAGTTAAAAACAACTTTTTCTTTAAAACATTTTTTTATTAAAAATATAGAAAACAAATAGTAAAATATGCACTCACAAAGGAGATATATATCTCCTCAAAACCTGTATTACTAACCCAAACCACTTTCCACCCTCTCTAACCAAGCAATAGTAATTGCCTCTACAGACTTTCCGGTGATTATCTTCTACAATTAATATGTTGTGAGGTAATAATTAAATAGAATATTCACAAGCTCTCAATTTACAAATTTATGAATGTAAGTGTTTCCAGAGGTCAAACCTTTAAGAACTTAAGTAATGTATATTATGTGAACTTTACTCTTATTGTATATTTTATAGGACATCATTGATGATTCCTTCACACATTGAGAACGTTTATTTGACTACAATTATTTTCTAGCATAAAACAATGTGGTTGATTTAAAACATTAAGTTGTCCTTTTTAGACCAAGCATGTGTTACATGTTGTGGTATACCAAATTCCTTTCAAATACTGATATATGATTGAATAAATCAGAATATACACATTCATGTTCCACTCTGTTCACATATTGTACATATGGATAATTATGCCCTATGGGATCTTGTATACCGTATGAATAATACGTATCAAAGGCTTTTGATACAGTGTCACATGGAAGACTATTGTGCAAACTAAGGGATACAGGAATTGTAGTAAATATCTGCCCATGGATTGAGAGCTGACTAAAAGACAGGAAGTAAAGGGGTTGTTGTAAATGGAACATACTCAGATTGGACTAATGTGGTAAATGGGGTTCCTCAAGGTTCAGTATTAGGTCCTCTCCTTTTTAACATATTTATTAATGACTTAGAAGTAGGGCTGGGAAGTATTGTCTACATTTTTGCTGATGCCACTAAGTTGTGCAAGGTAATTTAATCAGAAAATGATGTACTTTCCCTCCAAAGGGATTTGCATAAATTAGAGTAATGGGCAACTAAACAGCAGATGAGATTTAATATGAATTAATGTAAAGTTACGCATCTGGGAAGGAAAAGCAAACATGCAATTTACAATGTTAATGGAGCAAATCTAGGGGTATCAGATATTGAAAGAGATTTGGGAGTGCTTGTGGACAACCACCTAGGTAACAGTACTCCATGCCATCCAGCATCTGCAAAGGCAAGTCAAATGTTAGCATGTATTAAGAAGGGTATAAAAGCAAGGGAAGCAAACATAATTCTGCCACTAAACAAATCCCTGGTACGACCTAACTTGGAATATGGAGTACAGTTTTGGGCATTTTATACCTGGATAAAGTACAGAGAGCAACAAAACTAATAAGGGGAATAGTCGGGACCAAGTTATGAAGAAAGACTAACCAAATTAAACTTATTTTCACTAGAAAAAAGGCATCTAAGGTAATATGATTACGTTATATAAATATATCCATGGTCAATATAAGGCTTTGTCAAGTGAACCTTTTGTACCAAGAGTTTTTCTACTGACAAGAGGACATCCTTTGAGGTTGGAAGTAAAAAGATTCCACCTTAAAGAAAGAAAATGGTTCTTTACAGTAAGGTTTACATTTCAGTAGAAGCCCAACAATAGATTAAGATATTAAACACTGGGTTACACTCCCAAGCTGTCTGAGCATGTGCGGGGAGAAAGTGAGGCTGAAAATTCAAAAAGATCCAATAATATAACAAATCTCCAGGCTCCAATTTGTCATGTCACACAAGATGAAAACATATTATTTTCACCTAAAAAGTTTTTATGTTCATGGCCTACACAGCTGCCAATGTGGTTATTTAGGTATATACTGTACTTCAAAACATGTGAGGTGTTTCCTAAACTGCAGGGGCCATTTAAATGACAATGTAGATATCACTTTTCTTTGTTGCACTTGTAGATGGGCCTCAGTACTTTTTTATTTAAATGATGATCACTGTACTCAAAAAACTGTTCTGAAAAACGTTTTGTGTAAATTACTTTGTGAGCCCTTGATTGCAAATGAGATGTGTTATAAGTGTATAAGCTTGCAGAATGGGGTAGATTTACTAAACTATATGAGGGTCTGTTAAAGGCCATGAGCCTCATTCAATTGCAACCCTGCAAGTTGCGGGATGTAGGCCGTAAGTCTGCGGGGCCGCAGCATCCGCAACTTTTGGTGCTATTCAATTGGTCGAGCCAGAAAGTCCCGGCCCAATAGCGCACATCGTAAACCATGCTATTGTATGTAGCATTTGCAAGCTTGATAATGCTGTGCTATTAAATCTAAGACCTAACATAATTTTCCCTTTTAAAAAAAGTACAGTAGTGTGTGTATAGGTGCATTTAAAGTGCTCAGGACATGTCATTATGCCCTTTGCGAGTCCTCCTTGGAACCCGTGACTTGTGGTTCGACTTTTGCCATTTGCGGGCTTGATGGCGTGCTTTGCGAGGGGGAGTTGGAGCAATTGAATAGCGATTTGTGATTTTAGTGTTCGCAACTCTTGCGGCCGTGAAAGATCAAAGTCTTGGAAACTTGCGATGTGAACCATCACAGTGAGCCTGTTACTCGATTGGAGCATGCCAATTGAATAGAAAAATAATTTGTGTGCTACATTTCCGAAGCCCGGATCTCCCGAAAGCTCAATTGAATGACGCTCCATGTTTGTAAAAAACATTGCATTAATCAGTAATCTGCTATACAGCGTACACAAACTTAAAAAAAAAGTTTTATATATCAATGGGATAGGGTCTCTTTAACTCAACCACAGCTGAAGCTACATCTTCGCTACATACTGAGTGGGGGTCTGCATCTGGAATCCCTGCTTGCGTAATCATATACACTACATTGCAGCTCTAGGTGTAGTAAGTATTTGAAGTAAATTCAAACATTTGGTTGTAGTTTTCTCCATAGAATTCCATGTTTTCGTTATTTGTGAATTAGGAAGTCAAGCTCACATATGGAACAATGCTGGAGAGCATCTGGAAAAACTATTTCTGTACCTGGCTTTGTCAATAGAACAATTCAATATTTCACACTTTCATATAATTTCTTCTGCAGAGTCCAAAGTCTCAGGCTGTAGCTGTGTGATCAGAAGTGACACTTGCAACAGCAGAATAGAAATAAAGAAAAGTCACGCTCATGTGTCTCGATGTATGAAATGTCTTGATGTGCAATATAAGTTTCAGGTTTTCTATCAAGAATGATAAGAAATGTGAGTGGAAAGTTAACAACATAACACAGACTATAGGGCTGTCACTTAATTACTCAGAATCAAAGACGGGGTAAAACCACTAAACAATACCTTGTCCAACTTTTCAGGTTTCTGGAGTGTTAGTCCTATATAATATATGTCAGTATGGAGAATTGTGCAGATAGTGTGTATTATAATGTAATTTGTACATCATAATTAAAATTGGTAGCACCTGTGACAAAGGACTTGATAGCTTCCCAGTGCCTTGGATCCAACCCAAGTTATGGCTAATCTCTCCATTTCAGCAAGATATGTCCCGTTACTCTGCCTGGTCACCTACTCCCTGGGCCTATGCCTCTGGTCCCCAGTTTAACGCCTTACCACCTACTGACGCCACCAGCCCCTGCTTGTACACATAGTATACACGTGCCGGAAGATTAATATAAGGAGCCCTGAATGTCTTGCACGATTAAAAGAAAGAACCAGATTTGCCAGTGCCATAACAACCCAATAGCTTTCCTAATTTAAAGCAGATACTCTCCTGATCAGCTCAACTTCAGTCCTCAGGTATGGAGCTCTGTACTTGGTTGGACAATTGGATTCTCCTCCAATAAGGGACTTGCCAATGTCGGAAAAGCTGACATCGACAGGTCCCGGATTGGAGGAGACTCAAGGGGTGGGAAATTCAAGGTGGTGCTGTTTAAATTGTGAAATGTTTACTTTTCATTAATGTTTAAATTACATATAGTTCCCATTCACATAAAATGTTTACTAATACAAGCGTGCAAGCTGTATTTTGTTGCATCAGGGAACTTCTGTGGGCTAGTATTCCTCTAAGTAGTATGAATCAGGATGATTGGTTCCCTGAAGGTGTTTGAACACCAATAAAGTTTAACATGTGAAAAGATCAGAAAAAAAATATTAAACTTTTTATTTACAACACTGACAGCGGCGCACTTAAAATCCCTTAACTTAGTTCAAGCAAAATAGAGTAATTATACAGGCAGTCCTATGATCCATAAGGGTTTACTCTTGAACTTGGAGGTGCACATCTATTCTGTCACCTCAAAACTGAATGATCCCTATTAGCACTAATCAAAAACACTACCGCTCAGTCTTAAAATACTATGAAGTACGCTGCGAAGAATTTCATATAAAGTCCTAAAACAATGCTAAACTGCTAGAGATGATCCACTGAAACCACGAAAAAGGGAAATATGTTAAGTTACAATTCAATAAGATGTATGAGAATTTGTATATTGATTGAAAGAATATATAGTAGTAAATCAATTTGCAACCTGTGTTGTCACAATGTTGCACTATAGATTTAGTCACAAATTTGCATAAATAATATTGAAGTAAGTTACCCATTTCTCATTGTTAATAGTATCCTTTATGTAGTAACGGTTAGTTATATTGTAATAATCGACAACTTCGTCTGAGAGCTATATCTGTATAACAGGTTCTTATTCATAAGTCATAAGACAGCTTTATAAGGAACATTAGGAATCTCTTCTTTTGGCAGGGCAAGCTAATGTAAAGGATTAGAATCGTTGTCTAGGCGTCTGACGTCAGACTCCCCAGAACATGCATTTCTTTGAGTAAATTCAGCTTTTTCAAAGGGAAGGAGTAGACTCAAGGGGACGGAAATTCAAGGTGGGCATGTTGGAATTATTAAATGTTTACTTCTCATTAATATTTAATTTACCTATTGTTCCCGTCCCTATAAAATGTTCACCTATCCTCTGAATAAAGGTTGTTCTAATTAACTAATACAAGCATGAAGACTGCATTTCATTACTTCAGGGAACTTCTCTTGGCTAGTATTCCCGTTCAACACAAGAACCTACCTGGTGGGAGGTCCAGAGTGTGCCAGTGCTGCTGGTCCCATATTGTGACAGTACCTCTGCCTACTAGTGCATATTTTTTCAATAATATAGGTGTCCCTTTTTGTACAACTGAAATATTCAATAAGAGCTGCAAATCAGACTGTGAACCTGCCTTTTAACATTATGTATTTATTGAGTTTTGTACCTTAAATTAAATATTAAAATGTGTAAAACAGTCTAGATTATATGCTATTTGCCTGTGCACTGTTAGGTGTCAAAAAAAAAAAAAGGTCTTAAAAAAAGTATATTTTACCACATATATTTCTTCACTTAGAGACACTTTTTGGTCTTTTGATTGCTAGCGTGCTAACATTACAGGAAAACTGACATAATTACTTAGCAACCAATCCTCACTACTGACACCATTGGGCAAATTACAGAAAATTGCTCATTCTCTGCTGGATTTTCACAACGTGCCCTTCAGAAAATATTCCTGCTTCTCTTTGTTCAATGTCTGAATAAATGGAATGCATTTCCACAATATACATGGATGTCCTTCCAGTAGTTTCTACATAAATACAAGCAATCTCTTGAAATGAGCTGCATAGACTCAACATTATTCAGAAATGCTATTACAGCCGACTGGCAGTGAATGCCGCACCCAAACGTTATAAATGCAATCCCATTGAATGTCCAATTGAAATAACATTGCTGGTAAATTTACCAGGCTGCAATCAGTCACAATTATTTGTATACATATGTATAGCCTGGGATTACAGTTTGTTGTCTGGCTTTTTTCTGAAATAAGAAAGAAGTGAATATGACTATAGGTGGAAATGCAGATAAATAAAAACATCTAAAGTTTAAAAAATGTATACGTATATTTTATTTTCTTTTTAATTTATAAATCAGCAAATGTAGCAGGAGTTTGTACAGGGCCAACAAAATGTGCCATGCCAACTTCAACTAACTAGAATTCCCATCGCTGGCATGCCATCTAGACCTAACTAGAATTGCTACCATTGTCATTGGTATCACTGTCTAAATTCCCATCACTGACATGCAACCACCACCTAACTAGAATTACCATCATTGATATGAAACCTCCACATAATTAGAATTACTATCATTGGCATCCCATGCCCACCTAAAAATACATTTCTATTCCCATCACAGGCATGTGACCTCAACCTAACTAGAATCAGCATAATTGGCATGAAATCTCCACCAAGCTAGAATTTCCATCATTGACATACAACCGCAACCTATCGAGAATCCCTGTCCCTTTCAGGCAAACTCCACTTAAACAGAATCTATATCCTTTTCATGCGAACTGCACCTATCTCAAATCAATATAATTTTCATGAAATGACCACCTAACTGTAATTTCTATCACTTTCATGCACTCTTCACCTAACTATAATTCTTATCACTTTTATATAACCACCATCTAAAGGGATAGACGTTACTCATTATCTTACTGTTCTAATATTAAAACTCAATGGGAAAAGGTATAAAAATTTGATTTAATGGGAAAATTGTAACCTTGCTACCCAGAGAAGTAAAGAGGGTTTTTTGAAGGTTATCCATCTCATATAGATCCAGGCCTTTATGTTAGATCTATTCATCATTAAAATACAGATATAAAACAAATGTCTCACTTAAGCAGTGAAATTAAGCTCAGATAATAGCAAGCCTATTAGGAATGTAGCTTTAGTGAATATGACACAGCCTCACTCAAAATTCATCTGAGTGAAACCTTGCCGGAAACATGACTTAATTAGTTATTTAGGCCTCAGTAACATTGTTTTAAAAGGTTCAATCAAAACAGGTATGTTTAGTGGGGTGGATGGGATTTATTTAGTGTCTACAATGGCTTTACCATTATACCACAACAAAATTCTTGTAGAAATTAAAGGAATATAGACTAGGTGTAGGCATGCAGTAGAAAACTGTTAAAGTAGGCAGTATGGATTGTTATTAATATAATATGACCAAGGCGATATAGCACACCTCAAGGATCAGCACTTGAACTCATCCTTTTTAATATCCTTTCATATATTTTTAATAAATGTATACATATATAATAAGATAAAATATAATGATCTGTTTCATCAAGCAGTTATGCAAGTCAATAACATCACGACAAACTGCCATCTCTTCAAAAATGTTCTACAAACCAAAACTATATAGAAAATGTTATCATATTAGGAAAACAACTTTAACTTGCTATCTACAAATTAAAGGACCACACTAGTGGTCTTGTAAATAACTTTTATAAAGAGTGGTTAGGTAGGGCCTGACAAGAAAACAACTTTATTTAAACTTTTTTTTAAATCATGCAACAGGCTATAAAAGCTAATCATCTCTCCAGCCTGTGAATGATGCATTGTCTCTGGGTTGGGATGCCCCCCAGGGGGGAGTACCAAATTAAAAACCTTTTGAGACCACTCTGTAAAAAACACATTAACAGCAGGCAGTAGTGTAACATAAGCTGCTAAAGATATTTATGAATACACTTTCTAGTCCCCTTTCACTACCATGTATTATGTTGTACTGTTAGAGCCCCAGTAGGTTCCGTAGCACTAGGATTACAATGAACAATTGATAGACAATTACATACATTAAAAGGCAGATAAAACAAAACAGCATATTTGTACATACACAGTGTTACATGATGAGATGAGGGTACAGTTATCATGAGAGCTGTGAGGTAATAGAAGATATAAACATGAGGTAATGGGACTTCTGGATGGATTAATGGTGAGGGAGAGGTATGCAAACCAGAACATGTAAACCTAGTAAAAAGTTGTGGATGATCTAGTTAAAGAAGAAGGTGTAAGCATCTCTGAAAAGGTGGGTTTTCAGAGAAACTTTGAACATTTGAAGACTAAGGGAGAGTCTTACAGAACAAGATAGAGAATTCCAAATGTGGAATGGGGTCTGATCTAGAGAATTTTAGCATGTGAACAGATAATGGTGGAAGATGAGAGGCATAAATCTTCGGAAGAGCGGAGAGGGCAGTTTAGACTGTATTTAGAGACAAGAGTCAAAATGTTAAGGAGTTGCTGTGTTGTTGGGGGCTTTGTAAGTGAGGCTAAGAATTTTGAATGTTATTCTTGAGAAAAGGGGAGCTAGTGCAGGTACTGTCATAAGGGCAGCAGATGATGAGTGCTGGGTGAGGTGGATGAGTTTTGTGGAACCATTCAGAATGAACAGGAGTGGGGATAGGCAGTTTAGTGGAAGGATAATTAGAATAGAGTTGCGATAGTCAAGGTTTGACATTATAAGAGAGTGGATTAGTGGTTTACTAGTGTCTTGGGTGAGGAAAGGATGAATTTCGGAGATGTTCCAGAGATGGCAACAGCAGGATTTGGATAGTGATTGAATGTGGGAGGGAGGGGGGGGGGGAGATCTGGGTCAAGTGTGACACCAAGACATCTGATTTGAGATATTGTTGTAATTTTTGCCTTGTCTACATTAAGATATATTTCTGGTGTAGGAGCGGAGGTGAAAGGGTGGATTAATAGCAGCTCAGTCTTGGAGGGGTTGATTTTTACATGTGGTGTGGCCATTTAGGAGGATATGTGTGAAAAACATGTTTTCATACGGGTTAGTAGGGAATGTGATAGGTCTGGATAAGATATAGTTTGGGATATTGTCAGCATAAAGATGGTACTGAAACCCATAGGAGTATGTTTGAAGGAGGATGGAAATGTGACAGAGGAGAGAGGGAAATTGAAAAGATGAGTGAGGACCGGGGTAAGAATAGTAGTTACATAGTTACATAGTAATTAAGGTTGAAAAAAGACTTTCAGTTCATCAAGTTCAACCTGTTAAGATCTCCTCTGATCTGCAATATGCTGATTAGTTATTAATTAACTTATTGATTAAATAATTATTAATAGTATAGTATTGGAGGATGAATAAAGAGTTAGTCCATCAAGTTCAACCTTTTTAGATCTCTATTGATCTTTTTAATGTGGAGTATTTATTATTAAATGTTAATTGTTATTTGATCCAGAGGAAGGCAAACAGAAAAAAAAAAACATTGAAACTTTGCCAATTGTCTCATAAGGGGAAAAAAAAGCAAAATCCCTTCCTGACCCCAGAAACTGGCGATCAAATTTCTCCCCTGGATCAATATTCCTTTGCTAGTTATCTAGGATAGCCTTCAATGCCCTCTTTATTCAAACATATATCTAACCCCTTTTTGAAGTTGTCTATCAAATTTGCTGTCACCACCTCCTTTGGTAGAGAATTCCACAGTTTAACCACCCTAACTGTGAAGAACTCTTTTCTTTGTTTAAGGTAAAATCTTTTTTCCTCTAACCTCAAAGGATGTCCTCTTGTCAGTTGAAAATCTCTTGCTACAAAAAGTTCACTTGACAAAGCCTTATATTGACCCTGGATGTATTTATATAAGGTAATCATATCCCCTCGTAAACGCCTTTTTTCTAGCGAAAATAAGTTTAATTTTGTTAGTCTTTCTTCATAACTTAGCCCCTCCATTCCCCTTATTAGTTTTGTAGCCCTTTTCTGTACTTTTTCCAGCTCTAAAATGTCTTTTTTATGAGGTGGTGCCCAAAATTGTACTCCATATTCCAAATGAGGGCGTACTAGGGCTTTGTATAGTGGCAGAATTATATTTGCTTCCCTTGCTTCTATACCCTTCCTAATACATGCTAAAATTGTATTTGCCTTTGCAGCCGCTGCTTGGCTTTGAGCACTGTTACCTAGGTGGTTGTCCACTAGTACTCCCAAATCCCTTTCAATATCTGATACCCCTAGACTTGCTCCATTAAGATTATAGATTGCATGGCTATTGTTCCTTCCCAAATGCATAACCTTGCATTTATTTGTATTAAATCTCATCTGCCATTTAGCCGCCCATTTCTCTAATTTATCCTTTCGTAGGGAAAGTACATCATTATCTGATTTTATTACCTTGCACAACTTAGTGTCATCAGCAAAAATGGAGACACTACTTTCGAGTCCTACTTCAATGTCATTAATTAATATGTTAAAAAGGAGAGGACCTAATACTGAACCTTGAGGAACCCCACTTATCACATTAGACCAATCGGAGTATGTTCCATTCACAACAACCCTTTGCTTCCTGTCTTTTAGCCAGCTATCGATCCATGAGCAGATATTTACTGCAATTCCTGTATCCCTTAGTTTGCTCACTAGTCTTCCATGTGGCACTGTATAAAATGCCTTTGAAAAATCTAAAAAGACTACATCCACTGAGTTGCCCTGATCCAAGTTCCTACTAACCTCCTCATCAAAACTAATTAGATTGGTCTCACACGACCTATCCTTCATAAATCCGTGTTGACTGCTACCTATGATCCTGTTCAAATAGACATATTCTTGTATTCTGTCCCTTTTTTAACTCTTCTAAAAGTTTCCCAACTACAGAAGTGAGGCTCACTGGTGTATAATTCCCCGGATTTGCTCTAGATCCCTTCTTAAATATAGGTATCACCTCTGCTTTTCTCCAATCATCCGGTAGAGACCCTGTAGTGAGTGAGTCTTGACAGATTAGATATAATAGTTACATAGTTACATAGGCCCTCATTCTATTACCGGCCGTAAATCGGCCGTAAGGCTGCGATTCCTTGCGGGGGTTCAGTTAACTCGCGATTCTATTATACGGCCCCGCAAGGATCTCCTCTTACGGCCGGCCGCATATCTTGCAACCGGCCGTAAGCTCTGAAATCTAAAAACTCAAAAATAAATTCAAGCCTGCACTGTACAGCTCTGTAAATGCTAGGGATCATATTGGGGGACATGAGGTTTAAAAGTAACCCACTCTCAAGCTTGCACATCAGCCCAAACCCGAGTTCAAATTAACTGTTTATTTTCCGGCTGCGGCGTGGGCAGGTCTGAAGTGCTCCAAGCACTCTGGACTTTTTACATGGATATTTTACGGATATTAAAAATAAAATATTTTACGGATTTGAGTATAGGATAATTATGTGCTATTTTTTCTAACACCTAAAATCACTTTATAGTCTTCTCAAAGTGCAGGATGGCTTTATTTGAGCTATTTTATGTGCTTAATTGGTGCTAGCGGGACCTCTTTCCTGCAAGTAAGCTGCGGCTCGCTTTTAGCCTTGCAGGGAGGTTTCCCGGAGCAATTGAATTGCAAATAGGAATTTCTTACGGCCGAAACTCTTGCGGCCGTTTTAGATCAAAGGCTTTCCTCTGGCGCGAGCGGCCGCAAGAGATAGCAAGGCACCGGCCGCAAGCCTGCCGGAGCCCCCGGCCGTAAGGGAATAGAATAGCAGAATAGCTTGCGGCCGGTCCTTGCGGCCCCGCAACGGCTGCGGCCGCTAATAGAATGAGGGCCATAGTATTTAAGGTTGAAAAAAGACTTTCAGTCCATCAAGTTCATCAAGGTTGAAAAAAGACTTTCAGTCCATCAAGTTCAACCTCTGATCTGCAATATGCGGATTAACTATTAATTCATTAGTTGTTAATTAATTATTAATCAATTATTTAATGTTTTTTTTGTTTTTTTTTATTATAATTATTAATTAGTCCAGAGGACGACAAATAGGAAAAAAAATGGTTTGGCTATTACAGAACCCAGCTCCCTCAGTACCCTTGGATGTATTCCATCAGGACCTGGGGCTTTATTAACATTTATTTTCTCCAACCTCTTTTGGATTTCTTCCTGCGTTAACCAATTATTTAGTGAAGGTAGTGTAGCCCCATTATGTTGCGGTGTCCCAACCACTGGTACCTCCCTTGTGTAAACCGACGAAAAGAACCTATTTAGCTCATCTGCCTTTTCCTGGTCACTAATTATCAGATGGCCCAAGATGTGAGGGCACAAGATGTGAGGGAATGGAATCAAGGGAGCAGGTTTTGAGATGAAATGAAGACAGAAGCATGGATACCTTGTCCTCTGTAACCTGTGTGAAGAAGTATGCTTGTGGGAGGAGAGAGAGAGGTGGATGGAATGAGTCTGTGTTGTGAGGTACATAGATATCATGTTTGTGTGTTTCCATTTATTTTTGGATGGCAGGGAAGCTGGGCAGGAAAAGAGGCATTTTGGACTAGATGACAGTGTTGCAATGAGGGATGAATAGTAGGGGTTCTTAGACAAATGAAGGGCAGAGGTGTAAGAGTGCAGCACAAATTTATAGAGAAAGAAGTCTGGTTGAGTATGAGGTGTGCTCAGCAGTGCGGGAGCATTTTTGGAGATATGTTGTTTGCTTTTGAGTGCCATGTCTGAGGGTGAGTGTGAGGGGTGTGACAAATGGTGGTGTGGACAGATTTATCTAGAGTTGTAGATAGTAGTGTGCAGCAGCAAGGTATTGGCAGGAAAATGAGGTGAAGTTATAGAGGGGGTTGTAGTGAGAGGACAAATTCCTACATGTTAATGTTGTGGAGATTTCTGTAGGTTTATAGAGTAGTTAGAAGAGGGAGGTGGAAAAGGCAGAGTGTGGTAAGACTCAAGGTTTAGAGATGGTGGTCGGAGAGAGGAAGGGTATGTTAGAGTGCAGAGAGACATCAGAGAGATGTGAGAAATCTTGGTCAATTGAGTAACTCTCACAGTGTGTTGCAGACCTAGTCAACTGTGAGAGGTGAACTAAGGGGGTTAGTAAGAGAGACTTGGTTGAGGTAGAGATTATCAACATGTATGTTAATTTAACCCAGAATTAAAGTGGGAATGCTAGTCAGGAGCAGGGGAGCCAGGATTCCAAGTGGTTGAGGAATTTAGAGGTTATACGGGGGGGCGATAGAGTACAGCAATACATACAGAGAGAGGTGAATAGTGTCTAATAGAGTGAAAATCAAAAGAAAAACAGAGAAGGGATATTGGGAATGGTCTGAAAGGTACAGTTTGAGTAGAATTTCTATACCGCCACACAGCATGTTGCCTCTTAGTTTGTGGCAGATGAAGATGGCAGTGTCAGATGGAGAGGGCCAGGTTTAAAGAGCACAAAGAAAAAGGGAACTTGCAAATTATTGGTATAAGATTGTTCCTATATATGGTGGGATTATGGGATAAGCAGGGTCTGAAGAATGTAGGAATATGAAAGGTTTGGGGGATAGCATTGCCAGCAGCCAGTAATAGAAGAAGGAAGAGTAAAAGGAGTTTGCGAGAGCACTCCTGTTTTAGTTTAGAAGGCATGTGTAATAATAGGGTCTTGAGGAAGCTAATGGGTTCATAGGAACTAAGCTGAGGTGAAGAGAGTAGTGCGGGTGAGATAACAATGTAAAAATTGTTGCTGTGAGGTTGGGGAGAACTGGTGATTTTAAGGAGGAGAGAGAAAACAGTGAATAGGAGTAACATGAACGAAAGCATAGTATGCCTGTTTGGAGAGCATTCCCCTCTGGGTGGTTCCCACTCGATAAACAATACATCATTCAGGAGGTAAAGAGATACTGCCTGAGCATGATTCAATTATATCCATTCATTTTTTAATGCACAGTAAACGTTCTATAAAGATTTTTTCCTATCTGGTCCTATCTAACTATTCTTCAGAGAGTTCTTTATAAAAATAACACTAAAGTAGTTGATGCATGGAAAGAATGTAGGAAACAAATTATCAGTGCTTAGTGTCAGGCAGCAGTTTTAAGCTTCTGTTATTAGGGCATTGAAGTGGTCCTATCAGATAATATGCACAGATGAAAAGGGTAGACAACATGCACCTGTCAATATATAAATCCTTGACAAGACATCAATATGGATGTCTTGTCAAGGATTTATATATTGGCAACTTTATTTACCTGGAGGAGTTCAGAGAGGAACAACAAAACGACCAAAGAAAAGAGATTAAGTGGAGACAAGATCCTTATCTACAAATATATGCAGTGTAACAGCACAGCCACAAAATTGAGGGGATTTATAAAAGATAAATGGCCAAGGAGAAAGGAAATTTCCATATAGGTAAAATTAAAATATTTCTTTATAATTATGGAGGTGAATATGTGGATTACATTAGAGGGGTAGGGTGTTATAGTAAATGTTTTCAGTGTTTTTGAGGTTAAAAAAGAGATTTAGGTACCTTCTCAATTAATTATTATCTTTATTTGTAATGCGCCAACATATTCCGTAGCGCTATACAGGGGTTAAGTATATGGCAAAAACAAAATTAAAGCCTTACAAAGAATAGTGGGCCTTGTTTTTTAGCTTAAAATCAAATGTACATAGTGCTTGTTTCCAAAGCACCAACACATGATTGGAAACTTGCAAACTTACAATCTAAAGGGTTATTTTGCTCAAATCTTTTATTTTAACCTGAACTACTATAATGTAACAGGACACTCCTGCCTCAGATGTGGGCTGCTAAGAGAACAAAAGCTTAGTGCAACAAAATGAAACTGGACATCAATGAGGTCAAGTGTCTCGAGTTGTGGAGGTAGAAGTTGGATGGAATGTGAAGGGAGTTTGTGTATACTGAGAGTGGTACAGAGGGACAAAGTAATGAAAAGGGTCTAAGGCACTAAAATTAACATGTGGGGGGTGGGGTTGATGCATTATTGGACAGAGTGTTCGAAGTATGTGGAGGTGGAAAAAGAGATTAAAACATAATATAGCCAAGTGAAGGAGTGTTTGTAGGGCTACATAGGAAAGTAGGAACATTTTTTAGATTACTTAAAGCTGTCAGGGAATTTCAAGAGATCAAAACATAAACCAATGTAACGAAAAAGTGTCACCAATGGGGAATCCTAATGTCCTGCAATAAATGCAGCCATATGAGAGATACTATACTAAAGAGGCATAACAGGCAAGTTAATAAACTACTGTAGTGACACAAATATATATGATTTGCAAAGTTATGCAGCCAAATTACTTAAAATGTACAACTCCAAATTAATTAAATTTGCACGAAAAACTCTTTCAGACCAATAAATAGGTTGAACTGATGTAGTACCGACCGTACTGTGTTGGCAAAGTAATTTTTTGGTATCGGAGATAGGGTAATTGTGCTCAAAGTGTTATTTTAAAATTACCTTTTAAAAACTACTAAGGGTCTTAGATGATCACTTG